>CM054126.1:124954981-126156858 GCA_028751855.1 Ambrosia trifida | reverse complement strand
AATATGACTAGATTTAGCTTACTCTTTAAGTTTCATTATAGTATATATGAATAGATTGGTTTTCTATGTGATATTTATTCAAGTTCTCATGGTTTGGGCGCCAATGACTACGACTAACTTAACTAACTAGCCCAAACATCAAGCCTATGTATATAAACATGCTCATTCGCTACATCGTTCATGCAAATGGCTCATTTGCATGAAACATCGATCACACGAATGACTCTATCGATTCCTCATTCATACAAACGGCAACAAAAACAAAGACTAACATTACAAAACATGACCAAATAAGACAACAACACATTCGGATGACCAAAAGCTATAGACACACTTGAAATGCATCTACACCCCCCCCCCCCCCCCCCCCCCCCTTCCTTGTCAATAGCTTGGATTTTTATCTTCAATTTTTCAGCACCTGCATCAACTTCATTTTTGATTTCTTTGTTTTTCCAGCAACAACTTGTTCATTCCGGTTTTTGCACGCCAACTCGATACTTTCCCAACACTTTTTTTGTAATCACAACCAGAGGGTAGATCGTGTGCAAAGCAACACTTGATAACAACCTGAAATTTCCACGCTTGCTTTATATCATCAGCATCAAAATGGATTGGATTGAAAAACGAAGTCTCGATATCACCTCTCGAACAATTCATCAACCACATTGGGTCGAAGATTCAAATCTTCTTGCATAGCTTTGACTTGTCTTCATTATCATAACTATTACAGCTTCTCCTATCCTCCAGTCATATTACGAAAATGCAAACTAATCACTAATGCAAAATGGACTGGATTGAAAAACAAAGTCTCGATATCATTTTACTAAACTCTACTTGCTAAACCCAAATTCCTATATCCAACAAAAACCAAAGCAATAATCACATTCAAAAGCCCAAGCCAATAATCCAACAAAACATTACAAAAATACAACCCATCTTCTAGAATCCAGCCACTAATCGAAGCCATTGTCCCCTGCTCACCAGACCTCATTCCTCAGCTCCTGCAAGTATGCAGCCTGCATCGACCTCCGGCCTCTACAATTTAACTCCTTCTCGCCCTTCTCGTGACCCATGAGTTTTTTTTTTAATATAGATTATGGTTTGATTGGGTTTTGCTTTAAAAGGATTTTCGGATGTTATAATTAAAAGGTTTTTAGGATGTTGTAATTAAAAAGGTTTTAAGATGTTTGATTGGATTTATCGGATGTTATAATTTAAAGGGTTTTTGGATGTTTGATTAGTTTCTTGGATGTTTGTTTTAAATGCATCTCTAAATATCTAAAAGCCTAACTCAAATTTTACTAAATTCCAACTATTTAAATCTAAATTCCTACATCCAACAAAGCCCAAGCCAATAATCCAACAACCCAACAACCCAAGCCAATAATCACATTCAAAAGCCCAAGCCAATATTCCAACAAAATATTACAACAATACAACCCATCTTCCAGAATCCAACAACTGATCGAACCCCTTGCCCCTGCTCATCAGACCTCATTCCTTAACTCCTACAAGTATGTAGCATGCATCGACCTCTGACCTGTGCAGTTCAACTCCTTCTCGCCCTTCTTGTGACCATGAGTTTTTTTTATATGGATTATGGTTTGATTGGATTTTGGTTTAAAATGTTTTTTGGATGTTGTAATTATAAAGGTTTTTGGATGTTTTATTGGGTTTTTTTTATGTTATAATTTAAAGGGGTTTTGGATGTTTGATTGGGTTTTTGGATATTTGATTTAAGGGTTGGGTTATTCTACAAAGGCTATAAAAAATGAGAAGGGTGAGAAGCCACTAGAAAATGACATGTGTCCAAAAGATTAACAAGTGGGAAGGGTAATTTTGTCAAAAACATATGCACATGCAAGTCACATGCCATTTCCACCTTCATTTTTAAATGCCCGTAACTTTTTTATACGTCATCCGTTTTTTAAAAAAATTATACCATAAAATTGAACGTCTTTTTATCTTTAATATGAGTACCATATTGCTATACTTTTGAAAAAAAATTCAAAACCCACTTGCGTAAGACACAATGGAATGTAAAACACAATGGAATGTAAAACACAATGTACACCAATTAAATATAGGGTATAAAACACATTCAAGAGTCTAGTAAAACACAATTGACGACATAATAAAGACACAATGAATAGAAGACTAAAACACAATGAATACTTTTGAAAAAAAAAAGTTGAAAACCCAGTTGCGTAAGACACAATGGATGACATACGAAAGACACAATGAACAGAAGACTAAAATACAATGAATACTTTTGAAAAAAAAAGTTAAAAACCCAATTGTGTAAAACACAATGGACGACATATAAAAGACACAATGAACAGAAGACTAAAACACAATGAATAATAGACTTAAACACAATGAACAACATAATAAAACACAATGTACACCTAAATACAAAACTCATTTGCGTAAAACACAATTAAAAGCATACTAAAAACACAATAGACAAAGTTAAATCATGTGTAGACTAAAAAAACATAAATAACATATTTATAAAGCACACATGCATACTATAACACAATGAACGAGCAGAAAGACACAACGGAGAAGAAAACCCATTTAGCACGAATTTTTTTTTTCAATTTTAATGTAGCAATGTGGTACTCATATTAAAGATAAAAAACCGCTCGTTAATATGGTGAAATTTTTTTGAAAAAAAAAATGTCGTATGAAAAAGTTATAGACGTTTTAAAATGATGGGGGAATTGACATGTGCATTGCATGTGGAGAGAGAAAGTCAACAAATGTGGTTTTCCTTTTATGCCCTTCCTTTAATTTATTATTTATTTTTTTCAAACAAACTAATCTCAACCCTTCAAACATATGATCAATGGATCACAATCCTTCTTACCCTTCCTAGGAAAAGTGTCTTGTGTATTTGATCCTAACCCTTTGATTTAAATGTATTTCTAAATCTCTAATTGTTTGATGCAAAATGGTATTTTATAATTCTTTTGTAAGCTTGTTTCTAATTTTATGTTATACACTTATTATTTTAGGGTTTATGTGTAATTGTTGGGAAGATTAAACCACGTTCTAAACAAGCTCTTATTAGCAATTGTATAAAAGAAAAGCCCCAGAAATTGATAATATTGTCCGAACTCCAAGTCTAAATATTGTTAACAATGATATGCAAGCGAATGATGATATTGGTCCAACACCAAGTCAAAATATTGCTAATAGATATGCTGGGGAATAGTGATATTGCTACAACTCTAAGTCCAAGTACTTCAATTGCTTCAATACGAAATAAAATTGATGTGAATTTTCTTCCTTCGGATCCTTTTGCTTCAACTCGCTATTTGGAGCCTCACCCCTTTGTCTTTTAGCCGTTTGGTCTTTCACAATATTAAACAAATTAATTTTAAGGTTACCCCGACTCGAGCTACCACGACTTCCTTCCCCTACCATTGACCCTATTTGCATTTGCAAGATAAGACCATATTTTTCTAAATAAGTATCATACAATGCTTGAAAATTGTTATCAAAAGTTTTGTTTCATGACTTCTGCCCATTTTTGTTTTGTAATATAAAAACATAAAGCCATATTTATTTCATTGTATCGTATAAACCCCGTAGCATTTAAGCACGGGTTAAAGCCAAGGCACACATAAAAACATGTGGTATTTCTACAAAATATTTTAGAAAATTTTCAACCATTGGGGTATCATTTTCTTAAACAATTCATTTTTTTTCATCAAAATTATATATTGTTTGAACCATTAAATATAATTTATGCAATGCTTCGTTACTAGTTGGATAATAAACCCCGATAGTTTTGTAGTAGCGTTTTTAAAAACATCAAGAAATTACGTAAGTTGTTCAATACAATCCCAACCCGCATTAGGAAATTTCGTAACTTGACCACGCCTAGCAAGCCTTTCGAACATTGTAAAAGTCGAATTCCACCTCGTCGGCACGTCCCAATTCGGACCTAAAAAGGGACGGTTCGTATCGTTACAATATTTCTTATATTTTCTATATTGTTCGCGACTTGTTTTAAAAACTTCATGTAATATAAATCGAAAACTTTTTTTAAAATCTTCAACAATGGGAATTCCGAGCTCATCTTGCACACATAAGTTAATAATGTGTGCAACACATCATGTATGGAAAAAAATATCATCGCAAATCGGATTATATTTTAATTTTAATTTTTCAACCGTGACATCGAACGACATTAAAAATATTTTGTTTTCTAAGTGAAAATTTTGTATCACATGGTATAAAACATAAATTATATTTCCACCGGTGTGTGGATACTCAAATTACTCAAACGCAATCCTATGTTTCATCATGTGCCACGTCAAGGGGTCGATCCAATGAGCGGTGACGCAAAGGTACGATTCCGGTAAACCGTGAGGAGCCGACCAAACATTGGTGGTTAAGTTCACACCGGTTTGTAAGTTTGAAAAAAAAATTTCAATTAAATCTTTTCTTGCTTGTTTCCATAATTTCAAACAATGGCTTTTTAGAGTATGTCCACTTACGTGTTTGTAATAAGGTTGGAGCGTGTCATGAATCCTGCTTTTCAACTCCGGATCATCGAAGTGGTTGAAAGGTAAAGCTTTTTGAATAACAAACTTCGTCATTCGGTCTTGAACCTTGTTAAAGTCGTAAAGAAAAATCCCACCTTGAGTATCAATAGTCGTTTGAGAACTTTCGAGCGGATTTTCTTTAACAATCTTGCAATACTTAGCTTTTTGACTTCTCAAGGTAGAGTTCGCGGTTTGTTGGAGATGGATACCACATTGATGCAGTTTCAGAAGCAATCATATGGCTCAAAAGCTTAATGATTATTCAAAGTCTCAAAACGAACCAAAAGGTTCAAGAACAATGTTCTTCAATTATATATCAATCAAAACTTCTTAAACAATAAATCTTAGATCCCATTATATAGTTTGGAATTACAAGTGAAATAGGAAACGAAATAAGATAAACAAGGAATTTGAATTTTAAATAAATGATAAAACAATATTCAAACTAATTAGGAGATACTCTTGCATCACACACTTTCTACAACGTGCCTTTTTTCGCCATTCGATAAAAGAAAAAACCAGTTTCTTGGCCAAATAGTTCGGTGTTTCGTGTCGTTTCAAGAATACGAACAATGGTGGGTTGGTTTGATGAACCGGTTTGGGATGGGTTTGATGAAGCCATGGAACGATAAAAAACGTTCAAATACGATTGCGTTGTTTGGTTTTTCGGGTTCATTTTTTTGCGTTTTTGAGTGTTGTGATAAACCTAAATCATCTAAAACCTATTTATACTAAGTTGGGGTGGCAAAATGGTGAATTGGGGGCAAAAAACGGTCATATAACGGCTATGTTGAACTAACGGTCGAAAAATAAAAAACAATACGTCCAACGTTCGAAAACCGGTTTGAAACCTGTTTGGGCTACCCAGTTTGAGAATCGATTTAGGGAAAAACCGGTTCGGGTCGGTTTTTGGCGTCAAAATGGAGAACCGGTGGGGAACCTATGGTTTGAAATACGAACCGGTTTGGGGAAAAATCGGTTCCTAGATGAATCGGTTCGGGTCGGTTTCGGTTGGGGCTATGATGCATGGGGACACCATTTTTGGTGTCGTGCCCGTTTCAGAAGCTTGTCGGGGATGGAAACGCGTCCGAAATGTTTCCTACCCGTTTCCAGATACGGGGGGACATTTCCTCGAAGTTTTCTAAACGTTTCCATTTTTCGAATACCTTCGGTGGGAGACCTTTAGTCATGGGATCCTCAAGCATATCACTAGTACTTATATATTCGATACAAAGATTGTTTTCCTCAACTCGTTCATGCACGAACAAATACTTCGTATCTAAGAAATGGTCAGCGCCTGTCGAACTGTTACTGTTTGAGAAACTAATGGCGGCTGAGTTATCACAGTAAACCTTCAATGGTCTAGAGATAGAATTGACAATTTTGAGTCCAGTAATGAGATTCCTAATCAACATTCCATGACAGGTTGCGTTATACACATGCAATATATTCTGCCATCATTGTGGATGTTGCCGTAAGTCTCTGTTTTTGACTCTTCTATGAAATGGGTCTGCCTGCTAACATAAAGATATACCCCGAAGTGAATTTGTTATCATCTTTGAATTTAGCAAAGTCAGAGTCAGAATACCCAACCACTTCTAAACTATCACTTCTTCTGTAAGTCAGTTTATAGTCTTTAGTCCCTTGTAGATATCTTAATACCTTCTTAGCTGTTTTCCAATGATCATGGCCAGGGTTAGTTAAGTAACGGCCTAACATTCCAGTGACATAAGCGATATTTGGACGCGTAAAGACTTGAGCATAAGCAAGACTACCGACTACTGAGGAATAAGGTATCATTCTCATCTGTTCTTTCTCCACTTCTGTTTTCGAACATTGGAACAAACCGAAGACATCTCCCTTAGCTACCGGAGTTGGAGTAGGTTTATAATGTTGCATGTTATAATGTGTGACAACACGATCAATGTAGGCCCTTTGAGACAAACCTATGATCCTATTGCATCTGTCTTGGTGTATTTCGATGCCAATGACATAAGAGGCTTCTCCGAAATCCTTCATGTCAAAATTAGATGAAAGTAATCGCTTTGACTCATGCAACATGTCTGAGCTACTGCTTTCCAGTAAGATATCATCAACGTAAAGGACAAGAATAGTAAAATTACTCTCACTCATTTTAAGGTAGGTGCATTGATCGACCTGATTCTTCATGAAACCATTATTCTTAACGACTTCATCAAACTTTAAGTACCATTGACGTGAGGCTTGTTTTAAACTGTATATGGATTTCTTTAACTTGCAAACTAGATATTCTTGACCTTCAGGTTGCTTCATGAACACTTCTTCATCCAAGTCACCATTAAGGAAAGCAGTCTTAACGTCCATCTGATGTAACTGTAAATCAAAATGAGCTACGAGGGCCATAACGATCCTTAAGGAATCTTTTTGAGAGACAGGTGAAAACGTCTCCTAATAATCAATTCCCTCTTTCTGAGTGTAGCCTTTCGTAACCAATCTCGTTTTACAGTATTCAACGTTCCCATTCGGATCTTGTTTTGTTTTGAACACCCATTTACATCCTACGGCTTTTGCACCGTTGGGTAATTCAACCAAATTCCAAATGTCATTTTTCTTCATGGATTCAAGCTCGTCAGTCATGGCTTTAGTCCATTCAGAAGACTGATCACTGCTAATGGCTTCATTATAAGAGTTAGGATCAGTAAGCTTTCCAGTATCCATATCTGCTTCAGTTAGGAAGGTAACATAATAATCAAAATGAGTAGGTCTTCTGGACCTTGACGACCTTCGAAGCTGGTTTTCAGGTTCAACATTGTCATGGTGATGAGTGTTTGATGGGTCTTCATTAGCTGGTATGTGAAGATCTGGCTGTAAATGATTCGGTGTTGGTGCAGTGACATTAGAATCAGAATTGGAACTGGGTACACGAGGAATCATCGGAGTTATAGTAAGTGACGGATCTGTCTCCCCCGCATCTTGTACTTCTTACAATTCTTCGTAAGGGTTTACATTGCTCCCACTGACCTTGAAATCCTCTAGGAACGCAGCACGTCTGGTTTCTACAATACGAGTGACATGGGAAGGACAATAGAATCTATAACCCTTACAGTTCTAGGGATACCCGATAAAGAAACAACTGACAGTTTTCATGTCAAGTTTCCATAAGAAATGGTTATATAACTTAGCTTCGGCAAGACAGTCCTATACTTTTATATATCTAAGACTCGGTTTCCTACCTATCCAAAGTTCATATGGAGTTTTGGGGGCAGACTTCATAGGAACTCTATTGAATATATAAAGATAAACCTGAGTTGGCTAACATATTGCGCACCATGTCCATTAGGGTTTTGTTTCTTCGCTCAGCTACACCATTCTGCTGAGGAGTATCTGGCATGGTGTATTGGTTCACAATCCCCTTGCTCTTACAAAACTCATAAAATGGACCAGGGGCTTGACCCAAATCAGTATGTATACCATAATATTCACCTCCTCTATCTGATCTATCAACTTTTATGTGATGATTTAATTGCTTTTCAACTTCAGCCTTATAATCTTTAAAAGTTGTCAGTGATTCAGACTTTTTCTTAATGAGATACAAGTGCATATAACGAGAATAGTCATCAATGAAAGTGATAAATGAATTATGTCCTGTGATTCCAGCAATGTTATAAAGGCCACTGATGTCAGTATGAATGAGTTCTAATAAATTAGAGCTCCTAGTGAAACCTTTCTTATTTGCTTATGTCATCTTGCCCTTAAGGCCCATGCTGATGTCAGGTAACTGAATGCTCTGATTTTGAAAACCTACCACTTGAAACATGCTCTGATAGGATTGATTTAAACGCACTTGATAGGATTGATTTATATGCATTAATTGTTCAAGCATTAATTGTTTGAAAATCAAAAAACAAACAGAGCATGGGCCATTCATCTTCATCCTCTCTCCTTCTCGACAATGAAATGCCAAGATCTCATCAACTCCACCTTACCAGACAAAGCACATCATCGAAATCTTCCGTAAACTCGATTCCAATCCAGCAGAGACGCCTGCTCCCTCGTCTGTCATCGTTGGTTGACCCTTGAACGCTTCATCTGTGACACCCTCGAACACTTCATCCAACCCTCTAACGCTTTACTCGTTACCGATTTTAGGCAATCAGAATCTCTTTGGAAGTAGGTTCTTGAATACTAAAACAAACAAATGGGAGGTACTGATCGTAGAGTCCATCAAGTGAACTCAAAGTGGAAGGAGATGGAAGTAAAGATCGCCAAGTTCTACGATGTATACAAAGACAAATTGACACAACACTGTGGCGGACAATTGGAAGCCGACATACTCCATTTGCCACATGTTGAGTATAAAAGATGGAAAAACATTAAAACGTACTTTGAAAATTTGAATGAAAAGATAGAGCATCACATAAATCTCGACAGCTATTGTTAATTACCGGAGATTCGTTAAAAATTTTGAATCGAAAATCGAATATAATTAATCGAACCTGAATTGAATATGAATTTCTTATATACTGGATTGTCGAATATACTTAAACGAATTTGAATTAAATTTGAATAAGAGGTTAAAGAAAAAAAAAAGTTTAATTTACCCTTTTAATCAACCGGGATTAAGTTTATTAAACTTAACTATAGTTTACAGGTGTCATCACATTATGGCTTCCTACACATCGTAATTTTTTTTTTTTTTTTGTGTGTAAACCTTTCATTCAACCAGTTATCTATAATCTATAATTAATAATAAAAAATGTAAAGCTATAAGTAATTATGTAATTTGAATATTCGTTGCATATTTGGATGTCCTATGTCCCCTTGACTTAATTTTAATATAACGACGTGCATCTTATCCAATGGGTCTTGTAAAAAAAATTGTCCAATCCTTCCTGAATTTAATATCACATGGACCACGTATATTATATATCTATAATCTATAATCTATAATACATTATAAAGAAGGAGTGATGTATCATATTGGAATTTTAATATGGGTACAATTTTTAAAGCAACAAGTATAAGGGAATAAAGCTTATTTCATAAGGGTATTATAGGCATATTGTGGACAATTAAGACACTTAGAGGGTTAGTAGAGTAATTTTATCTTTTGTTTTTAGTTAAAATCTAAAATATCATTCCTATAGTACCCCTAACTCCCTTCACCTTCCCTCTTAGGCCATATGAAGAGCTCTCCTAATCAATTATTCATTGATTGTGTTTTATTTATATTAATCATTCATAACAAATTCTATTCTATTCCATGAAGAAACTTCCATTGATAGTATGGAGAGTTTTATCTTCCTATTATCCATGGGTACTCTCTCTCTCTCTCTCTCTCACACACTCTGTATTGTTTCTTCTCATCATTCTGTTACTCGTATTGCGTAATTTAGGGTATAAAGTTTCATTATCTTGTTTACAGTTTTTTAAATTATTATTACAGCTTGTTGAATCTCTCTGTAGTGACATGACAACTGGCAAGTCCATGATGTACCATATTGGAATTTTGACATGGGTACAATTTTTAAAGCAACAAGTATAAGAGAATAAAGCTTATTTCATAAGGGTATTATAGGCATATTGTGAACAATTAAGACACTTAGAGGGTTAGTAGAGTAATTTTATCTTTTGTTTTTAGTTAAAAGCTAAAATATCATTCCTATAGTACCCCTAACTCCCTTCACCTTCCCTCTTAGGCCATATGAAGAGCTCTCCTAATCAATTATTCATTGATTGTGTTTTATTTATATTATTCATTCATAACAAATTCTATTCCATTCCATGAAGAAACTTCCATTGATAGTATGGAGAGTTTTATCTTCATATTATCCATGGGTACTCTCTCTCTCACACACACACTCTCTGTATTGTTTCTTCTCATCATTCCGTTACTCATATTGCGTAATTTAGGGTATAAAGTTTCATTATCTTGTTTACTGTTTTTCAAATTATTATTACAGCTTGTTGAATCTCTCTGTAGTGACATGACAACTGGCAAGTCCATGTCATCATTTAAAAAATTATATTTTGAAGATTAATGAATAATCACTAATGGTTTTGGTTGTTTTGCAGGTTGCTCACTTGAATGAAATTGCAGATTCTATCGTAACCCGTCAATTAAAATATTCGATATTCTTCTTGCTTCATTGCAGTCTTCAGAGTTAAGGTACTTTCTCTATAGTAATTAACTATTACCATATTATAGAATAAATATATTTCTGGTTTGACTCTTATATTTTTGTTCTTTTGTTAAAAATTGAACCTTTTTATCAACTATTTAGCTTATATTGGGCTGTTCATTTAGTTTTGTGATTTGTTTATTTGCATTTATGCATAGTAATGTCACAAGTAGAAGAAACTAAAATTAGTTAAATACAAAAAAAACTCCCTATATGTTTTTTCCTTAAGAATGTCGTGTTTATCAGTTTTGCTACTCTAACTGATGTTATTAGATTTTGTTGGTTTGTTTTGGGATTTTGATTAAATTTTTATTTTTTAAATCGAACTGTATTTTTATTTAGTATGATTCACGATGGGCCTAAAATTGGAACCTTTTATCAATTATTTAGCGTCTATTGGGTACTTCATTTACCTAAGTTTAGAATTCGTTTTGAATTTAACTTTCAAATTCTTTACATTTACTTGGGGCAGTGAAAAAAAATAATATAAAATGAAATGGTATCATCTTTAAATTTAACACCCTTAAAATGATTGCTATTTTTTTAAGTTCATTTTTTTCTATAAACATCCTTAAAACGATTATTCCGTATCACTTTCAGAACTCATTGCCAAACACCCTTAAAACGATTCTATAGACGAGCTACTTTCAGGATACTCCTTAACCAATTATAACATCTAGGATTGTTACTTTGACATGTGCCACATCAGCACAATGATGTTATTTACATAGTTTTTTGTGGTTTTGTAGGCTTATTCACCCAAAACGGTTTACATTTAAGGAAGAATACGGTTTTGTTGTACTTGTCTGGTCAAAGAGTCTAACCCCTCAAATGACAATGAACCCGTAAAGGATCCACCAGGTTACTTGGGGAAGGTTCATACGGAAGAGTCTATTTTGACATACTAAAAGGCAAGAAAATTGCATAAAAAGTAACCAGCTTAGGTATAGTTTCTAAGTTGGATAACATACTATGCTTGAATTTAAGTAATGCTCAACTTTCAAAACGTTTTATATCGAGGATTTTTTCAAGTTGACCGATTTTCATATCTCACATCAGCACAAGGTTAGTTCCATGTCAGAAAAAGTCAGCAAGGTACCAACACATTATCAGTTTGACTCGGTAGCCATAGGAGATTACCATAAACCATCTTTTGTAAAGTTTTAGTCTTTTATTGTTAGTGAAGTTAAGTGAGCTAGCCCACAATTGAAACTAAAACAAAGTCACTTACTTTTTATGCAATTACCCCTCAAAAGACTTGCATGAATGTTCTTGATGGTAATTTTTATTGTACTAAGAATCTTATTATTTTTATTTCAATCAAGGTCTTCATGTTCTCAAATCAGAAGCACGAAAATCTTATTGCTTTGCTTGGTTACTATATTAAAGATGGCATTTGTGTTCTGGCTTATGAATTGCAACCATGGGATCTCTACATGACATTTTGCATAGTATGCTACATTTGCAGGAGTCCTTATAGGTATGCTGCATTAAATTATGTTTTTTTTTTTGTGGTGTTGACACTGGATAAATAACACTTAATAACTTAATGAGTTTTTGTATGCAAACATTATTTGGTTCACATCGAATACTTGGTTGGTATATTTTATTGGACCTTACGGCACTGGGCATGCGTTAGCCCCATACATGGTCTCACTACAACAAAAATGGGTTTTTAGTACACACAAAAGCGTCCTAAAATGTTATTTTATAGGACCTTTTATTTAATAGGACCAACGGTAAAAGCGTTTCATGTAAAGAGGTCGTAATAAGTCCCGAAACTTAAAAAGCGTCCTATTATCTCAAATAAGATTATGAAACCAATTTTATGGTCACATAATATGTCTATGAACAACCCAAAAAACTCCTAAGAATAAACATATTAGGACACTTTTACAATGTTCTAACATGTGGTTACATACTTTTAATTTTTTAATACACATACAAACGTCCTTAAAAATTACTTTATAGGACCCTTATGATGTAACATTATAGGTACTTTAGTACCAAGAAAAGGGTCCTAATATCACAAATAAGATTATGAAACCAATTTATTGGTCGCATAATATGTATATGAACAACCCATATAGCGTCCTAAGAAAAGCATATTCGAACACTTTTATAATGTTCTAACATGTTTAATAGGACAAAATTTCAAAGTCCTAACAAGTCATATGATACAACGCTTTTTTAAATATCCACGCACACAATTTTACGATACGGTTATAGACATCCAAATAATGGTTTTTATTGTACAATAAAAAGGCTATCAACATATAAAATCCTAATAGTTACTGTGTACCATTTAACAAAGAAATACAACTTTATTATATTTCAAATAAACATATTCATAACAAAAACACTAAAGATAAATAAGTTATGGCATTATCCAACATAAAGTCATGTAACATTTAACAAAGAAATTAAAAGCAATAAAAGAAACAAGCAGCGTAGAATCTTGAGTCATCATGTGTCCTCATTACTCACGGACTACCTACAAATAAACCATCCATGTATAAACATTAAGTTCCAAATTATTAAAATATGTCATATCACAAGTAAACCATCCATGTATAAGCATTCAGTTCCAGATTATTAAAAGTATTCGTATCACAAGTTTAACAAATATATACCGAGACGAAAGGACAAGGCCGTGCAATGGATGCACCAATACAAACTTGAAATGTGGAAAATAACCATATGGTCTCACCAACTTTTCATCTATTTTATTGGTACTTGAACGTTTACCTCACACCATTTTGGTCCAATCTCTGTACTACCAACTAGCTCATTCGAGTCCAAGCTCTTCAGTCTCAGTAGAGTTTAGAATGCTTTTGAGAAAAGCTTCATCTCCAACCTAGATTTTAGTTTTCAACAAACATTTATCAAACTCTAGTCACAATAATGCAAGTAACATTTCACAAAAGGTTAAAGTTTTCAATAAACATTTATTAAACTCTAGTCACAATAATATTTTTGGAACGTACCAGAGCTTGCACGTAAAAGAAACATTGGTCTGCGACAAATAAAGAAAACAATGTAGTGAAAACACGTCATTAAAAGGCACTGGACACGTGTAAAATATACATACATTCTTGGTTTTAAAAAGCGCTAGGCGCACAAAAGCGACGAGGTCTAAGCGCAATGCGCGAAGCGCAAAAGCGGTGGGCTTTTCGTCGAAGCGCGCACTAATTATATAATTTTTTTATATCACATATATATCCCATAGTTTTTAAGCTTCATTTACCCTAGGCACCGCCCTGTTGCGCCTCGCGCCTTGGCAACAGATGAAGTTTTTTCAAGGAAATTAATGAGCAGAATGCTTGATACAAATAAGAATCAAGCCTATAAACATCTCCCTAATAGAGGTTAAATAATGCATATAAACATATTTAGGATCTTAAAATTCAAATGTATAACACTGGTCACAAACAATCAGGTGACCTATATTGCTTTTAAAACTTTAAATCCTTAATTCAATTTATATCAGTTACTACTTCAGCATTCAGCAATGGTAGTAATCCAAGCACCAATAAGATGATTGATGTAGATGATAACCAAATAAAATAAGTACAAGATGCACTCACCTTGGACTCGTGGGTCTGTAGTGTCTTAATTCTTTGGTCCTAGTCAAATATAACTTGGTAACTCGTGAGTCAATAAATCCTCATCATTTGTTCCATATGATACAACAAAATCTTTATAATTGTTTTTAATAGAATTCTATGAAGCATTACGTCAAACACATTGTATACAATAAAATTCGAAGATCCATATTAATATGTTCTTCTTAACCCATTTCAATTAAATCATTTTCATTAAGGAGTGTATATAATTCCCCAAATTAAACAACATGGAGCATAAAATTCTAATTTACATAAAAACACCATTAAACCCTAAAACTCTGATTCATTTAAAAACATCCATTAAACCCAAAGTAATTAATTCACGCATAAGGTAATCTCAATTAGAAGGTCTAAGAGTTCTTATAGTGATTTTAGTTATGGTACAAACTCCTTAAAAACATCCATTAAACCCAAATCAATAAGGATATTTGAATTAGGTTTATTAACCATCGAAGATATACTAAAACCCCTTTAAATTAGAGAAAATAAACAAGGAGTTCTTACCTCAAACTTTATCTTTAAAAATCAGAAAATTCAGATTTTACTCATCCAACTACTGATTCAAACAAAAGGTCGTCGAATTCAGATTCGTTCGAAGAAAAAAAAATAGCAAACAAGAAGAGCAGATTCATTCAAATTGAGAGTGGCTTTCCGACTAAGTTGTGTCAGTTCTAAATTTGGAGAGTAACATGAGAGAGAATTGGGAGTAGGGTTTGAGAAAGTGGAGAGTTCTTTTTGCAAATCTAGTTTTCTAACTTTTAAATTTTAAACACCCCGCTTAAAGAAAACTACATGCCGCTCAAAACACCTTAGTACTAGGGGTGTAAATGAGCCCAATCAAGCCGAGCCCGGGCTTTAGTTGTTGTATATTGGCTCAACAATATTACTAATTAAAATTGAACATGTTTAAAAAACAAAATCGCATACATAAAAAATAAAAAAAACAATTGTTTGGGCTCACGAGCCTAAACGAGCCGTATTCCAGGCTCGAGCTCGGGCTCGTTAAGGCTCGGCTCATTCGAGCTTTTTACCGAGCCGATCCCGAATAGCTCTCAAACCGCTGTGTGTCAGTTAAACCCCTACACCTTACCATCCCAATTTTTTTGCAAGGCTTAATAAATTGTACTCTATGCTTTAAAATTTGCACTCATTGAAATAAAGCGAATAAGCGTCCTATAAAACTGATGTTTTATGACTCAAATATCACGTGTCCTAATACAGCGTATTATAATAACACCATAATGATTAAGCGTCCTATAAAGGTTAAAGGTATAAGACCCATGTGTAAAGTGTCCTATTAAGTTTGTTCTAATATGACTTCGACTAGAAAGGGTCCTATAACATCAAACATTTATGACTTAACTACAAAGTGTCGTATTAAGTTATTTTATAATAGGACCCCCGGTGATCAAGTATCCTATTACATTACCACATAATGGGACACCAACAACTAAATGTCTTATAAATTACTTTATTAGGATATACATTTTAAGTGTCTTATTAAGTTATATGATAAAAGGACCCCAAAGAATCATCCATCATATTAAATAGCTTTTTAGGACACTGATTTAGTAGTGTATGTTATAAAAGGACCCTAAAAGTTCATTCATCCTATTAAATAGATTTTAGGACCTTTTTTTACAAGCGTCCCACACAAAAGGTCCTTAAAAGCCATTTTTGTTGTAGTGTCTTACAACTTTATAGAGACATGTGTTTTCGGTAAACAGTCATCCAGGCCGGCCTGCTCACTGAAAAAAAGAAGAATCTACTTCAACCGATATGCCCTTAGGCACCACAAAATCCGATCCAAATTATCGTAATCGATTAGTTAGCATGGAATAAAAAATGTTGATTCTTTTTTTTTTTTTTTATCAAGTATGTATGGTAAAAGTTAAATCAATTTTTAATTTCAATTTTATTTTCCTAAATTGGTGCCTTCATGCTCAGGCTTTATCAAGTATCAACTAAACACTTTGTTGAGTCACTAACTTCTTCACATCCATCATCAACTAAATCTCAGGTTTAATATTTCATCCATTAAGGAAGCAAGTCAAGCGACTAAAGCCCTTTTTTAACTGCTAACTTGACGAGTATTAATATTCCATCCGTACTAAAGTGTCCCAGCCCAAAAAATAAATCTATAAACGTT
Source organism: Ambrosia trifida (assembly GCA_028751855.1). Lineage (NCBI taxonomy): Eukaryota > Viridiplantae > Streptophyta > Magnoliopsida > Asterales > Asteraceae > Ambrosia > Ambrosia trifida. The sequence goes on along the minus strand of CM054126.1, from coordinate 126,140,363 downwards.
ACAACCTTTGGTAAAATATTTTAAGAATGAGAAAATTACAACAAATACTAACGATATATATTGAGATGGTTGATATAACAGAAACAAGTGTCACGTTGCAAATTGTCGTCACTGCAGCAACGCGCAGCTTCCTACTATAGCATATGGTGGATATATATTTTTTAAGTTGACTAACTTTGATCCAATCTCATTCTCAAACAGTATACACGTTCCGAATTAACCCGTTCTCATATTAATGGATTGAAATGGTATTTCCACCTCTACCGGTGACATGCTCAGAGAGAAGTATATAGGTGTGTACAAATTTCTGTTCGCGTATAAGTTGATACATGATACGTTTATCATCTGATATCGTATTGTTAATAAGGTTATAGATAAACCCATTTTTGACGTTTTTGATAAAAATCTCTTATGGTTCGATAAACATGTCTCTTCATATGGAAATTCTAGACTTTCTATGCATGTTGGTGACCTTATAAAATCTACAACTATTTTTCGTTCAATTAAATAAGATGTTAGAAACCCGGAATGAGATGTGATTCGTAATAGACATCATAATTAAACCTGGTATTAGTCGGGACACCCGCAGCAACGCGCGGGCATTCCCACTTATAAACAAAAGGTAACTTTGGATGTGTCTTGCGTTTACTATTACGCTCAATACAAACGTTTCCTCCCTTTGTACAACCTACTTCTGCAGAGGAATTTTTTATAATAATCAAGCCTATACATATCCTTTACTCTACCCCTTCTCTCTGCAGCTCCACCTCCGCCATACATATCACCACCGCGTAACCCCGAAAACTCGACAATGCTTCTTTGAAACACCCGATTCGCCCCTGACAGGGATTTTCTGCTGGGACCTCGATTTAACCCTGCTAAAACCCACCCCCTCCGCTGCCATCGTCAACACTTCGTACCTCATCCTGCCAACACAGCCACGTATCTGTTACTGCCTCTTATTCCGCTCTCTCTCTTCCAGTAAATTTCTTCGCTTCGTTCGTTGTCTTTTGCCAGGTAAATCCCTCCACCATATAGCTTTTGACATTTTTCTAACTAAAGCCAAGCTTAGCTAACGGGAGGGTATTGACTGATTATTTGGGTATAAACGATTGTTTGCTTAGGGGTTTGCTTGGTTAGTATTGTCGGTTGAAATTGCTGAATGCCAACGCTAAATAATTAGAGGGACTTTGGGGCTCAGGTCATATTTTATATGAGAGACTAAAATGAGGAGGTTTAACCGTCGGCCGTCGCTTTGATTTATCGTGTTGTTGGATCTTTCATTTATTATTTTAGGGCTCCTTAAATATAAGCTGCAGGTTTAAAAGAGAGAGATATATAGATTTTTAAATAATGCATTTATAGGACTAGAAATCATTTGGATACGTAGAAAATGACAATTTTGGTCATTCGTAATGGATTTCAATCTTCCTAAATAATATATCATGAAGCTCTAGAATATCCGTAACTTATGTAATAGTAATTATGTATCCCTTTTGTGAAACATATAAATGAGCAACTCATTTGAAGAACTTAACTGTACAAGGTTGTAGAAGGCGCTAGGTAGGCGGTGGGGTCTAGCCTAGGGATTAGTCGGGACTAGGCGGAATTAGGCGTTTTGGAACTTTTATACGTATTATATATACACACACACACATATAAATGAGGGAATGCACTGACTTTTGCTACAGAAAAAAGAACATATTTTTATGAGTATTTTGTTGTCGCACGAGTGTCTTTTCCGGCCATTGTGTTTCGTGAGTTGTGATATTATTTCTTATATCTTCTTCCTTTGGTTAATAATATTGTAGGTTGGTGTGTACTGTGTAGAGTGACATGAACAAAATGTTTACATGGTGACGATGACTCGCTGTTAGCCCTGCACTTACCTTAGGCGCATTTTGTGTGGTCATAGGTGTCATGTATATTGCAACCTTGGCAGTGAGGCACCTATTATTGTACCAATCCGTACAGGTTGCTTTTGCGTATCCATTTGAACGCCAAAACAAACAAGTGTATTTAGAATGATTTGCGAGCGCCTGCAATGCTTTGGTGTTTGTGATACTTATAGGTGTGATTGTTTGTGCTATGGTTTTCCGGGGCAATGATGACGTGTTTTGCGCGCGTTTGGTGTGATGGCAGGGCATTTGCCCATTGCAATTGCCTTAGGCTCTTTTTGTCTGAGCCCTGGCATTGTGATTTCAAAATTAATTAAATATAAAAGAAATCTTAGCGGGTATCCCGCGAGTTATGTATCGTTGTAACTGTGTTGCACGCTCTTTGTCCGAACTTTCGCATTGTGTCTGCTCAGCTTTCATCGGTGCTGCTGTTAGGGAATCTTCAAATGATTATGTTTAGTTTATTGTTGATGATGAAATTGATGGTTTCTTCTCTTATTTCAGGCGTGAAGTTTAACCAAGGAAAACCTAACAAAAATGAGGTATTTGTTTAAGTTCATCCATTGCAGTTCATCTTATTTATTAGACTAAGTGATTGATTAGACAAGTGATATAGGATAAGGAATAATGTGTGATATAATATATGGTTAGATATAGGTTAGAGACTAATGTGTAATATGGTGTTTTATATAAACCAAATGGAATCATCACACAATAATACCGTTGCTGTTGATTTGTACGTCTTTTGTTGGTTTTTATCATGATTTATGTTTGAACAATAGTTGAATAAAATTAATGAATTGTTGACTCTGGAATTTGTGATATGTGTATGTTTAACTGTTATTCTTCAAACAATTTTCTTTGCATTGTGATATTTAACTGTGATGTTAAGTTCGTGCAATACTGAAAGACTATGTTTTTTTAGTTTAGTTTTGTTTCGATGAATGTTGCCTAGACTGTCGAATCAAAGCAAAGAGGGATTGCTTTTATAGTTGTTGTAAAGGACAAGGATTTCAGTGTCTAAGTCATAGCAAGGGCACTTGGGTCCCCATTTCTACCAGGCAAGTTGTCTGGAACTCTGCAACAGCTATGGCGGCGGCTCCGGCACCTCAACACCATCATCTTGCATCTCTCATAATTATCACTATCTGGTATGCATTTATTTTACTATTGCTTTATGACATCTTCTGGGATAATGCTAATGATAGTAACATAACACTTGCTTTGGATTCATGTAAAGTCAAGAGGAATAACCAAAAGCTGATTGCCATGGTACGTGTACATCACACTGACCGTTTGATCATCAACAACGCAATTAGATTTTACGTTTATAACAGTTTCTTTGTGTCCGAAATGGAGCTTGGCAAATATTCGGTTCATTCGAATAGGGAAGGTAGGTCTTATGTTTTGACGCAATAGTTGTACCACTTAACGAAATGCTTGCCTTAACAAGCGGTCTACATAACGCGACACATGTAGCCTGATTGCCCCCGCCGCCGCAACGCGCGGCGGGTATAAAACTAGTTAGAAAACAACTAGAAGTTCAAAACCTTCTAGATAAAGGACCCACAATTTATGTATTTGTTTAACAAAGCTTTAAGAATCTCTTGTTACAAAAGTCCTTAAATAATATGCATCATAACACCATGCTACTAGTGTCTATCGCTTTGTGTGTTGCTTTCGTTGGATTTCATAGGTTTGAATATTTTGAAGTCAATTAAATTGGCTTGTGTTAAATAAATCAAGTAAGAGGATTAATATACCAATTTAGTCAAGCTTTAATGATAAGTAAGCATTTAATGATAGGTAGGCATTTAATAATAGATAGAAATTTACATTATTATACTATTATTTATTATTTATATTACTATCTACTATCACTTTTTTTATTTACAATTTTATATTTTGTTGTACTATTATTAATAATATTAATACCAATATTAATAAAAAATAAATTAATCTTTCATAAAAAAAATATAAATAAATACGAAAGTGTAAAAGTTCATTATAAATAAACAACGATACAAGTCTCTAATAAAAAAAGTAAACATGCAAACATTAAAATACTTAGTCAACTAGATCGACAAAACCACTTTCACGGTGACAAGTTGAGTATACAGTTCTAGACGCGACCTATACATGGTATCCCATCTAGTTGCAGACCGGATAATGTTGCTAAAATTCTAATAAGGCGTGATAGTAGGCATTGGGTACCCTCCTTGTAATTCTACCATGATATAATGGTTCTCATCATTAACTAGGGCAATTGTAAGAGCTCTGTGATGTTGAATCTCTTCTGGACCACTCCAAAATGGGAAAATAGTTGTACTGCCTGACATGCTTAAAGAATGGATGATTACTCCAAACTTATTAGTAATCTGAACACCTGCCTCAGGAATTTTCATCCAGTGTACTTCTGGACAAGGCGAAAGCAACACATGTCTAGTATCAACTTTAAACAGTTTAAGACCCATGCATAGTTAATTGTCTTTTCTTTATGCATAAAGGCAAAAGCTATGGAAAATGTATTGCTAGTTGAAGTTACACCAACAACCTGAAGGAAAGAAATATTATAGTGGTTCGTTTTGTAGGTGACATCTATAAGCAACACGTGTGGAAATGCACGCCAAATATCAAACGATGTTGGATGAACGAAGAATAAATTTTCTAACTTGTTACACCCGGTTGTAGTAATTTCATAAACATAACCGTTAGAGTGCAAAATGGACAAGAGAACCTGTATTGGAGATTTGCCTACTTGATCGACCATGCGAATTTTGTTGCATGCGTTGTAAATAGTCCTGAGTGTAGACACATTACTTAAATTTCGCTCCTTAAGTATTTTTAGAATATCACGTGGCGCCACATTCATCTTTGTCAAATCTGCAACCAAATTAAATTCATCTTCGAAAAGTCGCTTTGCATATGGATGACCCTTCATATACAGTACAGGTTGATGGTTATGTTCATCACATATCACCATTAAGGTCCAAGAATCATATACATTTGAATATGTTCCTTCTGATTCGAATGGACAATTACTTTTTTTGTGCCGGTAACTTTACTTGAATCTTTAACTTTATATTCGCCGCCACGATCATAGTGGAACACAACCTTATACACAAAGCCACATGGTCTTTTATTTGATCTTTTTTCACGACGACAACACCAAGTGAGTATGCCAACTTTTGTACCCAATCCACCAATGCTTCACGAGACCTGAATGCCTAAAAAAGAATTTTATTTGTGTTAACGTTTATAAGTAGTTTTATATTTACCGTGTAAAATAATATCTTTATCTAAATATATATTTTTTTCTTTTGACGAAATTAAAAAAAAAACAAAAGTGCTAAAAGTTCTTAGTGACAAAACGAAATTAAAACAAAAGAGACGAAATTAACAAATAATATATTTAAACAAAACAAAACGAACCACTATCTTAACTATTGAAAGTTATATTAGTTTTACTTATAAACAAAACAAAACGAACCGCTCAAATACATCAATTCATATACACAACAAAATAAAAGTTCGTGAATGCAAAATAAAAGTTGAAACACCTCCTAGATTAACATGAAACAACAAAATAAAAGTTTGTGGTGGTGGCCTAAGTCATTGTACAAGTTCTATTTATAAGAAGATTAATCTTAGCCAAAACCAACTTATTTAATAACTTATGTGATTTAAAAAAAATAATAATAACTTTAATCCAACTAAATACTAACTTATTTAATAAATTATGTATTTTCAAAAAAAAATTAATAAATTGATTGAAAAAGTGTGCATGGGAAAGCCAATAACATTTAATATAAGTTAGTAAAAGGTTTGATTAACTTGGTATGTTTAATAATAGCATTTAATATAAGTAAAAAGTTTGACTAACTTGGTATGTTTAACAACACCCATTAAATTTCAAGTGTCAAAAACCGAGCCGAAATACTAAATTGTGTTTAATGAGTTGCAAAAAAAAAATAAAAAAAAAAATAAAAAAATAAAGGAAAATTCATAGCCGAATAAATGTAATTTGGTTCGTTGGTTTTATCTGAAGTTAATCATCAAGACTCAAAAACCAGTCACCGGTTTAGGTTTAAAAACGAACTAAAACCCTAAAATGTAAGCACCACTAGAAAGAATTCGAACTTGGACAAGGTTTGCGAGCCACTGATCGCCCTGAAGGAGGTAGCACGTGTGTTCGAAGCCAACTACACTAGCCGTTTAAAAAAACAATGTTGATTTGGTTCAGGTTTTTTAAGGTATTATTGATATTGAATGTTTAGTTGTTAATATGAGATATAAAGTAATACAGTTTGCCTCATCATTAAAGTAATGCATCATAATCATCTTTAATACTAAACCTAATTTAGTCTATAATTACTGAAGAAACACTAGATTAAACACTTAATTAGACGAGCACAATGAATAGATATTTTATTGATACTTGCTAGGACGATTACAAAACTCGACTATAAGTGAAATGCAATGTTTCGACTATAATTTTTCCTTCAAAGCTACTACGGAATTCTCTATACATGTTTGTGTGTGTAAAACAGAATGAATCCTCTCCCTCAAGTATTTATAGGCTTGGAAGGTGTCATGTGATTAGCCCATTAGGAATGACAGTTGTCTCGCGCGAGTCCCACGCAGTTGATAACCGTTGGAGCTAGGTTGCTGTCATTTTGTGATTGGTCACATGTAATTTGCAATCGTTCTTTCTGTCATTTTTATATACCTCGTACCTGCCAGAGATCGTGGAGCATGGAATGGCGGCCTCTTATTGGTTGCACGTCCCTTCCTTGTCTGGTCGCAACTCGCAAGTGGCATGTACTAAGAAACGTGCGTGGGCTTCTAGAAGCTTTGCTAAGTTGTTATGATAATGCGTAGTTAGATGTGGGGCCGTGCGCGCGCACGCACGGATACACATCTATTCAATTACATATTTACAAATTACAAACTCAAGCTCTCTAAAATAACGATCTGATTCCAACATTTCAATGTCTACCAACACTGATCAGTCTCCCACCTTCTACTCAAATTCCTACAATATCTCACCTGACCCAATCCTCCCATCCTTCTCTGCACCAAACTCCGATCATATTCCGCTCGTTTAACCGGATCCGCAAGCTTAACATAAGCCGAATGCACTTCCATAAACTCATCCGCTGACGACTCACAACTTCCCACATCCGGATGCAACACTCTAGCTAATCTCCGGTACGCGGACTTAACCTCTCGCGTATCCGCGCCTATTGGTACCCCGAGCACTTCGTAAAGTGATCGGGTACTAAAAGTACCAAAAGATCTATAAGCCTCTGCCGTGTTCGCCACCCTGTCTGTCTGCAGTGGTGTACGCGGCAGAGATCCCAGATCTTCGGTACCTGACAGAACTAAAATTAGAATTTGACATTAGAAATGAAATTGAATTTGATGATCGGTTTGAATTGAGTGTGAAGTTGGGAGAGGGAAATAAAGAGGATGAAGTGGAAACTGAGATTGCCATTGATTTAGTGAAGTGTGAAGAAATAATAATATTGTGGGATTTGTTTGGATTGCGAAGTTGGGAATTATGTTGTGTTTTGTGGTTTGTTATTTATAGAGGAGAATGGAGGTGAATAAATACGTGGTGCTGAGGTGGAATTGGGTTTTATCCAAATGGAATAGTTTGGGTTGTCAGTGTGAATATTATTGTGGATGGGTCATATATGAGTCAGCAAACAGTTGTGTGTACCGGCAAATAAAAGTGCATATCTCCAACATTGCCGGTGATTACTTTCCGTTTTTCAAAGGTTAGTTGTTTTTTGTGACGCGTAAAAGAAGTTTCTCTGTTTTGGAAAAAACAAAAAAGATTTTTTGAAAAAAAAAATTATTTAGGAACAATACACCATTTGATTAGGAATGATACACCCTGACTTACATTACACACCAATAGGAGGGTGCCACATACCCTAGAATATGATGTCACAGGGTGTATGAATCTTAGAACCCAAAAAAAAATTATTTATTTTGGGGCATATTATTTTATTCTTTTCTTTTATTTTCTTTTTCTCCTATCCGGGCCGGCCCAACTATATATAAAACTAAGCTATCGTTTTGGTCCTCTTAAAAGATTTAGGCTCCTCCCTTTTTTTAATTGTATTTATTTTTAATATATATAATGTGTAATTTATTTCATTATTATTTACTGTTATTCAATTTGCAGGTTGAATGTAGTAAAAATTGAGCCTTGATGTTTGTTATCATGGGTGATGTTTGTTGTGTTTGTTTGTGTAGGTCGGCTATAGACGATTGTATGGGGAAGGAATTGGATAGTCCAGCATGTGTAGAATTGTATGCATAAGGGTCTTGATTCTATGTTGGTGAAATATCTATGTGATGAGTTGAATTGGTGTGTGTTGGATGGATATGTATACATACACATTGGACCTTGCGATGTATGTGTGTGTTGATGTGAGCCGTGTGTGTGCACACATAAATATTTATTGTGTAAATTATACATGTATCCATGCCTAATCGGTATATGTAGTCGTATGTACACATAGATATAGATATCTAGGTTGGTTTGTTGTTTAACCTTTAACAATATGTGTGTAGTCGTATGTGTGTATATGATGGTATAGTTTGTATCTTTCTAACACATATAGTTACATATACATATTGTTTCTTGTTTAAAATATATAGGCATACATATGTGTGATTTTTGGCCGAGTGTGTATGTGTGTATACATGCATAGATGCAAGGACGAAGGATTGTGAGGGCCAGGGCCACCTGTTTTTTGGCACATTAGTGGAAATTTACGATTTTCGTAGGTAAATTTAGTCCGGGTTGAGTCCGGCCCCTGCCGATTTACCACTACCGATCGAAAAAAATCGAGTTCGGCCCCGCCGGTTGGCGAACCAAGCTTCGCCCCTGCATACATGCATCAAATGTTTTGGAACTAACATGTTCCACATAGAGTTGGATTGAATTGTGGTTGTTTGTTAAAATACACAAAATTATAATAATAGAATGTTATTCATGTGGAATTTGTCTTGTGTTAATGTTTCCAACATGTGTTAGACATGAACTTAACTTATGTTATACATATGTTCTAAGGCTTTGGATCCATATATTGAAGAATCCCTATGATCTCATGTGTCGGATGTTCACAATTATTGTATGGATGTTTGGGAATTTATTGTTTTTCCTTATTAGACAATGGGGTATTGCATGAGTAAACGAGAAAATGTAATGAATTTCTAAGCTATCCTGGACTTTGCTAGACTCGGGGTGACACATTTGATGTAATAAAATGTCTAATGTGTGACTGAAAATGACATAATCATGTGAGTGTGTATGGATCTTGACTTGAAAATTTGGCGGGTGTCACACCATCTCCTCCCCTTGAGTGTGCCATGTGACATCCTCCTTATTTACATCTAAAAGTCTCTTTCTCTCTCATGTTTCCCCCATAATTTTAGAACTTTAATAACTTTTATATACGAGATTTTTTTAAGTAAAAAAATTACACCAAATTAATGAACGTTTTATTATCTTCTTAGCAGGTATCATAGTGCTATATAAAAAGCGGAAAAAAAAAACAATTTTTTTGTCAGTTTTTGTTGATACAGGGAAAAAACACATGTTTAGGTAATTCATTAATCATCTCTAGGCAAGTCACTAATCATGTTTAAACTAGGAATTCTATTTTCATCAAGAGTAGAATAGGTTAAAACCACTTCTTTCAAAAAAAAAAGTCACACTTTCAAAACTAACGCCTCAATCACACCCTACAATGGTTGTTTTTTAACTCTGCTCATCATCCAAACATACATAATCTTTTCAATATACATTTTTTTTTCTGTTCACATTATTAAAATTTTGTTGTTTTTCATATTATAGTAGATTAATTTCTATTGCAAATGCATTTGTAAAATGCGCACATGATGATTTTCGTTTATATCTTTTATGTATTTACATACTATATGCTAAATATCGACGCATTTATCATCTAAACACGTTTGAAAATCTATTAATATATATAAAAGAATTGAGCATTGCTGACGTGGCGTGCAATGGTGCCTTCAACCTCTCCATGAAACTGCCACGTGACATCATAATTGAAAGATTTTAGTGTTTTTTGAATTATTTCCTTTTTTAATTAAAAAAAAGATAAACATAAAACCCTAAATTTATCTCTTTATCTTATTCTCAATTACTAAAATTAAATTGAGTTATTTTAGGAAAAAAGAATTTAAAAACAAATTTAAATTATTCTCTCTTATGTTCCTCCCATAATTTTTAAACGTTAATATCTTTTATATTCGAGATTTTTTAAATAAAAAAATTACACCAAATTAACGAGCGTTTTATTATCTTTCCAACGAGTACCATAGTGCTATATAAAAAACGGAGAAAAAAACGACTATTTTATGTGGGGTTATGTTCATACAGAAAAAAAAACACAAAGTGTTCAGGTTATTCATTAATCATGTTTTTCTTTTAAACCAGGTTCTTATCTACGATGTTGAAATTCAGCCCAATCGTCATGCTATCATTGGAATTTTACTCTTCTAAAGATGGATAGATATACTTCATCGAGAGAAGTTAGGAGAATGAATCACGCAACACTGCAACACATGGTGTCACCTAATAACAAGGTTATTTTTTTTATTTATTTAATTACAAGAGTAATAATTATTACTATTAGTATTAATATTATTAGAATTGTTATATTTTTTTAACCACCATCATGAATTCTACATCTATATAAGTCAAAGTCAAATTGTAACATATTTTAAATTACGTGAAGATGATTATATGTTGAAGGTTATCCTTTTAATACTGTATTATGTTTAATATAGTTTATGCTTTTTATTTTTTTAACTTTTTAAATAAATGTTTTTTTTAACTAAGATTGATTATGTTTAAGTTATTTACGCTTTTCCTTATTTGAGTTTTCTTCTTTTATCATTTTTTATTAAATTATATTAAATTTTTCAACCCCGGGACCTTCCCGGGGTAATCAGCTAGTGGTAATATATAGTAAAAATAAAAAGAAATACGTCCACTACTAAAAGAAAAGATAAGATTATTGAAATGGACGTGGAAACATGACACCACTTTGACTAAATCACAGTCACTAGTTTCTTGTAAATTATTAATATAACAATTCTTGAAGTTCTTAGGAACAGTTCCGGTCTGCAGGTTAAAGTCACCTACACGTGCGGGTTGTTCAAGGAGAAATATCTAGCTAAGGTGTAGAGGAAATTACGTTTCTGTCACTATACAATATTTCCCTGCGGATAAATCTTCCTACAGCCACTACCACACCACCGCCGGTTACGAAAAACACGTCGGTGGTCTCTAGCAGTGATGACGCCCCCTTCGCAAGAACCCGCCACCACACTCCGTGAATATGTGACATTTTAGTCGATCTTTGTATCTCCGGTGGCCGGCGATAAACAAAAGGGGAGATGTTAGTTCGCCGTCAAGAGTCACGAGACGGCAGCGGATAGGTGGTGTTGCTGTTGACGGGTAGGTGGTTGTCCTGTGGGGCGGTGGCAATTGCTGTTGTGTGGGTCTTCGATGAATTTTTTTGTGTATATTTAAGAGGACAAGGGATCTGAACAACAACTAGGAAGCATGATGGAAAAAAGTGTGTGGGGGTGAATGAATATGGAGAGAGAAAACCAAAGGTTATTGTGAGAGAGATTATGTAACGTGTGCAAATTGAAATGCAAATGAAAAATGTTAAGTAAAGATTAGAGATGGGAAACGGTACCACCAGTAAAAAGGAAAATAGATTAGGTGACAGAAGGTGGTGACTATTTCTTTTTCTATTGTTTAGGTTATTTACTTTTCTATTTATTATATTATTTACTTATGTAACGTATGATAATCAAATTTGTATTTTTTTCCATTTAAAAATAACTAGAATCACAACATGCATTTACTAAAATACTTGTATACATAAAAACAGTATGCTTTAAGGAGGTTAGAAACACATTCAAAACTAACAAGAAATACATTCAAAACTAACAAAACCATAGTTCTTTGTTCTCATCATCATGATAAGTAAACAAAGACATCTAGCACCTTAATAAAGAAAATAAGTAAATTGACAAAGGCTTGCAATAGTATTTTTTTATTAACAAAACATATAAAAATGGCTGAAAATGGACCATTCAATACAGTGGCGAAGCTTGACCCGAAGGTTCGGGGGGTCGGAAGTCACCGGGGGTTCGGAAGTCACTGGTTTCGGGGGGTCGAAACCCTATATTTTCAAAATTTTCTATATGGATACTATATAATCGGAACTTCTGTGCGAAAATCCGGGGGGGTCGGCCGCCCCTCCCCGCCCCTACAAACCTTCGCCGCTGATTCAATACACATAGTTTACTAAAGAAAGTAAATGGTAGTGGTGTATTATAGTTATATTTTTTAGGTTTGTTGTTCCGTTTGTTATACCGAGTGAACTAAACCGATTAAATATTTACCAGCCACAAGCATTGCGCTGCCGCCGCAACGCGCGGCGGTAACATACTAGTTAGAACTAAAACTTGAAAACAAATTTGAAAAATTAGGATTTGTCATTTTCATAGAAGAATTCAAAACAGGATAAAACACCGATCAATTGAGGTACTGATGTTTTATAATAATTAAACTGAGATTGTAAAAGTTCGACAAATCTATATCTATATTATCTTATTAAGGAAGAGTGATGTACAATGTTGTCATTTTGTTATGGGTACAAGTTTTGTAGCTACATATACAATTTAATAAAGCTTATTTGATAAGGGTAAATTAGTCACTTAGAGGTATATTAAGACACTTACAAGGTTATTATTGTAATTTTATCCACCCTCTTTAGTTAAAGTATAAATATTGATTCCATCCTTACTCTTACACACCCTCTTGCATCCTCTTGTAACCGATCCCATCAATGAGCATAAAAAAAAAGCAATCAACATTCACCGGTTACAAAAAGCAATCCTTTGCCTTTCTTTTCCCAATCGTTTGATTTCAGGGTTTAATATTGATCATCGGGTTCAAACGCATCTTCAAAATCGGCTCTGCAGGTATGTTTTAATTGTGCTTTAGGAATCGATTAATAACCCCTGATTTAGAGACTCGATTACAACAACAAAACTTCCAAGACATGTATTCATAGGTCAAGTTAGTATTCGTTTTATTCTTAATTACATTATTTAATCTTAATTTTAGCAAAAAGCTAATCCTTTTTATGTACTGATTTGAGTTTATGATGTAAAAAAGTGAAAAAAAATCCATTTCAAGTTAAAGCTCTAGAGTTCTAAAAAAATCCTATTATTTCCGTAACATATTTTATGAAATTATTTTGACTAGTGATCATTATGTTTATTGTTATTAGCACGGTCGATGATGTTAAAAGATTCGGTTTCAAAGTTTTGGAAAATCGTACCAAATCTTGTATCGGCTGTTTTGTTATGTTTGGCTGTTAAACAGTGATTTGCTGTTTTTAGTCAACTATCTTAGGCTAATCGATGGATGGATCAGGGCGTGCTGGGAACAGCGTGGAATCATTCTTACGCAATTATACGCTTGGGAAGACACTTGGTATTGGTTCATTTGGAAAAGTCAAAATTGCAGAACATACGTTGACCGGACACAAAGTTGCTATAAAGATCCTCAACCGTCGCAAGATCATAAACATGGAAATGGAAGAAAAACGTAGGAATGTTTTGAGATGATTGTAAATTTATAATGCCGCCATTAAAAGTTTTGAATAAAAAGTAATCAGTTTTATATATATTTTGAGCTTTTGTAGTTAGAAGAGATATTAAGATATTGAGATTGTTTATGCTTCCACATATTATCCGTCTCTATGAGGTTGTAGAGACCCCATCAGATATTTATGTTATGGAATATGTGAAATCCGGTGAACTGTTTGATCACATTGTGGAAAAGGGAAGATTGCTTGAAGATGAAGCTTGAAACTTTTTTCAGCAGGTAAGTATTTTTTTGAATTTTTTTATTAGTTTTCACTGGTTAATATAAACTTGCAACAACGTTACTAGAATAGATAATTTCCGTTGTGGAGTACTGCTACTGGAATATGGTGGCACACAAAGATCTTAAACCTGAGAATATGCTATTAGATGCCAAACGCAATGTCAAAATTGCAGATTTTGGTTTGAGTAATATCATGCGTGACGGTCATTTTCTAAAGACAAGATGTCGCAGTCCAAATTATGCAGCTCCAGAGGTATAAATCAGCAGTTATGTATATTAATTATGCCTTTTATATAGGTTATGTCTGGGAAACTGTAAGCTGGACTAGAGGTTGATGTATGGAGCTGTGGTGTGATATTGTACGCTCTTTTGTGTGGGACCCTTCCTTTTGACGATGAAAATATTCCTAACCTGTTTAAGAAAATTAAGGTGCGCAATTAAGAATTATTTAATCAACAAAACAATTAGGTGTGCTTAATCCTGATTTAAACATGGTTTGTTCTTAAGGGTGGAATATACACCCTTCCTAGCCATTTATCACCTGGCGCTAGAGATTTGATCCCGAGGTTGCTTGTGGTTGACCCAATGAAGCGAATGACCATTCCTGAGATCCGTGCGCACCATTGGTTCCAAGCCCACCTGCCCTGTTACTTAGTCGTCTCTCCACCTGATCTACTCAGCAAGTGAAAAAGGTGTGAATATGATTAAAAATTACAATAAGAATCTCAAATCTCACACAACTTCGACGTTACATTATGCCAATGGTAGTTAGAAAAGTTTTTGTTTTGTTGCAGACGGATGAAGATATTCTTGCAGAGGTGATTAAGATGGGGTTTGACAGGGATGCACTTGCTGACTCACTTCGAAACCGCATGCAAAATGAGGTTATTTATTGGTTTCATGTACTTTTATTGATTTCATGTACTTTTGTTGGTTTCATGTTATGATGTTAATTTTTGTTTTGTTTTTTAGGGTACCGTTGTGTATTACTTGATACTAGACCATAGGTTGCGTAACTCCAACAATTATCTTGGAGCTGAGTTCCAGAAACTTGTGGTTAGTTCAATAGTTTGCTTCTTAATTATTTTTTCTTATCAAGTTGTAATGACTAAAAGTGTTGTTTGTGTCAATGTAGGAGGGGTACAACCGTACAACTGTGGTCATCCAAATGAGGCCGCCACGTCGCCTCTCGCGCAATGCCCAACTGGATTCATGGAATATCAAGGAATAAATACGAGCCAGACCAAGAGGAAATGGGCTCTCGGGCTTCAGGTTCGATTAACATTTTTAGTTAAAATATATCTGCTTGTTTTTTTTTTTTTTTTTTTTTTTTTTTTTTTTTTTTGTATGCATGACAAGAGTAAAACTTAGTTTTGCATCTTAAATTGTGTAATTTCCTTGTTATCTTTCATCCCCTTCCAGAGTCTAAACAGAGAGTTGGTCTATATATTATGTTGATTGCTTTATATGGGTTGCGGCCAATTTTTAGGTGCTTTTTTAATCGCCCTTTGTTCTGTTTGAACTTTAGTCTGTTAAATTTCAGTGTTATAATCTAGCAGGGATTGGGAACGTGAGCTGTCAGTTATGTATTTAAAGGTGGTTAAAGATGATGGTTACTATTGTTATTAAGTATAATGGTGAATGATTGTTATGGGGGTCTCGGTTAAGGCTTCAAAGATGTATAAACATGGGCTGTTTAGTCTTGGGTTCCAGGATATTTTGATGGTGATGGCTGAAGATGTTTCGGCCGCGTATACTTGTTGATGTGAGCAAGATAGATATGGCCACGGCGGTTTTGGGGTTCAAGATTTCTATGCCGATCATGGTTGCACCTACGGCTATGCAGAAAATGGCTCACCCTGATGGTAATGACTCCTTTATAAAGTTATTCAAAAGTTAATGGGTACTTTTGTTGGATCAGTGTAGTGTCAAATATGAACGGTGTATTGTCCTACTTTTGTTGGATCAAATATTAATTGGTGACTTGTTATAAGATAAATATAATCAACATAAAAAGCAGTCATCTATATGTACCTTATAACTTGATATAAGTTAAACTTGGTATTGACATTTTGAAACTGACTATCTAAAGTCACAACAATCAGATTTGGATGTATGGATTAATGGGTTCTACTTATGATTATCAGATCATTTAGATGAATAATTAGTTCCATACGAGCTTCAACAAAATAGATAAAGGGTATATAAAGTTACATGTTCCACCATTTCTTTTAACATAATTCTTTGACAACGCGCTTCCAAACTCATCGCACGTTTGCTTCATGTATCAACTTTATATCTATGAACTTGAGACATTATTAAAACATGATTAATATGTGAAATGCACTGCGCAAACGTGGCAAAAAAGAAAAAAGAAAAATAAAATGAAATAATAAAACCCCGCAGCAACACGCGGGCATTCCCACTAGTATATAAATAAAAGGATAGTATCATAATCGAAGGAAAAATGAAACAAAAACGGCCCCTAAGTTACGAATTATAGAAGGATTAATGTTATAACCTTGGGGGGGGGGGGGGCGGTTGTTTTTTTACTTATTGAAAGAAGAGGAGAGCTAGCAGTGGCGGGAGCGAGGAAAGAAGTAGGGATTTAGTGTTTTACTCTGATACCATGAAAGAGTGTATTATTCAATAGATGTTTTGTACCTTCTCATTAATGGCAATTTATAATACAAATGTAGATCAAATCGGATCTCGAATATTTGGAAATATTCTAAATGCAATAATTACAATATCAAACACATTATATTCTATTACTTATCACCGACAGTTCCCATGAATCTCAACCTACCAAAATCTGTGCGAGTGACAATGGCGTTATTGGCGCGTATATTGATTTTCATATTTTGAGTGCCCATGGATAACCTAGCATATAGGGCGTGGGGGACTTGTTTTTCTACTTATACATGACGTATATTACAGTTTCGATCGAACCTGAGATTTTATTTTACAACTTGTGTAAAAAGAATAATCTATACATGTTGCTTTGAATTACATTCAATTAACCACTTCAATTATTATTATTACTAGTGGGAATGCCCGCACGTTGCCGCGGGTGTTTTTTTATTGCATGTTACGTTGGGGGATTCAAATATGTTATTTATAAAATTTATTTGATAACACCGTATTAAAGAAATTTCCGAATCATTTAAATTGTATTATCAAGGTTACAATGCCGAGTGCGATAGTAATATTGTATTGTGGTTAAAAGAGTTTTAGTCCTTGATTAATTGGTATTATAATTGGTGAATATCAAGATAAAAGAGAGCATCAATTTAAAGGAACAAAAAAAGTCATCATTATTGACATTTTTTTAATTTTAATTGTTTAACATTAAAACCGACAACTTTTACAAGTAGAAGGCGGGTAAACGGGCTACAAGTTGCGCCGCTACCCCCTTTTGAATAGAAAAACCTACTCAATTAAAAATAAAACTTAGGTCCTTCGTCCCTGAGGAGTTAGTGTGCACCACCTTTTGAACTCTTTTTAAAACTCTAGCAGAAGGAAGCATCCCAATACTTCTGGTGATCATTGATGCCTCATTTGACAAAATGTCACCAAATATGTTGTTCGTAACTATTGTGTCAAACTGCAAACACATGAAGATACTATGAGTTAAATTATTTCAATCTCCCTGTGTACTTGGTCAAAACTGCAATTTTGATTAGTGGTGAGATCAATCCAAGGTTATGTTTTATCTTTAATGGGTCTAATGGGTCAAAAAATGGGCAAAAAGTGTATTGGGTCAACCCATCCGGACCCGTTTTTACCCATTTCAGAAAATTACCTGTTTAGGATTTCGGACAAGCTGCATGGCTGCGTTGTCAACCTACATGTGGGTGAGTTCAACATCAGGGTATTCTTCAGCTATTGCGATTTCGGACAAGCTGCATGGCTGTGTTTTTACCAATTTCAGAAAATTACCTGTTTAGGATTTCGGACAAGCTGCATGGCTGCGTTGATGCCTGCATGGTTGTACCCCCAAAAAAATAGCTAACAGAATAAATCGGGGAAGTGAGCGGATTAGACTCATATAACATGAGACCAAACACGATTCATAACCTACGAGGTTAATTTCAGTCACCAATGGAAGCTTTGGACTAATTCACCATACATATAAATAAATACAAAAGGAATATCGGTACCTCGATGACATTTGCTTTGTCAACAGAACAAAGCATTGCGTTTACGAGCTGTCTCAAATGCAATGCGAGCAATCCGGTCAATCTGGTTAGGATAAAAATAAATCTCATTTGAATTATTTAAAATGGAAAACATTTCCTAGTTAGATATTTAGGATTGAGAAAAGTACCCGCGTACGCTGCATAAACCTCGGTGTTGTACCCAATCTCTTCACCATTTTCATTGGTTCCAAATCCCCTTGGTTTTCCAAAGTAGATACCTTTAAAAAGTAGTTAGTTGGTAATGCATATCCTAACAAATAGTGCCAACACGATACAAATTAGGGAATTTAACCCCTGTAACAACTAACAAGATATTGCACAATTTAGAACATCTGAAGTCTTGTTTTTAGCAACTTATGCTTCTTTTAGTAACATTTTCCACAACCTCCAACTTCTTATTCCAAATTAAATTCAGCTATGGCAATATTTGAAAAACTTATTCAAAAGTTGGAAATATATTTTGAAAAATCATGAATAATAAATAGCAGATTACAAAAAAAGAACAGCTGCAGATAAAGAAGTTTGAAAAAATGTCGTCTCGATACATGCCATACCAATTATAGGTAGCGAGAAATTGAGAAAAAGAACATTCAAACTCACTTATAAGTTAACCTAAAAGTAGATTAATTTGTTCATGCGCTCTTCAACTACCAATGTGTTAGTTAAAGTTGAATATGTCTGGTTCCATCTATACTGTGCACTCACCTCCTGTAGGCTCCCTTACAACCATCAAATTGACACCTTCAGCAACTTCTTTTTTTAGAGTTGAAGCATCCACTAACTGAAATGGTAAACACAATGAAATGATGAACCAGCTACCATAGAGCCAGCTACCATAATATTTATTTTTTTCCATAAAAAACATGATTAGTTAGTGGTGCAAACTTGTACAGTTGAAACAGTGAACAATATGACTTGTTCACATTGTAAATCTGTCTCACCAAAGTGTATTTTCTTATTTATTTGTTCAATCTATAAAATTAATTGTTGAAACAGTGAACAACATGACTTGTTCACATTGGAATTCTTTTTTAATTTATCTATAAAACCGCTTCCGCTGAACAAATCTGTAATCTGTACGTATTGTTCTATCTTGGTGATCACCTCAGGAACATTACAAATTGCCTCGCCTAAACCCACAAACGATAACTTGTTTTGAAAACCAATTTTGAATTGAAACAAGGCATATGTCAACAGCAACCCACCCATGCGGAAGAGATATAAGTTGTCCAGTTAAATTAAATGAACTACGCTTTCATAAGGCACAAATAGGGTAAGAAGGTGCATATTCTTGTTGCCAAACAAGCATATAAAAAATGCCAACCAATGCACAACAGCTAATGGAAGTAACCAAGCCAAGATAGTGAGCTTATGTTCTGTGACAACATGCTAATATAACTATCAAACCAAAACTATTTCAACCAAACAACTACGAAAAGGCAAAACATTAACCAAGTGTTTAACAGGGAAAACAATACAAGTATCCAATCAATTAGGGCTTCTATTAGTTGTTTAATGTCACACAAAACAAATATAAAATACTAACATTCAGTCATTACTCTAATTTCATTATTGTTACTGGTTTTAGCAACGAGCCTCATTATAACTGATGTAACTTGTGAATCGCTGACAAGTAATATTTTTAACTAAGTGGTTTCCATGCCTTAAATTATGGAGGCATCTATGAGAAAGGCTATACACCCACTTAACGAGCTGAATTTTAGGAAGTTATGAATTAAAATAATTTAGTTGTTATGTATGTACCCCACTAAATATGTATTACGAAAGTGTTTAACCCAGCTTGACTTGTTTTGACCGACCCAACGTGCTTGTTTTGCCATCTTATCCTAAGAAACAAACTAAATAAACTTTGGCAAAATTATATTTACTACCATCTGCATGATGACTGCATTAGCTTTCCTAACTTGAAAGCTATCAATAGTTACAGGTTCACCTCCCGTAGCCTGTTTGACATTTTTAAAGCTATATAATATAATTCTCTTCAACAATGATACTGGAATGTTTTGCTAAATATAATTTCATTTTCTACAATGATGTCGGAATGTGTTGCTATTAGTCTAAAATACAAGTGACAAGCTGGATGGGTGACAACTGTGAAATGGAAATGGCACTCATGTCGGGTTGGGTTAACAATTGACACTTTTTTATAATAGCTAATGAGTTAAGGACACAAAACAAATTATAACTGTATCTAAATCTTTAATTAAATATTTACTTAGTTGTATGCATTGAAAATACACCTTAGGCAACTTTCAACCCATTTAATCAGTTCCGCTTCAGCAAACTTCTTTTATTTGGCCTTTACAAAACCCAAAGCGACTCATTCATATATAAGTGAAAAGAAAACATACCATGAGACCACATCATGAACATCAGACTCTGGTATTCTTAAGCAAACACCTCAAAGCAATATATTGTCACACAACCTTGAAGCTTTAGATCAAAACAACTAATAGTCAAGATAATAAAATGGTAAAAGTTGCCTTCTACAAGACTTAAAAGCTCGAGTAGCAAAACAATTATGGAACACAAAGTATGAACTTTTTTTCATACCCGATTAATTATAATTTGTGACTTTTAAACTGTCAAACTTGGGTTCCCATTGGAAACTAACCATCAATCTTGTGATAATTCAAGAAAATTATGATTTTTACGGAAAACGCGACAAAACACCAAGTAGCCTATAAACTATAAAGTAAGAACAAACACTAAGGCTTGCAAAATGAGTGATCGTGAGCAAAAAAAGAGGCGACAACAGTAGTTAGTTCAGCACTCACGTGATTCCGATACTTTTATCCACAGCTATCCATTCTCGCAAAGTAAAATGTTCTTGAAAATTTCACAAAAAGTAACCTATTTGTTTCTAACAAAAAGTTGTTTAACTTTTAAAGTACAAAAAAAACCCCAAAACAATAAACAACTATTTAGCCTAAAAACTTCTAAACTTTCATGTCTCAATACAAATGGTCAAAAACACACCTCTATAATTATTGGGGAAAGCTTTAGAATTTAGCAGCAAGTGTGTTTAAGATGTTTTAATCACATGCCATGTGTTGCCATATATAAATGTTGTCCCCATAAATCATAGCTAGGTTCGTAAATCCACCTAAAGGCTTCGAAGACAATTATAATTTTATAATTTTTACTGAATTATATAAATCAGAGTTCTAAAAATACTTTGATGGTAAAGTTAAGAAACCATACCCTTTTATGTAGAACATATTCGGCTGCCCCTCTTGACATTCTGCTTTGATGTCGACATTCCGGTTCCCATCCTCTACGGTAACAATCACTTTAGTGACAATTTCTTGGGGGTTTGAAATATTCTCCAGTAGCAGTTAGTCAGTTCAATAATAACCAACAGTCCAACTGATGCATATCAAACCTGTGAAGCGATACATAATCAGTTTCTGAAAAGGATGAGATGCTTCACTCTCAATGTAGATTATTCACAGTCATGTCCCAGAATTTGCTCTCTATTCATAGATCTCTCAGGGCAAAAAAAGCAAATGAAGAATTAGGTTCCAGAATAAACTCTTGACTTGACATAAAAAGATGAATAAGAGAACAAGAAAATGAGTAAGAACTTACCGCAAACATAAAGCTAAGATAATGATGGAAGGATTTGAAACATTCAGTGTTAATCTCTGATTCAGAAGCATCCGTCTCGGCACCTTGGTTTCTTTAAGCAGCGAGAATACAAATTTGCAAACTTGAGGATTACCCCAAAATCAAAGGGTTATGGTGAAGGTGTTAATGACTGGTTTATGAGGGAGATGAGAGTGAAACTATTACAATGATTGCCCTTGATGGTTCACTTACCTTTCAAGAGAAATTGATGGTAGAGATTATGGTTATGGTGAAGGTTACGAATGTGAAGAGACAAGCAGAATGATTATAGTTAAATTGTAGGCTTAAAAAGGGCAAGGATAGAAATATTTTTTTAGTTTTAACTAAAATGCCATGATAAAATTACTATTATACCCTTATAAGTGTCTTAAATGTCCATAAAGTTCCAATTATACCCTAATTATATAAGCACAAATCACTTGTACATGTTGCTTGTTAAGTTGTACGGAAATGAAAATGACAATGTTGTGCATCACTCCTCCTTTATAATGTACTAGTGGGTTTACCCGCGCGTTGCGGCGGGATCCAAAAAACTTGTAATACGCTAGCAGTTTTCCCACGGTGCCTTATGGCGGCTAAAAGATTAAAATAATTTGACTTTTATGGTCAACTATGAAACTAATTAACATGACAAATTCAAATTGTTTGCATATGATACAACATTCCAAAGTCTCCAAAATGGCTGCAAAACAAGAGGTGCTGTAACTCCTATTTGATTAAAGGAATACGTCAAATAACAAGCGGGAAAATAAAACTTCATGTGTCATAAGTGGAAATGGTCAAATGGATGTGTTGGGTAATGGGTTAAAACGGGTTGTCTTTAATGCGAGCAAAGTGGTTCATGTCGGCCGACTCGCCCCATACTTTTACAAATAGTCATTGTCAAAATATGATTACAAAAATTATGTTATCACAAAAATAATCTATTTTAGTTTATAAATAAAATGATTTAGGCGGCTATAAGCTGTAAGCACTAAAGATATAACACGGGCACTTCCAACCCATTTGACCCACTTGAATAATTTTTTTTATTTGACCCCTTTGACCTATTAGGGAAACATTATAACCCAAAATGACCCATCAAGTAAAATGTCTCAAGGATCACCATGTAAAAAGCATTCAAACCTTAATGAGTCGGTTTTTATGATAAACATTGTATCCTTGAACGTCAATATCAACTTTCGCATCCTCGACGAATCTCATAGTAACAACTGTAACTATCTGTTGATTAAAACACCTAAAAGATGATTATAAAATTTAAAATAATACATAAGTAACAAACTTAATAAAGACATCACATTTGAATCCTGAATATCTTTTCCATGAAGAATCATCCGGAATCCAAGAGGAATTCTTAGATAAAAGAATTGATGCATAATTATGAAAGAAAAAGTATAAAGGATGCATAACTCTGAAAGAAAAAGGTATAAAGGTACACAAATTTTTAAGAATTGTATTATAAAGAATATGATCTTTTGAGTTATTTTATTACCCATAAGTAACGGTTATTCATGAGTTAATTAAAGAATTAATTTCCTAAAAATCTAAGAAATATAAAACAAAATTATAACTATTTATTATAAATCGTACAACTTTACTGTAACATATTAATTAATGTATAAATCTAAACTACAAAGTGTAGAAAAACCGGTCTAACAATTTTATGAATAGATTGGAGTTGAAATAATATGCTTTTTAACAAGAAAATGGTGTTGGAAGTACTCATAACCTTTTAAATCGCTTTATTCGGACTAATTATATTTTAATGATATATTATACATTAATTATTTTTAAAACTCAAGAAAAAAGGAATTTAACTCCTAACAAATTACCTATCCTGACCAAACCGTTTTGACCCGTTTTGCATTATTATTTTGTACAATTGCTATCAAAGATGGTACACAAGGGTATAAATGGAAGAAATGGTGTAAAAATTTGGGGATTTTTAAAACTCAAGAAAAAAGGAATTTACCTCACAAATTACTCGTCCTGGCCAAACCGTTTTGACCCGTTTTAACCGTTTTGCATTATTATTTTGTACAATTGCTATCAAAGATGGTACACAAGGGTATAAATGGAAGAAATGGTGTAAAAATTTGGGGATTACACTTTAGACTCTTGGAATGCGATCTTAACTTTGACAATATGGACATATTTGCTCATGCCTCCCCTTTATAATGAAGTATAGATAATCGTAAGAAGATACCCAAAATGCACAATAATTATAAAATATACATATACATACCTACCCAAAATGGAATACTTGACATAGTTCAAATGCTTTGATATTGTTATGTAATTCTTCAAGAGCTGTGCATAAAACTCCCAGCTTTCTTATGTAGTCCTTCACATCTTCATTCTTATGTATTTCTTCACTCCAAATAGCAACCAATGTGGTGATGCAAGGAGGTCATTTCCAATTATTCAAGAATTTACAGTAAGTTAGATAATGTGGATGCAACTTACAATACATTAGTGCAATATAAAAGTCGAATATTGAATAGATATAGAGATATTTTATAAAATAAAGAAGCAGCACCTTTGAATACATAAACCTTGGCATTGCAAAAAAAAAAAAAAAAAAAAAAAAAAAACAAAGAAAAACGGCATCTTAATCAACAATTGGATAAAGGAAATGTCTGCACGAATCATAATCAATTATTACACCGTCACAAATTCATAAACAAACAACAAAATACAACGATTATGAGCAACAAGTACCTCCTCCATGTGTTAAAAACAAAAATCAACGAAAACAAAACAAATTAGAAAGAATTTGGGTTAACCGTATGTCACACCCTCAAAATCCACTTGCGGAGTTTTACCACGAGGCGTATGACAAACCAGGATCCAAGTCAACGATCACAATAAACAAGTCTAAATGAACATATGCAATTTCAAAAACATAGTTTAAATCCCCAATTACAGCGGAAGCTTATTCTTAAAACATAATCCAAAAGTAAACCAAATTATTCAATGTTTGAAAACCATGCAATCCTAACTAGACGCCGTGCAGACGCGTGCGCCCTAGTTCCGTAGTGCTACCTTAGCGACCTGAGAAAACATGTAAGAGTTACGTCAGCACAAAAATGCTGGTGAGTTCACAGGTTTTGTAATCAAAATATCAAGTTCAACCTGTCCATATTATATCAATTTGTAAGCCAAGTACGCTAGCTAGGCGTATGTTTTGTTACATCTACGATTGGAAAACCATTACTAACTCGCAAACCAGATGTCGTGCCCGAATAGTAAACCTGTTCCTGTTTGAGACAACATGCACTCGCCGACCCTCCAAGCCGACGAGCGGGGTTGGTCACTCCCAATAGATCTATTCACATTTCCCCGTTGTGCTAACCCGCACATTCATGGTTTCCCCCGGGACATCCAAAGATCGTATAGTAAACCATAGAAACCCATAGTATGACAGTTGTTACCAAAACATAAGTTTAACACATGTTTTCTCCCCCAAAAAGTGAAACCAGTTAAAAGAGGGGCCGTAAACTCACCTTAGGTTGCGTTACTTCGTAATATGAGTAAAATCAGCAAGCTATGCTAGCCCCGTAAAGCGGCGACCTAACATATGACAGTTACCAGTACTTAGACTAATAACCCGTAGGTTAGTTAGTCCCTAGATGTCCAGACCATAACCAAGTTCGTTTGAAAACACCGTGACTGTTAAATTAACCCAATGTACAAGACTCGACATCCCATTGGTGACCCGAAACTCCCCGTGTTATCCTTGCACTCTCAAACATATAATCATGCAATCACACTTAACATACGTTAAAGTCCAACAAGTTGTAGCGCGTAATTCAAGTTTCACATAAATAAGTCCGAGCACATGTTACCAAGTTACTAGGTATGTTACAGGGTTCCTAGCATGTTCCTAGGTGTCCAATCGGGTCCCGAAATGCTAAATTACACTTACAGCAGCAGTACAGGCGATTAGGAAAAGTCAACTAGTGATTACGTGGGTCAACAGGCATTTAGGAAGGCTAATCGCCTATACTATAGGCGATTAGGGTTATATGGTATGCAAATTAGGAGTTTATAGGCGATTACGTCGTAAGGCATGCAATTCAGGGCTTAACTAGCATTTAGGATCGTAAATGCATGAAGTAAAGGCATTTAGGCTCCTATTCGCCTATACTATAGGCGATTAGGGCTTCCCATCAGGCGAATAGCCTCCTAATCGCCTATAGTATAGGGGATTAGGGTTCCTATTCGCCTATAGCACAGCTGTTCCGGTTTTTCACGCGTTTAACACTCCAAATCAAATCCAGAACGTGTGTAAACATCAATTATCAATCAAACAACCATATCAAACATATTTCAATCAAAATCCTTCGTTTAACCTCGTTCTATCAGCCCTGCATGCAACCATGTATCCCAAAAACAATACACATAGCATGAAACATCACACTAACATGCATAACCGTAACCCTAATGAACAATTACTCAGATTTCATCAACATGCTATCATCATCAATCTGTAACTACCTTAATATTATGTTATCAATCCATCTTGAATCACAAAAACCCTATCTTTTAATTATAAACACACATACAACATGCATAATAAGTAGAATCCAATTAACAATGGTTATTAACGAATTTCAAAAGACACATACGTTTATAAACAGGTCTGGACCATTAGGGATTTAATAAAAGCATTATTAAAGATTGCATGTATGAAAACCACACCTTAGATTTATGATAGATTGATGTAATAGGCTTGAAATCTTGTGTTTTGATCCAAAATCGTGTTCCAGAGGTTGTGTGTGTGTTGGGGCGAGTTGTGGGACGACTAGGGTTGTTATAATGAAGTTTAGGAGGTCAAGTATTGTATTTATAGGCGTTTTTAGTCGTCCAGCACGTTATAGGCGATTACGCAGCAGCATCAGGCGAATAGGGCTCCTAATCGCCCCTAGTATAGGCGATTAGGGCCTATTCGCCCCTATTGGAACCCTACTCGCCCCTCCCTATAGGCGATTACAGACCCTAATCGCCTATAGGGTCTGGTTCAGCACATTTGGTGCGTTAAACTCCGTTTTAACATATGTTAACACCTTTTCACATACCGACAAGTCACATAATGATTGTAAACACATAATACTTGCAAACAAACACATTCACACTCGATCACCAATTCACGGGACTCGAGACTTGTATGTTCCCAACGCTCTGACGATTCTACAAATCGTCACCCTTTGTACACTTGGTTAAGGACTGACATCTAATGAGCCTCTAGACTAACATCTAATGATCCTCTATACTAAACTAACAGTTCCCGAACCGTAACACGACTCAACTAAGCCAGTTAAGTATAATATACGCGTGACTCGCTAAGGTAGACTTTAATCTAGACAGCGTTGTTAACCGGAATTTGCCGGGTGTCACATCATCCCCACGTTAAAAGAATTTTCGTCCCGAAAATTGCACAAGTACCAAAAGGAATAACAAAAGGAATAACAAAAGAAACAGACAAAAGATAGAAACCAAGAATGAGATTTACCCGAGTTGTCACATCATCCCCACGTTAAAAGGAATCTCGCCCCGAGATTCATTCAGCTGCAGAGGTAACATATCTCGATTCGAACGCTTCCTTAGGAAAGAGATGAGGATACTTAGACTTCATCTGATCCTCCCGTTCCCAAGTGTACTCTGGTCCCCGGTTCGAGTTCTAGCGAACCTTAACAATGCGAATCTTGCTATGACGTAGGCTACGAATCTTGTAGTCAAGGATCTCAACAGGTTCTTCCACAATCCGAAGACGATCATCCACCTTGATCTCCTCCAGTGGAACAATAAGAGACTCGTCCGCCAGACACTTCTTTAAGTTGGACACATGGAAGACGTTATGTACGTTGCCGAGCTCCGTCGGTAAATCAAGACGATATGCCACCGGTCCAATTCGTTCCAGGATTGTAAATGGACCGACATACTGAGGGTTGAGTTTGCCACGCTTCCCAAAGCGTATGACGCCCTTCCACGGTGAAACTTTCAGAAGTACCTTGTCATCAACTTGGAATTCCAGTGGCTTGCGACGCTGATCGGCATAACTTTTCTGCCGATCCCGTGCCGCTGCCAACCGGTTACGAATCTGTACGATCTTTTCCGAAGTTTCGTACACTAGCTCAGGCCCAGTGAGTTGACTCTCACCCACCTCGGCCCAACAAAGAGGAGACCGGCATTTCCGCCCGTACAGTGCCTCGAACGGAGCTGCCTTGATGCTCGTGTGGTAACTGTTGTTGTAAGAGAATTCTACTAACGGTAGGTGAGCTTCCCAACCTTTGCTAAAATCGATCACACATGCTCGCAGCATGTCTTCTAAGGTTTGAATCGTGCGTTCACTCTGACCGTCAGTCTGTGGGTGATAAGCTGTACTCATGTCCAGCTGGGTACCCAAAGCCTTGTGCAAAGACTTCCAGAAGTGAGAAGTAAAATGGGAGTCACGATCCAAAATAATAGAAACCGGCACCCCGTGCTTAGAAACAACTTCCTTCAGATAAAGACGAGCCAAACGATCCATGGTGCCGGTCTCCTTAATAGCGAGAAAATGGGCTGATTTCGTCAACCGATCAACAATCACCCATATCTTATCATTCCCGCTCGGTGACTTAGGTAGTTGCGTGACAAAATCCATTGTAATCCGTTCCCATTTCCACTCCGGAATTTCAGGTTGTTGCAAGAGACCCGACGGTTTCTGGTATTCCACCTTGACCTTAGCACAGGTCAAGCATTTGCTCACGTATGAGGCTATATCCGACCTCATGTTTGGCCACCAGTAAAGCGCCTTCAGATCTTGGTACATCTTATCCGAACCAGGATGAATAGAATACCGGGACTTATGAGCCTCATCTAAGACAAGCTCCCGAAGTCCCCCGAATAAAGGAACCCATATGCGTTCTGCGAAGTAGTGCAGGCCATCAGGCCTTCGCTCGAGGTGCTTGTCGGCACCGTGCATAGTCTCAACTTTAAGGTTTTCCTCCTTCAAAGCTTCTAACTGAGCAGAACGGAGTTGGTCAGGTAGAGAGGAATGAATGGTGAGTTGCAACGCCCGAACGCGACGAGGATTAATTGATTCCTTCCTGCTCAAGGCGTCTGCTACTACATTCGCCTTGCCAGGATGGTACTTAATGGCGCAATCATAGTCATTCAGGAGTTCAATCCAACGACGTTGTCGTATGTTCAAATGTTGTTGGTCGAAAATATGTTGAAGACTCTTGTGATCGGTGTAGATGGTGCATTTGGTACCGTACAAGTAATGTCTCCAAATTTTCAACGCGAAAACCACTGCACCCAATTCCAAGTCATGGGTGGTGTAGTTCCTCTCGTGCACCTTGAGTTGACGAGAAGCATACGCAATCACTTTCTCGCGTTGCATCAACACGCAACCGAGACCATGAATAGAAGCATCACAGTAAACAACGAAATCATCAGGGCCTTCAGGCAAGGATAAAATAGGAGCAGAACAAAGTTTAGACTTCAGTTCATGAAATGCCGACTCTTGTGGTTCACCCCAGTCGAATTTTCTATCCTTCTGAGTAAGAGTGGTGAGGGGTTGAGCGATCTTCGAGAACCCCTTAATGAAACGACGATAATAGCCAGCAAGGCCTAGAAATTGCCACACCTCAGTTGGCGTCTTTGGTGCTCCCCAGTCCTTGATCGCTTCGATCTTAGCTGGATCGACATGAATTCCTAGTTCATTAACCACATGTCCTAGGAACTGAACTTCGCGTAACCAAAAGTCACACTTTGATAACTTAGCGTAAAGTTGTTCCCGTCGCAAAAGTTCCAAAACCAAACGCAGGTGTTCCTCGTGTTCGGTCTTGTTCTTGGAGTAAATCAGGATGTCATCAATAAACACGATGACGAACTTGTTAAGATATGGTTTGCAAACGCGGTTCATCAAATCCATGAAAACCACCGGTGCGTTTGTGAGACCGAAATGCATGACTAAGAACTCAAAATGGCCATAACGTGTACGAAAAGCAATCTTTGCAACGTCAGTTTCCCTTACGCGCAACTTGTGATAACCGGACCTCAAATCAATCTTAGAGTAGTAGCTAGAACCCTGGAGTTGGTCGAATAGATCATCAATACGTGGAAGAGGATAACGGTTCTTGATGGTCAATTTGTTCAATTCTCTGTAATCCACACACAATCGAAAACTTCCATCCTTCTTCTTAACGAACAGAATCGGGGCTCCCCAAGGGGAAGAACTTGGTCTGATGAAACCCTTGTCCAAGAGTTCCTGTAACTGACTGGACAATTCCTGCATCTCGGGAGGTGCAAGATGGTAGGGGGCCCGAGCAATAGGAGTAGCCCCTGGTACAAGATCAATACCGAACTCAACCTGACGATGGGGAGGAAGACCAGATAAATCATCGGGAAATACATCAGGAAACTCGCGTACTACAGGAATATCGTCGATCTTCTTCTCATCGGTAGAGGAAACAGATAAAAGTGCCAAAACGGCCGAATAACCCTTTCGAAGATACTTAAGGGCTTTCATGCTGGAGATGATATTTAGCGGAGCACCGCCCTTGATACCGTACACAGAAAGGAATTCTCCATCAGGGAGGGGAATCCGAATAACCTTGTCGTAACAAACGATCTCAGCGCGATGCAAAGACAACCAATCCATGCCTACAACAACGTCAAAACTACCCAAAGGTACCGGCATAAGGTCGATGGGGAACGACAAACCCGACAACTCTAGTTGACACTCCCGAAGGATACAAGTAGATTCAATCTTTTTACCGTCGGCCAATTCAATTATATACTTAGCCTCTAATGGTACGGGTACTACATCTAGCAGTCGACTAACTTCCATAGATACAAAACTTTTATCGGCACCGGAATCAAATAAAACACTAACAGAGCGATTATTGAGAAGGAACGTACCGGTAACTGTGTCAGGATCCTGCCTAGCCTCTGCGGCTCCAATGACGAAGGCACGTGCATTCCTGCCACCGCCCCCGTTGTTCCCGTTACCGTTTCTATCCCTCACATCCCCGCCCTGCTTCAGCTTCGGGCATTCCTTCTTGTAATGACCAGTCTCCCCACAGTTGTAACAACCCTGTCTCCCCGTATTTCCTTGAGCAGTAGGAGCCGAGTTAGTAATTGGGGCCTGGGTCGATGGAAGTGTCGCCCGACAGTCTTTAGCAAAATGCCCAAGTCGCTGACAGCGATGGCAACGATTACGGTCGCAGTCCCCCTGATGATGACGCCCACATTTGTTGCACTTAGGTAATTTCCCTGCATAACCACCCTGTTTGGTACCAGAAGAAGAAGAACCCCCGCTATCGAATCTCTTACCCTATTGTGCTGGCACCAATCCTTTCCCCTCATTATCCCACTTACGCTTGTTATTCTCCGGGGCCTTGACAGTCGAAGCCTTAGCAGGCAAAATACCCTCATTCACCTTCAAGTTTGTCATCCTGTGAGCCGATCGGACCACCTCTGAGTATGTAGGAAGATTTCCCGCAGCCACCAACCCTGCGATCTCTGGTACTAGCCCCAAGATATAGTGTTCAATCCTCCTATATTCTGGCACATGCAGATCAGGACACAGCACTGCCAACTCATTACGCCTTACCGTATACTTTTCAATCTCAGACCCGGTCATCTTGAGGTTCCACACCTCATGCTCTAGCTTCTGAACTTCTTCCCGTGGACAGTACTCTCGCTTCAGTAGTTGAACAAAATTTTCCCAAGGCATAGCATACGCCTCCCCTATACCCATATTCTGGGTGATATTGTTCCACCAGGTCAAAGCAACATCCTGGAATAACGCAGCAGCGTACTTGACTCGATCCTCTGGGAGACAGTTGCACATCAGAAACACTGACTCCACCTTTTCCAGCCACCTGAGCAAGCTCACCGCACCCTCAGTGCCAGAGAATTCCTGGGGCTTACAGTCCCGAAACATCTTGTAGGTACACATGGGTGGGGGTGGGTTAACAGGACCACCTGAAATAAAACGCATGAGAAACCACGAAGGATGTAAACAAGGTTCACCAATGAGGCAAAAGTGGATAAATCAACTTACCACCACCATTGTGCCCTAACTGAAAGGCAGCTTGCAGTAAGTTGTTCAGATCTTCTTGTGTTAGGTTTACACCTCCACGACCACCACCACCACCGCGACCACCACCACGCCCACCATTGCGGCCACCTCCACGTCCTCCTCGTACTCCAGACATGATTCTGACAGAAAGAACGAGAAAATTTAGTTTCGCAGCTAATGGTAACCACTAGCGTTTACAAGATCAAAGCTAGATCCAACTCAGGACTATCCATTCAAACCCAGAGCTCACTAGGGCTTTCATGCATTTCGGTTTATGATTTTGTGTGCACCCAAAATGATAAACCGCTCTACATGGTCCTCCAAGTGTTCTCCTAGTTCAAAGTTCAAATCACCGGACATAGACTCTTAGCTATACACCGTAATGCTACGGTAGTTTATAGCAAGTGTTTCTATTGGAGTATGAACGGATGATGTAACATAGGAAGTTCAGATGATTTAGAGACATCCCGACAAGGCCATACGTAATCCACTATAATGTTTAGTACTATGTGATTGTCTAGTGTGTGCGACTCGGCTATAGACTAGACTCTACATGCAGTCCTAGTTCACTATAACCATTGGCTCTGATACCAATCTGTCACACCCTCAAAATCCACTTGCGGAGTTTTACCACGAGGCGTATGACAAACCAGGATCCAAGTCAACGATCACAATAAACAAGTCTAAATGAACATATGCAATTTCAAAAACATAGTTTAAATCCCCAATTACAGCGGAAGCTTATTCTTAAAACATAATCCAAAAGTAAACCAAATTATTCAATGTTTGAAAACCATGCAATCCTAACTAGACGCCGTGCAGACGCGTGCGCCCTAGTTCCGTAGTGCTACCTTAGCGACCTGAGAAAACATGTAAGAGTTACGTCAGCACAAAAATGCTGGTGAGTTCACAGGTTTTGTAATCAAAATATCAAGTTCAACCTGTCCATATTATATCAATTTGTAAGCCAAGTACGCTAGCTAGGCGTATGTTTTGTTACATCTACGATTGGAAAACCATTACTAACTCGCAAACCAGATGTCGTGCCCGAATAGTAAACCTGTTCCTGTTTGAGACAACATGCACTCGCCGACCCTCCAAGCCGACGAGCGGGGTTGGTCACTCCCAATAGATCTATTCACATTTCCCCGTTGTGCTAACCCGCACATTCATGGTTTCCCCCGGGACATCCAAAGATCGTATAGTAAACCATAGAAACCCATAGTATGACAGTTGTTACCAAAACATAAGTTTAACACATGTTTTCTCCCCCAAAAAGTGAAACCAGTTAAAAGAGGGGCCGTAAACTCATCTTAGGTTGCGTTACTTCGTAATATGAGTAAAATCAGCAAGCTATGCTAGCCCCGTAAAGCAGCGACCTAACATATGACAGTTACTAGTACTTAGACTAATAACCCGTAGGTTAGTTAGTCCCTAGATGTCCAGACCATAACCAAGTTCGTTTGAAAACACCGTGACTGTTAAATTAACCCAATGTACAAGACTCGACATCCCATTGGTGACCCGAAACTCCCCGTGTTATCCTTGCACTCTCAAACATACAATCATGCAATCACACTTAACATACGTTAAAGTCCAACAAGTTGTAGCACGTAATTCAAGTTTCACATAAATAAGTCCGAGCACATGTTACCAAGTTACTAGGTATGTTACAGGGTTCCTAGCATGTTCCTAGGTGTCCAATCGGGTCCCGAAATGCTAAATTACACTTACAGCAGCAGTACAGGCGATTAGGAAAAGTCAACTAGTGATTACGTGGGTCAACAGGCATTTAGGAAGGCTAATCGCCTATACTATAGGCGATTAGGGTTATATGGTATGCAAATTAGGAGTTTATAGGCGATTACGTCGTAAGGCATGCAATTCAGGGCTTAACTAGCATTTAGGATCGTAAATGCATGAAGTAAAGGCATTTAGGCTCCTATTCGCCTATACTATAGGCGATTAGGGCTTCCCATCAGGCGAATAGCCTCCTAATCGCCTATAGTATAGGGGATTAGGGTTCCTATTCGCCTATAGCACAGCTGTTCCGGTTTTTCGCGCGTTTAACACTCCAAATCAAATCCAGAACGTGTGTAAACATCAATTATCAATCAAACAACCATATCAAACATATTTCAATCAAAATCCTTCGTTTAACCTCGTTCTATCAGCCCTGCATGCAACCATGTATCCCAAAAACAATACACATAACATGAAACATCACACTAACATGCATAACCGTAACCCTAATGAACAATTACTCAGATTTCATCAACATGCTATCATCATCAATCTGTAACTACCTTAATATTATGTTATCAATCCATTTTGAATCACAAAAACCCTATCTTTTAATTATAAACACACATACAACATGCATAATAAGTAGAATCCAATTAACAATGGTTATTAACGAATTTCAGAAGACACATATGTTTATAAATTGGTCTGGACCATTAGGGATTTAATAAAAACATTATTAAAGATTGCATGTATGAAAACCACACCTTAGATTTATGATAGATTGATGTAATAGGCTTGAAATCTTGTGTTTTGATCCAAAATCGTGTTCCAGAGGTTGTGTGTGTGTTGGGGCGAGTTGTGGGACGACTAGGGTTGTTATAATGAAGTTTAGGAGGTCAAGTATTGTATTTATAGGCGTTTTTAGTCGTCTAGCACGTTATAGGCGATTACGCAGCAGCATCAGGCGAATAGGGCTCCTAATCGCCCCTAGTATAGGCGATTAGGGCCTATTCGCCCCTATTGGAACCCTACTCGCCCCTACCTATAGGCGATTACAGACCCTAATCGCCTATAGGGTCTGGTTCAGCACATTTGGCGCGTTAAACTCCGTTTTAACATATGTTAACACCTTTTCACATACCGACAAGTCACATAATGATTGTAAACACATAATACTTGCAAACAAACACATTCACACTCGATCACCAATTCCCGGGACTCGAGACTTGTATGTTCCCTACGCTCTGACGATTCTACGAATCGTCACCCTTTGTACACTTCGTTAAGGACTGACATCTAATGAGCCTCTAGACTAACATCTAATGATCCTCTATACTAAACTAACAGTTCCCGAACCGTAACACGACTCAACTAACCCAGTTAAGTATAATATACGCGTGACTCGCTAAGGTAGACTTTAATCTAGACAGTGTTGTTAACCGGAATTTGCCGGGTGTCACACCGTAGGCGGTGGGTTAAAGAAGAAAATGATGATTGAAAAGGGTGATTACGAAAACAAAACAAATTAGAAAGAATTTGGGTTAACCGTAAGCAGTGGGTTAAAGAAGATGATGATGATTGAAAAGGGTGATTATATTGTTGAGCCAATTCTATAACTCCATGTCCTAATAAACTTGGTTATTAAGATAGGTTTAATGGTGGAGGTAATATTGTAGGTGTTACATGGGTTACGATTTTATTAAAATAATATTAATAAAAATTAAAAGGATACCTTTATACAACTATGAGAAATTGTAGTACCCGTACTGAGTACAAATCCAAACGAAAAATAACATAAAATGATTGAAACCGAAGATTTCATTAAGAGCTTGAACCGCGTCTTCTTATATGATTTCTTCTTCGTCTTTAACGAATACTTGAACCGTGTCCTTTTGTATGATCCTTCTTGGTTGCAAGAATTAACAAAAAATAATGTTGACGGTTGTGACTAAGGTACGTGTTTAACATGCTTCCCTTAAAACAAATTATGTGCCTCTACTCAAGATAACGCGTCTGTTTCCCATGGTACAACAGTCGAAGCAGTCTGTACTGGCGGAGAAGGCCACACGCCCAAGGTTGCACCAGATAAAATTATAGTGTTAAAACTTGTGGAATAAATAATAATAGAAATGTGGTGGAATCAAGTATAGAAAAACTTATCTCTACAGGTTCCCAACATATGAACATATGGGTCAAGTTTTCCTTCTTTTTCAAGAATTCTTTTATGGATCCACTTCTTTATTTTTCTTGTATTTTTCTTTAGTCTTTCAAATGAGGCACAAAGCCTTCTATGTATACAAGGCCTAAGGATGAGTGTAGAGACTAACTTAATTAGAGCCATAAACTCTAATAAAGTGAAATAAAGAACTCTACTCAAGAGTCTCCTTAATAATTTCACTAAAATCAATTAAATTCCATTCATCATATTATTAAATTTTTGTAATTTCTAACATCTTCTTGAATGAATCATTCATTGGTAACATTGATGATGAAGAAGAAAAACCATAAGGCAATTGATGTTTGTGAGGGTATGGATGGAAAAAGAGGGTAGTATTGTAAAAGTGTTTTGATATTGTAAAGGATGAGGTTGAGTGAAATGTCTACATTACCCTTCTAAGTGTCTTAATTGTCACAACTATCCCCATAATACCCTTAAATTTCTTGCTTAAATATGTTGTACATGTTGCTTCTTAAGTTGTATGGAAATGCAAATTACCATCTTGTATATCACTCCTCCTTTATAATGTACTAGTGGGAATGCCCGCGCGTTGCCGCGGGTACTTACGTTTTTTTAACGCACCTTGCATAGTGGATTTCACGTATTCCATTTCTGGTACCAATTAGATAAGACAAATAAACAATTGAGTATAAACCAAAGAATTGACATTAAAAAAACAATGTAAGAGATGGTAAATGACATTATGGATACATAAATCATTACAAACTGCATATCATGTTATGTGGCAAAAATAATTTAGTAGGGGGCTTGTTTTATATATATGGTAATATGAAGTTTCCAATTAGTTTAATATAAATTTCTACCTTCTAATTCCACCCGAAAATGTGTGATTCTAAGTTTTGTTAAATTAAAATGTTGCCATTCACCTCATGAAGAACATCTGTAATCCAAGCCAACGACACACTTAACGATATTAAGGGTTAATGCATGCTTGAGCAGTAATCATATTGATGTAAAGCAATTATAAACGTAATACAACATGGAGCACAAACAAGTTGATTGAGTGGAGACTGAAACCAGTGAAATTAGGTTGACCCAAAGTCAAGTTATGTCCAAAAACATTTAGAAATTACATATGATTATTGTGTAAAATATGATAAGAAAACAAATTTCAACAATAATGAAACTTTCTTTTAAACGATGTATAAGACTTACGTATTTTAATTACACTTAAAATGACATTCAATCCAATTTCATTTATAATAGTTCTTTTACCCACTTCACCCGTTAGATATAAAACAAAGCACAAATCAAGTCACACAAATTGAAAAATAGGGGACAAACCTTTGATCACCAGTATACAATCTTTCCTTTTGCTTTCCTTCCTCACCATCTACGCACATAATACAAATAAATAAATACAAGCAATAAATTTAATATAAAAAATATATACAATGATAATGTGCATGAAATGACCTGATTTATATATAATGAAATTGATAGAGATGAAATTGATGAAGGGGTTTAAGTTCTCCATTATTGTGTTTTAATAAATAAATAAAACATAATAATAAGTGAGTTAGGAAAGCTCTTCATATGGTCCAAGAGGGAAGATGAAAGGATTGAGGGGTAGTAAGGGAATGAGATTTTACTTTGTACCTAGAAACAAAACACAAAATTACTATAATAACCTTCTAGGTGTCTTAATTGTCACAATTTTTCCCATAATACCCTTAAATTTCTTGCTTAAATGTACTGTACATGTTGCTTCTTAAGTTGTACGGCTATGATAATTACTAAATGGTACATCACTCCTCCTTTATAATGTATTATAGATTATAGATTATAGATTATAGATTATTGTTATTGTTATTGTTATTATTATTATTATTATTATTATTTAGATAGATTGCAAGTGCATTGCCTTTTTGTGGTCATCGCTTAACTCAAAATATTCATTGTAACTTATTATTTTACTTCTTGAAACACCAATTTATCATTGTTGATGTGACTCATTAACCGACTCGAGCCGAAGTGAAAATTAACTACTTAAGACGTGAAGTTAAGAGAGATCGAGGCAACAAGAAAAACCGACCCGGTAGAAAAAAAGAACTGCTAAATTCACCATTAGGTGTACCACAACAATAGATGTTAATATGAACGAAATCTTAACGAAAATTTCTAGAAGGCGAGTTGTGGTCACAAATAGGAGAAGTAAAGAAGCAAAATCACGGCTCCTTGGAAATCTTGACCAACGGTCTGCCTAGACATGTCATGTGTAAGAGAATTTCTCTTCCTTTTGAATTGAAATCGAAATATTTTATTGTGCTTTAACTAATTTGTCAACTGATAAAATCACAATTTTTTTTTTTGTGTAAACCTTTCATTCAACCAGTTATCTATAATTATTAATAAAAAAATATACAACTGTAAGTAATTGTATAATTTGAATATTCATTGCATATTTGGATGTTGGATGTCCTATGTCCCCATGACTTAATTTTAATATAACGACGTGCATCTTATCCTGAATTAAATATCACATATCCACATATATTAGAAAACCACTAGAAGTTCAAAACCTTCTAGATTAAGGACCCACTATAAAGTCAAGTTAATAGAATAAATTCTAAATAATTCACAATTTATGTAACACCATGGTACTAGTATCTATCGCTTTGTGTATAGCTTTTTTTTGGATTTCATTGGTTTGGATATTTTTTAGTCAATTAAATTTGAAGTGTCAAAAACAGAACCGAAATACAAAATTTTGTTTAAATGAGTTAAAAAAAAGTGAAAATTCATAGCCGAATACATGTAATTTGGTTCTTCGTTTTAACTAAAGTTAGTTATCAAGACTTAAAAACCAGTCACTTGTCTCGGTTTTGGTTTAAAAACGAACTTAAACCTTTAAATGTAAGCACCACTAGGAAGGATTTGAACTAGGACAGGGTTTGTGAGCCACTGGTAGCGCGTGTGTTCGAAGCGAGCTGCTTTAAAAAAAACATCGTCGATTTGGTTCAGGTTTTTTAAGGTTTATATTACTGATATTGAATATTGAATGATTAGATGTTAACATGAGATAGAAAGTAACACAGTTAGCCTTATCATCAAAGTAATGCATCATAATAACCATCTTTAATATTAAACCTAATTTAGTCTACAATTACATATTTACAAATTACAAACTCAATCAAGATCTCTAAAACAACGATCTAATTCCAACATTTTAATGTCTACCAACACTGATCAGTCTCCCACCTTCTACCAACATTCCTACAATATGTCACCTGGCCTAATCCTCCCATCCTTCTCTGCACCAAACTCCGATCATATTCCGCTCGTTTAACCGGGTCCGCAAGCGTAACATAAGCCGAGTGCACTTGCATAAACTCGTCTGCCGACGACTCACAACTTCCCACATCCGGATGCAACACTCTAGCTAATCTTCTGTATGCGGACTTAACTTCTCGCGTATCTGCTCCTATTGGTACCCCGAGCACTTCGTAAAGTGATCGGGTACTAAAGGTACCAAAAGAACTGTTGGTCTCTGCCACCCTCTCTGCAGTGGCGTATGTGGCTGAGATCCTAGATCTTCCGTACCTGACAGAATTTAAATTTGGACATGAAATTGAATGTGATGATTGGTTTGAATTGAGTGTGAAGTTGTGAGAGGAAAATAAGGAAGGTGGCGTTGAAATTGAGATAGCCATTAATTTGGTTGAAGTGTGAAGAAATAATAATATTATGAGATTTGTTTGGACTTTGGATTGGTGAGTAGAGAGTTATGTTGTGTTGAGGAGTTTACTATATATAGAGGGGGAGTTGGGGGTGAATACGTGGTTGTGAGGTGGAATTGGGTTTATCCATATGGAATAGTTTTTTTTGGGTTGTCAGTGTGAATAATTATTGTGGATGGGTCACATATGAGTCAGCAAACAGTTGTGTGTACCGGCAAAGAGAGTGTATATCTCCAACATTGCCGGTGATTACTTTACTTTTCAAAGGTTAGTTTGTTTTTTGTGACGCGTAAAAGATGTCTCTCTTTTGAAAAAAAAAAAAAAAAAAAGCAAAAAACAAAAACTGTTTTTTTTTTCCCACTTTTTTTAAATAATTATTTATTTTCAGACATATTATATAGTTTTTTCTTTCTTATTTTTTCTTTGTTCTAACCGGGCCGGCCCAACTACATATAATAAGTAAGCTATCGTTTTGGAGTTTGTACCTCTAAAGATTTTTTTTTAACCAAGAATTTCGTTAAAAAAAAACGGCCCGGACCTCAAAACGAGGACCGTCACAAAAACATTACATCATATACAAGGGATATTTCACCCACTCATTCCAAACAACATCCTTATATTTACTCCGATGTTTAAACCAAAGGTAAGATAACGCCTTCACTCTCGCAACAATCTCCATGACTCGAGGCATAGCATTCTGAAAAATTTTATTATTACGCTCAGTCCAGAACAACCAACTAGTCACCATCACAATATCACGCAGAACCTTGCATTTGTAACAGATCTGCTACCGAGTCCGGCAGCCACCGATCACACTTACACCAGTTCAAGATCTTACTCCATACTCCACCGTAAAACCACAAGAGACCATTAGATGCAAGGCGGATTCCTCTACAGCTGCACAAAATGGGCATAACGGATCCGGTTAATAAATCTTCCTACTCAATAAAGCAAGCCGAGTCAGAAGGCGATTTAGATCCAATCTCCAGCAAAAGACATTAACCTTCAAAGGAACCCAAGATTCCCACTTCATACTTTGCACCGTAGGAGAAAAACGATCCTTCCTTAGCCACTGTTTAACTGCTGCGACTGAGAACACGCCATCATTACTCGGCTCCCTGAACCAAGAATCAGGATTGGTATTAAACCGAATCTGCGACAAGACAAAAAGCACATCCTGCACTTCCGAGATTAACTCCACTGAATTTGCATTAATAACCCACGAGTCAGCCAACGAATACTGGTTTCCTGACATCGAAAAATGCTCAACCACCGTAGCATTCTTTAATCTGTCAGCAGCATATAAATTCGGCCATCTAATACTAAACGGAACCGTTCCAAACCAAACATCTTTCCAAAACTTAATGCGCTCGCCATTTCCAACTTTACCTCTAATACAGAACTTGAAACTCGACCCATTAACCACCAATCTATCCAACTTCCGCACAATACTCTTCCAACAACCGGTATAGGCGCATTTTAATGGAAGAAACGACCACCTGCCCCCCCCCCCCCATGAATACTCTCTATAATCTTCCGCCGCATCCCCTTATTATCACTCAAGAATCTAAAAGCCCATTTTGCTAGGAGAGCCGAATTAACATCAACAATTTTAGCAATACCCAAACCACCCTC
Source organism: Ambrosia trifida (assembly GCA_028751855.1). NCBI lineage: Eukaryota > Viridiplantae > Streptophyta > Magnoliopsida > Asterales > Asteraceae > Ambrosia > Ambrosia trifida. The sequence continues at coordinate 126,099,269 of CM054126.1, read as the reverse complement.
CTTTTTGGGTTTTAGTAACCACCTCCCAAGCCACCCAATGAAGCGCTCTCCCCTCCTTGCAACCGGACCAAAGAAACTTTCTAAAAATCTTTTCAATATTCTCAATCACCTAATTAGGAGCCTTAAAAAGGAGAGATAATACACCGGGAGACTAGAGAGAACCGATTTTATAAGAGTAAGACGACCACCAATAGATAACACCTTAGCCTTCCAAGAGCTCAACCTATTCCGAATAGTATCCAAAACCCGATCCCAATTAGAAACCCGATTCATATTTGCCCCCACCATTATACCGAGATAAGTAAACAACAAGTTACCAATCCTACACCCCAAAATCTTCGCCATACTATTAACTTCCGACTCCTGCACCCCCAACCCGAAGAGGACAGATTTGTGTATTTTAATCTTCATACCCGAACACACATAAAACACACGTAGAATTCGGTTTGTATTATTTACATTATCCTTGTTCTAGCACCCCAAAATTAACGCATCATCGGCGTAAAGCATGTGAGAAATAATAGGACCGTTACTAGTTAATTTCACCCCTTCCAACAACCCCATCCCACTCACTTTATAAAGCATACAGGACAAAGCCTCCATAACAATTAAAAATAAGAAAGGTGATATTGGGTCACCTTGCCTTAAACCCTTTTGACATTGAAAATCAAAAGTGGGAGAACCATTCACTAAAAAGCAGAGCGAGCCGACTTAAGAATCCCTTTCACCCAAAGACACCATCTTTGCGGAAATCCCATTTGAGACAAAATAGACAAAAGAAACTCCCGATTAACGTTGTTGTATGCCTTTTAAAAATCAATCTTCAACAGAAAAACTTTTTTGTTGTTTCTCTTAACCCAACCAATAAGCTCATTTAACACTAACGGCCCGTCTAAAATAAATATATCCTTGAGAAAAGCCGATTGGGAATTCGAAATCACTTCCCCAATAACATTCTTCATCTAGTAGCCAACACCTTAGAAATAACTTTGCTAATGACACCTATTAAGGTAATAGGTCTATAATCCATAAGCCCCACCGGACTTTTTTATTTAGCAATCAAAGTGATGAACGAGAGGCTACATTCTTTACTGATCGTCCCAGAATAAAAGAATTCTTCAAAAATATTCAAAAAATCATCCTCCAAAAATCTCCAAAAATGCACAATGAACCTGAAATTAAAACCGTCATGCCCAGGAGCCTTATCAGCACCACAATAAAAAACAGCCGCCTTGATTTCTTCTTTTGAAAAAGGAGCAATCAACTCGGCAATACATCCTTCCGGGACCTGTTTCAAATTGTCACAAAATAAAGGTCTAAAATAACAATCTTCTTTGAATAAATTACGATAAAATCTCAACACCTCCCTTTTAACAATAAGAGGCTTAGAGACCCAGCTACCATTTACCATCATCCCCGGAATGGCATTCGCTGCCAACCTCCCTTTAATACAACGATGAAAAAACCCGGAGTTCTCATCACCCTTAACCGCCCAATTGATTCTCGATTTTTGCTCCAAATCACGATTTTTAAGGGAAACCAATCTTTCCAACTCTTTTTTGCTTTCTTCCCACACCCAAACCTCTTCCTCTTCTAAATCCCGCTCCTCCATAATCTTTTCTAACCTCGCAATATCTTCTTTAAACAGAGATTGATCCTCTGCTTTCTTACCAACCACTTTCCACCAATTTTTAAGAGCATTCCTAACCGCGACAAGCTTCTTATGCAACTTAACATCAGGCGGACCAGTACCCACATAATTATCCATAGCCTCTATAACCACCTGCTCACACCCCTCCCTATCCAACCAAGAATTAAACCATTTGAAAGGCTTAGGCCCATAATTAGAATTAGTCACAGAGAGTAATAAAGGGCAATGATCAGACAACTCTCGGGGTAAAGCCCTTAAACAAGCTCTAGGCCATCTACTAAGAAAGTTCTGACAAACCAAAACTTGATCTATCTTACTCATCTTAATATCACCGCCAGAACCGGACATAAAAGTAAATCTATTCCCATTCATCTTATATTCCTGCAAATTCGCCTCATCAATGAACAAATTAAAATCATTGGCCATACCAGTATTAAAATTGGAATTTTCCTTTCCTCCTTCCATCTAACCGAATTAAAATTACCGATAAAAACCCACATCCCTGAAAATGCCTGCATCAACCCAATCACCCGCTCCCATAACAATCTTTTATCATTAGCTTTGTGAGGGGGCATAAACATTGACAAAATTAATAACCAACCCGTCCTCTACTAAAGACCTAGACGTAAGCAGAAAATTTCGATCCTCCACAGAATTAATCTTCTGAAACTTTCTCACATTCCACAAATTCACTAAACCTCCAGATTTTCCACTAGACACAACCTCACCAAAACCACATTTCCCACCTTTCCAATTTTTGTTGAAATCAAATTGTTTTGCACTGTTCACCATCGTCTCTTGTAAAGCCAAAAGGTCAACTCCATTTATACGAACTAGCCCATAAACAAAAGAAACCTTTCCAGGTTTCCCCAACCCTCTAATGTTTAAAGAAAGACAATTCATGACAAACCTGCTTGTAAACCTGACCCCTTGACTGCATCTTTGATCAGACAATCGAACCCTTCCAATTTAGCACCCAATTTGATCCCCAATTATTCGGTATGGTCCACCTCCTCCTCCACATCAATAATACCCTCTTCCTCGCAACCCACAACCCCCTCCTTCCCTTGTTCAACCACGTCACCCACCATACTTTTCTCAGCAGGAACATCGAACGGCTCCACCTGAGAAGGCTCTTTGGCAACTTCGTTCAACTCCACTAAAGAATGAAACAAGTTACCAACAGGGATAGGTAAAGGCCCAAGTTTTAACCACATTAGAATCGATACCCGTAATAATTGGGTTTAAATCGAACGGATCCTCGTCCACTTGTTTGGGCTCCTTCACAGGCCTTTCGTTACTGCTGTAATATTCACCTGGACTGGGCCGACCCACTTTAGCACAAAACTTTTTGGCCTTTTTTCTTTTTAAGTTCTTTCCAACGTCCAAAGGCGTCAATGCTGAAAGGTAGAAACATGTAATGCGCATGGATACTAAAAGTAGGTTTATTGATTTCATATAGTCATATATTTACCTCACACGTATTATTTATTTATTTGGGTAAAATAAATATAAATAAAAGAAAATAAAAAAGTTAAAAACCCTATTAAACTATCGAACACAAACAAACATAAACGAAAACATTACCGAACGTTCACGAACACAAACGAACGAACGCAGCCTCTGTTTATGTTCGTTCCTTTATTAAACAAACGGACACAAACAAACTTTCCACCATACGGTTCATGAACTATTCGCTGAAAGTTTAGTTCATTTACAGCCCTATTTGTGAGTAGAAAATGAGCCTGATGTAGTGATATTGCAACGCATGAATGTCAATTAAATTGTGGTATTATTTACATTGTGTTAAGTGTTGGAATTATTTATCTTTGATGCAATAAAATCCTTTATACATTAAAAAATGCACATATTCCAATGTTTAATTTGGAGTTAATTACATGGATGGTCTCTGTGCTATGCATATTTTGCATCTTTGGTCCTCAAAAGTTGGAAATTACATGGATGCTCCTGGTGGTTTGTATTTCGTAACCTCATTGGTCCCTAGCCCTAACGATCATCTATTAAGTCCGTTAAATCCATGAAAAATGACCAAACTACCCTTGATATTCATAAAAACCAAAGTAAATAAAGCAACTAAATAAAAATTGATTAAGAGGGTCACCACCATCACCATCTTCACCCTCCACCCATACCCCTTGTTCTTCACTGGCGACTACCACTACCACTCATCACCTTTCTGCAACCACCTCCATAACCATTTGCATAACACTTACATAACACCACAACCACAAAACCCCACCACAACCACAGCAACCCATCATCTCATCCACAAACAACCACAATCACAAAACTCAAATGTCTCATCCACAATATCCCACCACCACAAACTCCACCGGTAGTTACATCTTCAACATACCACCGAACGTCCGAAACCCCACCACTCACCACTCTTTCTCCCCTTCGAAATCTCCCTTGTGATACTCGTCTTTATGTTCTATTTCTTCCTTCTCTACACCCTTTACAACCGTCTACCCGTCAGGTACCCATCACGACGTCGCCGCTCGCCGCTACATCTCCTACTGAAAAATCAAGAAACCAGCCACGAGTTTCATGATCAAAATCTCTTAGATCACCCTATATGGTACATTAGCGCAACAACCATCACTAAATACAACAAAATTGACTGTTCATCCAAGAAGATGAAACCTAGCGATGGTAATGATTGACGGGTGGTTGTAGTTGGGGATAATATGTAGGAAAGGATTTTTTTCCGAAGTAGGTTATATCTACCTCTAATGAGTGCAACTAGGGGGATAGGAGAAAAAAAATTGCAAATAGGTAGGTCGCTAAACAAGTGAGCGACATTGAATCAAAGAATTTAAAGGTAGCTGGATCGATGAGCGACCTTCAAAGAATGTCTTACATTCAATCGGCGACCTATGAATGTCGATGATTCAATGATTGACCTTCTTTGAAGGTCGCTAGTTCATTCTCCTACCTTGAATCAACCTTTGTTTGGCTATGTCTATTTATAGTAAATGTCAATGAAAGATGTCGTTCACATAGAAGAATTTACTATCAACCCTTGTATGGTAGAAAAGTCAAGTGTTTACACTACGTCAAAAATAGGCTTTAGCCACACCTAAAAAATGTGACCGTATGCCTTTCGCCACACAATTTTTATCCGGGTCAAATGTGACCAAAGGTCGAGTCATCGTAGGTATGATACGGCCACATTCACATTTAGTGGCTGTAGCTACTAAAAAGTGTAGCTAAAGGGTATCAACATTGCTTGCTGGAATCAAGCATTCCCTCTATTTAAGTGTGGCTAAAGGGTAGCAACAGCCACATAAAATTACTTTAAGTGTGACTGTTTATGTTATATAGTCATATGAATTTACTAAAAAGATTGTTTTAGCCACATCAATTAAAAAAAAACGTGGCAAAAAGGGTTGTCGTATTCCAACATTTTAGTCAATAAGTATGGCTAACGAATAATAAAGGCCACATGAATTTCTTGTAAGTGTGGCTGGTTCTAGTATATAGTCACATCAATTAACTGTAAGTGTGGCTAAAAACTATTTATAGACATGCATAAAAAAATATCTATTTTAAGTGTGTCTATTGTCTAATATTTAGTCACACATAATTTTTTCCGTATGACGTCAGACATCATTCCGCCACACACAAAAAAACAAATTGACTATGGTATGGCTAATAGTTATATATAACCTCACAAAATTTTGTGAAATGTTGCTATTGTATAACTTTTGGCTACACATTTTTTTCCCGTGACGTTTGGTATCATATAGGCACACAAATAAAAAACAAAATGAGTATGGTGTGGCTAATGGTTATTTATAGCCACACGAAATTTTGTAATTTTAAATGTGGCTATTGTGTAACCTTTGGCCACACATATTTATTGCGATTTTATGTGACCATTTATGTGTAATTAGCTATTTTATTTTTATTTTTTTAATAAAATAATTAAAAGCAATAAACATGCATGAAAAAACCTGAATACGAAATTCTATTAATAATAAACCAAAATCCATACATAAGTTCTCAATTTATACACTAAAGACACAAAAAAAAAAACTATCTAAAATAATGCACAAACTGTAACAGAACTCGCATGACTCCAAGCAACACTTGCAACAGCAGCTACCACAACAGATCCTGCATCACTCTAGCCAGTAGAAGTTCCAGCAGTTGATCCACAAGTTATAAGATCACATCGCTCTCAGCCATTATAAAATGCCTAACAAAAGAACAATGCAATTAGACCATATTGGAAGGTATGGTGATCAATTTACCATAACAATGTATTCTCATAGTTGAATAAACGAAACTAAAGCAACACAATTTCACAAAAAAATGAACTATTTAAAAACTTACATTGTTGCCAGGTATTTCCGGTTACGTCTTCAGCTTTTTTGTGGCTTCTCCAACATTCTTTCTTCATCTTACAAATGTATCTCATGTATTTACCACAAAATCTGTAAAACGCAACTAAAACTTAAAAATCTATTAGAATATAGTGTCTTATTACTTAATTACAAATCTACATCAAATGCCAACAAAGGAAGACAATATGCAACCTTACAGGCTGAGGCTTAGAAACTGCTAAAATTAAACAAAATGAATATACAATTAGAGCTTAAAATTGTTGAAGTTAAACAAGAAGAACTTCACTTCTCATTTAAAAATTAACACAAGCATGTATTACAAAAGAAAGAAAAAGAAAAAAAAAATAGTATTAAATAATCTTTACTCAATGAATGACATTAAATTAATAAAAACACCACATTACAAAATAAAATCTTTACATTTAAGTCATTAAGAGTGTACCTAAGTCATTCTATACATTACTTCACGCTATATGTCAACAACTGAATGAACAACCAAGGAACAAATTATATGTATCATATAAGGTCAACAAAATTGATGGAATCTATCAACAAAAGCTGTGAAACTCTACAGCCAAATTTTAAGAAAAATCCTTTCTAAAAAAAGCTTAAAAGAGTATTTTAATACCTCAGCGTTGAATCTTTTTTTCAATGGCCATGGTATCATTTTCATTGGTGGTGGAATCCGCCTTATCAAATTCAATGTCACAAAACAAACACCGCCTTCTTGAGAGTTTTGTCCCATTTTCACAAGCTTCCACTTTGTTGTCAGTTTACAATGCATGAGCAGACAACATTTATTAATCTTTTCAGTTAACTATGAAAACAAAGTGAAATGACTTCCATTTTGGGTGATATCACCAAACTGACTCTTGAATGTTGGCTAAAGCAGCCGGTTCCTCCCTTTCAGCACCATGTAAACCTTGGGAAATGATAAAAGGATTAATATATAAGATACTGAATATAAAATGCAAGATAAAAATTGCTTAGAAAGACACACACAAGTTTAGACAAACCTACCGTGAATGCATGGGTGTTGGGATTTTCATGGAATCTTTTCTGAATGAAGTTTCAAATTGCCATGTAAATTTCGCGAGTCCGGGTCTCCAACTTTCCATTGAAGAAAGAAGGCAGTGTTTTCTCATCCAATTGATGAATTTCCGCCCATGAAAACTAGCCTACAAAACCCACCATGTATCAGTTCCCAACAGAACATTCATATATGATCAATCAATAGTAGGGCTGACTCAACCATTTGGGGTGCCCAAAGCAGATTTTAAAATTGGGGTCTCTCTCGGGAAAAAAAAATAGCGCTTATGATTATAACACACAGGAATATGATGTCGCACATTTTTATACGACTAAAGAAACTACAATAGAGTTATGACAGCAAGTTAAATTATACCTTTTGGCAACAAACTTTTCGATTCTTCAAGTGATCTGATGTACTCCCATATCGAACTCTCTTAACTTGATCTTCCCAATTGCTATGAACCAGATTTCTAAATATGATATCGATACAATGATTTTTGCCGCCGGCTTCGCATGTCCAAAAACCTCAATGAGCATTTGATTGTTAGTTATAACCTTAACCAAATCAACTAATGTTAATAGACTAACTATTTGGAGGTGAAATTTATATAAAACTTGTTTATTGTATCAAAGCAATATCCCTGCTTAGAAAAGATTAAAACTTGACTCATGTTGACAAGCGACAATAGCAACAAAATAAGAGAAATAATTAATTATAAGAAAAAAAAGAAAGAGAAAGAAGAAAACAGTTAACAACAATACTTACTTCTTCATATATATGTTTATACATTGTAGGCAAATGCTCTACAAGCCTATATGCCGAAATCAAGACAACAAAAACTAATTTTTGGAACAAATATCAACAAAAAACAAGAACAACATAATACCACAATTACAATATTGCAGAGGGATGCCTAATTATGAGACCTAATTTTCTAAGCTTCAATTAGTTAACAGGCTTATACAAAAGAATAAAAAATAAGAGGCCCCTTATAGAGTGGAGTCCCAAAGCAATAGATTCAATTTGCTCCCCATACAGCCAACCTTGATCAGTAGCCATATTCAATAACAAATTCTACACATATATATAACATACAACAATCAAAAGAATACTAAGATAGTGTCGCGACTATAGTAAGACCCAAACCCACATTCAACCATAAACTAAAAATAAAAATTGTCAAGTTTGCATATCGATTTCGCTGTTTTAGCAAAACAAAAAGTGAGCACATCTTAATAATGTCGGCATACCCAACACTATTGCCCAATTTCGACACAGGAAAAAACCCTTTTTTTCTAATTTGAAGTATACATGAAAAAATTAGTCAAGCACTTTTGACTGAAAACTATACATGATAAAGCTTCACGTTTTCTAATAGCATTAACAATATTTAGTTTATAAACACTCAGCACCTAAAATTACAATGTCAATAAAACTTTTCTACATTCAAGTACCAATAGAAGTTGGTATACTTTTTAATTTCATACTCAGCTTCAATCTTCCACTCCAAAGCCTCCCAAGCTTCTCGATTTCGTTCACAGCCGGAGCCTCCTAAAACGTCAATGTTTCAGATTAATTAGGTTGTAGCCGAGCTCTGGATGAAAACAGCACCGGCGAAGGCTTCATCTATACCCATCGTCCGAAATTGAGATTTTTGTTTCAAAAATCCCGGAGATCCCTCGGTGGTTTGAATGCCCATTTTCAGAGAACGACCAACGAAAGTTGATTTGTTGTGGTACGGAAGGGAGCTCTTTGGGCATTGGGAGAATGGGAGTGAGAATGATTAGGGAGGTTTAGATGGAAGGTGGAAGAGATTGAAGGAGGGGCATCTCCAAGAAGAGTGAAAGGGGTTTGGGGGTGTGTGTGGGAGGGGCGGGGGTGTTTAGGGTTTTGTATTCTGGGAGAAGCGGGAGAGTGAAAGTGAATGAAATAACTAGCGGGAATAAGAATTTTCAGGGCTTGTATTAGCTTTGTTCTCACAAACTTTGGCTAGTAAATGAATCGAACGAATACGAACAAATGTATATATGTGTTTGTTCATTTAAGTCTCGTGGGTGTGTGGGTCGTCGTCGCCGCCTCGTCAAGGCCTGGCTAGGCCCGTCCCCATTTAAATCATCCTGACCAAGACGAGCCCCTTTTTGTATTTTTTGACTTTTAATATCCTGACGGCCATATAAAAAATTCTATTATATATAACCAATCAACCCCATTTTTTTAAAAATACACGTACCCACACTCTCTAAGGCCCAATATGATCCGTTAAGGCATATATGATCTATTGTTGTCTTATATGACATAATATTGCCTATTGTTATCCATTAAGGCTCAATACGATCCGTTAAGACATATATGATAAACTGTTGTCCATTGTGACCCATTAAGGCCTAATACTGTCAGTTAAAAGACATAATTTTTTTCTATTGCCCATTGTGACCCACTTAAGGTCTAGTATAGTCCATTAAGACATATATGACATATTATTCTCCTTTGTGATTCTTTAAGGCCCAATATGGTCCATTAAAACATGTATTACATACTATTGTCCAGTGTGATACATTAATCCCATTAAGACATATATAATCCACTATTGTCCATTCTGATCCATTAAGGCCCAATATGGCCCATTAAAACATATATAATCCACTATTGTCCATTCTGATCCATTAAGGCCCAATATGGCCTATTAAAACATATATAATCCACTATTGTCCATTCTGATCCATTAAGGCCCAATATAGTCTATTAAGACATGTATGATCTACTATTGTCCATTGTGATACATTAACGCCCAATATGGTCCATTAAGACATGTATGATTTACTATTTTTCATTGTGATACATTAAGGACCAATACGGTCCATTAAGACATGTATACTATTGTCCATTTTGGTCCTTTAAGGCCCAATACGGTCCATCAATATATACATGATTTACTATTATCCATTGTGATCCATTAAGTCCCAATATGGCCTAATAAAACATATATGATCTACTTTTTTTTATTTTGATCAATTAAGCCCAATATGGTCCATTAAAACATGTGTTATCTACTATTGTCCATTGTGATCCATTAAGGCCCAGTTTGGTCCATTAAGACATGTATTAACCAATGTTTTTAAAAACCGATATTTTAATTATACCGGATTTGACTAAAAAATGGTTAAACCGGTTGAACCGTGTTGTACCGGGCGGTTCAACCGGGTTGATTAGTTAGCTATATAATTGCAAAAATTACAACATTAACACAAAAAATAATCTAAAGGTACATAATTGCATACTAGAATACTATAAAAAAGTTATTCAATAATTAAAAAATAATCCAAAAGATAATTTAAAGTATTTAATTTTTTAAAAGTTATCCCTTAATAAAAAAAAATATGTAAAAATAACCCAAAAACTAACATATGCCGGTACCGGTATAGCGGTTCAAACCGGTATATCGGATTTTACCGCGGTATAAATCAAATACCGTTTCCCATATTTACGGGAGTGTTTCATACCGGATTTCTATCCGAAAACGGTAATACCGGTATAACCGACCGGTATTTACCGGTTTTTAAAACATTGGTATTAACTACAAGTGTCCATTGGCCTAATTTGGCCAACTAAGGCATATATGCTATACTATTGTCCATTATAATCCATTAATGCCCAATATGACCCATAATGACACATGTGATCTATTAATGTCCATTGTGATACATAAAGGCCCAATATGGTATATTAAGACATATATGATCTACTAGTGTCCATTGTGATCCATTAAGGCCCAATATGGTCTATTAAGACATGTACGACTTTTTTCGGTACCGGTACCCGTTTTTTGTGTTTTTCGACAAAGGTACTTTTGGTAGCGGTACCAGTTCAATACAGTCCGATATTTTGGGTTGATTTACCTTCAAATTCTTATATTATAATGCTCGTTTTCTACTTGTACCTATTTCTTCCATTTTCAGGATCGGTACTTCAATTACCGGTATCGGTTCAATTCCGAGGTCTTCTTTACTCATTACAAAGCAATGTAAGCCCTTAGTATCTTCATGACATGATAAAACGCATTAACTTCAAAATTGACGCATTTATTACATATATTCTTACCTAAATTAGTTACAAAGAAAAATATATAGAAGTTTGAAAAGAAATTACTAAAATGATGAAATGAAATTTTACAATTTTATATCTTTTGTATATTTATGTTAAATAATGTAATTTTTTTAATGAGAGTAGCATTTTAGAGGGAATTTTTAGGATTAAATATTTTGGGGGGAGTTTTTTTTAAGGAAATTAAAAATTTTTAATTTTAAAAGGATGAAATATTTTGGCGGGAAGTTTTTGGAGGGAAATTAAAATTTCGTAATTTTAAGAGAGAAATGTTTTGAAAGGAAAGTTGTAGTATGTATAGTTACATATGATTTTGTAATTATAAGTGTGACTATTGTTTTACCTTTGGCTATACATATTTTTTCATGACATTTGCTATTAATACGTTACAAAAAAACTAAGTGAAGATGGTGTGGCTAATAGTTAAATAAAGCCACATGAAATTTTACAATTTTAACTATGATTATTGCCTAACCTTTGGTTACATATATTTTTTCAATGACATTTGCTATCATTTCGTCACATTAAAATAAACAATGACATTAATGTGGCTAATAGTTAAAGACACATGATTTTTTTTTTTTTTTTTTTTTTGTAACTTTAATTGTGACTATTGTCTAACTTTGGTCACATATATTTTTCCATGACATATGTTATCATTCCGCATACAAAAATAAATAAAGGGTCAATGTGTGACGGATGTTTATGTAAAGCCACATGAACCTTGTTAATTTTAAGTGTGGGTACTGATTAGTCTCTGGTCACACAACAATATATGTGGCCATATGTATTAGCTTTTAGCCATACATCAAACAAATATTGTGGCTGTAAATCACATTTGGCCACACTTTTCTAGCGTGGCTATTAAATGTCTCAATTTTTTCTTGAAGTGTGGCTAAAGGAATCGAGAAGTTGTAGTTTTTTGTCACATGAAATAAATATTGTTGTCTTAGATCACAATTGGCCACACTTTTTTCTAGTATGACTAGTAAATGTCACAGTTTTTTCTTAAGTGTGGCTAAAGGTTTTGAGCTATTAAACAATAGTCACATGAATACATAAGGTGTGTGGTGAAAAGTGGGATGGAAGTTTTCCAAATGTTAGAAATGACCTTTAGCCACACATTCAATCAAAAGTGTGGCAGGGCGATTTTAGAAAATGTGTGGCTAAAGCCACATTTTGGCGTAGTGTTACAATTTACGAGTGTTACAAATACGTGGTTTTGATATGAACGTCGTGTTGGAGGGTATGGTTTTTAGTGTTGTTGGATCGGTGTTACATCCACATGAAATCACTTGGATCGATGTTACATCCGCACGTGGTATAAACACATGTTAAATGGACGTATGGTCATGTGATTTCAATATTGTTAGTGTTGGGAGGTCCACAGGTTGTAGAAAAGTGCATGCAGATACTTCTTTGCAACCCCCAACTACTTCCTCGATAACAATGGTCGGGGTGGTCTTCCAGCATGGCATGTCAAGGAGATTTTTTTTTTTTTTATCAATTTTTGTCATGCCATGGACCCAAGACCCGCCTTTGTGCTTATTTATTTAGGGAGTATGCATGATCCTGCAACTTCGCTAAAATGAAAAAAAATGCGGGATGGGTTCCTCTTGTTTTTGGATCGGTGTTACATCTACATGAAACTACATGGATGGATGTTACATCTGCACGTGGAGTAACACGTGTAGAATGTAACCTTGGTATGGTAGTTTATAATATTGGAGAGGTGGTTTGTGTAGGTGATCTGCCTCATTCATGACCTTCTTCTTCAATCTACCGTTTTGCGGAAGAAAGGTAATTGACACGTGTGGGGCTGCTACATATGCCTGGCGAAGAGTTCAACGTTATCAATCTAGGGGCATGCGCCTAGATTTTGTTGACGGAGATCATGGTTTAAGACGCCCTTGGTGGGCAAGGAATGCAAACATCTCATCAACCTCCCCTTATAAAGTTGGAATTGGTGATCTCGGAAAAGCATTCATTGGATCGATGTTACATCTGCATGGTCGGAGGGCGCTAAATACGTAGAAAAGCCTATGTAGTCTCAATATCCCCAGTAGTAGTAGTGTTGGTGGCATACAGGGAGGATGGGTGGTACAGTTGTAATTTCCAACTCTCTCTTATTTCTGCATCGATAATGGATGCTGGTGAGTTGGCAGGCAAGGTAGATGGGCTTTTCTATAGGGCGTTTCGGCATCACAAGAAAGCGTGGAGAAGAATCTGGTGTACCATTTACGTTCATTCAGAGTATTCCCAAGTTCACATGCCAATTTTCTCTCTAGGAGGTTGGATGCATGATCCTGCAACATCCCGAATGATTGTAGGTGTGATAGTATATGACCTTCCATCAACTTTTCCGGTTAGGAAGACCAGACTCACACTCTCCCCTTTCTTTTTGACCGATGCTACATCTGCTACTCACAGTCGCGTATAAGGAAGACCGGACTCCATTAAAAATGGTGTTTGAAATAGTATTGGAGGGGTGATGTGCCCTACAAGGGGCTCTCCCATGACCAATGAGATGTGCTGCAGTTTCGAAATGCTGCACGGATCGATGTTACATCTGCTACTCACAAATGGTGTTCTTGGATATAGATTACTTTGTAGCTGTCATTTGTATAGTTTGTCAACTCGGTATATTGTATAGATTGTCAACTCGGATATACGTTGTATATACTGCCATTTGTAATGGATATTATTTTTACAATTAATGAAGTTTGACTAGTTGGAAAATACAGTTGGTAAAATTCTCTTTTTTAGTGTGATTGAATTGTGAGATCAAATTGCGACTAACTATGAGTGTTTTGTCTTCTATTTATAGGTTTAGAAAAGTAGCCTTTTGAAAACTAGCCGTTTAGAAAGTAGGCATTTGAAAAGTAGCAGTTTGAATAATAATTTTTTTAATATTTAAATAATTTTTTTAATATTTAAATAAAAGCTCGGACGTCATTTTATGTACTTTATTTTAGTGTTGAAAGCGGCCCAGGAAGGCCTTTTGGGCACCCTGTATCCATCTCCCGGGCCTGTCTCTACGGCCACCGGACCCTTGGACGTGCCTTCCTCGGGTTATATAACAGCCCCGTCTGAAATTCGGCTATCACCAGACCGCCCGTGACCTGATCCCGCATGTCACAAAAAGGCCCGGACGCCATTTTATGTACTTTGTTTTAGTGTTGAAAGTGGACCAGGGAGGCCTTTTGGGCCTCTTGTATCCGTCTCTCGGGCCAGTCTCTATGGCCACCAGACCCTCTGACGTTCCGTCCTCGGGTGACATAACAGCCCTGTCATAAATTCGGCCATCACCAGACCGCCCATGACCCGATCCCGCATGTCACAAAAAGGCCCAGACACCATTTTCTGTACTTTGTTTTACTTTTGAAAGTGGCACAGGGAGGCCTTTTGGGCCCCCTGTATCCGTCTCCCGGGCCAGTGTCTACGGCCACTGGACCGTCAAACGTGCCGCCCTCAGGTGATATAACTGACCCGTCAGAAATTCGGCCGTCACCAGACCGCCCGTGACCTGATCCGGCAGGTCACAAAAAGGCTCGGGTGTCATTTTATGTACTTTGTTATAGTGTTGAAAGTGGCCCATGGAGACCTTTCGGCCCCCTGTATCCGTCTCCCTGGCCGGTCTCTACGGCCACTGGACCCTCGGACGTGCCGTTCTCGGGTGATATAACTGCTCCGTTGGAAATTCGGTCGTCACCAGACCGCTTGTGACCCGATCCGACAGGTCACAAAAAGGCCCGGACGTCATTCTATGTACTTTGTTATAGTATTGTAAGTAGCCTAGGGAGCCCTTTTGGGCACCTTGTATCCGTCTCCCTGGCCGGTCTCTATGACCACCGGACCCTCGGACATGCCGTCCTCGAGTGATATAACTTTCGCGTCGGAAATTCGGCCGTCACCAGACCGCCAGTGACCCGATCCGGCAGGTCACAAAAGGGCCCGGACGTCATTTTATGTACTTTGTTTGGATTATGTCATTTGTATACTAATGTCATTATGAATCCAAAAGACAACATTAGCATTAAACAAACACATCGATAAGTAACACTACGATAATTATATTGACATTACGAATCCAAAATACAACATAAGTATAAAACGAACACATCGATGATACCATTACATAGATAGTAAAAAGTAAGAAAATACGATTACGATAAACTAAACTTGCATAGAAGGATGACATTGTTGATACGGATGACAGAACCCTATAGGATCATTCACTGAGTCTGAGTCCCAAGACTAATTGCATTGTTACACGTTTTCTTGTTATCGCCGGTCTCTCCACAGATGCTACATGTACGAGTCCTCGGTCGATTGTCATAGTTCACATCCATCTCATTGCGTATTCTTCTCGAACTTACTCTGCCTCGATGTGTTGTAATCATCGACGGGTCCCCCTTAATTCTCCATTTCTCCTGAGGCTATTCAGACTTGGGTCCTAATATGTAGAACTGACCGTTGTACTGCTCCATGTATGTGTTCGTGTGGTATCTCCAATCAGTTATATTGTGAGGGTGCTTACCCATCCAATTACAAACGGCAATTGCATGAGAACATGGAAATCTGGACATTTGCCATTTCCCACACGTGCATACCTTTCTTTTGTACTCAACGGTGTAGTCATTTCCGCCATGGCCAATTGTCTCATATCTTGAAAGAACATTGAACGTTCCATCTTTAGAATCAAAGCACGACACCTCATGTTGCATGGCTACTGAGTATAGTTTCTCAAACTTGCTCCAAATGCGAGGTGGTAGAGGGGAGTTGCAACTGTGAGAAATCTCAGTGTGCTTAACATACTGCTCGACGTCTCTGCAAAAGGTTTAGTCAATCAGAGTTGTGATTGGAAGTAGTCAGGCTTCACGCAATACATTGTTCATGGACTCGGAAATGTTGGTCGTTAGGTTACCCCAACGATGATGCTCTTTATCATACTTGACCGCCCACTTACTCTTATCAATGTTGTTAAGGTAGTCCCAAGCATCCTGATTTTGCAGCCTCATTTCGTGGACACCCCATCGATACTTTCTTGACTGAGATGTGCTACCAATATTCCAACAGAGTTTCCGTAGCTGGTTATTCTTGAATCTCCCACTAAAATTGCTTCTAATGTGACGAAGACAATAACGATGGTACGCGTTGGGTTCCATCCAACCTGGAAGGTTTTTCATTGCATTAATTATGCCGTTGTGTCTGTCGGATATAACACACAATGGACCCATGCTATGAAGGAAGACATATTCTTGAAGATTTTGGAAAACCCAACACCAATTATGAACGGTCTCTTCGTCAACCACGGCATAAGACACATGCATGATGTAGTTGTTGGCATTTTTTTTACAACAATAAATAACTTACCTTGATACGGTCCTTTTAGATGCATCCCATCAACCGAGATGACATACATGTAGTGATGAAAAGCACGGATAGAGGGTTCGAAGGCCCAAAACACATATTTAAATGTGGGGTAATACTGATCTCCATGTGGATGATTATAGAAAGAAACAACGGTGCCTGGGTTCCAAGCCGGCAACCGCGTGGTATACGTGGGTAGCGCCTCAAAATTGTTGTCCCATTCACCATAGATAAGTTCTATTGCCTTTCTTCATGCTCACCGCGCTTTGGAATACGTAACATCAACATTCAAATGTTGCTTGACATACGTTTGAATTTGTTTTACATTAAACTTAATGTCCGCACGAATTTGTGGGATGATGTGTGCAGCGATAACCTTCGATCATAAACTTTTGTTGCTGTTATGTACCACCGTTGAATAACATGTGTGTTCGGCGCCCCACACAATAATTCGCCAATAGTGCGCGTCAGACTTTTTGGTTGCGGTGCAACACCACTCACACTTTCGAGCACCACCGAAAGGATTTACAAATTTTGGTCTTCTGGTGTAGGATATGACCTTGTATAATCTCTTTTTTGCTTTCCCTTACGAACATCTCTCGACCACGACGAACATTCCACTGTCTAACTGCACGGTCAACCTCATCTTTGGATTTGAAATACATACCAACACGGATATCTTTCATTCTTAGGTTCCATAAGACAAAGTCGTCATCTTCGTAATCCGGAACAACGTAATAAGTTAGCTCCACATCATCTTCGGGATCGTTGTGTTGATGTGGACGTAATTGTAGAGTTAATCCATCAGTTAGTTTTGTCACCGGGGGATCCTGACTGGTTGCGGCCTCGTCTTTAGAGGAACTGTCATCTGATACGGGTGCTTCTAGATGACTGTCTTTCGTGTCTTCGGAGTCCCCGCTTCCGAAGTCATCGAAGTCATCGTTACCGGCAACATATTGAGGTACCGCAACGGTTTCTTCGTCCGTCCTAGGGGAACCTACTCGTCATTTTGGTCGTTACAGGTAACAACTTGGATTGATCCCGCATCATGCTGAGACCCGAAGGGTGCATCAACATTTACGTTGGCCACGTCACGCAGCAGGTTAGTAAAACTAATCTGCCGTAACGGAGGAGCTTCTTGCCATTCAACGTAGATCTCTGCAACGAAATGGCTATGACAACCGTCACCCTCTGATGAGCCGGTCGTGACGGTTCATACAAAACCTAATTAACCTAGGTAGATAGGATAAGTAGGGTATCAATCCAAGGAGCGTGTGGTTAATGTATATTGTTTAGTTGATTAAACGGTGTTACTTATGAAGATTGCTAGAGAGCTTATGAAGTTTGCAATTGGTTCATTTAAGAATTTGGTTGGAAGGTGTTGTTGTTATATTAAAAACTTGAATTGAAATTGATGAACCGGTCCTCACGGTTCATACAAAACCTAATTAACCTAAGTAGATAGGATAAGTAGGGTATCGAATCCAAGGAGCATGTGGTTAGCGTTTCATTAGCGGTTTGTTTGTCTAAGCTATTTACAAAATAAGTATGCAAAACAATTATGAAGTTTACAGCTTTTGATTATTTAAGAATTTAGTTTGAAAGTTTTGTGAACCAACAAATGATTCAAAATGATGACTGAAATAATAAAAATGGTTACTTTGATTAATACTAAAATGCTTGATTGAAAATATTGAATTATAAACAATGATTGTGAAAATGGAGATCACACCGGGTTCAACAAGTAACCTAGGATTCTATAACAAATTGGGACTAATCAAGAAATTGCAATTAGGATTAACGGGTTAATTGTTACAATAGGCTTAGGTGTCAAGTTTCATCAACATCAAAGATGGACTAAACTACACTTCATTACCTAGAACATATAAACCCTAATAACAAGTTAAAGCATAATTAACCGAATTCATTTCCCTAGTAATTGGCGCAAGAAACAATTATCAAAGAGAATTCAAAACAAGATTAACGCAATTAACAAGTTTCTTCAAATCAAAATTACAAAGAAATAAGAAAATACCCAAAATGTTTAAGAACCCTAGATTACGAGTTTACACCGGGTGATTCCAAAGGAGACTAGTCGCTCATGGTTTTAGTTCGTGTGCACTCCCCAAAAATCCGTTCGATCCCATTGTGTGCGTGACACCTCTGTGCAAAAAAATAATATTTGTGATCTTCTTCTTCAAGAAATAATAAATATTTTCCTTGTGTTTGACTTCTTTTTCTTGATTGACCACCGTTTCCCCTTAATTGTTCCTTTCAATTACACCATCCAAAAATAACATAATTCTTCCAATTATGAGCCGACCTTTTTGTTGTCTGTTCGATATGGCCTAAGGTCAATTTGTTTTTCATTCTTTATTATTATTATTATTATTATTATTATTATTATTATTATTATTATTATTATTATTATTATTATTATTATTATTATTATTATTATGGCCACGTGCTCTTGACACGGGTGTTCGGGTCTCAAATATAATTAGGACAAAAAGGATTGGTGAAACCACTTTTGCAAACCTTAGTCTAATTCACTTTCTGTCAAAATACTCTAAGTATGGAACTGCTGAAGACAAGGAATCAGACTGCTGAAGAAGAGATTCAGAAGTACTGAAGAAGAAGTCATCAAAAGTTCTGAAGTTCAAACCAGACACTTCAACTGAAGAACTGCTGAAGACAAACTACTCATCAGTAGTTTGTCATTCATCAGTACTTAAAGAAGATCTTTTCCACCGCCCTTGTATATCAGTAGTTTAATACTTTAGTATTTCTTTTTACTTTATGTACAAGTTCCAAGACTGCAACTTGTTGCAACTTGTTTCTGAACTTGCTTTTTGGCAAGGTTCATGTATTTGTAAAGTCTATAAATAGAAGGATTCATCCTTCTGTTTTAGATATTGATTTTAATACAAGAAATCCTTCAACTCTTATTATTGTTATTTCCATTTCGTGTTTACTGAGAATCTGTCAAAGTGTTTCATTCTCATTCAATACTTAGATTCTCAATAAACACTTCTCATTTATTATTTCTTGATTCCAGGGGGAGTAATAACTCCTGTTGACAAAGTGTAGCTATAAACTTATAAACATTCCGCTGTGCTAACACTCACCAAGAACTTGCTAAACACTTAAGTGTCAACTAGCAAGTTCAAATAAAAGAGCAGCTTAATACTGATCCAACAATTGGTATCAGAGCACTGGTTTATCTGATCACATATCAATCTAACAAATTGAGAATCAGACACAGGCTCTTATTGATATTCAATAAAGGATTATAAGCTCACTTTTATCAACATCCATCACTTTAAGAGATATTTGACAAATCAATACTCTTTAAAATGGATCCTCATAATACTAGTTCTGCCACTAAACCTGCCATGCTTGTAAGAAATGAATATAACATATGGCAAAAGAGAATGGCACATACCTTGTCACAAACCAACACAGGTTGTTGGAGATCTGTGATATATGGTCCTCATAAACCAGTAAACATAAATCTTGAAACTAAGGAAGAGATTCCAAAAGAACCAAAAGACTATACTGATGATGATTTCCTAAAACTTGAGCTTGATGCAAAAGCTTTTTCTATGTTGGCAATGGCACTCCCAAATGAAATCTATTCTGGGCTATTACATTGTGATAGTGCCAAAGAACTTTGGGACTGCCTAGAAGAACAGTTTGGAGGAACTGAAGAGGTGATTGCCAACACCAGAGAAATCTTGGCTCAACAATATGAAACTTTTGCTCACATTAATGGGGAAACTTTAACTCAGCAATTTGAAAGATTTTCCTCATTAATATCTGAGCTAAAACTAAATGGTCAGACCTATACAACTGTATCTATGCTTCATAGATTTTTAAGGTCTTTACCTGATAAATGGGAAACATACTCAATAGTCTTAAGATCTTCACCAGATTTTAGCTCCCTCACTCTTACAAAACTTCATGGGAGATTACTTACTTTGAGACAGAAATTGATCAAAAGAAAAGTTACAAAATTCTGGTAAAACTGCTGATGACTATCTACCTGGTAGTACAGCACTATTGGGACAAGACTCACCAACTTGTTCAAATAGTTTTGGATCTTTTGACCACATTGACATAACTGCTGGGATCTCATCTGAAAGATCATTCCCAGGTTATGACAATAATGACTTTGGTCAAACTGCTGATATTATGTGTTTTATCATGGATGACTTAAATAGTTTCAGCAGTGATGACCTTGAAGAAATGGATATTTTGCACCAACTGGCCATGTTAAGTTTAAAAACAAATAAATTTTACAAAAGGTCAGGAAGGTAGTTTCCAGGACTTAACAGTTCTACAAAAATTGGTTTTGACAAATCTAAACTTAGATGTCATAAGTGTCAGAAGTTGGGACACTTTGCTAGAGAATGTAGAAGCTCTGGCTTTAACCAATCCCAGTCTGGAAACATTTTTAACCCCAATTATAACAGGAATAATGGAACACAAGGGAGTGCACATTTTGTACAGGCACAAGCTCCACAACACCAATATGTGCCACAAGTACAATATGTACAGATGCCTGCTCAACAGATGCAGAGCCAACAATCAATCCCTCCCTTTCCAGCTGCTCAACAACCTCCACAACAACAACAACCCTCTCAACAAAGTTTATTTACCTCAGGGTATGTTGACTGGAGCAGTCTTCCTTTTGACACCACAGAGTGCAATCCTGATGCAGACAACAAAATGTTTGACATCAACTGGGGAGAGCCTGACAATGGCAGAAAGAACTTTGCCTTAATGGCATTTGAGGGATGCTCCTCAAAATCTGCCTTGTCACAGGTATCAAAAGAGTCTTTGACAAAATTATGTTCAAACTCATGCAAAGAATCTTTTGCTCTCATAAGAGAGACAAATGTGCACTTACAAGGAAAAGCCAATGACTCTGAGAGAAAACTCACTCAGATAAAATGTGATTTAGAAAGAAAACTTTCTGCAAAAACAAAAGAAGTTTCTAAATTGACTAACTCTGCTATTGAAACCCAAGCACAAATCAAAATAATGATTAATGACCTAGGAAATGTCAGACAAGAGCTTGCTGACACCAAGGTCACATGTGAAAAATGGGTGGAATCTTGTAAGGGGTACCAACTATTGCTAAACAAACAAAGTGCTTCAAATGTTAGGTTTGGCATAGGGTACAATCACACTGAAACACCAACATATTTCTCTCCCAAAACTACTGAAGATGGGAGAAAAATTGTTTCAGGTGAAACTTCTGAAGAGGAAGAATGCACATCTTTCCATGAAAACTTTCTAAAATCACACAAAGAAATTTCTTCAGAAGTATTGATTAAATCTGACTTTAAGTCATCAGCAGTTTCAACTACATCAGGAGTTGAGAACCTGAAAACTACTGATGACCTAAAACCAATCAAAACTGTCAGAGATTTGTCTTTGAAAGAAAAGACAAAAGAATGTGAAATTTGTGGTCTGTTCAACCACAAAACAGAATTTTGCTGATATAGAAAGGGTATTCAGTTTAATAAGAAAAATCAACAACTGGTTGTGGGGGAACAAATCAAAAATGATTATGTAAAAACCTTTTCTCCCAAGAAACAACAACCAGCAAAAACCCTTTCTCAGAAAAAGACAAAATCTCAACAAAAGTCTTTTTCTCAAAATTCTCTTTCAGTAGTTAGACCTAAATCATCAGCAGTTTCACAAACTGCTGAGATTAAAGATCTTATGAACATGGTACAACTACTGATGACCAAAGTTGATGGTGGTCCTCAAAAGGATACCACCATTGTGCTTAATGCAAAATCCATTGCCAAAAAGACATGGATTTCTAAACTTGGTCAAGAAAAACTGTAAATGTTCTCAAGAGCAAACCCAAAGCCAAACTGGCTTGGGTTCCTAAATCTAACTAATTTGCTATATTGTGCAGAGAGTTTCCAGAGGCTTGAATAGCATTTGGTATGTAGACAGTGGAGGCTCAATGCACATGACAAGATGCAGATACCTGATAAACAATTTTATCAGTCAAAGAGATGGATCTGTGTCCTTTGGGAACAATGCTAAGGGATATGTGCTAGGACATGGCAATGTCTCCTCTGGCAAAATACAGTTTGACAAGGTCAATCTGGTTGAAAACCTTGAGTACAACTTGCTTAGTGTGTCACAAATGTGTGATAAAGGATATTCTTCCTTTTTCACAAAGACAGCATGCAAGATCATATCACCAGAAGGCCAGAAGTTGATAGAGAAGATCATTGAAGATCATACTTTGTTAATTGCCAAAAGATGTGGCAATGTCTATGAAGTGGACATTGAAAAAGACAAAGTACTGAACAACACTGCCTATTTCTTCTCAAGGGCATCAACTTCAGAAACTGATCTCTGGCACAGGAGACTTTGCCATGTGAACTTTAAAACCATAAATAAAGTCACAAAAATGGGCTTGGTCAGAGGTCTACCCTTAAAAGTATACCAGTGTCAAGAGCACTGTGTATCCTGTTTAAAGGGTAAACAGCATAAGTCCTCCTATAAGTCTATTGAAGAATAAAAAATAACTGCATGTCTTCAACTACTCCATATGGACTTATTTGGGCCTGTAAAGATCATGAGCCTTGGTAAAAAGAAGTACTGCTTAGTCATCATTGATGACTACTCAAGATTTACATGGGTATTCTTCTTATTTTCCAAGGATGAGGCTGCTGAAATCATCAAGTTCTTCATTCTACAAGTAGAGAACCAATACTCTCTACCTGTCAAAACCATTAGAAGTGATAATGGGACAGAGTTCAGGAACAAAACTCTGAATGACTTCTGTTTGTCTAAAGGGATTATTAGACAATTCAGTGTTGCCAGAACTCCTGAACAAAATGGTGTGGTAGAAAGGAAGAACATAACTCTAATAGAAGGAGCAAGAACAATGTTAGCTGATTCTGGCCTACCTTTATACTTCTGGGCAGAAGCAGTTAACACATCATGTTATGTTCAAAATAGAGTTCTTGTTGTCAAGAGACATTCAAAGACTGCCTATGAAGTTCTTCATGGCATGAAGCCCCTTATCTCCTTTTCAGGGCTTTTGGATGTCAATGTTTCATCTTGAACATCAAGGAATCTATTTCAAAGTTTGCTGCCAAAGTTGACTCAGGTTACTTTCTTGGTTATTCATCAACTAGAAAAGCCTACAAGGTTTTTAACTCAAAGACCAGGATAGTAGAAGAAACACTGAATGTCAACTTCAATGAGTCAAAACACACTCTCATTCCAGCACATCCTGCTGAACTCTTTGAC
The DNA here is from genome assembly GCA_028751855.1 of Ambrosia trifida. Classification (NCBI taxonomy): domain Eukaryota; kingdom Viridiplantae; phylum Streptophyta; class Magnoliopsida; order Asterales; family Asteraceae; genus Ambrosia; species Ambrosia trifida. Next base: position 126,075,448 of record CM054126.1, on the reverse strand, counting down.
CTTGACAACTTTCATTTTGAACCTGAAAAGACTGTCACTTCATCCAAACCTACTTATTATGGTGATCAAAGGTTTGATGATGAGGATCCAGCACCATGGACTCCTCAAACAGTCATTAAGTCAACTTCAAAACCATCAGAAGTTTCACAAACTTCTGATTCAACAAATACTGAAGGCCAAACTCAAACATCTGCTTCAGCACCTGCAACTACTGAAGACACTGAAACTGCCGAACCAGATATAATAGACCTCAGTAGTTTGTTTGAAGAACATGAGCCACCAACACCTGTCAGTGGTTTACAACAACTGATCGAACACAAAGATCATCCACTTGATCAAATCATGGGTGATATTGCATCAGGTGTTCTTACAAGAAACCAGCTTTCCAACTTTTGTCTATTCTCAGCATTTATTTCACAGTTGGAACCAAAGAAGTACCAGGAAGCCCTCAAAGACAACAATTGGGTGCAGGCAATGCAAGATGAATTGCTTCAATTCAACAAGCAACAGGTATGGGAAATCTGTCCCTTACCACCAAACAAGCAACCAATTGGGACAAGATGGGTTTTCAGGAACAAACAAGATGAAGCTGGTATGATAATAAAGAACAAGGCAAGACTGGTAGTACAAGGTTACTCTCAAGAAGAAGGCATTGACTATGATGAAACCTTTGCTCCAGTTGCAAGGCTTGAGGCCATCAGGTTATTTCTGGCCTATGCCATTTCCAACAAAATAAAAGTTTATCAAATGGATGTCAAGAGTGCATTTTTGTATGGAAAGATAAAAGAGGAAGTGTATGTTTGTCAGCCACCTGGGTTTGAGGATCCTTCTCATCCTGAGTGGGTGTACAAACTAGACAAAGCTCTTTATGGGCTCAAACAGGCTCCTAGAGCCTGGTATGATACACTTTCAACCTTTTTACTCAAAAAATAACTTCACAAGAGGTGCCATTGATAAAACACTTTTCATAAAACATGTTGGAAATCATATCTTACTTGTTCAAATATATGTTGATGATATCATTTTTGGTTTAACAAACACAAAATTGTGTGATGAATTTAAGAAACTCATGCAATCAAAATTTGAGATGAGTACAATGGGAGAACTGCAGTACTTTTTGGGACTGCAGATTAAACAACAAACAAATGGAATTTTTATACATCAATCAAAATATGTTAAAGAATTATTAAACAAATTTTCTTTACAAGACTGTAAATCATGTTCCACTCCCATGACACCAACCACACAAGTTGAACCAGATGATCAAGGAAAACAGGTTGATCAAACCATGTACAGATGTATGATAGGTTCCCTTTTATATCTAACTACTTCTAGACCAGATATTATGTTTTCAACATGTGTCTGTGCTAGATATCAATCAGCTCCTAGGGAATCACACCTTATTGCAGTCAAAAGAATTTTCAGATATCTGAAAGGAACTCCCACACTTGGAATTTGGTATCCTGCTTCAAACAATACCAAGTTATCAGCTTTTTCACATAGTGACTATGCAGGGTGTAAAATGTCAAGAAAATCAACATCTGGTGGTTGTCAATTCTTGGGAAACTGTCTAGTGTCCTGGCAATCAAAGAAGCAAACATCTGTTGCAACTTCAACTGTTGAAGCTGAATACATTGCAGCTGCAAGTTGTACATCACAGATACAATGGCTCCAATATCAACTTCTTGATTATGGAATCAAAGAGACCAAGACACCATTGCTTGTAGACAGCAAATCTGCCATTAGCATCATTCAAAATCCTGTTCAGTTTTCAAAAACTAAACACATTGAGATCAGGTATCATTTCATAAGAGATTGCTATGAAAAAGGCAAGATTGAAGTGAAACATGTAGCAACAGCTAATCAAATAGCTGACATTTTCACTAAACCCCTTGACACATCAACATTTCAGAAGTTAGTATCTATGCTAGGGATGCTAAATTTGTAAGTGTTTCTATTTATTTTTCTGCACATTTTTTTGTTTTTCACTTACATCTGTTTTCATACATTTGAAATACTTCTGAAAAGAGAGAAACTACTGATGAACAAAACATCAGTATGGGGATAATTTCTGAAAAGTGATTAACTTCTGATAAAATAACCTTCAGAAGTTATGAATAAAAGTATTTATAAACTATTTCTCATCAGCTGTTAAAACTACTGAAGAAGAAATGGGAACTACTGATGAAGATAATCCTTCATCAGCAGTTTAGTCAAAAAGGGCAAAACTGACTTTTCCCATCATCAGAAGTTTGACCTAGTCGGTTTAAAACTTCTGATAAAGAGATTTTTAACCTAGGCGGTTTAAAAATTCTAATAAAGAAGATCCAAGCGGTTAAAAACTTCTGATAAATATCTTTTTTCAACACTTATCCTTTCAAACACAAAAATTCCCTCCTTCTCTCTCAAGAAAGCTCTCAAACCCCTGAACCTGCAACACAAAATCACTGTTCGATTCATCAACACACACAAACCACATGGCTTTAGTTCTCAAACAGGGACACAATCTCAGAGCCTACTTAGAAAAACAAGAAGGCTGGTCCCAATACGATGAGATCATTGATCTCGTCGTCAAATCCCAATATTTCACCGCTCTCACCATAGACCCACCAATTCATCTCGAAACTCTAAATGAGTTCTGGGCTAATGCTGAGACAGTGATGGTGGATGATGAAGTTATCTCCCTCAACTCAACAATCAGAGGAAGACAAATGGCCATTACACCGGCCATACTTGCAGTCAGACTGGGGTTGAATGATGTGAATGCCCCTGAGAAGTTTGACAACTCTGCTATCCACCTAACCATGACTGAGTGTGGTTATCAAGGTACTCTCTCACAAGCTACAATCTTTAAAAAGTATTTTGAACCAAAATATAAACTTTTGTTTCATTATATTATTATGTGCTTGAGTCCTAAAACTGGGTCTTATGACCAGATGCCCTCAACCTTTCAACCAATATTTCATTCCATTGTGAATGAAACAAATTTCAGGGCATCAAAACTTTTCTTTAATGAGTTGGTGTTACATCACAATAACACTAAGAAAAAGTTTTTGTTATATCCAAGGTTCATTATGCAGTGCATAATATCTGAACTGGGTAATGAGGTGCTTGTGGGTAAAATTGAAATTTTAAAACCCTTAACCTCACAAGCATACTCAAGGCACAACAAACAGGCTGCCTGGCCAGAAGATGACCAAGGGGAACAAGCACCAGTCCCCATGGAAACCTCATCTTCCAAACCTATTCCACCAAAGGCCAAGAAACCCAAGATAACAAAACAAAAACCCACCAAACCCAAAAGAAAAGCTGTTCAGGAGGTTGAGATGCCTGAACAAACTACTGTGCAGTCTGCACTTCTAAAAGATGTGACTGAAACATCCTCTCAGTCTCATCCATCTCAAACCCCACCAAGAGCACCAATAACTATCCTTTTCAAAAGAAAAAGACTTAGAAAAACTATTCCAATAGATTCCTCTTTTGAAACTGCTGAACCCACTGCCCAAATGACTGAACCAGCACCCCAAATTTCTGAACCAGACATCGAAATAGCCAAACTTCTCTCTGGGCTAAAAGAGAAAGTCCCATCAACACATGTCAGTCCCCATCAACCACATCAAACATGGGACATAGACTCAGACAGTGACATGGATATGGACACTCATAGCCCCAACCAAAGAGATGAGGATGAACCAGGGTCTCTAAGCCCATACTTAGAAACCTTTGGTACTTTTGAGGCTGCTACTACTCATTTACCACCCAGTGGTGGACCTGAGGACAGAAGTAAAACAACTAAGACCTCAACTGTGGCAACTACTGATGAAGGCTTAATGCCTGAGGTAGGAAATCCTCTGTACCAAGAACAAGAGGTACATGAGACAACTGAGTTGGGCTCAACTCATGATGTAACTGATACAGTCCTCATTGAGGATGTAATCAGGGATTCAGATGATTCCATTAATTTGGATGATGTTTCAACACTCAAAACTACTGAATTGACGGCTATAAGTGAAGGTCCTGCACCTGGTGTCTCTAAGCTCAAGAAGCTAGTCACACCATCTCAGGTTAAAGCCCACTCAATCCATGATTCCCCTAGAGTGGCATCTCCTGTACAACAAGGAGATCAACCAAAAACACACCCCTCACTACAAATGCCTACCCAATTCCCTGGGCAACCAAGCATAGACCTGAACCAACTATGCAGCCCAGATGGTCCCTTGTATCACTTAATGAACACCCTCATCAAAAATCACATCCAAACATACACAACTGACTTGGAGCTGTCCATAAAGAACCAATTTGGAGTGATACAGACGAAGATGAATGACCTGTTCAACAAGATTGATCACAACAGCAAACAGATTGCTCATCTTCAAGGTCATTTCTCCTAAGCTTCAATTTCCAAAGGTGATAAAGCCAAAAAGGGGGAGAAAATCAAGGTACCTATGGATACACTTGAAGCCAGAAGAAAGGAAAGAGTGGCTATCCTAGCTAGAGATCAACAAGATCAGGCCAGAAAAGAGAAACTGGCACAACAGTTTGGTGTCTCTATTCAAGAAATAGAAGATGCTGAAAAGGCTGATGAATCCCAAGGGCATAATGAAGAAACCTCTGATGGCCAAAGTTCTGATGAAGAATCAGAAAGTACTAAAGACAATCCTTCAGTAGTTGACAAACCTTCAGAAGTTGTCAAGCCATCAGAAGTTAACACTTCCAAGACTCAAACTGCTGACCCTTCCAGAACAACTGCTCCTATTCAACCAACATCTGCTCCTATCAGGCCTACTACAACAGTTACAACAATGACTGTGCTAAACCCTTCTCCAATCTCTCAATCAGCTGAATTACTAGAGAAGAGTTTAGTTACAGTCCAAAAGAAGGCCAGAGAAGATCTGATCTGGAAAAATCTGGAAGAAAGGGATGACTTAGACCTGAGCCATGAAGAAAAACTTCTGGCTTATGAAGCTGAACTACAAAGGCAGGCTAGCCTTGATGAGATTGCTGAACAAGACAAAAGACATCAACTGATGTCTTACATTATGAAGAACAGCAAAGTCAAAGCCCATACATTGAAGAGACTCTCTGTGGAAGAGCTGACAAGAAGAGCTCAACTTGTTGCAGATAAACTTGCAACAAGTAAAGACACAAAGGCCAAGAGAGCTCGGATGATAGAAGAACTGGTAGCCAATGGTTATGGTTCAAAAGCCTCAGTGTCCAAGTGGAAAGAAGAAAGATTGGTGGACACATACAAAAAATACAAGGCTGCAAGGGCTGCTAATCCAGAGAAGTTTCAAACTGCTGATGCTTCAACTTCAGTAGTTAGAACTTCTGGTGTTCAAAGAAGACCAGCTACCCAAAGAAAGAAGACAGAGGAGAAGGTGAAGACTGATTTCAGAATGGTACTACTAGAAGGTAGTACAGTAGTACATTCTGATTTTGACATAGAAGAGAAGCCTCTGCTCACACAATTCAGGGATCCTTCCACCTTTGCATATCAAATCCAGAGGACCATCACAGACAAACTGCATACTAAGGTAACAACTGAACATCATTTGCCAACATTTCAGATACCTAATGTGATGGAACAACAGCAAGGAGGTGAATCCCACCTGAGAGTCACTGAAGTTGAAAACATTCAACACTCAGGAGAAACCCAGGGTACCACCATGGTTCCCTACACTGCAGACTTTGACAAGTCTAAAGTACCGGTCATCAGATGGTCCTTTACTAATAACAACTCAGTACTTGTGACAAGAAGAGATCAAATAAGCAGGGAATATAGGTCGATGAAAGAACTGAAGAAACTATCAACCAAAGACCTGCTTACAATCCAACACTTGGAACCAAGACAAGGGTCTCTTACTGATGATCAACTCAACCAGCTCAAGAATTCCATGTTCAAAGGAATATGGAAAATTGTGAAGGACAGAAAGGAAAAATAAGGAATTAGTAAGGTTTTGGCTTCATCAATCCAGGGGGAGATTGTTAGGACAAAAAGGATTGGTGAAACCACTTTTGCAAACCTTAGTCTAATTCACTTTCTGTCAAAATACTCTAAGTATGGAACTGCTGAAGACAAGGAATCAAACTGCTGAAGAAGAGATTCAGAAGTACTGAAGAAGAAGTCATCAAAAGTTCTGAAGTTCAAACCAGACACTTCAACTGAAGAACTGCTGAAGACAAACTACTCATCAGTAGTTTGTCATTCATCAGTACTTAAAGAAGATCTTTTCCACCGCCCTTGTATATCAGTAGTTTAATACTTTAGTATTTCTTTTTACTTTATGTACAAGTTCCAATACTGCAACTTGTTGCAACTTGTTTCTGAACTTGCTTTTTGGCAAGGTTCATGTATTTGTAAAGTCTATAAATAGAAGGATTCATCCTTCTGTTTTAGATATTGATTTTAATACAAGAAATCCTTCAACTCTTATTATTGTTATTTCCATTTCGTGTTTACTGAGAATCTGTCAAAGTGTTTCATTCTCATTCAATACTTAGATTCTCAATAAACACTTCTCATTTATTATTTCTTGATTCCAGGGGGAGTAATAACTTCTGTTGACAAAGTGTTGCTATAAACTTATAAACATTCCGCTGTGCTAACACTCACCAAGAACTTGCTAAACACTTAAGTGTCAACTAGCAAGTTCAAATAAAAGAGCAGTTTAATACTGATCCAACATGTAGTGCAATTAGTGTTATCGGGGTGATTGTTCAATAGGCTTAGGTGTCAAGTTTCATCAACATCAAAGATGGACTAAACTACACTTCATTACCTAGAACATACAACCCTATGTTTGTATTAGAGCAAGAAAACATGTTCATGACACTAGAAATTGACACAAGATCAATTAACTAAAATGAATTCAACATAAGATTAATCGCAATCTAATACAATTAATTCAAACACACAATCGCACAATTAAAAGTTTAAAGAAATACCCAAATGTTAAACCCTAAAACTCAAATTGTTTACTTCCTAGGTATGATACAAAGAGACTAGCCACTCATGGCCATGGAGCTTGAGTCTTCAATGATTTGGTCTTGAATCTTGAAATCTTGAATGATAGGAGGATTTGATGTTCTTGAATGGTATGGAATGATAAGGATTTGATAGGATGGAATGGTTATGATAGAGATTCAATGATTTTGGTGTTATGGAGTGATTTGATGATGATTAGAAAGTGGAAGATATTGTTTTTAATCCCCAAGATCCGTTTTTTTCTTCCTCTTTTCGAGTCCTTGGTCAAATTCCCATAAAAAGCCTTCAAATCCCAAAAATTTGGTCAAAATTGGAAGACTTTGTCAGGGACCCCCGTCGCCGACGGGATTCACTGCCGTCGGCGATGCCTTACCGTAGCCGACGGGTTTCACTGCCGTCGGCGACGCCTTAATGTAGCCGACGGGTGTTTCTGCTGTCTACGGAGCAGCCTACGGGATCCTCATGCGTCGGCTTTTTATTCAATCTCCAACTCAAGCATATTTTTGTGCTTTTCTATGAGAACTTTCATTTGTTTGAAACGTATTTGTTCTCATGCTTTTCAGTTTTTTTTTTTTTTTTTGAACTCACATTGCAAATTATATACAATACAAAGCAAAATCCTACAATCGAATTTTCATCACTCTGGGTTTAAAAATTGAAAAGGTTAAATGGGTCAAAAGGGTTGAAATGGGTGATCAATTGAAAGGTTAAAGGCTCAAAGTTGTTTAACTAGGGGAGATTGTTTTTGGGTTAAGGATATCAAATTGTGTCACCATTGGTCTAAGGTGGCAAGCGTATCGAAAGTTGCAAATTCTACTTCATACAATTATAATGGCACACTCAATTCAAAAGAACACAACATGCCAATAGATGTGGAAATTTTAGGGTGTTAGCATGTTGTGGTGGCTTAAAAATCTCACAAGAACATGAAAGGAAAATGGGTTGCCGATATGCAAAAATGTTATACCCTTCACTTGTCTTTTCCGACTCGGCATTTCATACTTTTCTTAAAAATAACCATTAGAAAAACACATCGAGGAACTTAAAGAGTTATGACCATGACTAAGGATCGTCACTCGTGATTCAACAAAAAAATTTGGGACTAATTTTTTTTTTTTTTGTTTCACAAACTCAAGTAACACCTAAGGACAAACATTTTTTCAGAATTGTATATTTTTCTCCCCCTCCCCACACTTAAAAATAAACATTGTCCTTAATGATTCAAAATTGGAGGTTGATACTTATTAAAAGATTTATTCTGAAAAAGCTTTGTATAGGGTGTGAACAATCAATCCAAAACAACTCAACTCCTATCATTCAAGGACAAACATACACACAACTTTTTTATTAAAGGAACGGAGTGCACCTGATTAGTAGTAAATAATGCCCGGTCTTCAACCTTTTCTGTCCAAGCTGAAAGCTCCTTTCCTCCTCTTTTCTTGTCACCTACATCAAGTCTTACCCTTCTCTTTGACATCAATCAGAAAGCATTTGAAGTACTTATTCAACAAAACAAACATACTAGACTAAAACATAAACACACACAACTCACGCACACATACAAAACACTTAACATAAATAAAAATGATCATGCCCACATGAATAATATAAGAAGGGAAAGAATACATGGACCTGATCAACGGGTTGCCTCCCGGAAGCGCTAAGTTTAAGGGTCTTCAGCCAGACCGAATACACCACCCTCATGGTGGTCGAGTGGGATGTCTTCTTCCCTCCGCCTCTAAAGATGTAACCCTCCTACATTCCGGTATGTCCTTTAAGGTGTTCCTAACCGGGTCAACCATTTTTTCTGTTCTTGTTTCATTGTCCAAATCAGGCGGTTTCCTCCATTTCGTCTTCCTTCCTTTCATTGTCCTATTCTTGACTGCTCCAAACCTGCCAACCACACAAAAATCCTCTTTTGGGTGATCCTCGTTTACAAGAGGGTCACCACAAACTAAACTGTCTTTTTTTGGGAAATTTGTTATCAACAACCGAGTTAGACGAATTTGGATATACATTTAAACAGAGCTCACGGTCACCAAATTTCATGCTTACCGCTCCATTAGCACAATTTATATTAGCATGTGCAGTTGCTAAGAACGGCCTACCCAGTATAACGGTGGGTTGTGTGTTTATCACACTATTTACATAGTCTACCACCAAAAAGTCAACCGGGTAGTAGAAATCTTCTACTTTCACCAACACATCATTCACCATTCCCCTTGGATGCGTGAGAGTCTGATCAGCTAACACCACCATGGTGTTAATTTCATGTATTGGACCAAAGTCATATTGGTCAAACAGACTCCCAGGCAATATACTCACACATGCTCCAAGATCTAGGAGCGCCCTTTCTATTTTAAGCTCTCCAACCTAAATTGGAATCAATGGGGCTCCTGGATCTTGAAGTTTAGGGGGAAGAGCATCCGACAAAACAGCACGAACATGTGCCCCTAAATGTTTAGGCAACTCGTTGTGCTTGTTTTGGTTGCTCAACTCTTTCACACATTCAACATGAGCAGGAACTTTTTCAATTGCATCAATAAGTGGTAAATTTATTTTGACTTGTTTAAAATTTTCCCACCTCTCGTCCTTTGGTGGGCTCCACTTTGACACATTGTTTGGGTCTACTAAAGCTGCAGGATATGGGATGGTATTAGTCTCCATCCCCACACTTGTCTTAGTAGTCATCTCATTTAAGCACTTTTCGCAAAAAGATTTTTTATAATTTTTAACTTCAAAATTATTTTGCGAAATATTTTCCTCTTCCTGCTCATCATCACTATCAACCTCCTCCACCACACCATCAACAAATTGTTGTGGTGGAGTTGTTTCATTACCCACAACCTTATCATTCAAAATAAAACTTACCGCGTTTATGTGTACGCTTTGAGTGTTCTTTGAACTCGATGCTTGATGTTGTGGGTTTATTGTTGTGTCACTTGGAAGCTTCCCAGCGCTTCCTCTTAATTGAGCCATTTCTGCCGCCAATTGACCCACTTGTTTTGTTAGGGCCTCGTGAGACTTGTCTCTCACCTCATTCTTCTTCTCATTTTCCTTAAGCAAAGTCAAGATGGCCTCCAACTTTGAATCGTTACTCCCATTTTGGTTGCTTGATGACCCACCTTGATTATTCCCTTTTTGGTACTGTGACATCCGTCACCCTCGTCTTTCGTCAAATTGACAACAATAGCCCTTCAAATATTTTCATTATAGTCCCTAAAAGTTTCGTCGTTTTTAAATTTAATTTTAGAGCGAACTAAATGTTATCATTTATAATTATTACGAATCGGGTATAAGTTTTAATCAAATACGCTTGTGGAAACGTATTCGTAAAAAGATTTTATAAAAGAATTTCAGTTTTATAAAGTTTTAATAAACTTTTAAGTTAAATTAGTTAACCAAGTTAACTTTTTATAAAGAAAAATTAACCAAAACCTTAACCAAACTAACAAGGTTAAACATGAGGGACCATTTTTGCCAATATACAAAACTTTTAAAAACAAATCTGAGTTTTTTTTTTCTTTTTGATCGCTTTTCCGGCGTCTGAAATCCGGCCGGCGAGCAACCCTCCGGCGACCCGCTTTTCCTTCATTTTAATGCATAATAACACCTTAACTTCAATGCTATACGTTTCTCCTTGAATGCCTAATGTTTTCCTACGTTTTATTCGAGCTTTAACTATGTGTTAGTGCGGCTTCAATTGGGTTTACATTACATAACGATCGGAAAATTTAAAACCACTTTAAAACACATTTTTTTTCGTTCACCATATAAATCAATGATTGCATTAGATTTCTGCACACTTGAGCAATCTAAACCCACTTTTAAATCAATCTTAACGCGTCCAAAGCAAGTCAGAAAGTCGGGTTTATGTTCGGGTCTTTTCTCCTTCTTTTCGATCGATACATGTGTTCTAAGTATCAATTCTTTGTGCCGTTTTACTTACCTTATTATTCCGAACAATAGCCCTCTATTACAGAGCGTTATCAGGTCTTGAATCGGATTATTGTGTAAGCTAGGGTTAGGGTTTATGTTAGAATTGGGGAAGAAGAAGATGAAGTCTGAATATTGTTTTTATATTTTTGTTTTCTAAATTATTCAACAATCAAGCCTGTAGAGTAGTGGTTTGTGTGTGTGTTTGGTACAGCCATGACCCGGGTTCGAGTCCCCCTACCCGCGGTTCATGAAGTGTTTTTTTTTAAACCCTATTTCTTTTGTTATTTATTTTTATTCATTCATTATTATGTATATCAAACTTATTTAATTCATAATAAATTCATTTTTACTCCAAAAATTATGAAAATTTAGGTGTAGCGTCATGACACCACATAGAAAATTATCATATTTTTAGTTTCAGAAAAATAATTTATTTTTGCATATTTACTGAATTAAAACGTTTTAATAATAATTAATTGATTAAAAATTTATTTTTAATGATTTTGATCTCAAAATTTTAGGATAATTATTTCTAAGCATTCTAATCTGAAATAAAAATTATTGGTTCAGAAAACATTTATTTTTATTGATTTTCCTATTTTTTTAGTCATTTAAACATGATTTAATCTCATTAAATCAGTTTTAAATATAAATAAGTTTATAAAAATTATGAGAAAATTAATTTCATTAACTTATATAAGAAATCATTCATTTTCTATAAAAATAGCATTTTTGGATCATGTCTTGTATTTTCAGTCTTATTTACGTTTAATTTGACATAATTAGACATTTATTTATTTACACTATTTAAAATCTATTTTATAAATACTTTTATTATAGAATATAAATATTCTAATGTTTGAAAGTATTTATTATTAGTTGTTGGATTATGTGTAATTCATAATTATTTATTTAAACATTTATGATTATTGTATTTATTTAAATAATTAGTTCAAGTAATTAACTAAATTATTTTGTCATAATTATTCAAATATATTTTGATCTAAATATTTAATTGGTAATAATTTTACTACGGTTATTACCTAAATCATATTTACAAACTTTGGTATATTATTTTTAATATATAACTTTTACATTACTTCGACTAATAATAAAAACACTAATTCCCCAAATCGACATAGCAAACCCTAATGCCTTAGACCCTAGTTACCCTAGACTTTTTAGACACTTCCTTATTAGTATTCTTACACATTATAGGTTGAATTCCTCGGAATTCCCATTACTTAGCTCACGACCGCTTAAGTGGATTTTAATCGCTTTCGCAAACTGTGAGTATATCTTTCCCCTTTTTACTGTTTTACTATTTTGGGGTGACTCATGTACTTACTATCAAGTTTCTATTTCCTTTTACTAAATTCAATTCTCATGTGTGTTTGCTTTATGTTAATTTGTGTGTCTATGACTTGTCAAAATCATTAACCTTTGAGGGCCTTGCATTTCAATGAATAGTACTATGGTATATACCCTTGTGACTCTGTTGAGAGTCCTTGTCATTGCTGTGTATTACATTACTACTAGCGCATACTATATATATCTGCTTTTCTTTACATAGGGTTGATTTTGAACGGATATTACTTATTACATAATTGCAAATGGTACCGCACATGAATTGCTAAACATTTTTCCTACTATATTTATTCAAACAGGGTATGCTCACCAATACATTTTTGTATTGACATATACTATTTTCGTACATGTTTCAGGTTGTTTTGAGATGCATCCTTTAAGCTTTCGGATTTATATTTAGATTTTGATTCGTTGTATTTCAATTTAGTTGGCAGTTAGAATCGTTGTATTTCATTTGAATGTAATAAATTATTTAATCAATGTATTCAAATTTACACTTTAGTCCATGAGCTATTGAAAAATCGTCACTACGTGACACCTCGATGTTTCCGCCATAGGTTGGGGTGTTACAGGTACTCCCTTGGTTGTAAGAATTCCTTTGGTAGCCACCTTGGTTATAATTTCCTTGTCCATGAACCATGTTGACTTGGCAATTCTCCACCTTATGCCCCAAATCGTCACATTCTTCACAAACCGGGTATTAAACCGCCGATACTTCCCGTTTCTTGATGCGAGCCAATTCTCGTTCCAAAGTTGCAATTCGATCTTTTGCAATTGAATCAAAATCAGATGAGGATTTTGAAATGGGATGCTTTCGGCTTTAGAATTTTTACTCATCAACTCCAAAAAATCCCAATCTTCTTGTTCCGGGTTGGATAATAAAGTCCCATTGCTAGTAGACTTTAAATATTTCCTTTCCTCTTTATTCAACCCGTTCACAAAACTGTTGACCAATTCCCATAGCTCGATATTGTGATGTGGGCATTTCCGAATCAATTCTTTGAAACGGGTGAAAGCTTCATGAAGTGGTTCCCCTTGTAATTGTTGAAAGGAACGAATCTCTAATCGAGCCCCATCCGTTTTGAAACTAGGGTAGTATTCATCCAAAAATGCTTGTTGCATTTCTCCCCAAGTATAGATGCTGTGTGAAGGCAAAGTGAGAAACCAATTCTTTGCCTTATCCTTGAGAGAGAAACGAAACAACCTTAACCGAACTTCATCTTGGGAGAAATTGTGACCTCCCATAGTACTACACATTGCTTTAAACTCGGAAAGATGATCATATGGGTCTTCAGTAGTCATACCATGAAAGTGAGGAAGAATGTTGATGTAATTCGGTTTACAGTCAAAAGATCTTCTTCCTCGAGGTGGAGGGACAATGGGTGACTCGTTTTCGGAAGCGAGTGGTCTAAACCGACTATGAACTCCTTGCATTGGGGCAGGAGGCCTTCTTTGTGGTGCATCAACCTCTTCGTCTCTTGGTTGTCTTCTCACCTGAGGTCTTCTATCTGCCTGACCCACATAATTTTCACCCCGATTTTGGTTAACATGATGATTTCGGTGCCCCCTTGGGTTTTGCCTTGGTTGATGATTAGCAAAGCCACGATTATAATACCCTTCATTGCCCAAATTTTGGTGTGCACCCACATTGGAATGATAATCACTTTGGTAGTCTTCTTCATCTTCATGATGACCATTACCATTTCCATAACCCCAATCCTCGTCTTCCTCAGTGTAATCCCTTTCTGAGTATTCATCTTCCCCCGAATGGTAGGTATGAACACTAACTCTATCCGATGATTGGTAACCCGGAACACTAAATGGGTCATCATCATTGATGTTTGCCCTTAACTCTTCAAGATTCTCAATATGGTCATCATATCCGGCTTCATTGTATCGGTTCACCGGATAAAATGTGGGATTGCCACGGTTAGATGTGAAAGAGCCTTAGTTTGCATTTCGGTTATTGGGATTTCGGTTGTGAATTGGTTGATGAGGTGGATGTTGTTGTGGGTGTTGGGTTCGGTTTAGATGAGGTGGAGTAGGTGGTCTTCGGTTCTCACCCGAACGACGATTTTGGTTTGAATTTGCCATTTAAACGGTTCCAAAGGACAAATTTTGATTGGTCGGTGGTGATTGAAAGTTAGAAGGAATCGGCTCCTCTAACCGGTGTTGTCGGTTTCTTCTTGCTACTTTTTCAATTTCTAGTTCGAACACTAAAGGAGATGTCCTCCCCGAATATCTTGTACGCATGCACTACCTGTAACTGCACAAATAACACACCCAGCGTAACAAGGAAAAATAGAGAATAAACCAAACAAACAATTAAACAGATTATCACAAAATCAACTAATCACTAAACACTAAGCGCACTAGCTCCCCGGCAACGGCGCCATTTGATGACCTCGGTCGTCACGGGTCATACAAAACCTAGATAACCTAGGTAGCTAGGGTAAGTAGGGTATCGAATCCAAGGAGCATGTGGTTAGCGTCACACTAGTTGTTTGTTTTGAAGAAGAAATTGGAATTAACTAATAACTAAGGTAACAATAATTTCTAACTAACATTCACTCCCGGGCTAGGATATGCAAGTAACTAAGATTCAAGAGTTATTATGATAGATTTGCAATTTCACTTGTATGAATCGCTAGGACAGAGAATCAAGACTTAGGCATCAACAAATAGCTACTAGGCCCTAAGTATGCTTCATTATCTAGTTCACCAAATCCTATATGTCGAGTTAAGGCATAATTGGCAGAATTCATCTTATGAGTTTAAAAAACTCAATGGTCTCTAAACATGCAATAAGTCCAACCCAATACCAAGACAATTAAGCAAAACAATTAATTCATACAAATGATGTCACGATTACAAATAGATTTGCAAGGATACAAAAACCTCTAGTCATATAATGAATCTAACCCAATATCCCAACTTAAGTGATAGGATTTATCTCACAAGTCTAAAGATAATGTTGAGGCAAAACTTAATTGACAAGATTCATCTCTATGGTTTAAGCATACAAGAAACATACACAAGGTCCAACCCAACATCAAAAGTTAATTGATGGAATTCATCCCCATGGCTCAAGCACAACATAAACATACACAAAGTTCAACCCAATATCAATGCTTCATTGAGTACAACACTTGTTCCTTACAAATACACAATCAAAACAACATTACAAATCTAGAAACTTACAATCCTTCACCCGGAAGTGAAGAGAAACTTAACGAATCCTCCTTTCAGCCCACATGATTGTCTTCAAAGAATGGTGATTAAAATTCAAAGAAAAATGATGGAATCTCCTTTATATAAGATAAATCTTTTGATAGTCTTCATAACTCCTCCATTGACCAATGTTTTTATGGCCCTTAAATGTTGATAATTCTTCTTATTGAAACCCCCATTTTCTATTAATTTTGAGTTTTGACTTTTGGGCCATGACATAAGTCACGGTTCTTTTGTTTTATTATTTATTTATTAATATTATGATATATATTATTATTATTATTAGTATTAATAGTAGTAGTAGTAAACTTCATGCATGTTACTTGGTGCTCGGGTCTTGAATATAATTTCTAATTTTTCTGCCCTGCTCCACACGAGCACCTACCAAAAGTATAAAATAAATAAAGTAACCAAAAAGTAATAAAATATATACAATACTAAAATAATAAAGTACAAGCCTAAAACTAATAAAAATACTATATAATCGACTCAAAAATATACAAAACTGACAAATAAATGTGATGCATTTAGCAACACATCACCCTCATCTTTATCATGTTAGCAATTGTAGTTCTTCACGTATTCAAAGGTTTCTATTTTAGCCCTTCTACTTTCTATCATTTTTGAATTTATTAAGAGTTTGGGTTTATGTTAATCAATATTTTCTTCTTATTTGTGCCTATTTAATTGTGCCTATGTACGTTTTAATGGATTTCGAAGATCCAAGTGTTATTTAAACATATAATAATTCATTCAATTATATTTTTTTTTTCATTTTAAGCTTTATTTAGTTTGCAAAATTTAAACGTCTAAAGTTTAGTTAAAAAGATTTAAAAAAAAATCATAATCAATTATCAATTATCAATTAATATATATAAAAGAATTGAACATTGCTGACGTGGCATGCAATGGTGTCTTCAACCTCTTCATGAAACTGCCATGTGGCATCATCATTGAAAGATTTTAGTGTTTTTGATTTATTTCCTTTTTTTAATTAAAAAAAGATAAACATAAAACCCTAAATTTATCTCTCTATCTCTCAATTCTCAATTACTAAAATTAAATTGAGTTATTTTGGAAAAAACAAAAAGAATTTAAAAACAAATTTAAATTTTTCTCTCTTATGTTTCCTCCCATAATTTTTAAACGTTAATATTTTTTATATTCGAGATTTTTTAAATAAAAAAATTACACCAAATTAACGAGCGTTTCATTATCTTTCCAACGAGTACCATAGTGCTATATAAAAAACGGAGAAAAAAACGACTATTTTTTGTGGGGTTTTGTTCATACAGGAAAAAAACACAAAGTGTTCAGGTTATTCATTAATCATGTTTTTTCTTTTAAACCAGGTTCTTATATACGATGTTGAAATTCAGCCCAATCGCCATGCTATAATTGGAATTTTACTCTTCTAAAGATGGATAGGTGTACTTCATCCAGAGAAGCTAGGAAAAAGAATCGCGCAACACTTCAACACATGGTGTCACCTTATAGCAAGGTTATTTTTTATTTATTTAATTACAAGAGTAATAATTATTACTATTAGTATTAGTATTATTAAAATGATTATATTTTTCAACCCCGGGACATTCCCGAGATAAAAGCTAGTAAGACAATATATACACACACATAATAATTGTGAGTGTAGTTTAAAACTTCCTACATAATATTTCATAACCCTCCAAATAAAACTTCCTGTGACCATAATTAGAAATTGATGGAATGAATCAATGCTATTTGTTTTGTAACTGACCTCGCAAGTTCTACATACACATAAAAACACTCATGCGATCCTACTTAGAAACACCACTAACGACCCACCCCTTTGACGGTGTTACCGAGAAACCACCGTCACCATCAGCCATGAACAAAATACCCACCGCTGTGTTCATCGTTGGTTGTCACGACACTCTCGTCTGTACTAATCGCACCATAACAGTGGGTCATCGTCGCCACACATAGCCGTGTTTCGCCACTGTGGTGTTTCTTTGGAGTCGACCGCCACTACGAACCTGATTGCTAGGCCCGCTACCGCCGTTGTTTCCATTGATGGTCTGGTTGATTCTGTTTCCACCTGAGGCAATTATTAACCTTGATTTATGTTGTCGAGTAGTTTTATCAATGATCTAAAATTTGCTTTTGGAGAAAAAAAAAATAGATGCGACACAGGATTAAAGTGTGAAGAGGATGGTTTAGATATATTGGGCAATAACTATTTAAATGTGTTGGATTTTCATAGAATTTAACAACATATGTTCAAATATATTTTCACTAGATTATATCCCGGAAGCGTCCCGGGTTGAGAAAATCTAATTTGAAATATTAATTTTACATCTGAAATAGACTGATGTGTTTTACAGTTACATGCAGGAAAGCTTCGGGTAGCACTTAACCTAAAACAATTAACAATGTATCTTCAATGTTAGTGCATAACCTTAAACAATGTATAACTCTAATATTAAAACCTAACCTAAAACAATATACAACTCCAATGCTAACACATGTTGTAAATAAAATTCATATTTACTAGTTTGAACATAACTAGTGACTTGCCTATACATGATTAATGAATAACCCGAACACTTTGTGTTTTTTTCATGTACGAACAAAACCACACAAAAAGAATAGTCATTTTTTTCTCCGTTTTTAATATAGCACTATGGTACCCGTTGGAAAGATAATAAAACGCTCGTTCATTTGGTGAAATTTTTTTTCTTTAAAAAATCTCGTATATAAAAGATATTAACGTTTAAAAGTTATGGGAGGAAACATTAGAGATAAAAATCTATTTTTTTTTTAAATTTTAAATTATTTTTTTTCCTAAAATAAAGCCCTTGCCACATGGATGACACATGACACACTCAATGAAGAGAATACACTCTTTGAGTGCCATGTCATTAAAATGGCTTTGGTTTATTATATGTATAGATTAAAATCCGAGTTCGACAGTAATTTGTTTATAACCAACCATGGCCAATAACCATAAATAAATTGATTAATTATTAAATTAAAATGTATATTATTGGGAATTCGGAAATTAATAAGTTAGCGAATCAGATTATCAATCTAGTGCTACGAAAACTTAACCCGACAATAATGAAAACATAGGTCGAAGCACAATTCATTGGTTCTCTTGATATCTTCCAAGTTCATTATCACGATCAAGGTGAGTATATCGTTCCCCTTTTCATTTTATTGTTTGGGCCTACTCATGTATCTTATGTCAAATTACTATTTCTTTTCACTAAGTGCAATTCTCATGTGTGTTTGCTTTGTGTTACTTTGTGTATCTATGACTTGTCAAAATCATTAACCGTTGTGGCCTAACATTTCAATGAATAGTACTATGGTATATACCCGTTGTGACTTTGTTGATGGACCTTGGTCATTGCTATGTGTTTCATTACTACTGTCAATAGCGCATACTATATATAAATTTCATTTCACTTTCATAGGGTTGATTTTGACCCGGATACTACTTATTACATAATTGCAAACGGTATACAACACATGAATTGCTAACTTTTCCTTACTATATGTACCAAACGGATGTACTCACCAATACATTATATGTGTTGACAAAATTATTTTGTACATGTTTCAGGTACAACTTGAGTTATCATGCTTTCATGCTTAGGCCTTGGACCTAGTGCCTAATAATAAAATTTGAATATTTTATGTTTGTATTTTACAATTTGAGACAATTGTATTTCACTTTGAATAAATGAAGAATGTTTGCTACCTATATTTATACTTTTAGTCCATGAGCTATTGAACAATCGTCATTACATGACACCTCGATGATTCCGCCATCGGTTGGGGTGTTACAATGGCCACGTGCCTCAATGGCCACATAGTCCATCATTCGAACCCCATCGTCGTTGAAGATCTTGGATGTTTGAGAGGACCCTTGGAAAGTGAAAGCAAGCAGTAGTTGAACAGTAACCGATTCTTTGTTAATGTTAATATTACTGCATACGGCTTCAACTAGTTGTTCAAATGACATCTCCGCTTGCATGAAAAAACTAGTTGTTGCCAGAGAATCATCACGTTGAACAGCCCCGTTAACGTATGAAAAATGACCACCCCAGTATAATCTAACCAGTATGGAGAGAATGAAGCCATCGGCTGAGGTTGGAAGGTTTTGGGGAGAAGCAAGTTTTATAAGAAAAAGGTTGTTTTTAAGAGAGATGGTTAGCTGTGACCATTTTGGCTTGAGGGTCTACCCCTAAAATAGGTGAAATTTTTTGGAATTTTAAATATTTTTTAAATACTTTTATAATTTTTTTTAATATTGTAGGTTGCTAGTTGGATTAGCGACATTTGAAGATCGCTGATTGGCACAACAACCTTTGTCGTGAATGGGTTCATATGAGAACCACTTTGAGTTATGAGAACTTGAGAACCTTTCTAGACCAATAACATGATGACACATATACTAGTTATCATTATAATATAAAAGGGTATCATAGTAATTTAACCCCACCCCAACCCCACCCCACACCTTCTGCCAACAGCTTTATATCACTGTTTTTTTTCTTTTCAAATAAAAACACACACACATGTTACCTTCTCTCTCTCACACTCCTCTCTCTCTCTCTCTCTCTCTCTCTTCTCTCTCTTCTCTCTCACACGACTCACTCTCTCTCTTTCCTCACACACACGTCTCTCTCTCTCTCTCTCTATATATATATATATATATATATAGATGATGACGGTGGTGCTAGGATCTGAATGGTGGTGGTATGGGGCGGTGGTGCGTGGCTGTGGAGGTAGGGGTGGAGGAGATGGTGGGGGGGTCCGATGGTGGTTCTTGGGCGGTGCTCGGCGGCCGGCGGCGAACGGATCTGAATAGTGGTGGTATGGGGGCGGTGAGCAGGTATGTTGTTGTTATTATTATTATTATTATTATTATTATTATTATTATTAGTTTCTGTTATTAGTATTATTATTAATTCTTTGTCAAGGGTTTTTATTTTGTGGACAGATATGGAGGTTTCGAGGGTGAAATCGATGATTGGGGGGTAGATCTGAATGGGGGTTCGTTGATGGTGATGGTGGTGGGATGGTGGAGACGAAAAACATATCGGAAAATGGGGGGTTTTTGAAGATGACGGGATGTTCTTGTTATTGTTATTGTTGTTATTATTATTATTATTATTATTATTATTATTATTATTATTATTATTGTTTATTGTTATTATTAATATGTTTTTGTTTTGAAGTTTTTTTTTGGATGATGATGATTTGTGTTTTACAGCAGGAGGTTTTTTTTGTTTTTTTGTTTTTTTTAACAAATAACGTGTAGTATGATTTGTATAAAATGTTTGGTTTGTTTTTAGGACATTTTAAGATGTTTTAGGGCATTTTACATTGGTGTAATATGAATGTATGGATCGGTTTTAAGGCATTACAGTGGTGTAATACGAATGTATAGATGTTTGTTTTGGTTTTTACACTAACGTATTTTGTATAGTAGGTTGTGCATGGTAGATTTACACTAGTGTAAATAATTACACCAGTGTAAATCATTGTAGATTACACTAATGTAAATAATTACACCAGTGTAAATTATACTCATCAGATTTATGTTATTATTTTTTAAAAAAAGTAAAGGAATTTAAAAATTAAATTTAGTAAAAAAAATATTATATTTAAATAATTAAATAAGAAATTAATATAAAATTATAATTTTTCTTTTTCTCTCTCCATGGTGTTTTTACCTAAACACCCCTAATTGTACTTAATTATATTAAATTAACATGTGAAGACAAAAGGTTTAACATGTGAAGACAAAAATCTCAAGATGCAATCTCAACCATTGGATTGAGAAGATCAATGGCTTAAATTAGTTCTTATGGTTCTCACAACTCAAATGAGTTCTCAAAATAACCCAACCCTATATATATATATATATGTATGTATGTTGTCCGAATTCAACTGTTTCATCCAAAATTAATCTTTTTCAACCATGAAAAACATTGTTGGAGGCTATGGTTTTGTAGTGTTTTTGGAGCGATGTTACATCTGCATGAAATTCGGATCAGAAACGTATACAACAGTGTTAGCAAGAAGTCCTTCGTGATTATTTGACCGTTCACAACAAATTTCCCTGGGACCAGATTTCCGGTGTTTGATTTTGGAAATAATGTGTGTTTAATTAATCGTGTTTGTAGTTAATGCAAAATTATGTTTTATTTCTTATGCCATACGCATTTAAATGCAAAATTATGTTTTATTTCTCATGCCATAATTCGTGTATGCAAATAGGGTTTTTTCAGTTTGTTCGGGACGCATTACATGCTAGTATGTCGTCTGAGCTCTAAGAACGTGTACCATCGGTCCCCGTAACGCCAGTTCTAACTTCTAAGAATAACATGCGTCGCCCCAAAACAGTCACCTTATTAATAAATCTTAGGTACAAACATACTAAATTAAACAGGTTTAAACACACATCATTAATAAAATTAACTACAAACATTGAACAATCAGACTGGTTCCGCATCTGAGTCGTACTCTTCACGAGCTTGTTGTTCATCCCACAACCGGAATTGGATTTCATCAAGAACCGTCTCATCAAAATCCTCTGACTCATCTTCAGTGTGGGGTGGGTTTGGTTGCTCACCAGTGTGAGGGCGATAATTACGTTGTTCCATGGTAGATGGATATGGTTGCGTAGTTGTAGGACGGTTATGGTTGTGTGGTTGTGGAGTTTTCGAACGGTATGGGTAGGCTTGTTGCAAATGGGAGTGTTACAAGGTAGGGTTTCGTCGTTGGTCGTTGATGTTTAGAGAACGATGAAACTGTTCGTTGATTTCATTCATCATACCCGAAGTCGAAGTAGAATCCACAACCACGGGGTTTCCTGTTACAACATTATACGAATCCACAGGTGCCTCAGCCCAACATACGAATCCACAACCACGGGGTTTTCTGTTACAGTAGTAGAATTGATGACCTGGGTTTCTTGAAGTTCTTGATACACGAACCGTTGTTGGCGAACCACAATTGCAATAAACCATTTTTTTTGGACTCGAAAAGATGGCGATGTGGTTGTTTTAGGATCGCTCGGTATAAAAAACCAAAGCCACAACAATTCAGGTGATAAATTAAAGGTTGATTGAAAATAGCTGGAGGATTAGAGACCTTCTTTGAAGGTCGCTCATCCGTATGGCTACCTTCAAATTCTTTCATTCAAGGTCGCCAATCCAAAGTGCTACCTACCTATTTGCAAATTTTTTTCTGCTATCCCCCTAGTTGCAATCATTAGAGGTAGATATCACCCATTCATACAAAAAATTCGTAGGAAAGAGAACAGGTTGTTTGGGGGTGGGAGTGGGATAGGGTTGTTGACTGTAATAGTTATTTTTTAATTAATTTAAGATTTAATTAGTTTCATAACTATTTTTTTAATTGTTTTATGTTTTAGCAAGGGTATAATAGACATTTTACACTACTTAATGGAAAATTTTAACAGTTGTTAGGGATAAGGGCCATCCAAGTGCAAAATTGGAAACCACTGGGACCATCTGTGTTAATTGACGGCATTTATGCAATGTGTGTATACTATAGGGACCATCCGTGTAATTAACTCTTTAATTTGGTTTCCCAGTATGTCATTGTAATTTGTTGTTTTTTTGTGGCCCAAAAACAAACCATTTTAGATCAAACTCCCCTAATCTACGTTGGTTTGGTTTGATTTATCATTTGGCTTAAAAAACAACCTAGTTTTTTTTATTAATATTTTTTCATAAATTACGAAGTGATATACGTAAATACTCATTCACTGTATATATATTATTTAAGAAAATATTCGTGAAAGTATATACAACAAAATGTTTTATGACATTAAACTATATCGTTTTGGCTTAGCCTGATCAACCAAACAATAACAGCCGCTGGGTCCTCATTTAAAAAAAAGGTTTATTAGATTTTAATAATCCCAACTTTAAGTATTTGCTGGCAACAAGTTGTCAAGATGACTGGAGGTGGAATGGTGATACAGGTGGTTGTTTTTCAGTGGCTGCGGTTTGAAAGTGGTTGGGAGAGGATCACCAAGATAATCAAGACGATGTGTTCGAATGATGTAAGGGGATTCCGAATAAGTACAACATTTTTATGTGGCGTGCTCTTTTGAATCGTATTCCTACTATAGTGGCTCTAAGAAGGAGTAATATTCACACAGATGATACGAATTGTGTTTTATGTGAAGATGGTGAGGAAACGTTGGATCATTTGTTCTCAGGATATGGTTTTTTACGGAGGTGTGGGATAGTGTGGTGAGATGGTGTGGCATTCTGAACTTTTTCGCGTTTAGTTTGAAGGACGTCATGCAGCTGCATAAAGTGCAAGGTCTTTCGCTAATTCGTAAAGAGATTGTGAGAGGGGTGTGTTGGAATAAATATACGTAACGTTTGTATATTTATCGATACCCATTATAATCATTTATATTATGATGATCAATTAGTAATATTATCCTAAGCCCAATAACAAATATGTCTTTGATGGGCGGACTATCATTAGATGGGCCTTATTAGGGTGTCCCCTGGGTATGTAAAAATAGAGAGGTTATTATGAGATTAGGGTTGACACACAATAATAACAACATAACACCATTAGTAGTCCCCTATCTCTCTCTCTCAATGTGTTCATAACTTAAGAACACATAAACCATCAGAACTGCATACCCTAAAGGGAACCCAAATCCACTGACAAGCATGTCAACCTCAAGTCTCTTGCGACATCAGTAGCAGGTCTCATGGATCTATCAGTTATTACTATTATTATAATGTTTTCCATTACATACAGTCAAAACTGATCAACATGTGGTATCAGAGCAATGTTGCTCAATCAGGTTTGATTGTTTTCCATTAAGATCTGGAATTAAAATCAATAAAAACAATTATGTTAAAACCTGATAATGGTATTTACGGGCTCCTATAGTTTTCGGTTAATAATTAAAAATTCTCGGTTAATAATTTTTCTATTTTAACCTAGTTCATGGTTTATGATTATTTTTTTCGAAATCTGTAATAAGTTTTAATGTTATCAGAGTTCGATTCCAGATAATATATTATGTTTTTTTGATGTTTAAGATAATTTTTTCGGTTGATGTTCTTCAAGAACTTCATTAGAGAAACCGAAAATTGCTTATGTTTTGGTGAGTTTTAGGATTGATTTGTTGTTTCCTAAAATCAAGGGATGTAACAACCTTATGATTATCCCTTAAAAGAAGGAAACAACTTTAATGATGATCCATAATTTTACTAATCAAATTTTAAAATTTAATGATAAGATTTTCGGATTAATAAACAAATAAGGGTTTCCTAACCCATAACTTGTTTCCGGATTAAAAGAATATTAATAAAATCAGAGATATAATCGGTTCCACAAATAGCTCATCAAGAAACTTGTTCACAAAGAAACATTAGAGTGTCCGACCCTTATAACTGTGTCCGACCTCATAAAACTGTTTCCGAATCTAAGTGTCCGACCCTTATAACCGTTTCCGACTAGAGGGTTGTTTCTGAGCATTAGTGTGTTTCCGAACCCATGAGAGGGTTTCCGACCCATAATGATGTTTCCGACCATTACAGTTTCTGAACTTAAAAGGTCATTTATGGGTTATCAGGTTTTACCGAATAAACTAGTTCTCAGTTTAGGTTCAAATCAGGTTCGTGAATCTAACTGGTTCTCGGGTATCTTACGAATAATTATTCTAAGAACACTTAAATATTTCAAGAACCATTATTTTTTTAGAACCTTCTAAAGTTTTGAGAACCTCATGATATTCGTAAAACATTATTTTTCGAAACCCATTATTTTCTCGTGGGATATCTCATTTAATTTTTTAAAGGTTTTGACGAAACATACCGTATCGGTTTTATCAAAACATTACTTAAACCTGGCTTAACTTGCAATAACATTTGAGGTGTCACTTCTGCCCAAAGGTGATGTGTCACATTAGGTGGTTATAAAGATCTCGTTAAGCATTGTAGCTCGTTCACATAAGTGCCATAAGGTTTCACTTTTGCCCAAAGGTGATGTGTAACAGATTATGTTGGTGAACTGAGCGTTGGTGGCTAAATTAAGGGTCTATTAACCATTAATAACTGATCTTAGTGTTGTAGCTTTATGATACCTAACGATATTCTTGAGATTACTCAGAATTTAGTATCAATACTAAAAGCCACAATTTTTTGATAGGTATAAGGTTTTAATGACCAAACCAAATCCACTATTAAGTTAAACTCTTATATTGTTTGTTGTCATTATCTGAATAAAAACCTTATAAAATAAAACTAGATGATTCAATAACGTTTTCACAACTTTGTTATCATGAAAATGAGAATTTAACAAAGGAAAATGAGACCCATGCAATTCATCCACTAAGACTAAAATTTCATGATAAATCATGACCAGGTCACTAAAGGATGCTTAGCTATCAAATCTCATTTTTAGTGACTTTAAAGCATGTGTTAAACGCCCTAAACATTAAATGGCGAAAAGAATAAATGGGTTTCCATCAAAAGTCATAACTAATTGGCATTAGTGGAGCTTAGATAAATATCCAATTGTATCTATTTCGTTTCCTACAGACCAAAAGTATTAAAGAAATCAAGTCATATATACTTAATAAGATTCCCCTAAGTATGTCCTTAAAATTTCTTATGAAATCTGGACGATAAGGGAAATCAAATATAAAATATATGAAATATTCTCGTTCAGACGCATCGTTAAAACTTATTATGTGGAGATACTAAGAGACCTAAAATATTAGTGGGAGCATTAGATGTCCTACTTATGACTTGCAAAAGTTATAGAGGTGGGGGGAACGGAAATTTGATCTATCCTCAAATTACACCTCTTGCACTGGACAACGCTCTATCACAGCTTGTCTCCTTAGCATTTAACATACTCCTAACAAAGTTTTGTGGATGCCTAAATATGGGCAAACTTAGATTTCTTACTAAAGTAATCCTCATTAAGAGAAACGACAATAAATATCATTAGGTTGTTTTCTCTATTAAAATCTATGGATCTTCCAAATGTTAGATCTTAAGCATGCTGAATTCATTAAGATCTCTAAGGTAAGTGGGAGCAGTAAAAGTCCTTATTATGACTTTTCGGATGTACAAGATGCGGGGGAGAGACTCATTAAAATTCGAGACTCATTAAGTTTAACTCCGAATTTAACTTTGATTATTCCTCTTGTACACCTTATTGCACCAACTCTTACACACTTAGAAACTAATGTTTCTCCTTATATACCTGAAAATAAAAACACTTAACTAAAGTTAAGTTTGTATCATAATAAACTCAATGTTCAACTCAGGAGGTCATCTGGGTCTAAAAGCCCACTAACTTTGATGATTATGTAACCTACTTGACTAATACAAAATGGATGTTTGGAAAGATTACCGATCATACCTCTTCTAAATCATTAGTATCAATCAATCTTCTAAATGGAATAAAGCTATTATTAGCAAAATTTAATTCCATAAATTAGAATAATGTTTGGGATTTGGTTGAATAACCTAAAGGTATTCATAATTAAACCAGATCCGAATCAGAACGCTGTTAGATAAGATTGATTGTAAAAGATTATACTCAAGGAGGGATTAGATTATCAAAGAGTCTTCTTATCTGTATTACAAAAGATTTCTTTGAGGATGATTACCGTCCTAGTATCTCATAATGACTAAGAGCCATGTTACATGGACATTAAGACAACTTTCCATAACAATGACCTACATGTTCATTAAGCAACCTGAAAGTTCTAAACTGAAGGTTAAGAACACTTATTTGTAAGTCAATAAGATCCATGTATGGGTTGATGCAAGCATAAGATGTGTTTGAATCATAATGAAATTACTCTTCATCAAGAACTAAGTGGATTAAAGAACCTACCTCAAGATGAGTGGGAGCAACTAATGAAAACTTGTCCTTACAGAGATGACGTTTTTCTTGACAAGTATATGCTACCTAAGTCAAAGCATTATTCATGCATAATTTTGACATGATGAACATCGGGGATTCCTCTTACGTGATAGGAATAAAAATATACCGAGACAGACTCAACGAGATATTAGTTTCATCTCATAAGTTTTACTCTAAGTGGGTCCTTAAGTATGTAACATACAACATTGCTCTCTTTTAGAGGATAATAGGATAATTTGAGATTATCACCTTATGCTTCATTAATTAGAAGATTGATGTAAATTTAAGTGCATGCTTGTTTATGATATTGTTCGTATTTCTTGATACTAGACTTGTCTAGATTGATGAAAAGCATCTAATGGAACATTACAATATCTTTAAGAAACAAGAGACTATAATCTAAAGAAGAAGTGAGAACCTAAAGTGATTGACTACTCTTAATCTAACTTTGTTATATTCAAAGGAAATCAAGTGTCAATTTCGGGGTATATTATAACATCAGCAGACATAACTATCTTATGGAGGAGTCATAGGGAACTGTTAACAACCACCTAAGTTATCATGACATAATGTGTTGTTGATCACAACAGAATGGTCATTAAATGTTGTTGGTAAATTTATCAGTTGACTAATAACTTATTAACTCCATTTAAATATTATGTTGAAGACTTACTGTGATAAAGTCAGCTGCCCTAATTTCTCGAACAGTAACAGTTTGAGAGGAGCTGCATTAGAGTTCGAAACGAAATTGTTGTTCGCTTATGTTAAGAACAAATAGAGGAAATCAGAATTTTGTATCCAATAACGAAATTCATCCATGATATGCTTATGGATCCAATAACTAAAGCTCTATTACCCATAAAGTCTCACTAAGGGCCATTAAGAGAAAATGGTTTTACTAATGACCATGTACAACTGCATATCGTACTATGAATGGCTTATGACTAATGACTAATGATTAATGATTAATTTTCCTAATTATGATTTGTTTGTCTATTAGTATGCTAAGCTAGCATAATGGCATAAAGACAATAATATAACAAATCTACTAAGGGCATAACGTTAATTGATCCTAGTGTTAAGTTTTAAATTTGGGTGTAGTATGATTAATGGGGGTCCTAAGTCGAATAAAGACTTAACGGCTGTATTTCTCTGCTACATTTTGGGTTTAGAATTAAAATGAGTATTAATCTCTGCAGACTTACGTAATACTCATAATAAATGATTACTCTGATAAGTGGGAGAATGTTGAAATAAATATACGTAACGTTTGTATATTTATCGATAGCCATTATAATCATTTATATTATGATAATAAATTATTAATATTATCCTAAGCCTAATAACAGATATGTCTTTGATGGGCGGACTATCATTAGATGGGCCTTATTAGAGTGTCCCCTAGGTATGTATAAATAGAGAGGTTATTATGAGATTAGGGTTGACACACAATAATAACAACATAACACCATTAGCAGTCCCCTATCTCTCTCTCTTTCTCTCTCTCTCTCTCTCTCTCTCTCTCTCTCTCTCTCAATGTGTTCATAACTTAAGAACACATAAACCATCAGAACTGCATACCCTAAAGGGAACCCAAATCCACTAACAAGCATGTCAACCTCAAGTCTCTTGCGACATCAGTAGCATGTCTCATGGATCTATCAGGTATTACCATTATTATAATGTTTTTCAAGTCCAAGAATCGATAATAAGAAAACGAACACAAATGCGAATGGAATAACTCTCCAATATATTAATCAGAAAATATAACTCAAAAACTGATTACAGACTCTTAAACCATAACTCCGTTTCTCTAAACTCTTTTTTTTTTTTTCATAATGTCTAACCCAACTTGGTTTATTTAGACTAAGCCAAACTTGCTATCCAAGACATTACCAAATATAATTATAACACAATTAGAAAACTTAACCAACTATGACCAACTTGTCAATATTGATCCTCCAAGTTCACCGACTTGTGACTTGAAGTCTGTAAATTACCAACAATCACCCCCGTAATTTCGGACACAAAATTGGTGGCTCTTTAACTCCGAACATGTCTTCAACTTGATTCTCCCAAGGCTCTTCATGATCTCTTGCAGTGTTATTTGGGCTCCACTTAGCTTGTTCAAACACATGCTTCGTTCGATCAATACTCGTCCTTCCTTGGGCTTGAATCCCTTTCTTGACACATCCTTTGAGTTCTTGAACATTCTTCTTTGGACTTTGAATTTTGGGTTTCACCATTGAACTTGGATCTTTGAGAAGATTCTGACTCGTTTTGAGAAGATTCTGACTCGTACTTGGTGTCTATTCTTTCAGTTCAACTCTTTATAGATCCCCACCTACAAAATTCTTCATTCCAATGATGCTAACTTGTGTACCGGGACTTGCAATCTTGAGGTTGATCTTGTATAAACGTTTATTGGTCCTTGTCACTTTCATCATAAGCTTACCAGTATCATCATGAATGGTTAGCAAATCACGTTTCATGTGAACGTCACATCCACCTTCCGTTGCTTGACCAAGACTTATGATATTGCTCTGTAGACCCGGTATGTAGTAAACATCGGTCAACAGGCGCTTTTCCCCCGTTTTCCCTACAAGTAATACCGATCCCTTTCCTCGTATATCAATACAAGATCCATCTCCTAATTTCACCTTTCCCTTGACACGTTCATTTAGTTCAAAGAAGTAAGCTTTATTACCTGTCATGTGATTCGATGCTCCATTGTCGAGATGACAATTGTATTTCTCTATTGGCTCGGTCTCAAAACGCTTTGGAATCACCGATTCTTCATTAAGAAAAACCGTCTCTTGATCACACCTCATCATAAATAAAGATGGATTCAAATCATCGGTTCAACAAAGTTAGCTTCTTCCTGTTTCTGCAAACGATCTGGACACGCTAACGCAAAGTGGCCGAATTCGTCACAACGGTAACACTGAACATGTGATCTATCCTTCTTTACCCTTTGGCGATCATTAGTTCTCCTTTGACCCGTCTGTTTTGGCTTGTGATCTTGACCATCTCGACTTTGACTTCCATCTTGGTCCTCATCATCCTGATCTTCAGCTCTAACTTGGTCCCTTCTTTTCCCTTTATACGATTTACGGTTCCAACTATTACGTGAGGACTCTGTTTTAGTAAACATCAGATTACCTTGGTTGTTCTCTTGAGTATCCTCATCTTTTATCCGTTCTTCGTATGCTTTTAATCGTCATTGTAACATCGCGAATTTCCCCTAATTTTTTTTTAATAAAAAGAATGTATTGTTTTAAACAATATATGTTTTAAATACCTTAAACTAATAATTATTTGTATCTCGACACTTTTGTACGTTTTAAAAATATTTCGAGTCACTTTCGGGCTTATATAATAATATTATGAATTTAGAATAATATAGTTTTAGGGAAATAATTGCCAAAAAAAGATTTGTGTGGACCGGGACTCGAACCCGCGTCCACAGCCAACCAACACACAATGACAACCAACTGAGCCAACTATCATCTTGTGTAGTATTTCAGAAGAAAATAAACTTAACACATTCCTTAAATTGAACAGTCAAAGTCTTAGTCAAACAGTCAAAGTCTTAGTCAAATAGTCAATTCATCATAAAACCTTACTTTATGGTGTTGACCAATTTTAATGGCTAATTGACTCCAAAACTAGTATAAAAACCCACCTATGACCCATTATACTTTGCACCTCTAAATCGATTGTTTCAATCCGATTAAACTTTCCCTCATACCTTTCTTCTATAGTCTATTACTTCTACAATTGAAGCTTTGATTATAAGCTCTTGTAATTGGCGAATTGGAAGCTTGATATTCTTTCTTTTTCGTTTTCTTCAATTTGGACTAGCTACGTTGTTGAGTCTTTGGGATTCGCCTCGCATACATTCACAACACATTATTCTATTTTTTTCATGAGACATAACATTTTGCTAAGGTGAGTTTTACATAGCCCCTTTTCTATTTATCACCGTTTTTGGGGTGAAACATGTTACAACATTCTATATGCAATTCAATCATCAAAGTGTCTATGTGTTTTTCTATGTTGCATTATGTCTTGAACATGACTAGGGTAAGCACAATTCTAGCATAATCATTAACATTGATCAGCCGACGGTATACAATGATAGATCTATTGGACTGACAATCCCACCCGGATACGTGCCTCCTACAAAGGTAGCGTGGGTGATTGTTATCGCATAATATAATCGAGTGAACCATGAGCGTATGGGATGGACCACAATATAACAGTCACAAGGGTTGATTATGCACTCGATTTACTTCTAGTATGTTTTCACAAATGGACTAGACTTGCCATGACACTTGAATTGTACAAGTTTTATTTGATTATCAAAACCTATGTAATTCTCACCAACTTTTGTTGACCCAAAATATTTTCAAACTTAACATGTTTCAGGTTATAGCTTGCTTGAAGATTAGAGTTATTGCTTGAAGATGCGTAGCTAGTATTTTTCATTTTGATGTACAAAATTCTTATTGTATGTAATTTATTTAAATCATTTATTGAAATTTATTATTTACCATGAGCTACTGAACAATCATCAATACGTGACATCCCGATGTTTCCGCCATCGGTTGGGGTGTTACAGATTAGTATCAGAGCCACTCCTGTGCCGTTCGGGATGGTGGGTGCATACCTCATCAAGGACGATGAGACTCTAACCTCATCAGGGACGATGAGACTCTAACAGGGGGTGAATGTGACACCCCAGGAAAATCCCACATCGGCCGTGACGAGGAGAGATCCTTGGTTCATAAGTAATGTCTTGCGTCTTAAATCACCAACGCGTTTTGGGGCTTAATGTTAGTGGATGAGAGGAGAACTCCACAGTTAAGCGTGCTCAGGTGGGAGCAGTTTCAGGATGGGTGACCTCTTGGGAAGTTTCCACCGGGGCACCCAAAAACAAATCCGTGAGCTCTGGATGGGCAAAGCGGACAATATTGGTGGTGAGAGGGGCGGGGTGTTACAGATTGGTATCAGAGCCATGGTTATAGGGAATTAGGTTATTAGAAAAAAAAATAATCTAGTCTATAACCATAGGATTTTAATCAGTACTTGCTCCTTTTACTTGCAACCTTACTTGTTTATATTCTCTATTTTACTTCTTATCCTTACTTTAGTCCCTACAAGAAGAGTGCTCTCCATCACAAGATCTACTCTTAGACTAATAGGACAAATCCTCAGGTTTAGCCTGAACCACCTTGAAGATCTCGTCGAAGTTCTAGATTTTAATAACGAACACGTGCAATCTGGAAGGGTGAACGCCTGTATTCTGAGTTTTCTGTCTAGGACTGGCATTGCGCATATATCCCAATCAGACGAGGGACCCGGATGCCTACCTGGGAATTCTCGGGATGAGTGTTCACTTATAGGCTAAAGCATGTCTTCACTATGTTATTAGAATCTAGAAGCTTTGATAAGTCAACGTTTTCATTTATTCGTTTTAATTAATGAATAGATGATTACACTCACTTCCCTTAAAACTAAGCTCTAAAATCTCAAAATTTTACAGCTTAAATCAATCTCATAACATAACCATCTATGGATTTCACAATCACACTTCACCTTACCATCTTAGCCACTTTTTAAATATTCAACACCCTACCCAAATCATATTATTTCATTTCTCCACATGTTACTTATTTTTTAAAAAACTATAACCTCATACCTTAGCACAAACTAAAGATTTCTAAATCTTGTTGTATTTTCATTACCTAGTAACTTTACAAAGTACATATTTTTGTCAAAAGATGTCCTCGAACTTAAATTCAATTGTTTATTTATTGACGTAACAAACAATTTTCTATATAATGCTTTAAACTATTAAAAATCACTTAATAGAACCTTGATCTTCAAAACCTAATGTCATGTTTGAAATCTCCAACTAACGGGAATATTTTAATCAAAGCCCACTTAGCTTGTACTATTTAACAACTTTTGCTTTATGTATAAAACCAATTTTGAAAATAAGATTTTTTTTTTCCATAGGAATAATATCTAGTCTCTAAATTCTCCATCGACACTCACTCATTTTTCAACTTGTTCAAATTTTTACAATATTTGGCATATACCACAATCATGTTTTCTTATACACTTGATTATAACCTTTGATCCAAACCCCAAAATTTACACTGCTACATAATCTCCTTACTATAAAATAAACTCTTTATAAACTATCTTCACATTCACTATCTCTCACAACCTTGATTCTGCTTCAAGATTTTTCATCATCGTCTCAAGAACTAAATTCATATCCTTCACCTTCTCACACATGAGCTAGTTACCCATGATAACCAAACTATTGAAACTTGATTGTGTGTTGCATCAAACATAATCCTTAGTTATACATGAGGATTCGATTATCTACCATATTTAAACATTTGATACTAGAAATCATGGAATATAAACTATTTGCTATAGACACACCTAGAGTCATTAACCTTGTCTAGGACAACACTATTACAACTCGCATGCTATGCTTGATACTTGATTGTTTATATGTACATATTATCAATTTGCAATTTATGTGTGAAATAATTGGTACATTTAATCAAACAACTGGTAGAGGATGAAGTACTTGCTCAACAGTTAGTTGAGTACCAAATAACCTACTCAACGATTGGTAGAGGTCATCATGCCTGCTCAACAGTCGGTAGAGGCCCTACAACCTGCTCAACGACTGGTAGAGGCTATCGCACCTGCTCAACAATCGGTAGAGGTTCTTACTCACTGACTGGTAGAAGTCTTTTTCCTACTCAACAGTTGGACTCATTTTTGGATACATTGTAAACGATTCAATCACAAGGTTATTTTGCATTACTTACATGTGTGTTTAGAGTCATAGAAAGACACAAAACCCTAATGTAAGGTAAATTGGTGATTGCGGTCCGGAACATAATCATGAATTTACAGGTACGTTAAGGTAGTGTGAAATTCTAATAAGGTTTTAGTAGTTCATTTGGTTTTCATATAGCCAATCAATTCATGCATTTCTTATAAGATTCCTAAAACATAAGTTTAGTATTTTGCTAGATTCTTATGCTTCTTGCTACTTCAGAAGAACCTAATCCAATCCTTAAAACTCACATCTCAAAACCTCTTATCCAAATTATTCAAAACAAATTATTCTATTACCTATAAATTCATGTCGTGCCTTAACCCAAACCACAGCTGCCTTAATTTCTACCTAATCAACCTCAAACCTGTGTTTTTAATAACTTCGGGACGAAGTTTCCTAAAAGTAGGGGAGACTGTAACATCGCGAATTTCCCCTAAATTTTTTTTAATAAAAAGAATGTATTGTTTTAAACAATATATGTTTTAAATACCTTAAACTAATAATTATTTGTATCTCGACACTTTTGTACGTTTTAAAAATATTTCGAGTCACTTTCGGGCTTATATAATCATATTATGAATTTAGAATAATATAGTTTTAGGGAAATAATTGCCAAAAAAAGATTTGTGTGGACCGGGACTCGAACCCGCGTCCACAGCCAACCAACACACAGTGACAACCAGCTGAGCCAACTATCATCTTGTGTAGTATTTCAGAAGAAAATAAACTTAACACATTCCTTAAATTGAACAGTCAAAGTCTTAGTCAAATAGTTAAAGTCTTAGTCAAATAGTCAATTGATCATAAAACCTTACTTTATGGTGTTGACCAATTTTAATGGCTAATTGACTCCAAAACTAGTATAAAAACCCACCTATGACCCATTATACTTTGCACCTCTAAATCGATTGTTTCAATCCGATTAAACTTTCCCTCATACCTTTCTTCTATAGTCTATTACTTCTACAATTGAAGCTTTGATTATAAGCTCTTGTAATTGGCGAATTGGAAGCTTGATATTCTTTCTTTTTCGTTTTCTTCAATTTGGACTAGCTACGTTGTTGAGTCTTTGGGATTCGCCTCGCATACATTCACAACACATTATTCTATTTTTTTCACGAGACATAACATTTTGCTAAGGTGAGTTTTACATAGCCCATTTTCTATTTATCACCGTTTTTGGGGTGAAACATGTTACAACATTCTATATGCAATTCAATCATCAAAGTGTCTATGTGTTTTTCTATGTTGCATTATGTCTTGAACATGACTAGGGTAAGCACAATTCTAGCATAATCATTAACATTGATCAGCCGACGGTATACAATGATAGATCTATTGGACTGACAATCCCACCCGGAAACGTGCCTCCTATAAAGGTAGCGTGGGTGATTGTTATCGCATAACATAATCGAGTGAACCATGAGCGTATGGGATGGACCACAATATAACAGTCACAATGGTTGATTATGCACTCGATTTACTTCTAGTATGTTTTCACATATGGACTAGACTTGCCATGACACTTGAATTGTACAAGTTTTATTCGATTATCAAAACCTATGTAATTCTCACCAACTTTTGTTGACCCAAAATATTTTCAAACTTAACATGTTTCAGGTTATAGCTTGCTTGAAGATTAGAGTTATTTCTTGAAGATGCGTAGCTAGTATTTTTCATTTTGATGTACAAAATTCTTAGAACAATTGTATGTAAATTATTTAAATCATTTATTGAAATTTATTATTTACCATGAGCTACTGAACAATCATCAATACGTGACATCCCGATGTTTCCGCCATCGGTTGGGGTGTTACAGTCATACCACATCATCAAAAGTAATCATCTTCAAATCAACAACTTGTTCGATCGAAGCAACCATGTGAATGAACTTCCTTTGTATTCCATTTAGAAACTTTTTTCACGAGTTTGGATTCATCAATCATAGAACCCAAAGAAGCTTATTTTGATGCCAACCAAGATAATAAACTTGCAAACTCATCAACTGAACTATGATCTTTCATCTTCAAGTTTTCAAAATCTGACATCAATGTCTGTAACCGTGCTTCTCTCATCCGATCAGCCTCAAGATTAGGGGTCTTTAGCACATCCCACATCTCCTTCGCCGTAGTCAGATTACCGACTTGTAAAATCTGATCTT
Source organism: Ambrosia trifida (assembly GCA_028751855.1). Taxonomy (NCBI): domain Eukaryota; kingdom Viridiplantae; phylum Streptophyta; class Magnoliopsida; order Asterales; family Asteraceae; genus Ambrosia; species Ambrosia trifida. The sequence continues at coordinate 126,038,947 of CM054126.1, read as the reverse complement.
CGGGTATAGCCCGAAACAACAACTGTAACACCCTAACCGATGGCGAAAACATCGGGATGTCACGTATTGATGATTGTTTCAGTAGCACATGGTATAAATTGAATTTTAAATAATTTATTCAAAACATAATATCCAATATAAAATGATGTCTAGGAATTTAATACATGATATCAAATAAACAAAAACTTCAAATAACTTCAAATAATAACTCCATGATACATCCTCATGCAAACTCAAGCCTCAGCTTCATTGTTACCTGAAACATGTTAATTTTGAAAATATTTTTGGGTCAACAAAAGTTGGTGAGAATTACATAGGTTTTGATAATCGAATAAAAATGTTGTGCAATTCATGTGTCATGGCAAGTCTAGTCCATATGTGAAGACATACTAGAAGTAAATCGAGTGCATAATCAACCCTTGTGACTGTTATAATGTGGTACATCCCATACGCTCATGGTTCACTCGAATATGTTATGCGATAACAAACACCCACGCTACCTTTGTAAGAGGCACGTATCCGGGTGGTATTGTCAGTCCAATAGATCTATCAATGTATACCGTCGGCTGATCAATGTTAATGATTATGCTAGAATTGTGCTTACCCTAGTCATGTTCAAGACATAATGCAACATAGAAAAACACATAGACACATTGATGATTGAATTGCATATATGATGTTGTAACATGTTTCACCCCAAAAACGGTGATAAATAGAAAAGGGGCTATGTAAAACTCACCTTAGCAAAAGTGTTATATTTCTTGAAAAATTGAATAGTGGTGTTGCCCAAATGTGCCAGGTATCACCCTATAATAAGGTAATAAATATGTCTAAGTCTATCTAGTCTACAATAAATATATTCTAGGACTTCGAATTGGGGATAAATGCTCGTTTGATTAATAATTAAAATGTTTGATAATTGAGAGAAATTTAATGAATAAATAAACAAAAAATCTTTTTATAAAATTTGAATTTAAGACGGTCACAAAAATGAGTTTAAAGTATAAAAATAATTTTTATAAAATTATTTTCTTTAAAATAAAATATTAAATCTATTTATTACAAATTGTCAATTAACTTTAATATTTAAAAATACTAAAATTAAAGAATTATTAGATTAAAAATTATATTTCTGCTCCAAATAATCAGAAATAATTTATATAAAATTTTGGTGCAAAAATATTGGAAAATGAATTTATTATGATTTAATTATGATTAAAACTAACAAAAATTGAATAAAAATACTAAATAAATGATTTTTCAGAAATAATAATTATTTCAGAAAAGTTTATTGTTATAAAACTCAGAATAATTTTTGTGGAAATTTATAAAATTGTTTTGATATTTTTATAGAATTTTATAAATAAAATGGTATAAACTTGATTTATTTATTATATATATTAAATAAATAAATTTTTTGAAAACTAAAAATTGTAAGTTAAACTTTTTCATTAGATTAACATAAAATAATTTTTGTAGAATTATTAAAAGAGTTTTAATATTTTAAAATGAATTTATAAAATATAAGTAATATATATATAATTAAACTTGATTGTTTTTAATTAAAACAAAACAAAAAGAAAAAGGTTGCAACTGCTGAGGATCGAACCCGCGCCAGCCGGTTCATAGTCACCAGGTACAACCACTTGGTCCAGACCAGTGGTTGTGTTTGGTTTCAGTTTATTTAAAATAAATAACATATGTGAAATCGTGTTCTTCCCCAAATTATGCATTCGAGCCCTAGATTCTGCAATTGAACAATTCACACAACATTAACCCAATTAACCTTAGGGTTAATGTTGTGTATATGCCGAATAATAAAACCCACAACAAAAATCAGACTTACAAAGCTGAATCAAACACGAACGACTAGTCAAGGCTTCGAAGTCAAACTCGAACAAAAATTTCAAGAACAGAAGATTGTTTATAGAAATTGGAGGTTGAGAAAGAATGAGTGGCGAGTTGTGATGGTCCAGATGTGTTCAATTTATAGTGAGGTGGTCTAGATCGTTGATTTAGTATGTTTGACTTCGACTTGAATGTTTGACGTGTCAATTGGCAAAATTTGTAAGAATTGATTGATAATTGGACGTGTAATGACTCATAACAGGCCGGTAATCACGATGGCATATCAATCCTCGATCAATTACGAGTTAATTGTTTGGTTTATGGTAAGTCGTTGATCACAGTTGACTTTCCAAGTCAACTGGGATGATTTGAATTCGTGATATAATTAAAACGCGTTGGGTTTAAACCAATAAGGACGTGTAGAGCAGATGGTCTTGTATGTGTGTGTAAAAGAACCGGCTTGGGGCGCGGGTTCGAGTCCCGGCCCAAGCACTATTTTTTTTACAATTATCAAATATGTATATGTGTATTATGTATAATCATAATAACATTAGGGTTCCAAAAAAAATGCCACAATAAATATAAAAATGCGAACAATAATAATAGAACTTGACGTTTTTATTCACAATAATATGTAACGTACAAGTATAAATGCGTAATGTTACAGTCTCCCCTACTTTTAGGAACTTCGTCCCGAAGTTGGAGTTGGAGAGTCTGGTGGAAAGGGATGTGGGTACTTAGACTTCATCTGGTCTTTACGTTCCTAAGTGAACTCTGGACCTCGTTTAGATTCCCAACGAACGTTAACGATTGGAATGCGACTGCGCTTGAGTTTCTTGAGTCCATTATCAACGATCTCGACGGGTTTCTCGACAATGTGCATAGTTTCATCAATCTGCACATCTTCAAGAGGAACATGGAGGTTCTCATCTGCTAAGCATTTCTTGATATTCGAAACATGAAAAGTCGGGTGAACATTGCTTAGCTCAGGTGGAAGATCAAGTTTGTAAGCCACTTTTCCAACCCTGTCAAGGATTTTGAATGGGCCTACGTATCGAGGAGCTAGTTTTCCCTTTCTACCGAAACGAATCACTCCTTTCCAAGGGGATACCTTAAGAAGTACAAGGTCCCCAACTTGAAATTCCAAGGGTTTACGACGTTTATCAACATAACTCTTCTGACGACTTCTAGCCTTGAGAAGATTATCCTGAATGAGTTGGATTTTGTCTGTGGTTTCCTGGATTAGTTCGGGTCCAGTGATACGGGCTTCACCAACCTCAGTCCAACAGACAGGTGAACGACATTTACGACCATAGAGTGCCTCGAAAGGAGCCATGTTAATGCTGGCATGATAACTGTTGTTGTATGAAAACTAAACCAAAGGGAGATGAGAATCCCATGCGCCACCAAAATCGATGACACATGCCCTGAGCATATCCTCAAGTGTTTGGATGGTTCGTTCAGTTTGACCATCTGTTTGAGGGTGATAAGCAGTACTCAGGTTCAACTTGGTACCCAAAGCATCTTGTAAAGAATCCCAAAAGTGAGAGGTGAAACGGCCATCACGATCAGAGATAATGTCCAAAGGTATACCATGACGACATACGATTTCACTTACGTACATCTTTGCCAACCTTTCCACGGAATACTTCTCACGAATAGGTAAGAAGTGGGCTGACTTGGTCAAACGATCGACGATTACCCAAATACTGTCAAAACCTTTGGGTGTACGAGGGAGTTTGGTGATGAAGTCCATAGCTATGCTCTCCCATTTCCATACAGGAATTTCTGGTTGTTCGAGCATACCAGATGGTCGTTGATGTTCAGCCTTGACCTTTGAACAAGTGAGGCATTTTGCAACGAAAAGAGCAATATCTTTCGTCATACCAGGCCATCAATATGAATAACGGAGATCTTGGTACATCTTGTCAGCTCCAGGATGAATAGAATAACGAGACTTATAAGCCTCGTTCATGAGAAAGGTACGAAGATCATCACGGTCGGGAATCCAAAGTCGGTTAAGAAAATAGAGAAGACCATCAGGTTTGCTTTCAAGTTGAGTCTCAGCACCACAAGACATTTCGTCGTACATGTTACCTTGGGTGACTGATGTATGTTGAGCTTGGAGGATGCGATCCTGAAGATCAGTACGAACTCTCGCACAATGAAGTTTGATACGCTCTTTACGACTAAGTGCGTCAGCCACAACATTCGCCTTGCCAGGATGATAGCGAATTTCGCAATCATAGTCGTTAAGTAACTCAACCCAACGTCGTTGTCTCATGTTATGATTTTTCTGGTCGAAGACATGTTGGAGACTTTTGTGGTCTGTGAACACCACACATTTGGTCCTATAAAGATAATGTCTCCAAATCTTAAGAGCAAAGACAACAGCGCCCAATTCAAGATCATGGGTGGTATAATTCTTTTCGTGAGTCTTGAGCTGTCTAGACGCATAAGCAATAACCTTTCCTCGTTGCATGAGAACACAACCAAGACCTTGGTATGATGCATCACAATAGACCACGAAATCATCATTACCATCAGGTAGAGACAAGATAGGAGCTTCACAGAGTTTCAGCTTAAGAGTTTCAAATGCTTCCTCTTGCTTTGGTCCCCACTCATAGGGTTTACCCTTGTGAGTTAAGGCAGTGAGAGGAACAGCGATCTTTGAGAAGTTGGCGATGAATCGACGATAATAACCAGCCAAACCAAGGAAAGAACGAACTTCTGTTGGGGTTTTAGGAACACTCCAATTCTTCACAGCTTCGATCTTTGCGGGATCAACATGAATTTCGTTCATATCAATGACGTGTCCCAAAAATTGAACTTCCTTAAGCCAAAATTCACATTTCGAGAACTTGGCATACAGTTGTTCTTTCTTTAGGAGACCCAAGATGGAGTGAAGATGTTGTTCGTGATCGGTCTTTGATTTAGAGTAAATCAAAATGTCGTCGATGAAAACGATCACGAATTTGTCGAGGTAGGGTCTACAAACTCGATTCATTAAATCCATAAACACTGCGGGAGCGTTGGTCAATCCAAAAGGCATGACCATGAATTCATAGTGACCATAACGTGTACGAAAGGCTGTCTTGGGAATATCTTTATCGTGGACTCTAAGCTGATAATAACCAGAACGAAGATCAATCTTCGAGAAGTGGGTTGCTCCTTGAAGTTGATCGAAAAGATCGTCAATCCTAGGCAATGGATAACGATTCTTGATGGTGAGTTTGTTGAGTTCACGATAGTCGATACACATTCTAAGAGATCCATCTTTCTTCTTAACGAACAAGACAGGAGCTCCCCATGGAGAAGAACTGGGGCGAATGAAACCTTTATCAGAAAGTTCCTGTAGTTGACTGGCAAGTTCTTGCATTTCAGAGGGTGCAAGACGATAAGGAGCTTTAGCGATAGGATTAGCACCAGGAACAAGATCAATTATAAATTCCACTTGTCGAGCAGGAGGCAAACCAGGTAAATCCTCTGGAAAGACTTCAGGATAGTCCCGAATAATTGGAATGTCTTGGATACTTTTGCCTTTGTCCTTCTTTTCTATCACGTTAGCTAAGAAGGCTGTATACCCCTTTCGTAAGTATTTTTGGGCAGTAGTACAAGACATGAGCTTAAGCTCGCCACAAGGCTTCTCACCATAGATCTTCAAAATCTCACCAGATTCGAGAGGAATGCGTATGACTTTCTCAAAACACAGAATTTCAGCACGATGGGTTGACAACCAGTCCATGCCTACTATGACATCAAAACTTCCAAGATGCATAGGGATGAGATCGATAGAGAAGGTATGATCGTCGAGGTTCAACACACAGTTACGAATAATAGAATCGATCGAGATAGACCTCCCATTAGCTACCTCTACCACTAAAGGTTCCTCTAGGTTAGTTTGGGGTAAGTTAAGTAAAGGTTCAAACTTCAGTGATACAAATGACTTATCAGCTCCCGAATCAAATAATATGGATGCATAGTGGTTATTAATGAGAAACGTACCATTCACCACTTCGTTGTTGTCACGGGCCTGGTTAGCATTGAGATTGTAGGCGCGACCTCGAGCACCTTGGTTCTGGTTGCGGTTCTGGTTTTGGTTGCGGTTTTGGTTTTGGTTCTGGTTCTGGTTACGATTGGGGCAATTGTTGATATAGTGGTCTGGGCTTCCACACTCGTAGCACTGACCATAAGCAGGTCTGTTGTTTTGTTGGTTGGGAGCTGGGCATTGTTGTTTTGGGCAGCAGGAGGAGTTCGGCAGATGTTCACAAGGTGACCATACTTTTGACACTTAGTACAAAAGCGACATGGCACCTGTGCTGGATGATGGTACTTGCAAGTGTTGCACAAGGGGTGAGGTCCGGTGTATGGCTTCTTGGCTGGGTTTTGTGCTGCAGGTGGGGTGGTAGCAACCATGTAGTTCCTAGCCTTGCGCTTCTTGTTGCTTGAGGTCTCAGGCTTGACCTCAATAGCGGGCTGAGGAGTGTCTTTGGCAATAGTCTTCTTAGTGCCTTTGCGGAAGAGAGTACCGTTCTTCACATGATTATCAGTAAGAGTAGCCGCCAGACGTTTAGCTTCTTCCAAGGTGGCAGGATTCCTTCCCCACACTGTGTCCTGGATTTGCATGGGCAGACCACCGATATACTACTCGATGGCTACCGGCAGGGGAGTGACTTTGTGAGGCAACAATAAGCTAAGCTCGTGAAAGCGGGTATTGTAGGCAAGGTTTTCCCTACTATCTTGAGCAAGGGTGTGGAACTCATCTTCTAGCTTCTTAACCTCGTTGAGAGGACAAAACTCTTCCTTCATAACCTCCTTGACTTGATCCCATGTCACAGCAAGAGCAACTTCGGCCCCACGGGTGCGCTTTTCCTCATTCCACCAAGTGAGTGCTCGTTTGTGGAGAACACTCATGGCGTAACGAACCTTAAAGTTGTCGGGACATTCACTGTTGATGAAGGTATTCTCAATACCTCAAACCATTGTAGGAGTCCTGTAGCTCCTTCTTCTCCACTGAACTTTGGGGGTTACAGGAATTAAAGTGCTTGAGAGTGTAGGCTGGAAGACCATTTCCATTCCTGTTGTGGTTTCCATTACCATTGCCATTACCGTTCCCATTGCCGTTACGGTTCCCGTTGCCGTTCATCTGGATGACTTGAGCTAGTAAATTGGGAACCAGAGTCGCGATTTGCTGCGCCATTTGTTGAGAAATGATCGCAGCCAGTTGGGCATCGACACTATTATTGTTGTTGTTATTGTTGTTGTTGTGGTTAGCGTCATGATTGTTGCTATTCACTTCGTCTTGGTTGTCACCATTGTTAATGCGAGTGCTGCGACGTGGAGGCATGATCTGTAAGAGACACAATGAAATGAATAAGATTATATAAGGAATGTAATCATTTATTCATTAATTAAAATGAATAAACGAAAACGTTGACTTATCAAAGATTCTAAATTCTAATAACATATGAAGACATGCTTTAGCCTATAAGTGAACACTCATCCCGAGAATTCCCAGGTAGGCATCCGGGTCCCTCGTCTGATTGGGATATATGCGCAATGCCAGCCTAGACAGAAGACTCAGAATACAGGCGTTCACCCTTCCAAATTGCATGTGTTCGTTATTAAAATCTAGAACTTCGACGAGATCTCAAGGGGGTTCATGTTAAACCTGAGGATTTTGTCCTATTAATCTAATGGTGGATCAGGATTGCAGCAGACGAATAAGAGTAGGTCACATGTAGGCTTAGGGTTATATAGGAGAGGGATAAGATTAAGGAAGCAATTAGGATTTCAAGTAAGAGGAGCAAGTACTGTTTAAGTCCCTAAGGTTATAGTCTAGATTATTTTCTAATAACCTAATTCCCTATAACCAAGGCTCTGATACCAATCTGTAACACCCCAACCGATGGTGGAAACATCGGGATGTCACGTATTGATGATTGTTTCAGTAGCACATGGTATAAATTGAATTTTAAATAATTTATTCAAAACATAATATCCAATATAAAATGATGTCTAGGAATTTAATACATGATATCAAATAAACAAAAACTTCAAATAACTTCAAATAATAACTCCATGATAAATCCTCATGCAAACTCAAGCCTCAGCTTCATTGTTACCTGAAACATGTTAATTTTGAAAATATTTTTGGGTCAACAAAAGTTGGTGAGAATTACATAGGTTTTGATAATCGAATAAAAATATTGTGCAATTCATGTGTCATGGCAAGTCTAGTCCATATGTAAAGACATACTAGAAGTAAATCGAGTGCATAATCAACCCTTGTGACTGTTATAATGTGGTACATCCCATACGCTCATGGTTCACTCGAATATGTTATGCGATAACAAACACCCACGCTACCTTTGTAGGAGGCACGTATCCGGGTGGGATTGTCAGTCCAATAGATCTATCAATGTATACCGTCGGCTGATCAATGTTAATGATTATGCTAGAATTGTGCTTACCCTAGTCATGTTCAAGACATAATGCAACATAGAAAACCACATAGACACATTGATGATTGAATTGCATATATGATGTTGTAACATGTTTCACCCCAAAAACGGTGATAAATAGAAAAGGGGCTATGTAAAACTCACCTTAGCAAAAGTGTTATATTTCTTGAAAAATTGAATAGTGGTGTTGCCCAAATATGCCAAGTATCACCCTATAATAAGGTAATAAATATGTCTAAGTCTATCTAGTCTACAATAAATATATTCTAGGGCTTCGAATTGGGGATAAATGCTCGTTTGATTAATAATTAAAATGTTTGATAATTGAGAGAAATTTAATAAATAAATAAACAAAAAATCTTTTTATAAAATTTGAATTTAAGACGGTCACAAAAATGAGTTTAAAGTATAAAAATAATTTTTATAAAATTATTTTCTTTAAAATAAAATATTAAATCTGTTTATTACAAATTGTCAAAATTTAACTTTAATATTTAAAAATACTAAAATTAAAGAATTATTAGATTAAAAATTATATTTCTGTTCCAAATAATCAGAAATAATTTATATAAAATTTTGGTGCAAAAATATTGAAAAATGAATTTATTATGATTTAATTATGATTAAAACTAACAAAAATTGATTAAAAATATTAAATAAATGATTTTTCAGAAATACAAATTATTTCAGAAAAGTTTATTGTTATAAAAACTCAGAATAATTTTTGTGGAAATTTATAAAATTGTTTTGATATTTTTATAGAATTTTATAAATAAAATGGTATAAACTTGATTTATTTATTATATATATTAAATAAATAAATTTTTCGAAAACTAAAGATTGTAAGTTAAACTTTTTCATTAGATTAACATAAAATAATTTTTGTAGAATTATTAAAAGAGTTTTAATATTTTAAAATAAATTTATAAAATATAAGTAATATATATAATTAAACTTGATTGTTTTTAATTAAAACAAAACAAAAAGAAAAAGGTTGCAACTGCTGAGGATCGAACCCGCGCCAGCCGGTTCATAGTCACCAGGCACAACCACTTGGTCCAGACCAGTGGTTGTGTTTGGTTTCAGTTTATTTAAAATAAATAACATATGTGAAATCGTGTTCTTCCCCAAAGTATGCATTCGAGCCCTAAATTCTGCAATTGAACAATTCACACAACATTAACCCAATTAACCTTAGGGTTAATGTTGTGTATATGCCGGATAATAAAACCCACAACAAAAATCAGACTTACAAAGCTGAATCAAACACGAACGACTAGTCAAGGCTTCGAAGTCAAACTCGAACAAAAATTTCAAGAACAGAAGATTGTTTATAGAAATTGGAGGTTGAGAAAGAATGAGTGGCGAGTTGTGATGGTCCAGAGGTGTTCAATTTATAGTGAGGTGGTCTAGATCGTTGATTTGGTATGTTTGACTTCGACTTGAATGTTTGACGCGTCAATTGGCAAAATTTGTAAGAATTGATTGATAATTGGACGTGTAATGACTCATAACAGGCCGGTAATCACGATGGCATATCAATCCTCGATCAATTACGAGTTAATTGTTTGGTTTATGGTAAGTCGTTGATCACAGTTGACTTTCCAAGTCAACTGGGATGATTTGAATTCGTGATATAATTAAAACGCGTTGGGTTTAAACCAATAAGGACGTGTAGAGCAGATGGTCTTGTATGTGTGTGTAAAAGAACCGGCTTGGGGCGCGGGTTCGAGTCCCGGCCCAAGCACTATTTTTTTGACAATTATCAAATATGTATATGTGTATTATGAGCCCAGTTGGTTGAGGGCCTAAAGTTTTCTATGGGAGGCTTGGGTTCAATTCCCACTAGCTACATTTGGAGGACATTGGTGGATGGGAAATGAGAGATGACCCGGCCATTGGCTTGGGTTCGAGTCCTGATCCCGATTGGTTTTACCGACTATTTCACCGTCGTGCCTTCGGGCGGGTGAGTGGTCGGGTTTTCCCGGGAATTGGTGACAATTGGTGGCCCGGGTACTCTCGAGTACCTGATTCGCCAAAAGGGTGCCCGAGAGTGCTCGGAATTGATTCGTTGGCCGTTAAAAAAAAACATCGTGCAAGTGCAGATGTGGTGCAATAATTTTTGTGAAAAAAAAAATTATTTACTATACACAATATCAAAATAAAATATTGTCAACAATATATTAAACCGAATATGAGCAGAAGAAAACATTGTTCGGGAAATCAAGTAAACTAGTGTGTTACAGTGCGCGCGTTGCGGGGCGTTCAATCCTAAAGAAAAAAATAACGACTCAATGGTGGTACAAAATTGATCTCAAATTGCAAAACAACCTATATATCACATGTAATAAAAATCCACACCTATTGATCAAGTATCGCATACTCATATCAACGTAAAATAATTCTTTCAATTAGATGATCACAATGAAGATAGAGGAGAAGAACACAATGAGTCAAAGTAAAATACTTGTGTCTCTCCATTCCCTTAACAACCGTCAAACCCAGTTAAAAAATGGCCCCACTAACCCTTTTATAAAACTGACTTGAAAATAATGTTTAAAAAGAAGCGGTTCTTTACAGATTCGAACCTGGTTCAGCTACAAACAATAGACCAAACAAACTAGCTGCTCTACAAGCACATCTGCTAATAGCTTAGAAAATCTACTCTTAATACGTTAACAACAACGCATAAAAAACTATTCATCAAAGTTTGAAAATTAATAGAAGGATAATATGCGGATGAATAATTAAAATCATCTTGTTTAATATGATTATAATATAATTATAGGTTTTTCTTGTTTACGAGAACACTTAAAAGACATGAAAAATATTTATTATGATAGCAAAGGTAAATTTATACGAAAGTAAAAGGTCGTAACGTATATATATATCATGAAACTAACCTGAGTTTAGCATTGAAAAGATCAGTGAATGAAGACGATGCAACCCGGGCAAGAACGTCAACTAGAAGATCCATTGGAAGCGATCCAACTGTTGTTGTTGTTTGATGAACGAAACTCATATCATTGTTGGTGATTCTTGTTCTCCTTGGAATACCCATTGTTATACAAATAACAAGTTATATAATTGATTTTTCAAGAAAATAATAAGAACAAGGATTTGTGCATGTTATGTGACGCGTATGTGCTTTATATATATATAGAGGGGAGGTTGGATAGGTTAAGGGATTATGATACTTGTAGAAAAAGTAATTACAAATCCTGATATTAACTGGATGGTAAGTTTTCGAAAATATCGTTACCATACATAGATCACTTCTATGATTTAATAAAAAGGAAACTCAGTTTTGATAATGGTAAATATTTAAAAGTTTAAAGCAATCCGAAATACATATACATTTGAACATGATATTTATGTATTCGGATTAGGGCTGTACACGAGCCGAGTCGAGCCGAGCCAGGCCCAGCTCGAGCTCGAGCTCGAACTTAAACCGAGCCAGCTCGGCTCGGCTCGGCTCGTTTTTCTGGTCGAGCTGAAAAGTCGAGCTCGAGCTCGGCTCGTAAATGTTCAAGCCGAGCTCGAGCTGGCTCGAGCCAGCTCGTTATATTTTTTTATTTTTTTTTTACAAATATTTATTAAATAAAAAACAATAAAATTACACATAATCATATATATATTTTTTTCTTTTTCTAAGTTATGGTTTATTTATTATGAAAAGATGAGGTAGATAAGTAGTATTAGCGGGATTTTCAAATTTTGAATTTTAGAATTAGGTTTGGAGCCAAAATATATTAGTTTCATCTATATATTAATTACACATACACAAGCCTGAGTCGAGCCACGAGTCGAGCCATCGAGCCGAGCCACGAGCTGAACACCCCTGGCTCGAGCTCGGCTCGATTACAAAACGAGCCAGCTCGGCTCGGCTCGAAAACAAAACGAGCCTCTTCGAGCCGAGCTTTTTTCGAGCTTTTTTCGAGTGACTTTCGAGCGAGCCCTCGAGTCGCGAGCTTTTTGTACACCCCTAGATGTATATTATTAGATGTAGACATTAGCTATTGCCTATTAGTATGTTGTAATAGATAGGATATGGGTCAACATGAACAGGCTTCTGTACAAGACTAAATCAGAAGGTTCACAACAAAATTACAAGGCTGCAACATATGAGAGTCAAATGGGTCAGCAAACTCAAACAGAAACAGCAGCAAAACATGAAACAAAATTGCGGGACAGAAGGTGAAATCACCAGAATGCCCTTGACAGTTATTTCTGTTTTATTTGGCGCCAAAACATCAAACCGGTTGCAGTTTATCATGGAACAACCTATTATCCTTGTAAACTCATAATCTTTCTATCAAAACACTTCTGTCCGAAATTGTTTGTCATACAATTCAGTTATCATTTTGTTTGTTCATTACAAATCTGTTGTTGTCGAGTATAATACAATCAAATATCCGCTGCACATTTGTTTTCTGGGCCAACAAGAATGTCTCAACTTAGCATATCTATCAGTCCTAAATTCTACTGCTCCTTGATCAGAACTCGAATTCAAATGTTTGATGGCGACAACAGTGATACTGGATGCTTCTGTTTTTGTATGACCTTCGCAAAACCTCCCCGACCAACAACCAATCTTTCGTTGCAACATAATCCTGATCAGTAATACTTTGGTCAGTAATACATATATGTAACGACGGATTCAGGAATTTTCGTTAGGGGTACAAACTATGTTGGATAACAAATCATAAAAGAAAACAAATGATTATATCAAACACGAAAAGATTTAATATAACAAAAACATTATTTTTATTAAAATTAACAGAATCTAAAACTGTATCTCAGTCTTGTGATGATGTAAATTATCACATATTCTGCATATTACAAGATATTTGTTTAGACTTTAACAGCATCAAGAGCAACAATGCCTTTCTGAAAGCATTCATAATTAAAGACGGCATAGTTTTTAACGGTCTTGTACACTCTAGGCCTCTTCTCATCGACCAAAACATCCACCGGGCCAATCTCTTTGTCAGCGTCAGGTTCTGTAAACATAGCCACGGATATTCTCCCCTTCTCCTTGTTCGTCACAACCCTGTGAAGCGGGCTCTTGAAAATCCCATTACTCATGATCTGCAAAATCAATACAAGTTGCGTAAATAAGTATAATTGCATCATATGACCCGTTTGATGTGTCGCATATTAATACAAACAACTAACATAGTTTCACCTGCATTTGATCGCCAAGATTAATGAAAAGGGCATCGCGTAGCACAGGAACCATGTACCATTTACCATCATTAAACACTTGAAGCCCTTCAGTTCCAGGATCTTGTAATAAAAGAGTAATTCCGGATCTATCCGAATGAGCTTTCAGACCAAACACTTGATCAGGAGTTGGACATGGTGGGTACAGAATAAACCTCCCTTTCATCACATCATGTTCTTCAGTAAACTGTTTCGAAAAACAGTTTTCTTCCAAGTCTAAAGATTTCGCCATTGCCTTGAATATGACAACTGATATGGATTTGATCTTCATGGTAAAGTCATCTATGGTTTCCCTGAAATTCGACGGGTTTTCGGGCCAGAACTGGAGGTTCCTTTGATCTTTGGGGAGAACTCGAAGAGAAATGCGATCACACCAATCTTGGACTTGAGTCTCGGACACTGTCACGTCGTTTCCATAGCCTTCACCAGAACCAGCTTCTCTGAAGTATGTTTTCTTTTCCTCCAATGGAAGCTCCAAGAACTGTTTGATCACTTGTCGAATGGAGTCTAGATATGGCTCTGGAAGCCCGTGATTTACAGCCTAATTTGAACATGAAAGGTCAATGAATTTGAGTCCCAACTGTTGTATGTTAGTTTCAAGAACATTAAAAATCTTATTGTAATTTAAAGATGACTATAAACTAGCAGAAATGAAGATTTCTGAAAAGACCTAAAAACAAGGGAAACTCATGAAAATGACCCTTGACTAACATTTTTGCCGAAATAAACATTTGAGGCGTCTAATTTAAACGCCTCAATTTTAGACGCCTTAAAAATCTAGGTTAGACGTTTCAGTTGCATGGGAGGCGTCTAAATTTAGACGCCTCTAGTGTTTATTTTGGTAAAGGAGGTTGGTCAATGAGTATTTTCGTGATTTTTCCTAAAAATAACACCATGTGGTGAGTGCTGATTTTGAGTATAAAAAGTCAACGAATTTGAGTCCCAACTTTCATCAAGAAAATCTAGAATTTCAAGATTCAGTTCTTACTTTCACGGTAGTTTCAAGCTTGGTTTTAAAAAGCGTGTGACACTCCGATGCGTGAAGCACGCGCATTACATATGCAAAGTGTTATGAAAAACTATCCAAAGATTATTTATAGATGATACTTGTTAACTTTTAAACACTAAAATATAAGATATTCTCCTCATTTCTAGTCAAATTTGTTTAATCAATGGTCTTATTTGTTCAAATGCTCAATAGACGGAAAGATATGAAAAACTCCAGCCCGTAACAATAAAGGTTTTGTTCAAATACTTGTCAACTGCATAAGGCGCCCCATCAGATCATATCATGTGATGCTTGTCAACTGCATAAGGCGCCCCATCAGATCACATCATGTGATGCGCGCATTATGAGCTTCTAATGCACACATTTTAAAACCAATACTTCAAGAACATTAAAACTCTCAAGATTTCTACAAACTAGCAGAAATTAATAGTTCCAACTTCCATTTAGATCCTAAAACAACCCAAAGTGGAGAAAGGTCATCAAGAAATTTTGAATTTCAAGAAAAAGTTCATATTTTTTTTGCTAGTTTCAAGTAAATTAAAATATTATTGTAATCTAAAGATAACTACAAAGTAGCAGAAAATCAGAGTTTTAAAATAAATCTGAAAACAACCCCAAATGGTGACTGTTGTTGAGTACTGATTTTAAAGTTTAAACATAAAAGTTCCTATTTTGACCATAAAAGGTCAACGAATATGAGTCCCAAATTTCAACAAGAAAAAGTTCCTATTTTTCATCTTAGTTTCAAGAACATTAAAATCTTAGGGGACGGGGCGCTCCACTAGGTTTTTTTCAACTTCACTGATTTCTACCTTTCAACTTCGCTGATTTCAACCGATCCTACACTGCCACGTCACGTCACTGAAACAATTTTTTTTGGAGGCAGCACTCAATAAGACAAAAGGGGAGAGAGAAACGCACGAGTACAAGCCCGTTAACTACAACCAGATTTTGGTCCACGGGACCGCTACCAGCATGAGTGGTGGCGGTGTTACCGTGCTGGTAAGTATCAAGGGCGGATCTATAGTAATAGCAGGGGGTGCGGACGTTGCGGCTCAACTTCGCGCGCGTAGTGGAAAATTAGTGGAAAATTTGGTTTTTTTTTACGAAATTTGAAAAACGTTGCTACTAAAATGAAAAAAATGAAAAACATTACTACTGAAAAATGTTTCTAGATCCGCCACTTAGTATGGTACGCGTGACCAATTCTGGTAGCGACCCGTCCCCCTTATTAATTAAAAAATGACTACAAAGTAGCATAACATAAAGAGTTTTTTTAAATAAAATAGACCTGAAAACAACCCCAAGTGGAGAGTGCTGATCTGAGTTTAGCTAGTTCAGCTTGTTGATCATCATCTTGTTTGGAAGATGAAGCAAAACGACTGATATCAATGATGGGCACAGGAGCAAAAGGAGGTGAGGTATCCAAAGAGCCAAATTTGTTGTTGTTTTTGTTAAGTATGTATTTGGAAGGTGGCTGATCACCATCTATGGCCATCTGATATGCAGTTTTTGCAGGAAGTGAGTCAGGGGAAGCCATGGTTGAATACAGAAGAGTGGGAATGAGAGATGAAAGTAGGTGTGTTGTTGGATTTATAAAAACGAGGAAGGTGGAGTTTGTTTTGCTTTGACACTGTCTTGAACTCAGTGATAGTGACCATTGACCAATAATGTTAGGGTGGGCGTTGCTCACTAAAATACTTATTTTTACTAGTACATTATTTCACTCATTCATTTCATCAAGTACAGTTAGTTACGGAGTCAACACTATTTTGAATTATCAAACCCATTAAAACAAAACCCTCTCTCATAAAACTTCACTCACCGTCCGTTAACTAGAACCCACAATTACTTTACTAGACCACTACACGTGCCACTGGTGACGGTATTGTCATGGGGGGGGGGGGGGGGTAGTGGCCTACCCGTGAAGAATCCGTGAATTGCCTCGTCCGCCCTTAGCCATGTTACCATGTATTCTTGTTACTTTTGTTTGGATTTTTAAGTTTCTTGTTGACCCGTTTTCTATATTTATATAGAGGTTTAGCGGTTAAAAAAGTAGATGGTCTTAGCATAACAATATTATCTTATATTTAGCAGATATGTATAGAGTTATTAGATAGATATTAATTTCATAATTATCTTGTATTATCTCCCCTATAAATATAAGGCTTTGTATTCATTCTGATCATCAATAATAATATTAACCATAAACCACTTTTATGGTATCAGAGTTACGGCTCAAACCCTAAAAATTTTCGCTTCTTTTTCCTCTGATCGGCTGCCGCTTATTCTTTTCTTTTTTCTGCACCGATCATGACCAAAGACGTGGAGGGCTCTGACTCACAGGCTTCGGCCAAACCCATTCCCCTCCACCTCTCCACCCCGCTTACACCGTGACAAATATTAACTCCAAAATCCGAACCCTAGATAGAACCAAAGTAACCTACACGGCTTGGGTCAAACTGTTTCATCTACACGCCCGAGCCTACAAAGTCCTACATATCGACGACAGTGATCCTCCGGCTGAGACTGATGCCGAGTTCCCGTTGTGGCTTGAACTGGATGCATTGGTGCTACAATGGATCATCGGTACTGTCTCAAACGGACATCTGCCTCGGCTAATGGGTCAGGTTTCGACCGCCTGTGCAGCATGGCTCAAACTAGAAAAGATGTATTTGAGTAATAAAAAGGCTAGGGCTGCCGCCTTAGAAACGCAGTTTTGTAATCTTACTCTTGCAGGTTGCTCGTCTGTGGATGATTATTGTGAGCGGCTCAACGACTTGGCGAATCAACTGGAGGATGTCGACCAACCCATTACTGACTCTCGTCTCGTGCTTCAGCTTGTCCGCGGTCTCCCACAGGAATACGACACCACCGCGTCTCTCATTCATCAAAATAACGCGGATTGGGACACCGCTCGGACCATGTTACAGGACGAGGTCATCCGCATGGAGGCTCGCAAATCTGCTGCTTCAACTGTTCTCCTCACGCAACAACAACAGCAGCCGCAGGCTGCTTCTTCAGCCCGAAATCAGTCAGCTCCCAACCCGAACCCGAACTCGTATTCTCCTTCTTACGGGACGCGAGGCAGGGGGAGGGGACGGGGCCAATCCGATCGCGGTAGAGGAGGCAGAGGACGCGGCACAGGCAGATCTGGTTGGGTCCAACAGCAGCAACAGTACCCGAATTGGGCTTGGTGGGTACCCCCGCCTTGCCCGTATCCCACCCAACCCGCCTGGCAGCCCTATTCTTTCAGCCTGCAACAACAGCCTATCGGTCAGCAGGCCTACGGGCCCGGGTTTTCTCAGCCTAACAGCGGCCAGCAGCCCACTGTCCAGGCCCAATACAGCGGCCATGCTCCGGCTCCTTCGGCTCCTCCCGGGTATGGGTATAATGCCCTTTGCCCATCTGATTTAAGTGCAGCACTTTCCTCTTTGCAGGTTAATTATTCACAGGATCCCACAAAATATATGGATACCGGAGCCGAAGCACATGTGACTCAAGATCAAGGTATGATCCAAATCCCCGCGTCATCTACTGTAAACACTAAAATTTTGGTCGGTAATGGTCAATGTGTTCCAATTGTTCAGTCCGGTACTGGCTTTTACCCACTCCCAAACCGCACCTATATTTTACCAAATATTCTTTATAGCCTCCACATAATTAAAAATCTTATTTCGGTAAGACGTTTTACTCGTGATAACTGGGTTTCTATAGAATTTGACCCGTTTGGTTTTTCTTTGAAGGACCTTCGCAATGGCAGAATTCTATCCCGCCACAATAGCGCCGGGGACCTCTATCCAGTCACACCACCACAACTTTCGCCTCAAGCTTGCTACCTCACCATTGTCTCCCATCCCTGGCATGATCGTCTAGGACATCCAGGCTCACAAGTTTTAGACATTCTTATTCGTAATTTTAATTTTTCATGTAATAAAGACCATGTGTCTAAATTTTGCAATTCTTGTCATGTTTCTAATAGCAAGCGTTTACCATTTTATGCCTCTAATTCTTACACCTTTGCTCCTTTTGATATTGTTCATTGCGATTTATGGACTTCCCCAGTCACGAGTAAAACTGGCTATAAATATTATATGGTTTTAATCGATAATTTTTCCCATTTTGTGTGGGTCTACCCCCTCAAATACAAATCTGAAACCTTTCCCACCTTCGTTAAATTTCACCATTTAATACTTACTCAATTTAACCGTCACATTAAAACTTTCCAATGTGATCTTGGGGGCGAGTTCGACAACAATGCATTTAAATCTTTTGCTACCCAAAATGACCTACTTTTCCGCTTCTCGTGCCCCCAAACGTCCTCCCAAAACGGACGTGCGGAACGTATGATCCGTCGTCTAAACGACGTCATACGAGCCCTCCTCATCCATGCCCACCTACCTCCCTCCTTTTGGGTGGAAGCTCTTCACACAGCCACATACCTACATAACATCCTACCCACCAAACGCCTCAACTTTTTTACCCCCACATTCGCCTTATACCTTCGCCACCCAACTTATGATCACTTACGAGTGTTCGGGTGCGCATGCTATCCAAACACATCTGCCACCCAACCACACAAACTGCATCCCCGGGCCATCGATGCATTTTTTTGGGCTACCCACCGGATTTTCGGGGCTACCGATGCTTTGACCCGTCCACGGGCAAAGTACACATATCTCGTCACGTAACTTTTGACGAGTCATCCTTCCCATACACTATCCCGAACAACGTCACATCCTACAGTTTTTTGGATGATGACCTCCCTCCTACCTTCATATTACCTAACCCGTCCGCTCCTAGGCCTTCTCCACCCATAGCACCGGCCCAAACCACTGGACCAGCCCACTCACCTGGCCCATCCTTCTCACCGCCCAACCCATTACCAACATCTCGCCCCGCCCCTCCTCTCACGTACTCTAGACGCCCCGAACAACCCATTCCCGCGGCCCATGTCCTACAGACACCCACTGCCCCCCCCCCCCCCCCCCCGTTTTCAACCTCGGCCCAACCCACCTCCCACGGCCCATCCTTCCACTCCCGTCAACACTCACCCAATGACCACCCGCTCCAAAATTGGTTCACTCAAACCTCAAACCCCTCTAAATCTGCACACATCCACCATATATCCCATTCCCACTACCTATGCCAAAGCCTTTACCGACCCTCATTGGACACATGCTATGCAGGCCGAGTTTAATGCTTTGCGAGAAAATGATACATGGGATTTGGTCCCAAGGCCGTCTGACCGACCCGTAATTCGCTGCATGTGGTTGTTTCGCCATAAAATATCGGTCAGATGGTTCCTTGGAACGATACAAGGCGCGTCTGGTAGTTAATGGCAAGTCCCAGACCATCGGGGTTGACTGTGAGGACACATTTAGTCCGATTGTTAAACCGGCTACTATTCGAACCGTTTTGTCTCTCGCTATTTCGCGTTCTTGGCCCATCCACCAGTTGGACGTCAAGAACGCCTTTTTACATGGTCATTTGCAGGAGACGGTATTTATGCATCAGCCACCGGGATTCGTTGATAAACGTTTCCCGCACTTCGTGTGCCGCTTGAAGAAGTCACTTTATGGGCTGAAACAGGCACGTGGTGCCTGGTATACTCGGTTCACCACTTATATTTTGTCACAGGGGTTTAAAAGCAGTGCATGCGATAATTCATTGTTTATTTTTGAGAAGGGTTCACATACTGCTTACTTGTTACTATATGTGGATGATATTATCCTCACCGCGTCTACGGATGCGTTCCTTCAAGAGATTATTGGGGTGCTCTCACGAGAGTTTGCCATGACAGATCTTGGCCGTTTACATCATTTTTTGGGGATTAAAGTTTCCCACACAGCAACCGACTTGTTTTTTATCACAGTCTCAATACACCAAAGATATTATCCAGCGAGCTTCAATGTCTTCTTGCAAACCTTGCACCACACCTGTGGACTTATCGGCGAAGTTGAGTGCTACCGATGGTCCTCTATTTCATGACCCGACTTTATACAGAAGTTTGGCAGGGGCATTACAGTATTTAACTTTCACTCGCCCCGATATTTCCTATGCAGTTCAACAAGTCTGCCTTTTCATGCATGAGCCTCGCGACTCACATTTTTCTTTCATGAAGAGGATTATTCGCTACTTACAGGGAACTATTCACTATGGTATTCGGCTAACCAATGTAACAGTGCAAAATTTTCCCCAAAATTTTAATACATAAAAAGCCCTTATATATATATATATATTTTTTTTATTACACCTTTATCATTAATATTATACAAATGTGCCTAAGTCTTTATTTATCCTAACTCACAACTTATATACATACATAAATGTATATAAATAATAATAATAATAATAATATGATTCTAAATTCTTTTTTTTCACATACAAGATTTTTTTTTATTTAAATAAAGCCTTGAGTCAAATAGTCAAAGTCCTAGTCAAAGTCTTAGTCAAACAGTCAAAGTCTTAGTCAAATAGTCAATTCATCATAAAACCTTACTTTATGGTGTTGACCAATTTTAATGGCTAATTGAATCCAAAACTAGTATAAAAACCCACCTATGACCCATTATACTTTGCACCTCTAAATCGATTGTTTCAATCCGATTAAACTTTCCCTCATACCTTTCTTCTATAGTCTATTACTTCTACAATTGAAGCTTTGATTATAAGCTCTTGTAATTGGCAACTTTGGGGCTACACATATTCTATTTCTCGAGACTTAATACTTTGCTAAGGTGAGTTTACGTAACCATGTTTATGCGATTCTTTATACTTGCAACAATTATTTAAGCAATTCAACATGCATGTCTAGTAGTAAACTTTATTGCCTCATGAATTAGTCAACAGTTTCAACGAGTTTCAACGAGTTTCAACATTTACATAATCATTAGCTATGGCCAAGCCGGCGATACTCAATAATAGATCTATTGGATTGACAACCCCACCCGGATACGTGTACCTCCTACATAGGTAACGTGGGTGATTGTTATCGTTCAACATATTACTAAGGTGAACCGTAGATGACGGGATGGACCTAAACTAGTCGGAGGTTTGATTATGTCAACATATTATACTATTTATGTAGACTTAAATTTACGATAGACATACGAATTGCTAAACTTTTATACTTAAACTATATGCTTAACATGGATTATGTATTCTCACCAACTTCTAGTTGACCCCCCCATTTTTCCAAACTCAACAGGAAATACTGATGCATGAAGTCTAGAGTGTTAGCTTGAGAAGACAAATTGAAGTTTATGCTTATTTGATTATTTAATGTATTAGAATTCCATTCAACACTTATTATGTATTTCAATTTTGGATATTTTTTACTTTAAATAAATTTCAGATTAAAATTTGAATACCATGTGCTACTGTATACTCATTCTTACGTGACACCTCGATGTTTCCGCCATCGGTTGGGGTGTTACAACCAAGTCCTCTGTCAGCTCTCTTGTGGCTTACTCTGATGCAGATTGGGGCGGTTGTTCAGATTCGCGCCGCTCCACCAGTGGTTACTGTGTGTTTCTTGGTGATAATTTAGTATCTTGGTCTTCCAAACGTCAACCCACTGTTTCACGATCCAGTGCGGAAGCAGGATACAGGGGCGTTGCAAACGCCGTGGCCGAAGCTTCATGGATTCGCAATCTCTTACTTGAGCTGCACACTCCTCTTTTACAGGCATCCGTGGTTTATTGTGATAATGTGTCTGCCGTTTATCTTTCTAACAATCCGGTTCAGCATCAACGGACAAAGCATGTGGAGATCGACATTCATTTCGTTCGGGAAAAGGTCCGCATAGGTCACATACGGGTTTTGCATGTCCCCTCCACTTCTCAGTATGCTGATATTTTTACCAAGGGATTGTCTCGCGAGTTATTTCAGACTTTTCGGTTCAGCTTAACCGTCTGCTCCGCGCCCGATCAAACTGAGGGGGAATCTTAGCATAACAATATTATCTTATATTTAGCAGATATGTATAGAGTTATTAGATAGATATTAATTCCATAATTATCTTGTATTATCTCCCCTATAAATATAGGGCTTTGTATTCATTCTAATCATCAATAATAATATTAACCATAAACCACTTTTAGATGGGCCGTGGGGGTTCTTGATTTATAAAGATTGATGCAACAACGGGGTAAATGAGAATAAATTCCAAACATATACTTGGTGGATAAATGTAAAACCTAATGAGTTCTTTATCCGTATCCTCCACATCCGCGACCACGGCGGCCGGAGTGGCCATAATCATAATAACATTAGGGTTCCAAAAAAAATGCAACAATAAATATAAAAATGCGAACAATAATAATAGAACTTGACGTTTTTATTCACGATAATATGTAACGTACAAGTATAAATGCGTAATGTTACAACAACGCTATCGCCATGTTGTTTTTCTTCGCGTCCAAAGCAGTTCCTGGTTCAATTGGATCCCAAGCTCCATACACATTAAAAATCGCCTTCATTCTCATACTCCATGTTGTATAATTCGTCTTTGACAACATGGGAGATACGAGACTAGCCGAATTGTTTTCTTTAACCGTAACAATCGGTTTATCACCATCCGTCATCTTACCTCGTCTCTTGTAAGTTATCGAAGTAGAACCCTCTTGCTCTGCTTAGTGGGAACAAATACAAACCAATCAGCCCTCCGAACAAGTTTTCAGAACCGAACCGTCTACTCGTGCGTTCCGATTGCGAATATCTCTCACAAAAACCCAAATAAAAACAAAGTCTGAATTGAACCAACTTATCCAACCCAAATAAACACTCAATAGTTTATGTTCAAATCGAATGCTCAACCAATCTATATAGAAACGAAAAACCAAACTTGTAGTTTTTGTGAAAAAAAGCTCCAAAAATCAACGTAAAAGAGAGAAAATTATGTTTCTTCTTTAATGTTGTACGCGAACCCCAACAAAAACAACCGAATTATTTTTAGATTCTTTATTTTTGTGTGGGCACCAATGAGAAAACCACACCAGATGTACCTTCGAAACTATATTTGTTTAGATCGCAAATGGAACCAAAATTAAAACAAATACGTTTTTGGGTCGATCGCCACCTAGCCAACACCTTGTAAAAAAAAATCCCGTTCGCAGGCCTGAACTCTCCTGCGGTCTTCAAGCGGCCCAGGTCAGAAACCAACTTGTTTCCGAGTTCCCGCTGGCCACCGCACGAACAACCTACTCATCGTCTGTCGTAACGGCACCCCATGCCAGTCACTGCTTCGACAAACCGGTACTCCTTAACTACTTATTTCTTCTTCGACTGAATCTTGGCTCTGATACCAATTCAAGTCCAAGAATCGATAATAAGAACACGAACACGAATGCGAATGGAATAACTCTCCAATATATTAATCAGAAAATATAACTCAAAAAATGATTACAGACTCTTAAACCATAACTCGGTTTCTCTAAACTCTTTTTTTTTTTTTTTTTTTTTTTTTCATAATGTCTAACCCAACTTGGTTTATATAGACTAAGCCAAACTTGCTAGCCAAGACATTACCAAATATAATTATAACACAATTAGGAAACATAACCAGCTATGACCAACTTGTCAATATTGATCCTCCAAGTTCACCGACTTCTGACTTGAAGTCCGTAAATTACCAACAGTTTTCCATTACATACAGTCAAAACTGATCAACATGGTGATGATACTGTGTTGTTGGAAGTTGTGGAAAGCTAGAAATGAGCGGGTGTTTGAGAATAAAGACGCCAAGGTTGTGGAGGTAGTCGCGGATGTGAATGCACTTTCATTTTTATGGTATAGTAATAGGCATGATAGTAAAGGGGTGGATTGGAAATCATGGTGTAAATTGTATATGATGTAAGTTAGTTTGTGGCCCCTCCTCTCCGCCTTGGAGAGTAGGTGATTTTCGCGGTTTTGTTGAAAGAAGTTCACTTTTCAAATAAAAAATCTCAATTAACGAAATGTTTTGTGATAGTCCTAACTTTTAACCTATTGTGAAGGTTTTCGAACTAGATGGAACTTGAACTCGAATGTTATGGTTTGTGTGAAATGAAATGGAGAGTAGGGGAAGTAAAGAATGAAGATGAAGTAGAATAAATCGCCATTGATGTTAAACATTTGATTTTGTTGGTTTTGAGGGCAAATGTGTGTCGGTATTTGTTGGTTTTGAGGGCAAATGTGTGTCGGTGATATGGAGTAGTCCATGCAATATTGGTAAGATTAAGATATATAATAAATAGTGGGTCAGCAGACAGTTAACGGTTGTTTTGCGGCACTGGGGACCACCACCGACCACCGTTGGTCACCGCCAGTTACGTTCATTCTATGTTTGCCGACAACTTTTATATCAAAATTACATCTTAAAAAGTATTCGATTTACAAAATGAGGTTGAAATAAAATAGGTGTTTTTTCATCAAAAGAAAATGGTTGGAAAGGTATCCATCCACCTGCATTACATATTGAATACAATGAAAATAGAGGTGTATTTGGTATGGGGTAATGGAATAGACGAGAAATAGAATGAGCGAAGTAATGTAATTAACAAGGTAATGGAATAGATCATTATCATTTCATGTCTTGTTTGGTTGCCATGCAGGAATAAAATAAAGGGAAAATGGATTTTAATATTTCCAACTATCGTCCGTTGGCGGATATTCCTCTGAACTTTCACTTTGGCCAATAGCACTCCCAACTTTTAACTTATTTTCTTCCATTACCCTCAAACTAACGGAGGTCTAACCTGGTTAGTCTTCGTGGTCAAAATGTAAAAACCAAAACTTTTGTGTGGCCAAAATGTAAAAACTAAAACTTAAGTGGTATTTTTGAAACTTATTATTATTATTATGATTATTATTATTATTATTATTATTATTATTATTATTATTATTATTATTATTATTATTATTAAATTCTATAAATCCCCCCCCCCCCTTTTCTTCATTACACTCAAACATGAAAATCATAAAAGAGAGATGGATTTGCGGTCTCAGCAGTCACTTCAATTTTAGCAACATCAACTCCGATCTCAAAGACAATAGAATCAACAATTACCATATGGGAAGTCTCAGGTGACATCTAATTTGGGTAGTCGAATAAAATCTGAGCCACAAGTGTATGAACATTTCCAGTCATCCAGAGGTAGTCAATTGCCTGGTATTTCCCCTGGCACTCAAGATATGTTTTTATCAACTTCAGAAACTTTAGAGAAGCAGCAAACCCGAGAGCCTCACTTTGGTGTTGACACTCAAAATAATTTTACTAGTCAACCCGAGGCAGCACTTTAGGGTCAATGGCATTCAAGATTGCAAGATCCATTACTTCGATTAGGTAACTCATCAAGTGAGATGGAAAATCAACAGAGGCAAGATCAAATTCAGACCAACCATCAATTTTCAGATACATCAATGGCTGCCAAAAGATCAGTTGACCCACCATCTGAGCGTTTAGAGAGATGCGGCGGAATAAGGTTTTCGTTGGTGAAGATAGCGGCTGGTCACTGGTGGATTTTAGCTAGGGTTTCGATTGGGGTTGGTGGTGGTGAAGTTATGTTGATGGTCTAAGGTAATGTTAATGATTACGATTAATAGTGATTATGGTGACGGTGGTACTAGGGTTTCTGTTCGGTGGTGTTGACTGTTAGGCGGCAGATGGTGGTGAGGTGGGTTGATAGTGGTGTTTGGTGGCAGATGGTAGTGGGGTGGGTTGGTGGCAGATGGTGGAGGCGACGGTGGTACTAGGGTTTCTGTTCGGTGGGTTGGTGGGGTGGGGTGGGGTGGTGGTGGGTTTGAGTGTAATGAAGAAGAAGGAGGGGGTGGGATTTATAGAATTTAAAATAATAATAATAATAATAATAATAATAATAATAATAATAATTAGTTTCAAAAATGCCCATTAAGTTTTGGTTTTTACATTTTGGCCACACAAAAGTTTTGGTTTTTACATTTTGACCACAAAAACTAACCAAGTTAGACCTCCATTAGTTTGGAGGTGATGGTAGAAAATAAGTTGAAAGTTGGGCGTGCTATTGGCCAAAGTGAAAGTTTAGAGTGATATCCGCCAACAGGCGATAGTTGGGAGTATTAAAATCCATTTTCCCTAAAATAAATCATTGATCTGTGTTGTTTGGTAGACAGGAAAGACATAGGAATAAGACTGGTGGTGAGTGTTGGTGGTGGCGACGACGGTGGGTGGCAACGATGGTGGTGGCAGCGGTCGTGGTGGTGGTGGTGGCGATGGGCGGTGATAGTGATTAACGGCAACAGTGACGGGTGGTGGGGTGGTATTGGTGGGTGACGGGTGGCGGTGATGGTGGTGGGTGGTGGGGCTGGTGGCAGCGGCGGTGCGGGGTGGTGGCGGCGACAGTGACGGGTGGTGGGGTGGCGGTGATGGTGGTTGGTGGGTGGTGGAGACGGTAGTGGTGGGTGGGTGGCAGTAGGTGGTGGCGGCGGCGGTGCGGGGGCGGTGGTAGCTGTGGCGGTGGGTGGCGGCGGTTGGTGGTGACGATGCTGGTGGTTGTGGTCGTCTTAATGAAAGGTGTAAGAAGGAATGAAATGAAAAAAAAACAAGGGGAGTCGATGAAATGATTTTGAGGGAATGAAATGCTTTATAGAATAGATGATTCCATTCCGCTGACTAACCAACCCTCATAATTTTCATTCCGTCGCACTGCCCCATCATTCCATTTCATCTTCATTCCAGCATACCAAACGCTAGCTGTGTTTATTTTCACATTAACAGTATTGGTACCATCTATAAATTAATTTATTTGAGTAAATATCATTTATTTATGAACTAGTTAAATTTTCTCTTATCAATACGGAAAGGAAAGATGGTTTATATTAACTAAAAAGATTATAAAATATAATGATTTGTAATTTTTTTGTTTATGTCATTTCCGATGTACTGGTTTTTATCTACGTCTAGATATAAATTTTACTGAACCGGTATGTAAATAGTATATTACAAGTGATTAAAGCATAATCATACATATATTCAAATAGAAATCACTGGTACTGTAACAAATCGAACTAATATTGACTAAATTTTTGCTGAGGAGCCCAAGGGAAAGACACTAGTATTTTATTGAAAACGGTGATAAATTTTAAATACAGTATTTTTTGGTATCATAAACTATATAAAGTACTGGTACTGCATCAAATTGAACGAATAACCACTTAACAACATCGGTTCCGGTCTGCATTCATTTATATGGTTTCACGGGTCGATAATATTCATTTGTCATTTAATTTGATTTTCTTTAATAACCTATGTTAATTGAACTTTACAATATATACATACACAAATAACTATGTTTGATGTTATTTCTCAATAGGGCTGTAAACAAACTAAACTTTCAGCAAACAGTTCACGAACCGTTTGGCGAAAAGTTCGTTTGTGTTCGTTCGTTTAACAAATGAACAAACACGAACAAAAAATGTTCGTTTAGTTAAACGAATGAACATGAACAAAAGTCGCGTTCGTTCGTTTATGTCCGTGAACGTTCGGTAAGGTGTTCGTTTATGTTCGTGAGCGTTTGGTCACGTGTTCATTTATGTTCGTGAACGTTCGGTAACGTGTTCGTTTAAGTTCATTCATGTTCGATAGTTTAATAAAGTTTTTCATTTTTATAATGGTTTTTACATTCTTTAATTTTTATTTATGTTACCCAAATAAGTAAATAATTTATGTCAAGTAAGTATATAGCTATATAAGATCAACAAACACTACTTTTAGTATAATCATTAAATAAAGGGGAATTGGATTTTAATAATCTGAACTATTTGAAATTGGCTACTGGCACCCCCAACTAAAAAATTGGCCATATATAACCTGAACTATTGACTTATTGGAATCTAACACCCACTAACAGTTAAATCACTAACACCGTTAATGGGTTCGCTGACGTGGCAAGATTTGTTGATGTGGCATGCTGACGTGTCAATCCACATGTGCACACATCAGCGTGCCACGTCAGCAACTCGTGCCACGTCAGCGTGCCACGTCAGCAACTTGTGTCACATCAGCGTGCCACGTCAGCAACCCAACTAAAGGTGTCAGTTAGTTTGGTGCTAGATTTCAATTAGTCAATAGTTCAGGTTATATATGGCCAACTTTTTAGTTAAGGGTGCCAATGGCCAATTTCAAATAGTTTGGGTTATTAAAATCCAATTCCCCTTAAATAAATAATTAATAAAGAATTCAAGTTTAAATAACCAATTAATAAAGACTTCAAGTTTAAGATGCGAGATTAGTTTTTTTAGACACTACTTTATAATGTCTACCAATATTATGTTAAGTATTAAGTATGTTTGTATAACTAGGTTATATTTTGGGTGGATCTAGTTAAGTTCTTAGTAGACATGAATTCGATATTATTTGGAAGTTAATATATGTCCCTTTGTATTTGTTTTCGTTTATGAAGACTTTGTATTCATGCACACCTGTTTATGTTCATTAATGTCCGATTGTGTTCATGAGTGTTCATGAACAAAATTAACAAACGAACACGAACACGGATGTTTTCCTAACAAACGAACACGAACAAAAAATCTCATTCGGTAACTGTTCTGTAAGGCCCTAACCCATAATCACACGATTAACGCTTAATTATACAAGTTTTATCCTTAATAAAACTCACTCCCGATTAAAACTTTGATATTTACAAACCCAACTCGAATTGCTTAGTCCGTATAACAGTCCCAATTTCGATTACAAGCTACATTTTTAGAATTTTAAAGAAAAAAAAAACCGAATGTTATGACTTGTGTTTTAATCGAAAATAGATGCGGAAGCTATTGAGTGATCAGGTGTATTCGGTTCTTCTCGTGACTTGAGTCCGTACTTGGGTTTAAAGATAGCCTATAAAGAATGGTTAGTTGGGTTGATATTACACATTCAAAATAGTTAGCATAATAATACACAACAACTAATTTCAACGAACTCGATTAATCAACCATTCGAATGCTTGGGGTTTAACCCGCCATGAGCCCGTACTTGGGTTTCAAGATAGCCTATAAACCCAATTTGGGCCATTGAAATCGTTTTTAAAACATAAATAGCAAAACTAGTTTTGGAAGAATGTCCACCGTAAGCTACGGTTACTAGACTGTAGCTTACTGTCCACCAAGCTCAGCTTTTCTCTTCTGATTCATTTCTCACCGTAGGCTACGGTCACAGGACCATAGCTTACGGCTTAATAATATATATTTTTTTTTGTTAAATGTGACCAGCCGTAGGCTACGGTCACAGGCCGTAGCTTACGGTATGGCCTTTCGGGTCTGGTCGCTTGTTAGCCGTAGCCTACGACTCTGGGTCGTAGATTACGGTTGGCTGCTGCTGTTTGGCTGCCATTTAGCCCAATATGACGTGCGCCGAGTCGCTCTATTTACGCAGCCACAATATCAATTCCCGACCCACTTAGGACTTTGTTTTTAGGCTCTATTACAAGGCCTTGAAACGTGTAAAACCATTCCAAGGTTCTTTAGAAGAATCTAATCCACTTACAGTGTAGCCCTTTCATGGCTAAAAACGCTTAGTCAAGTAAATCCTTATCCAATCATGACTTAGTCCTTTTGATCAAATACTTGCAAAAGGAATGGTTCTAGTAACATTCACCTTGGCCGGTAGGTTGTTGTCGTTACCATTTTTCACCCATTTAGTTTGTCGTCTTCAAGCCTTCCAAAACTTAACTTGAAAACAATTTCACCTTTCATATAATTATAATTTACATTATGGATATCAAAACCATTAAATCCTTTATGTTATTTCACATGATTCATAGCATTTTAATCATGATCATTAACAACATTCAATTTAAATCATTGACATTGTAATCCACCCTTAGCGCGTTACTTCCTACGGTATAATTCATGTGACATAAATATTCAACTATATTCAATTGGTTTTTATCATTAATTCAACTCTACTGAGTTAAACCTTTTTATTTAGTTTCGAAAAACCCAACTGTCAGTGCGGCACTTTAGGTGCAGCCCTGTTCGTATCAGTTTTGACCCATTTCTTGCCTTAACCATTCCAACATGTTCACAGATTAATAAAAGTATATTCCAGCAGCTTTCCAATCCAAAAAGAATCAAATCAATCTGAGTTACG
This sequence comes from Ambrosia trifida, assembly GCA_028751855.1. Taxonomy (NCBI): domain Eukaryota; kingdom Viridiplantae; phylum Streptophyta; class Magnoliopsida; order Asterales; family Asteraceae; genus Ambrosia; species Ambrosia trifida. The sequence continues at coordinate 126,008,292 of CM054126.1, read as the reverse complement.
GTTGATTTTACACGAATCTTATAAAAACACGTCAGGAACATATTTATTCCAATTAGCTATGCTGTATTTTCTGTGATGCTGCTTAAACCAACTGTTTTGACCCACTTACGACTAGAATTGGCTCTATATGTTCAAATATAAATTAAAGTAGACTCATTGGGCTTTCTATTCATATATGGCTCATCTCCTAAGGAATTTTTTACGATTTGATATGAATTTTTTTTAAAAAGCCTAGTGGTTACTTTTTTTTTTTTTTTTTTTTTTGTTCCAATCAGCAAAGCTGATTGTATTTATCCACATCAAAACCTCTTTTCACATCCAATGATCATAGATATAAGTTGAACCATATCTTATTTCATCAAACTTGTTAAAAGCATCATTATTAAACAAGTTTCTATTCAATCTTACGCGATTAAACCTGCGTAGTGGGTTTCACCACTTGGGGTTCTACCTTAGTCATTACACATACTAAATTAATAATATGCAACACATGAGCCATGCTTATGATCTATTAGCGTAAGTAATACTTACCTTGTATTCTGTAACATTTCGCGTTAAATAATTATACGTTACGTATAATTTGGATTTAAACGACAAGTAATATTATTATAGTTTACATCTAATTATTTTTTTTTCAAATATATATATATAAAGGTTTATTATAATATAATAATAATAATAATAATAATACATAAACAACAAAAATTAGTAGTTGATTTTGTTGTTAGTCTAAGCCCAAACCCAAACCACCCTTTCCCCTTTCCTTATGATTTCGGAGCTGGGCCTGCTGAGCCCAAGGAGCCGGCCCAACAAGCCTTGGCCCACTAGTCTGTTTATTAAAGAAAAAAAAAGAAAAGGGTTTGCTGCCCACGAGATTCGAACCCGGACCACCTCCATTCACACACACACACGTTCACACCACCTGGGCCACACACTCTTGTTGAAATTAACTCCACTTTAATTATATTTAACCACACTCTCATATCTCTTTTTTTTTCTTCCCTGTGTTCAACGAGCAGCAGTAGCAGATATTCTTTTTTTTTATTTTTATTTTTTTTCGTTTTCTTCTTTCTTTGACCAATCAATTAGCTAGATTAACGCGTAATTAACCATGGTTTGACTTGGAATCATGATTATCGGCCTGTCACAAGCCTTATACGCGTATTAACAACATCAATTCATACCAAATTTTAACCATTTACGCGTATACATTAACAACGGGTCAAAACTTGCCATTTCAAACAACCAGACTTCAACACTATAAATTGGACGTTCACAAACCTTCACAACTCGCCACTCAATCTCTCTCAACCTCCAATTTCGATTAACAACCCTCTGTTATTGGTTTTCTGTTCGTATTTTGACTGAGCCATTGACTGAATCAAACGAGTTCAAAACGTAATTGTAAGTATGATTATTGTGGTGGGTTTTGTTAATCGGAACCTACACAACATTAACCCCATGATTAATTGGGTTAATGTTGTGTAATTCAATTGATTGTGAAATCTAGGGCTCGTTCTTGATTATTTGGGGATAAACAACCTGCAAGCATGGGTATATAACTCAAACAAACAGGGATCTAACACCAAATGATTCGTAGATCGGTTGGTTATGCCTGATACCCTCTACCCGAGCCACGCAGGTTCGAGTCCTGCTGTGGCGAGTTTTTATTTTTTTTGTGTTGTTTTGTTTTCAAAACAAATAAATCAATATATATATATATATATATAATTACTAGTATTTTAAAATTAGTTTTAAAATACTAAAACTCATTTAATAATTCTACAAAAATTAATTTTAGTTAAACTGATAAAAAGGTTTAACTTACAATTTTTAGTTTTCTGAAATTTATTTATTTAATATTTATAATAATTAAATCAAGTTTATTCTATTTTATTTATAAAAATCTATAAATATATCAAAACGATCTTATTAATTTCCACAAAAATTATCCTGAGTTTTTATAACATTAAGCTTTTCAGAAATGATTTTTATTTCTGAAAAATCATTTATTTAATATTTTTTAATCAATTTTTGTTAGTTTTAATCATAATTAAATCATAATAAATCCAATTTTTAGTATTTTTGCACCAAAATTTTATACAAATTATTTCTGAATATTTAGAACAGAAATATAAATTTTAAACTTAAAATTCTTTAATTTTAGTAATTTTTAATTATTAAAGTTAAGGTTTGACAATTGGTAATAAATAGATTTAATAATCTATTTTAACGAAAATAATTTTATAAAAATTATTTTTATACTTTAAACACATTATTATGACCATCTTAAATTTAAATTTCATAAAAAGATTTTTGGTTATTTATTTACTAAATTTCTCTCAATTGGCGAATATTTTTAATATTAATCAAACGAGCAATTATCCCCAATTCGAAGCCCTAGAAACTTATACATTTGTAGACTTGATAGACTTAGACATACTTATTACCTTATTAAAGGGTGATACTTGACATATTTGGGCAACACACTATTCTATTTATCAACAAATACAACATTTTGCTAAGGTGAGTTTTACATAGCCCCTTTTCTATTTATCACCATTTTTGGGGTGAAACATGTTACAACAATATTTATGCAATTCAATCATCAATGTGTCTATGTGTATTTCTATGTTGCATTATGTCTTGAACATGACTAGGGTAAGCACAATTCTAGCATAAACATTCATCAACCAAACGGTATACATTGATAGATCTATTGGACTGACAATCCCACCCGGATACGTGCCTCCTACAAAGGTTACGTGGGTGTTTGTTACTGCAATATAAACGAGTGAACCATGAGCGTATGGGATGTACCACAATTACAACAGTCAACAAGGTTGATTATGCACTCGATTTACTTCTAGTATGTTTTCGCATATGGACTAGATTGCCATGGCACATGAATTGCACAACAATTTTATTTTATTATCAAAACCTATGTAATTCTCACCAACTTTTGTTGACCCAAAACATTTTCAACTTAACATGTTTCAGGTTCTATTTGCTTGAAGATTTGAATTGATGCTTGAAGATATGTGTATAGTTTTATTCAATTTGATGTACAAATTCTAGAACAATTGTATGTAATTCATTTAAATCATTTAATGAAATTTATTATTCACCATGAGCTACTGAACAATCATCAATACGTGACATCCCGATGTTTCCGCCATCGGTTGGGGTGTTACAGATTGGTATCAGAGCCATGGTTATAGGGAATTAGGTTATTAGAAAAATAATCTAGTCTATAACCATAGGATTTAACCAGTACCTGCTTCTTTTACTTGCTATTCACTATCTCCCTCCTACTTCTTATCCTTACTTTCATCCTTACAAGAAGGTTACTCTCCATCACTGGATCTACTCTCAGACTAATAGGACAAAAATCCTCAGGTTTAACCTGAACCACCTTGAGATCTCGTCGAAGTTCTAGATTTTAATAACGAACACGTGCAATCTGGAAGGGTGAACGCCTGTATTCTGAGTCTTCTGTCTAGGCTGGCATTGCGCATATATCCCAATCAGACGAGGGACCCGGATGCCTACCTGGGAATTCTCGGGATGAGTGTTCACTTATAGGCTAAAGCACGTCTTCATATGTTATTAGAATTTAGAATCTTTGATAAGTCAACGTTTTCGTTTATTCGTTTTAAATAAATGAATAAATGATTACACTCCTTATATAATCTCATTCATTTCACTGTGTCTCTTACAGATCATGCCTCCACGTCGCAGTGCTCGTCTTAACAGTGGTGAAAATCATGATGAAGGAAGTAGCAATCACAACCACAACCACGATACTAACCACAACAACAACAATAATGGTGTCGATGCTCAACTGGCTGCAATCATTTCTCAACAAATGGCGTAGCAAATCGCAACTCTGGTTCCCAACTTACTAGCTCAGGTCATCCAGTTAAACGGCAACGGCAACGGGAATGGAAATGGAAATCACAATGGGAATGGACTTCCAGCCTGTACCCTTAAACACTTTAATTCTTGCAATCCCCCAAAGTTCAGTGGAGAAGAAGGAGCTACAGGACTCCTACAATGGTTTGAGGGTATTGAGAATACCTTCATTAACAGTGAATGCCCCGACAACTTTAAAGTCCGTTATGCCATGAGTGTTCTTCACAAACGAGCACTCACCTGGTGGAATGAAGAAAAACGCACTCGCGGAGCTGAAGCTGCACTAGCCTTAACTTGGGATCAAGCTAAAGACATTATGAAGGCAGAGTTCTGTCCTCGTAATGAAATCAAGAAACTGGAAGATGAATTTCATGATCTTGCTCAAGACAGTGGGGAAAACCTTGCTTACAACACGCGTTTTCACGAACTTAGCTTACTGCTACCCCACAAAGTCACCCCTTTGCCCATTGCTATCGAAAAATACATTGGTGGATTACCAATGCAGATCCAAGACACGGTGTGGGGAAGGAACCCTGCTACTTTGGAAGAAGCAAAGCGTTTGGCTGCCACCCTAACAGATAACCATGTGAAAGCAGGAACCCTAACTCGTAAAGGGGAAAAGAAAAAGGATACTCCCCAACCTGCCGTTGAAATCAAAACCGAGGCCTCAACCAACGGAAAGAACAAGGTCAGAAATTTTGCAATAGATACCACTGCCCCACCCAACAAGAAACAATACAATGGGAAGCTACCTAAGTGCAACACCTGCCAGTATCACCACCCAACTCAAGTACCCTGCCGACAGTGCACCAATTGTCAAAGGTATGGGCATCTTGCAGATGCTTGTCGAATCCCTGCTACAAACGCTCTTGATGCTCCAGATAACCCCGCTTGAGACCCTCCAGCTACTTAAACCCCACCATTTAAATGATGTCTACTTTCTCTTTAATTCCATGTATTGGCACTTTTGATTCAAATAATAAATTCAAGTATTATCATAACATTTGTGTGCATGCTTGTTTGAATGTGAACTAATTGCTATATCCATAATCATACTTGCTTACTTGTACGACAATTAGTGGACTACCAAACAATCTACTCAACGATTGGTAGAGGTCATCATGTCTTTTCAACAGTCGGGAGAGGCCCTACCACCTGCTCAACGACTGGTGGAGACTATCAGACCTGCTCAACAATCGGGAAAGTCATAAAAGGACGCAAAACCCTAATGTAAGGTAAATTGGTAATTACGGTCCGGAACATAATCATGAATTTACAGGTACATTAAGGTAGTGTGAAATTTTATCAAGAGTGTCGGTAGTCGACCAATTGCTAACCTAGTGTCTTCCTTTAACTTCGGGACGAAGTTCCTAAAAGTAGGGGAGACTGTAACATTTCGCGTTAAATAATTATACGTTACGTATAATTTGGATTTAAACGACAAGTTCTATTATTATAGTTTACATCTAATTATTTTTTTCAAATATATATATATATAAAGGTTTATTATAATATAATAATAATAATAATAATAATAATAATACATAAACAACAAAAATTAGTAGTTGATTTTGTTGTTAGTCTAAGCCCAAACCCAAACCACCCTTTCCCCTTTCCTTATGATTTCGAAGCTGGGCCTGCTGAGCCTAAGGAGCCGGCCCAACAAGCCTTGGCCCACTAGTCTGTTTATTAAAGAAAAAAAAAAGAAAAGGGTTTGCTGCCCACGGGATTCGAACCCGGACCACCTCCATTCACACACACACACGTTCACACCACCTGGGCCACACACTCTTGTTGAAATTAACAACACTTTAATTATATTTAACCACACTCTCATATCTCTTTTTTTTCTTCCCTGTGTTCAACGAGCAGCAGTAGCAGATATTCTTTTTTTTTATTTTTATTTTTTTTCGTTTTCTTCTTTCTTTGACCAATCAATTAGCTAGATTAACGCGTAATTAACCATGGTTTGACTTGGAATCATGATTATCGGCCTGTCACAAGCCTTATACGCGTATTAACAACATCAATTCATACCAAATTTTAACAATTTACGCGTATACATTAACAACGGGTCAAAACTTGCCATTTCAAACAACCAGACTTCAACACTATAAATTGGACGTTCACAAACCTTCACAACTCGCCACTCAATCTCTCTCAACCTCCAATTTCGATTAACAACCCTCTGTTATTGGTTTTCTGTTCGTATTTTGACCGAGCCATTGACTGAATCAAACGAGTTCAAAACGTAATTGTAAGTATGATTATTGTGGTGGGTTTTGTTAATCGGAACCTACACAACATTAACCCCATGATTAATTGGGTTAATGTTGTGTAATTCAATTGATTGTGAAATCTAGGGCTCGTTCTTGATTATTTGGGGATAAACAACCTGCAAGCATGGGTATATAACTCAAACAAACAGGGATCTAACACCAAATGATTCGTAGATCGGTTGGTTATGCCTGATACCCTCTACCCGAGCCACGCAGGTTCGAGTCCTGCTGTGGCGAGTTTTTATTTTTTTTGTGTTGTTTTGTTTTCAAAACAAATAAATCAATATATATATATATATATATATATATATATAATTACTAGTATTTTAAAATTAGTTTTAAAATACTAAAACTCATTTAATAATTCTACAAAAATTAATTTTAGTTAAACTGATAAAAAGGTTTAACTTACAATTTTTAGTTTTCTGAAATTTATTTATTTAATATTTATAATAATTAAATCAAGTTTATTCTATTTTATTTATAAAAATCTATAAATATATCAAAACGATCTTATTAATTTCCACAAAAATTATCCTGAGTTTTTATAACATTAAGCTTTTCAGAAATGATTTTTATTTCTGAAAAATCATTTATTTAATATTTTTTAATCAATTTTTGTTAGTTTTAATCATAATTAAATCATAATAAATCCAATTTTTAGTATTTTTGCACCAAAATTTTATACAAATTATTTCTGAATATTTAGAACAGAAATATAAATTTTAAACTTAAAATTCTTTAATTTTAGTAATTTTTAATTATTAAAGTTAAGGTTTGACAATTGGTAATAAATAGATTTAATAATCTATTTTAACGAAAATAATTTTATAAAAATTATTTTTATACTTTAAACACATTATTATGACCATCTTAAATTTAAATTTCATAAAAAGATTTTTGGTTATTTATTTACTAAATTTCTCTCAATTGGCGAATATTTTTAATATTAATCAAACGAGCAATTATCCCCAATTCGAAGCCCTAGAAACTTATACATTTGTAGACTTGATAGACTTAGACATACTTATTACCTTATTAAAGGGTGATACTTGACATATTTGGGCAACACACTATTCTATTTATCAACAAATACAACATTTTGCTAAGGTGAGTTTTACATAGCCCCTTTTCTATTTATCACCATTTTTGGGGTGAAACATGTTACAACAATATTTATGCAATTCAATCATCAATGTGTCTATGTGTATTTCTATGTTGCATTATGTCTTGAACATGACTAGGGTAAGCACAATTCTAGCATAAACATTCATCAACCAAACGGTATACATTGATAGATCTATTGGACTGACAATCCCACCCGGATACGTGCCTCCTACAAAGGTTACGTGGGTGTTTGTTACTGCAATATAAACGAGTGAACCATGAGCGTATGGGATGTACCACAATTACAACAGTCAACAAGGTTGATTATGCACTCGATTTACTTCTAGTATGTTTTCGCATATGGACTAGATTGCCATGGCACATGAATTGCACAACAATTTTATTTTATTATCAAAACCTATGTAATTCTCACCAACTTTTGTTGACCCAAAACATTTTCAACTTAACATGTTTCAGGTTCTATTTGCTTGAAGATTTGAATTGATGCTTTAAGATATGTGTATAGTTTTATTCAATTTGATGTACAAATTCTAGAACAATTGTATGTAATTAATTTAAATCATTTAATGAAATTTATTATTCACCATGAGCTACTGAACAATCATCAATACGTGACATCCCGATGTTTCCGCCATCGGTTGGGGTGTTACAGATTGGTATCAGAGCCATGGTTATAGGGAATTAGGTTATTAGAAAAATAATCTAGTCTATAACCATAGGATTTAACCAGTACCTGCTTCTTTTACTTGCTATTCACTATCTCCCTCCTACTTCTTATCCTTACTTTCATCCTTACAAGAAGGTTACTCTCCATCACTGGATCTACTCTCAGACTAATAGGACAAAAATCCTCAGGTTTAACCTGAACCACCTTGAGATCTCGTCGAAGTTCTAGATTTTAATAACGAACACGTGCAATCTGGAAGGGTGAACGCCTGTATTCTGAGTCTTCTGTCTAGGCTGGCATTGCGCATATATCCCAATCAGACGAGGGACCCGGATGCCTACCTGGGAATTCTCGGGATGAGTGTTCACTTATAGGCTAAAGCACGTCTTCATATGTTATTAGAATTTAGAATCTTTGATAAGTCAACGTTTTCGTTTATTCGTTTTAAATAAATGAATAAATGATTACACTCCTTATATAATCTCATTCATTTCACTGTGTCTCTTACAGATCATGCCTCCACGTCGCAGTGCTCGTCTTAACAGTGGTGAAAATCATGATGAAGGAAGTAGCAATCACAACCACAACCACGATACTAACCACAACAACAACAATAATGGTGTCGATGCTCAACTGGCTGCAATCATTTCTCAACAAATGGCGTAGCAAATCGCAACTCTGGTTCCCAACTTACTAGCTCAGGTCATCCAGTTAAACGGCAACGGCAACGGGAATGGAAATGGAAATCACAATGGGAATGGACTTCCAGCCTGTACCCTTAAACACTTTAATTCTTGCAATCCCCCAAAGTTCAGTGGAGAAGAAGGAGCTACAGGACTCCTACAATGGTTTGAGGGTATTGAGAATACCTTCATTAACAGTGAATGCCCCGACAACTTTAAAGTCCGTTATGCCATGAGTGTTCTTCACAAACGAGCACTCACCTGGTGGAATGAAGAAAAACGCACTCGCGGAGCTGAAGCTGCACTAGCCTTAACTTGGGATCAAGCTAAAGACATTATGAAGGCAGAGTTCTGTCCTCGTAATGAAATCAAGAAACTGGAAGATGAATTTCATGATCTTGCTCAAGACAGTGGGGAAAACCTTGCTTACAACACGCGTTTTCACGAACTTAGCTTACTGCTACCCCACAAAGTCACCCCTTTGCCCATTGCTATCGAAAAATACATTGGTGGATTACCAATGCAGATCCAAGACACGGTGTGGGGAAGGAACCCTACTACTTTGGAAGAAGCAAAGCGTTTGGCTGCCACCCTAACAGATAACCATGTGAAAGCAGGAACCCTAACTCGTAAAGGGGAAAAGAAAAAGGATACTCCCCAACCTGCCGTTGAAATCAAAACCGAGGCCTCAACCAACGGAAAGAACAAGGTCAGAAATTTTGCAATAGATACCACTGCCCCACCCAACAAGAAACAATACAATGGGAAGCTACCTAAGTGCAACACCTGCCAGTATCACCACCCAACTCAAGTACCCTGCCGACAGTGCACCAATTGTCAAAGGTATGGGCATCTTGCAGATGCTTGTCGAATCCCTGCTACAAACGCTCTTGATGCTCCAGATAACCCCGCTTGAGACCCTCCAGCTACTTAAACCCCACCATTTAAATGATGTCTACTTTCTCTTTAATTCCATGTATTGGCACTTTTGATTCAAATAATAAATTCAAGTATTATCATAACATTTGTGTGCATGCTTGTTTGAATGTGAACTAATTGCTATATCCATAATCATACTTGCTTACTTGTACGACAATTAGTGGACTACCAAACAATCTACTCAACGATTGGTAGAGGTCATCATGTCTTTTCAACAGTCGGGAGAGGCCCTACCACCTGCTCAACGACTGGTGGAGACTATCAGACCTGCTCAACAATCGGGAAAGTCATAAAAGGACGCAAAACCCTAATGTAAGGTAAATTGGTAATTACGGTCCGGAACGTAATCATGAATTTACAGGTACATTAAGGTAGTGTGAAATTTTATCAAGAGTGTCGGTAGTCGACCAATTGCTAACCTAGTGTCTTCCTTTAACTTCGGGACGAAGTTCCTAAAAGTAGGGGAGACTGTAACATTTCGCGTTAAATAATTATACGTTACGTATAATTTGGATTTAAACAACAAGTTCTATTATTATAGTTTACATCTAATTATTTTTTTTCAAATATATATATATAAAGGTTTATTATAATATAATAATAATAATAATAATAATAATAATAATAATAATAATAATAATAATAATAATAATAATAATACATAAACAACAAAAATTAGTAGTTGATTTTGTTGTTAGTCTAAGCCCAAACCCAAACCACCCTTTCCCCTTTCCTTATGATTTCGAAGCTGGGCCTGCTGAGCCTAAGGAGCCGGCCCAACAAGCCTTGGCCCACTAGTCTGTTTATTAAAGAAAAAAAAAAGAAAAGGGTTTGCTGCCCACGGGATTCGAACCCGGACCACCTCCATTCACACACACACACGTTCACACCACCTGGGCCACACACTCTTGTTGAAATTAACAACACTTTAATTATATTTAACCACACTCTCATATCTCTTTTTTTTTCTTCCCTGTGTTCAACGAGCAGCAGTAGCAGATATTCTTTTTTTTTATTTTTATTTTTTTTTCGTTTTCTTCTTTCTTTGACCAATCAATTAGCTAGATTAACGCGTAATTAACCATGGTTTGACTTGGAATCATGATTATCGGCCTGTCACAAGCCTTATACGCGTATTAACAACATCAATTCATACCAAATTTTAACAATTTACGCGTATACATTAACAACGGGTCAAAACTTGCCATTTCAAACAACCAGACTTCAACACTATAAATTGGACGTTCACAAACCTTCACAACTCGCCACTCAATCTCTCTCAACCTCCAATTTCGATTAACAACCCTCTGTTATTGGTTTTCTGTTCGTATTTTGACCGAGCCATTGACTGAATCAAACGAGTTCAAAACGTAATTGTAAGTATGATTATTGTGGTGGGTTTTGTTAATCGGAACCTACACAACATTAACCCCATGATTAATTGGGTTAATGTTGTGTAATTCAATTGATTGTGAAATCTAGGGCTCGTTCTTGATTATTTGGGGATAAACAACCTGCAAGCATGGGTATATAACTCAAACAAACAGGGATCTAACACCAAATGATTCGTAGATCGGTTGGTTATGCCTGATACCCTCTACCCGAGCCACGCAGGTTCGAGTCCTGCTGTGGCGAGTTTTTATTTTTTTTGTGTTGTTTTGTTTTCAAAACAAATAAATCAATATATATATATATATATATAATTACTAGTATTTTAAAATTAGTTTTAAAATACTAAAACTCATTTAATAATTCTACAAAAATTAATTTTAGTTAAACTGATAAAAAGGTTTAACTTACAATTTTTAGTTTTCTGAAATTTATTTATTTAATATTTATAATAATTAAATCAAGTTTATTCTATTTTATTTATAAAAATCTATAAATATATCAAAACGATCTTATTAATTTCCACAAAAATTATCCTGAGTTTTTATAACATTAAGCTTTTCAGAAATGATTTTTATTTCTGAAAAATCATTTATTTAATATTTTTTAATCAATTTTTGTTAGTTTTAATCATAATTAAATCATAATAAATCCAATTTTTAGTATTTTTGCACCAAAATTTTATACAAATTATTTCTGAATATTTAGAACAGAAATATAAATTTTAAACTTAAAATTCTTTAATTTTAGTAATTTTTAATTATTAAAGTTAAGGTTTGACAATTGGTAATAAATAGATTTAATAATCTATTTTAACGAAAATAATTTTATAAAAATTATTTTTATACTTTAAACACATTATTATGACCATCTTAAATTTAAATTTCATAAAAAGATTTTTGGTTATTTATTTACTAAATTTCTCTCAATTGGCGAATATTTTTAATATTAATCAAACGAGCAATTATCCCCAATTCGAAGCCCTAGAAACTTATACATTTGTAGACTTGATAGACTTAGACATACTTATTACCTTATTAAAGGGTGATACTTGACATATTTGGGCAACACACTATTCTATTTATCAACAAATACAACATTTTGCTAAGGTGAGTTTTACATAGCCCCTTTTCTATTTATCACCATTTTTGGGGTGAAACATGTTACAACAATATTTATGCAATTCAATCATCAATGTGTCTATGTGTATTTCTATGTTGCATTATGTCTTGAACATGACTAGGGTAAGCACAATTCTAGCATAAACATTCATCAACCAAACGGTATACATTGATAGATCTATTGGACTGACAATCCCACCCGGATACGTGCCTCCTACAAAGGTTACGTGGGTGTTTGTTACTGCAATATAAACGAGTGAACCATGAGCGTATGGGATGTACCACAATTACAACAGTCAACAAGGTTGATTATGCACTCGATTTACTTCTAGTATGTTTTCGCATATGGACTAGATTGCCATGGCACATGAATTGCACAACAATTTTATTTTATTATCAAAACCTATGTAATTCTCACCAACTTTTGTTGACCCAAAACATTTTCAACTTAACATGTTTCAGGTTCTATTTGCTTGAAGATTTGAATTGATGCTTGAAGATATGTGTATAGTTTTATTCAATTTGATGTACAAATTCTAGAACAATTGTATGTAATTCATTTAAATCATTTAATGAAATTTATTATTCACCATGAGCTACTGAACAATCATCAATACGTGACATCCCGATGTTTCCGCCATCGGTTGGGGTGTTACATATTCACTCTCATTTCCTTGTAATTTAAGCTTGTATCCGCTTGACCCGTTTACTTGTTGATCCATTCCTTCCAAGCTTGCGCCTAGCTTGACAAGATCAACCTTCACTATACTCATAAGAATGTTCAAGTTAGTCATCATGCCCAATAACTAACATACCTCATGAGTTTATTCACACGATTATATCACATTCTAAGTTCGGATCAATTTGACTTCTAAAGGTCAACTACCCTTAGCATGATCATATGTATTATCAATTTCCTAATCATCATTAGGCTACATTTTCGCATATGATATGATTTATCTTTCAAGCATGTATTTCACGTCTTATATGCGAGTAATTCCATGATTACCCAAATCAAGTTATCACCTCAATTTGCAAAGAAAGTCATTGAGGCGTTTCATCAAACAGTTTATAGGCATCATTTAACAATTTAGTTTCTAACTCTATAAGTCTCATGGATGTTTCCATTGTCCATCCTATTTGTAGTCATTAGGTATTTTCATCACCCAAAGCATACCCATTCAATTTTGTACATTATAACACATAGTGATTCATATTACAAGGTAGATTTCATGGTTAGAGTCTAAAACCCATTTTCTTCATTTCACTTCAAGAATCATCAACATATTTTTTGTTGTAATTTAACACCTATATAACGTTTTTAGGCATAATTTAGGTCCCCCATCACAAGGGTAACCTTCAAACAACATAATTATACTATCAAACATTTGATCTAGAATTCTCCTCAAGCTATAGCTAGAGAATTCATCTAATTTAACATGAATTAAAGGTACCTTAAGGTGTATCAAGCTGAGATGACTCGATTAAGGGCTCATGCAGACAAAATTCCATTGATCTAGGCTTGGATTGAGCTTGTTTTTGAGTTTTATGGCTAGTTTGTGTTTGTGTGTGTTTGGAAAATAAGAATCTCCTGATGAAACGATTACACACACATGTGTGTATTTTGTTTTATTAAATTTTAATAATAAAACCAAGTTTATCACCATTGGCGACTATAGTCCCTCAAGTTTCATTTCCAAGTGTTTTATGTTTAGGCTTTGAATCGACTAACGGATTTAGCAGGGTTATTTTCCTATTATAACAAAATCCTCGTTTTATTCGTTGATAGAACATTCATGCTACTATTTAATTTGTTTTGTTATTTCTTAATCACGCCAAGTGGCATGATTAAGCGAAACTAATTTTCGGGGTGTTACATGTTCGTGAACACATAATTTCCTTAACAAATAAACATGAAAAAGGCGTTATTCGTGTTCGTTCGGTTCGTTTGCAGCCCTATTTCTCAACATTTCAATATAAGTTTTAGTTAAAACGAAGTTATATGCAAAATATAAAAGTAGTTTGTGGTGTTTTACATGGTCATGTTTAATGTTATTCTGTCAACATTTCAAATTTTCAATATAAGTTTTAGTTTAAACAGAGTTATATGCAATGCCTAGAGTATTTTTTGGTGTTGTAAATTATACCAAGTATTGGTATCATACCGTGCCAAATAGATACCAACGGAGCATCATCAACAGTGGTGCATGATTATAAGGGGGAGGGGGTCGGCACACTCCACTAAATTATTGCTCAGAAGTTTCGAGTATATAGTCTTTGTATGGAATTTTTTGGTATATAAAGTTTCGACCCCTCGTTTTTTTTCTTAAAAAAATAGTTATATAAACCAAAACTTTAACCCACAACAAAGTAAATGTAAAGCCCAAATCATAAAGTCCTAAGCCTAACAACTACATGAGCTGGATAGTAGATTCAATAAGCAAGCGATGGAGTTGTTATCTCTTAGTTACTCGAGCTCGGCATTGTAAAAAACTCGAAACGAGCCGAGCCTTATTGAGCCGAGCTTGAGGTTAAAATAAAGCTCGTTTACTAATCAGAGCCCGAGCTCAGCCTAGCATGTGAAGCTCGTCAGGCTCGTCGAGCCTTAGTGTAATATTAGGTTTATTAATATTTAATAATATTTACACCTCATTTAAGCTTTTTTACTAAACGAGTTCCCAACTTCATTTATCGATCTCTAAGCCTATTATTTATATTATTTTTATTTAAAATATTATATAATATATAGTAAAGGAGCCGAGCCTGAACCGAGCTCGAGCTTAAAAAAAATTGTAATGAGTCGAGCTCGAGCTTTGAAAACAAAGCTCGGGCTTAACTCGGTTCATTTGCACCCCTATCCATAATTGAAGAATTCAAAAATCTTAAAGGTCGACATGATGAACTATAATTCTTCATCCAGGTACCAACACTTTGTCTCATTTTTAATATTTTAGAGGGTGTTTGGGATTGCTTATTTAACTCTAAAAGTGTTAATTGACTTGTGGATTTTTGAAAAGTAGTTTAAAAAAACAAAAATTTGGTTTAGTTTTTGTGATGAGAAAAGTAAATAAGTCAATAAGTTGTTTTTTAAAAAGTGTTTGGTTTATCTTATTAGTGTAAAATGACGAGAAGTCAAAATTCAAAAGGCAAGATTTTTGACTTGTTGAAAACAACTTTTCCACCTTAATTGAAAAGCCAAAACCAAAAGTGCTTTTGGTTTAGACAAACAATTTATTAGCTTATTGGCTTCTTGAAGAAGTCAATAAGTCAATAAGGAGTTTTGAAACTCAATCCCAAACACCCACTAAGAGGTGAACAAATCGGTTCGCTATAGTACCGGTTTCGGTTTGGAACAAGTTCGGTTTTAGAACGGTTTGGTCGGCCACAAAATCAAGTGAGTATGCCAACTTTTGTACCCAATCTATCAATTCTTCATGAGACCCTAATGCCTACAAATGAATTTTATTTTTTATTAGTGTTAACGTTTATAATAAAAAAAATCATATAATCTAGAAAATATTTACACAAATGTTAAGGGAATTAAATGTAAAAATCTATTTTAAACTTGTTTAATATATATGCTAACTATAAATTCTCTACGAGACATTACATGTGTGCAGATTTTTGGTATTGCAACCATAAATCCAAAATTGTTTCTTTGTAAAAGATTCTAGATAATAACTCGTATAATTATTAAATATTAAAACTTTAAAAATATAAATGAAAATGAATCACCTCTTACGACTAAGTTGTTTTTGCTAGAAATCGACATCTACAAGAAATCATAATAAAAGTTGGTGGTGGTGGCCATAGTCATTGTACAAGTTGCTATTTGTATGAAGATTAATCTAGCTAAAACCAACTTATTTAATAAATTATTTTCTTTTCAAAATAATAATAATAATAATAATTTTAATCCAACTAAAAACTAACTTATTTAATAAATTATGTGTTTTAGAAAAAAATAATAAATTGATTGAAAAAGTGATCATGGGAAATTGCCAATGACATTTAATATAAGCTAAAAGGTTTGACTAAGTGAGTATATTTAACAATACCCTTTAAAACTAAATATGATTGTTGTTCAAAAAAAAAAAACGCGGCGTCCTAGACCTGTATGTCCCCTAGCTAGGGCCGAGACCAAGCATTACTCCTTTGGTGAAGGAAGATTCACCTTTGAGTTACATGCAATTTTAAAATCCGAAAAGTGATTCAACTTATTAATTTTATATATTGTAACTAGCTTATACTTCGGAAGCGTTCCGAGTTGATAAATCTAAGTAAAGTGAATATTATTATTATTATTATTATTATTATTATTATTATTATTATTATTAATTTAAACAAATTCTTGTCATAAATTATCATATTCTAATATAAAAAAAAGGGTAATTGGGTGGGTATCACCTAATCCCAGGCCCGACCCAAACCCAGAGGCGGACCTAGTAGCTTACTAGGGGCCGCGCCCGTTGCTCCTGAAAAACGCCCGCGTAGTGGAAAAAAAATTTTTTTTTACGATTTTTCAAAAACGTTACTACTAAAATAGAATTTACGTTGCTACTAAAATTTAATATACGTTACTACTAAATGAAATTATACGTTACCACGTTACGTTACTCGAAAAAATATTTACCGAACTCGAAAAATTTAACTAATCTAATACCTATCCTACAATACTAAGTTACTAACCCAATAATATACATGTAATCTTAAGTATTCTTAACCCAATAGGCCAATAGTCCAAAGACCAAAGCCCACCCATTTTCCTTAACCCAAGTCCAAAGACCAATGCCCACCCTTTTGGTTAGTTGATTTGTGAAAAAAAAAAAAAAAAAAAACACATACAGCAGCAGCAGCTCGACAGACAGCAGCAAGAATCTGATTTTCACTTTCAAGTTTGATTAAATTATTTCCGGAAGTTGTTGAAGTACTTGCTTTTATTAAAGAAGAAGGAGAGCTTATTCAACAACGATCTAATGCAAGAGGTATTTTATCATATTTCAAGAAGCTTGATTTTGTGTTTTATATGCACTTGTTAGATGATATTCTAGGCCTCACAAATGCTCTATCAAAACATCTTCAAAAAAAGAGCCAAGATTTGTTAGAAGCAGCTAAATTGATAAATGGAACGAAGCGAGCATTGAATAATTTAAGACAACACGAGTTTGATGGAATGTTGGCAAAGGTGACATGTTTTTGTGAAAAAAATAAGATTGAGATGGTAGAAATGTCGGAAAGTTATGGTAATCAAAGAAACCGTAAGAATGTCGTTACTAACCGGCATCATTTTGAAGTTGAAGTTTTTAATACGGTTTTGGATTCGCAAATTCAAGAACTTGAAAGTCGATTCAGTGAGGTATCAACAACTTTGATAGATAATATGTCGTGTTTAAATCCTTGTGATTTGTTTTCTAAGTTTGGCATACCTAAGATCCTAGCATTTTGTGAGATGTATCCGAATGATTTTAGTGAAGAGGAAAGATGATGCCTTTCGGGTGATCTTTCGGTATTTTATCACACATTAAAGGAAGATGAAAAATTTGCAAAACTAAATGGAATGTGTGATCTTGCTCGTGTAATGGTGGAAACCGAAAAACATAAAACTTTTCCTTTGGTTTATCGGGCGTTGAAGTTAGCATTAGTTTTGCCGGTTGCAACCGCAACCGTTGAGAGGTGTTTTTCTAAGATGAAGCTTATCAAGACGGATTTACGCAATAGAATGGGTGACGACTATTTGAACAATGCTTTGATTTGCGCGGTTGAAAGAGACACTTTTGATAAAGTCAAAGAAGATGATGTAATGGCTCGATTTCAAGCTTTCAAGAACAGAAGGGGCGAAATCTATTAGGTATGTGTCTAAAATTATCTATTATCATGTTGTTATCTTTATTTCCTTTACATTGTATGAAACTATGGCGAAATTTTTTTTTTTGAACGTTGCTACTGAAAAATATTTCTAGATCCGCCACTGCCCAAACCCACAATTTTTTTTAAAAACTAATTCCAAACGCTTTTTATATAGCACTATGGAACTCATTGGAAAGATAATAGAACGCTCGTTAATTTGGTTTAATTTTTTTCTTTAAAAAATCTCGTATATAAAAGATATTAACGTTTAAAAGTTATGAGAGGAAACATGAGAGAGAAAATAATAAAGTTTTAATATTTACATTTAGTACATTATGTATTTAATAGATTATGATATTTAAACCATA
Source organism: Ambrosia trifida (assembly GCA_028751855.1). Lineage (NCBI taxonomy): Eukaryota > Viridiplantae > Streptophyta > Magnoliopsida > Asterales > Asteraceae > Ambrosia > Ambrosia trifida. The sequence goes on along the minus strand of CM054126.1, from coordinate 125,989,956 downwards.
TTTATTCCTTTTTTTTTAATTGGTGTAGAGTTGCTACATCACATTTTATGTGGAGAGATTGCATAATATTATGACATGTCATTAAAAATGCTTTGGTTTATTATATATATAGATATAGATATAGATATAGATATAGATATAGATGATAATAAACAAAAACAATTTGAACACTAGTGGTTCTAAAATTGAACCATGCAACCCTCATTCTCCACATTTAGGATCTCAAAATCTCTAAAAAAGCGATCAAACATCTACCAACACTGATCTGTCTCCCATCTTTGTGACGCATAGCTACGGGTAAACCTCATCATCGATGACGAAACCACTGTCCGCCTCTGGACTAGACTGCGATCGTAGTATGCTCGTTTTTCAGGATCCACAAGCGTCGTATACGCCAAGTGCACTTTCATGAACTCATCCTCGGACGACTCACAACTTCCCACATCCGGATGCAAAACTCTAGCCAATCTACGGTACGCTGCTTTCACCGCTAGCGTATCCGCTCCAACACCAACCCCGAGCACCTCGTACAACGACGAAGAGCTAGTGTTTGCCCTAGCTGCGAAAACCCGAACCCTATCGAATCGGACGGAGGTTGAACTCGAATGTGAAGGTTTGTGTGAATTAAAATGGAGATTAAGGGGAGCAATAAATGAAGATGAAGTAGAAATCGCCATTTATCACTGATGTTAATTTAACGTATGTTTTTGTTGGTTGGATTAATTTATAAGCATGGTAAGACAATAAACAGTGATGAGTAGACAGTCAACGGCCGTGTTTACCACAGTTACGATCTATAAATTATATATTGTTTACAATGAAAATTTTGGAAGTTTATGAATAAATAGAATTTCTTATTTACATAGTACATTAATGGTATTTAGTATGGTTGTTTTCTTTTATTTAACTTTTCGACATCAAGTGTATGCATAGCAGCATAAGTGACAAACTTATGTTGAAGGAATCCAACCTATTGGTTTGTAGAGAGAGTTTCACGTACGATATGTTTAGCAATTTTCCAATTTCTTGGTTTGAATTCAAATATCTTTGAGGTAATGTATTATATTTATTTCTGGTATTGTGCTGAAAATGAGTTTGTAATAATGTGGTTTGAGTGTTTCATGCAAATGATATGTGTATATCAATGAAATGAATTATATGTTTTACTTTTCGTTTTACTTCGTGCATAAAAAATGAGATATCTTGTGATGTTTTGCTTAATCTTATATTTTAAAGTATTAATCAAATCTGGTAAACTTATTTTAATTTTATTTATACATTCGATGACATTTCATTTACCCTTTGTTTAACCATAAAGTTCATGAGTCTCTAATTAACCTAGTCTTCTAATGTTTTAAAAGGAGGTTGACATAAAATAGGGGGAAAATCACCAAACTAGCCATTGACCAATTTTTTTTACCATACTAGCTACCTTCCATCTCTTGGGAGAGTCGGCTCACAGGTCCCGAGGTGTCTTTGTGAGACCTCGGTGGAGGACCAATAATTTACTGCCACGTCGTCACCCACCCACTCTCTCTCTCTCTACTTCTCTCCTTCCAACACACACTCTCTCTTCATGCTCCACTGAGTTTGCAGTCGGAAACCTGCATCAATTGACGAAAGATCCATACATCAGGTTCAAGGGCAATTTGGTCAATTGACGAAAGATCCATACATCAAGTTCATATAATATGTCTGCATATCATGCTGAAGATCATACAAAAATGAAAAATCCATTACCTCACCGGAGACGTCACCGGAGACGTTGCCGGACACGACTCCGGTGTAACCAACATTTCCTCTGCCTTCTTTATTAGTTCGATTGTTCGAGTGAGTTGGTCAGGAGCAAACTGAGTCATAATGTCGTCTTTTGATTTCGAAATAAACGACGTGCGGAAGTCTGATCATGTCTGTGGATGCTTAAATCTTGCGAAAGGTTGTTGAGAGAGAGAGAGAGAGAGAGAGAGAGAGAGAGAGAGAGAGAGAGAGAGAGAGAGAGAGAGAGAGAGAGAGAGAGAGAGGGGGGGGGGGGAGAGTTGGGAAGTGTGTAGGCGAGGTCTCACAAAGACGTTTTGGGATTCAGGAACCGTCTCTCCAAAGACGGGTGAGGTGTCGCTCAGCTAGTGGTCCATCACCGAGGTCTCACGAAGACGCCTCGGGACTTGTGAACCGACTCTCCCAAATGACGGGAGGTGGCTAGTTTGGTAAAAAAAAATTGGTCAATGGCTAGTTTGATGATTTTCCCTAAAATAGGTGTTTTCAAGTCAAGGAAATTCGTACGAATGGAATGGATACGTTGCATGAAGATGTAATAATTATTTTTGACGGTATAATCTAAACATAAACATATATAGTTAACTATTTACATAATTTCTATATTATTTATAAATTAAAAATTAATTTATTTGAGTAATTGTTTTATATTTATAAACTAATCGGTTTTATTGATATGGAAATTAAAAACTAAAAATTTTCTAATTTATCAATTAATGAAACCCGTCTTATTTGTTTGTGGCTTGATCGGTCATTACTCATTAGTTCTTGGTCACTCATCCAACGTTTCATCCTTTGTAAGGCTAATGGGTGTGGGGATATCCTAGGAATGTCTCGGACTGTCCTAGACGGGCTACATCGCCTCCCAGGACCATCCCCGTCCTAAACATTCTCTGCAGGACGTGGGAGACGGACCGAGCTTTGATTATTTTTTATTATTTTTTTAACGTTAAAGCTTTTATTAAAAAATAATATCAATAATAAAAAAAGGATGAGTTGTCCTCATACTCTTAGATTGTCTTCAAAAGAAGGACAACCTCCTTTGCTTACGTGACATCTTATATGGCATGATGGGTTTGTCCCCGTACCCAATAGCCTAAAGATACTAACCATCTAGCTCATTGCCACACTCATATTTTTTTTTTATATGTTAAGTGAGTTGATGAAGTTTTTATGGTTTCTAATATTTTTTTTTCTAGAAAATAATATTGCCACTAAATAAAAATACAACTAATTTTTTTTCTCTTAATAAGATTAATATGTTTTAGATACTCGTCGTTCGCCCATCAACAAATGAACCATTTGTTACGGAGACAGAAGACAAACCTAGAAAGCTTTTTTTTTTCTGCAAGTCATCTCGATGTTAGCCGATGATTATGCATCGGTAGTCAATGGTCAATGTAGATGGTCAATGTAATTATTGTAGATTATTATGTAGTGGTCAATGGTCAATCTAGGTGGTCAATATAGTTATTGTAGATTATTATTGTATTTTCATATTAGCTTTTCTCTTGTAACTATTTAAGCACATTGCATGTCAATGAGAAAGCAAGCCATTGTATAATCTCACATGGTATCATTGTAAGGTGTACTGTTTTCGAACACCACCTCTGCCATCCACTTTCATAGTTGTTCTTGAACAACTTCAATTCACATCCACATAATATTGTTGGTCACTTCTTTGATTCTACACCTCTTTTTTTATTTTTTCAACAATCCGCATAATATTGTCGGTCCCTTTTCACAGTTTCATATGGCCAACAACCGATCATTTTCAGGCCCATCTCATTGTCTTAACCCTCGAAACCACACCAACCGACCTAATAACTGAACCAGAAACACCTACATGTCACCACCCCCATACCCGAACAATCCTCAAAAACAACCATACTATCCTCCTTTTTGGGCCCCTCCTTATTGGACACCACCATCTTGTCCCTACCCAACCCAAAATTGGTCACAACCTTGGTATCCACCGACGTCTTCTAGTTCTCACAATACCCGTGGCAGTCAAAGGTCAGCACAGGCTCACCTTACCGAGGTAGATTCTTTGGAGCCTACACAGCTTGCAGATGCGGTTCATGCTCTTTCAGTTGATTCAGGTGATGAAAATGATCAGTGGAACTTCAATACAGGTGCATCTTCTCATATCTCTTTAGATAAAAATAATATTGACACGTTTTCCACGTTTGCACCAATAGTGTCAATAATTGTTGGCAATGGCAATAAACTTTCAGTTTTGGGATCCGGAAACTCCACCTTAAATTTTGCTTCCAAACCATTATACCTTAAAAACATCCTTTTCAACCCAAACATAGTCCAAAACCTTATATCTGTTCGTCAATTTAATATTGATAATTACACATCTATCGAATTTGACCCATATGGGTTTTCTGTGAAAGATTTTAAGGATGACACGATCCTGAGTCACCACAACAGTACGAGTGACATGTACCCACTCACCCCAAATGCTTCCGCCACCGCTTGTTTTACATCCACCCAAGACTCTCCTTTTTGGCATTATCGACTCGGTCACCCGGGTCAACCCGTAATGGACCTTCTTCGTTTAAACAATTTTATTTCTTATAACAAGGAAAAGACTTCGTCTCTTTGCCATGCTTGTCAGTTGTCCAAGCACAAACGTTTACCATTTAATGATTCTGTTTCTCATACATTATGTCCATTTTCGTTATTGCATTGTGATTTATGGACTTCACCACTTTCAAGTCATGCGGGTTACAAATACTATTTGGTAATAATTGATGATTTTACTCATTACCCGTGGGTTTATCCACTTAAATTTAAATCTGAAACTTTTTCCAAAATAACACATTTTCATCAATTTGTTTCCACCAAATTTCGTCTTCCCATACAAGCAATCCAATGTGACATGGGGGGCGAATTCGATAACACCAACTTCCACAACTTCACCTCTCAAAATGGCATTCAACTTCGGTTCTCGTGCCGTCACACATCTCAACAAAATGGCAAAGCCGAACGCATGATCTGTCGCATAAACGAGATCATGTTCACCCTTCTCACCCATGCCTCTTTACCCTCCACCTATTGGGTTGAGGCCCTTCACACCGCCTCTTATCTTTACAACATTCTCCCCACTAAACTTCTCCAAAACCGCACTCCTTTATCTCTCCTTTAATTTTGTGAGCCTTCCTATGACCACCTTCGCGTGTTCGGCACCTTATGCTACCCGAACACCTCCGCCACCCGTCCTAATAAACTCACCCACCGCTTTCTTCCATGCCTTTTTCTAGGCTACCCAGCCAACTATCGCGGGTACCGATGCCTTGACCTTGTTTCGAGCAAAACCATATTTTCCCGACATGTCACCTTCGACGAAAAAGTTTTTCCTCTTTCCAATCCTTCATCCCCACCTTCCGATCACTCTTTCCTTGACCCTAACCCACTCCTATTCGGCCCAAAACTTAAACCCCCCACCGGCCCACACCCAACACCCTTCACCGGTCCAACACTTAAACCCTCCACCGGCCCATACCCTACACCCTCCACCTGCTGCACCCAGCCCACCACCACCCCCACAACCCGACCAGAATCCTCCTCCCACTGTCAACCCTACGCATCACCCAATGCAAACCCGGTCCCGTGCCGGCATCTTTAAACCTAAAATCCCTTTTTCCCTACATACCCAGACCTCTCCTACTCCCTCACCTCTCCCTAAATCCCATCTTTCCGCCCTTACCGACCCAAACTGGAAGCAAGCCATGGTTGACGCATATGAAGCTCTATTGGCCAACAACACGTGGGAACTTGTCCCTCGCCCACCCGATGCTCCTATCATCCGATGTATGTGGCTTTTCAAACACAAGTTCCATGCTGACGGTTCTCTAGAGCGACACAAGGCTCGCTTGGTAGTAAATGGAAAAAGCCAAACAGTTTGGATTGACTGTGATGAGACTTTCAGTTCAGTGGTCAAACCTACCACTATTCGCACTATCCTCAGTCTTGCCATTTCAAGAGGCTGGTCTTTGCACCAATTAGATGTCAAAAACGCTTTCCTACACGGCCACTTGAAGGAAACCGTATACATGTTTCAGCCTCCTGGTTTCACCTCTGACACACACCCTAAATATGTTTGCAAACTTAATAAATCTTTATATGGTCTAAAACATGCTCCCAGAGCTTGGTATCAACGTTTTGCAGGGTATTTGCTAAAGTGTGGATTCAAAGGCAGTGTTTGTGACTCTACACTCTTTATATATCATCATCGCAACCAAATGGCGTACCTACTACTTTACGTGGATGATATCATTTTAACGGCCTCAAGCGATAGCCTTCTGCAACAAATCATTAAGTCCCTCACTGCTTGTAACACCCCAACCGATGGCAGAAACATCGAGGTGTCACGAAGTGACGATTGTTCAATAGCTCATGGACTAAAAGTGTAAATTTATCAATTGATTAAATAGTTTATTACATTGAAATGAAAATTACATAATACAAGAATTCTAAAGTGTCAAGTCTAACTAAAATACAATAAAGTCAAAGCTTAAATATATATTCAAAAGCTTAAAATAAGCATCTCAAAATAACCTGAAACATGTACGAAAATAGTATATATCAATACAAAAATGTATTGGTGAGCATACCCTATTTGAATACATATAATAGAAAAAGAGTTTCACAATTCACGTGTTATACTGTCTACAATTTAGTGTTCAAGCTATGTACAAATGCTACCCAAAATCAAACCTTTGTTTAATGAATCAAGAGTCACATATATATAGTATTCGCTCATAGTAGGCGATGAATAATCGTTCACACATAACAATAATTAAGTACTATTTATTGCTATGCTAGGCCGCCCAGCGGTTAATGATTAAGGTCATAAGTACACACTATCAGCGAATCAACAAGTAAAACACATACAAGAATTGCGATTGTGAATATAGAATAAATCATGATTAAGTGAGTGAAGTAATATGCGTACATGAGTCACCCCAAAAGTGTAAAACATGAAAAAGGGGAAAGATATACTCACAGTTTGCGAAAGCGATCAAAATCCACTTAAGCGGTCGTGAGCTATGTAATGGGAATTCCGAGGAATTCAACCTATAATGTGTAAGAATACTAATAAGGAAGTGTCTAAAAAGTCTAAGGTAACTAGGGTCTAAGGCATTAGGGTTTGCTAAGTCGATTTGGGGAATTAGAGTTTTTATGATAAATCGCGTTAATGTAAAAGTTATATAATAACATACCAAAGTTTGTAAATACGGTTTACGTAATATAATTATTACCTATAAAATATGTTTGAATAATTAAGACAAATTAATTTAGTTAATTACTTTTAACTAAATTAAAATAAATACAATAATCATAAATGTATAAATAAATAATTATGTGTTTCACAATGATCTAACAAATGATAATTAAGATTTTCAAACATAAAACATTTTCATTTTATAAGAAAAGTATTTATAAAATAGATGTTTAAATAGTGTAAATAAATAAATGTTCAATTATGTCTATTTAAACATAAATAAGATTAAAAATACAAGACATGATCCAAAAATGTTATTTTTATAGAAAATGGATTCCTTATGATGTAAATCAATGAAAATAATTTTCTCATAATTTTTATAAACTTATTTATATTTAAAAACTGATTTAATAGAATTAAATCATGTTTAAATGATTAAAATAGAGAAATTAATAAAAATAGGTGTTTTCTGAACTAATAATTTTTATTTCAGTTCATGATGATGAGAAATAATTACTCAAAAAGTTTGAGATTAAAATCGTTAAAAACGAAATTTTTATAAATTAATTATGATTAAAACAATTTAATTCAATAAAAATAGAAAAATAAGACATTTTCCAGAAATTAAAAATGTGATAATTTTCTATGAGGTGTCAAAAAGCTGCACCTAAATTTTTATAATTTTTGGATCAAAAATGAATTTATTATGATTATTTAAAGATATAAATGTTTATATATGAATAAAAAGATAAATAATAAGAAAAATAATAATCCTAAAAAAAACAAGTCAGACCATAGGATCTGAGGGACTCGAACCCGAGTCTTGGACAAGTGCTCACGCACCAATAACCATTACACTACAACACAATTTGTTGAATTTATTCAAACAAAAATCTATTTAAAATGTGTATAAGGTTCATCTTCTTCCCCAAATTCACAAACCCTAACCCTAATTTATCATCACCCTCAATTCATTAATGATAATGTACGAATCCAGAGGGGTTTCAAAGATGGATGATTATCTAACAAAACGGCACAAGAAAATTGTACTCACAATGCGTATTAAGATCGAACCACAAGCTTCTATTCCCGCACTAAAAATCACGAACTAAGGAGGATTCAAGCGATGGTTTTGTACAATTTTTAGTGGGTTTCGGATGTGTATGAGTGCTAAAACAAAATGGGGAGTTCAATTTATATTGAGGACGAGTAGAACGAGCGTTATTGAGCTTTATTATGTCCGATCGTTTATATGCTTTAGATGCCATTAACGGCTCCTTAAAACAACATTTAAACGCATAATTATTAGTCAAAACAGTCGGTTAATGATGGAGAAAACGTTTGGAATTATAAAAATCTTGAAACGAACATTAATACGCGGATTTGAGGCCTCGCCAGAAAAGATTCCGGCGGCCGGAACTGTTCTTAGTCGGAAAATCGTGTGGGACAAGAGGAAAGCTTCTTTTTGTTTTAAAAACTTTCAGCTATTGGCAGATTTGGTCCCTCTATTAGTTTGGTTAAGTTTATTGTGATTTTCAGTTAAGTTTCTTTAATAAAACACTAACCAAGTTAACTAACTTAACATAAAAGTTTCTAAAACTTTTTAAATCTTGCATTTTATTTTTTTATAAAATTCTTTTACGAATACGTTTAAACATACTCATTTAATTAAAAACGTATACCCGACCCATGATAAATTTTTTAGTTCACTCTAATATAAATTTTGAAAATGACAAAACTTACAGGGACTATAATAGAAACATTAAATACATGAAGGACTACAATTGACAACTTGATAAAGATGAGGGTGACGGTTGTCACAGTCTCCCCTACTTTAGAAAATTTTGTCTCGAAATTTCTTTCAAGTGGAGGTTACTATGAAACAAAAGGCGTTGTAAAGGTCAAGTAGGTTTTTTTTTTTTTTTTTTTTTTTTTTAAATTTCATCAGTCATGGTTTGATAAATTTTAAAGTAGTTGTCTAATATCCAAAGTAAAAGTTTCAAAATCTTTGACAGTTGACCCGAGATTAGGAAGCTCTAACTGCACTTTACTAGAGTATACAACAAGAATCCAAATAATCGAAGGTGTAAGAGTACACAAGGTTTTAGTTTCTGTGTGGGTGGTCAAAATAAAGACTCTGGGAAGGCGAACTGAAGCTCGTGTAAAAACGTTTTATTGAAAATGCTAGCTATTAGTCAACGATCTAATGAAGAGGTAACTATAAAGTAATGGGTAGGTTCTTGGTCAAACTCCTAGTCTGGTCCCGTAGTATCGTTTATGCTTATATATAGGGTGTACCGCAGCTAACCCACCACACTCCCGATACTTTGGACTCGTACTGATTGTCTACCAACAGTCTAAATAGAATTACACACCACCCTCATGTACATGTAAATCCATGATTGCGTTCCGGACCGTAATCATCGATTTAGCTTACACTAGGGTGTTATGCTTTTCCATAACCCTAACAAGAAATAAATGCGTGCAACCAATATGTAATAGTCACTGTAATGAAATAATGACATGGTTAGAGGTCCTTCCCTTTCGGGTTTACCATTTAACCGTAATGAGAGTAACATGTAAGTAATAGACATGTTTAGAGGTTCTTCCCTTTCGGGTTCACCCTTAACCGGTAACTTCTATTCACATCGTTGGCTCGAAATGTAACATCGCGAATTTCCCCTATTTTTTTATGATAAAAAGAATGTATTGTTTTAAATACCTTAAACTAATAATTATTTGTATCTCGACACTTTTGTACGTTTTAAAAATATTTCGAGTCACTTTCGAGCTTATATAATCATATTATGAATTTAGAATAATATAGTTTTAGGGAAATAAATTGCCAAAAAAAGATTTGTGTGGACCGGGACTCGAACCCGCGTCCACAGCCAACCAACACACAGTGACAACCAACTGAGCCAACTATCATCTTGTGTAGTATTTCATAAGAAAATAAACTTAACACACTCCTTAAATTGATCAGTCAAAGTCCTGGTAAAAGTCCTAGTCAAAGTCTTAGTCAAACAGTCAAAGTCTTAGTCAAATAGTCAATTCATCATAAAAACCTTACTTTATGGTGTTGACCAATTTTAATGGCTAATTGAATCCAAAACTAGTATGAAAACCCACCTATGACCCATTATACTTTGCACCTCTAAATCGATTGTTTCAATCCGATTAAACTTTCCCTCATACCCTTCTTCTATAGTCTATTACTTCTACAATTGAAGCTTTGATTATAAACTCTTGTAATTGGCGAATTGGAAGCTTGATATTCTTTCTTTTTCGACTAGCTACGTTGTTGAGTCTTTGGGATTCGCCTCGCATACATTCACAACACTTAGAGGATAATTCACCTTAGCCAAGGTGAGTTTACATAGCCCCTTTTTCTATTTTACATTTTGGGATGAAACATGTTTAAACTTTTTATACACTATCATTTACTCATTCTTACATTGTTGAAACTTGTGATTTAATTACACTATCATTTACTCATTCTATCATTTGACTGTGACAAAAAGACACAGTACAATCATTAACATTGATCAAGCCGCCTGTTTAGATTATAGCGCTATAGGTCTGACAAACCCATCCCCCCGCATAAATTCAGGGATGATCGATAACAGTAACAACATTTAACTAACTTGCGAGTTAGTCATCAGTCGACACAAGGTTTGATTGTATAAAGACGCATTGTTACATGTCGGAATCATACTCTATCATCATACAACTGTGATTGTTGTACAAACTATTGTTATCAATTATATTCAGGTTCTACTTGCTTGAAGATTTGAATTAATGCTTGAAGATGTGTGCATAGTATTATTCATTTTGATGTACGAATTCTTGTAGAACAATTGTATGTAATTTATTTAAATCATTTAATGAAATTTATTATTCACCATGAGCTACTGAACAATCATCAATACGTGACATCCCGATGTTTCCGCCATCGGTTGGGGTGTTACAGATTGGTATCAGAGCCATGGTTATAGGGAATTAGGTTATCAGAAAAATAATCTAGTCTATAACCATAGGATTATAACCAGTATTTGCTCCTTTTACTTGCTATTCTCTATCTACCTCCTACTGCTCATCCCTACTTTCATCCTTACAAGAAGGTTGCTCTCCACCATTGGATCTACTCTTAGACTAATAGGACAAAATCCTCAGGTTTAGCCTGAACCACCTTGAGATCTCGTCGAAGTTCTAGATTTTAATAACGAACACGTGCAATCTGGATGGGTGAACGCCTGTATTCTGAGTCTTCTGTCTAGGCTGGCATTGCGCATATATCCCAATCAGACGAGGGACCCGGATGCCTACCTGGGAATTCTCGGGATGAGTGTTCACCTATAGGCTAAAGCATGTCTTCACTATGTTATTAGAATCTAGAAGTTTTGATAAGTCAACGTTTTCGTTTATTCGTTTTAATTAATGAATAAATGATTACACTCACTTTCCTTAAACTAAGCTCTAAAATCTCAAAATTTTACAGCTTAAATCAATCTCATTTCATAACCATCTATGGATTTCACAATCACACTTCACCTTACCATCGTAGCCACTTTTTAAATATTCAACACCCTACCCAAATCATATTATTTCATTTCTCCACATGTTACTTATTTTTAAAAACTATAACCTCATACCTTAGCACAAACTAAAGATTTCTAAATCCTGTTGTATTTTCATTACCTAGTAACTTTACAAAGTACATATTTTTTTTGTCAAAAGATGTCCTCGAACTTAAATTCAATTGTTTATTTGTTGACGTAACAAACGATTTTCTATATAACGCTTTAAACTATTAAAAATCACTAATAGAACCTTGATCTTCAAAACCTAATGTCATGTTTGAAATCTCCAACTAACGGGAATATTTTAATCAAAGCCTACTTAGCTTGTACTATTTAACAACTTTTGCTTTATGTACAAAACCAATTTTGAAAATAAATTTTTTTTTCATAGGAATAATATCTAATCTCTAGATTCTCCATCGACACTCACTCATTTTCAACTTGTTCAAATTTTTACAATATTTGGCATATACCACAATTATGTTTTCTTATACACTTGATTATAACCTTTGATCCAAACCCCAAAATTTACACTGCTACATAATCTCCTTACTATAAAATAAACTTTTTATCAACTATCTTCACATTCACTATCTCTCACAACCTTGATTCTGCTTCAAGATTTTTCATCATCCTCTCAAGAACTAAATTTATATCCTTCACCTTCTCAAACATGAACTAGTTACCCATGATAACCAAACTATTGAAACTTGGTTGTGTGTTGCATCAAACTTAATTTTTAGTTATACATGAGGATTCGATTATCTACCATATTTAAACATTTGATACTAGAAATCATGGAATATAAACTATTTGCTATAGACACACCTAGAGTCATTAACCTTGTCAAGGACAACACTATTACAACTCGCATGCTATGCTTGATACTTGATTGTTTATATGTACATATTATCAATTTGCAATTTATGTGTGAAATAATTGGTACACTTAATCAAACAACTGGTAGAGGATGAAGTACTTGCTCAACAGTTAGTTGAGTACCAAATAACCTACTCAACGATTGGTAGAGGTCATCATGCCTGCTCAACAGTCGGTAGAGGCCCTACAACCTGCTCAACGACTGGTAGAGGCTATCGCACCTGCTCAACAATCGGTAGAGGTTCGTACTCACTGACTGGTAGAAGTCTTTTTCCTACTCAACAGTTGGACTCATTTTTGGATACATTGTAAACGATTCAATCACAAGGTTATTTTGCATTACTTACATGTGTGTTTAGAGTCATAGAAGGACACAAAACCCTAATGTAAGGTAAATTGGTGATTGCGGTTTGGAACGTAATCATGAATTTACAGGTACGTTAAGGTAGTGTGAAATTCTAATAAGGTTTTAGTAGTTCATTTGGTTTTCATATAGCAAATCAATTCATGCATTTCTTATAAGATTCCTAAAACATAAGTTTAGTATTTTGCTAGATTCTTATGCTTCTTGCTACTTCAGACGAACCTAATCCAATCCTTAAAACTCACATCTCAAACCTCTTATCCAAATTATTCGAAACAAACTATTCTATTACCTATAAATTCATATCGTGCCTTAACCCAAACCACAGCTGCCTTAATTTCTACCTAATCAACCTCAAACCTGTGTTTTTAATAACTTCGGGACGAAGTTTCCAAAAGTAGGGGAGACTGTAACATCGCGAATTTCCCCTAATTTTTTTTATGATAAAAAGAATGTAATGTTTTAAACAATATATGTTTTAAATACCTTAAACTAATAATTATTTGTATCTCGACACTTTTGTACGTTTTAAAAATATTTCGAGTCACTTTCGGGCTTATATAATCATATTATGAATTCAGAATAATATAGTTTTAGGGAAATAAATTGCCAAAAAAAGATTTGTGTGGACCGGGACTCGAACCCGCGTCCACAGCCAACCAACACACAGTGACAACCAACTGAGCCAACTATCATCTTGTGTAGTATTTCAGAAGAAAATAAACTTAACACACTCCTTCAATTGATCAGTCAAAGTCCTGGTCAAAGTCCTAGTCAAAGTCTTAGTCAAACAGTCAAAGTCTTAGTCAAATAGTCAATTCATCATAAAAACCTTACTTTATGGTGTTGACCAATTTTAATGGCTAATTGAATCCAAAACTAGTATAAAAACCCACTTATGACCCATTATACTTTGCACCTCTAAATCGATTGTTTCAATCCGATTAAACTTTCCCTCATACCCTTCTTCTATAGTCTATTACTTCTACAATTGAAGCTTTGATTATAAGCTCTTGTAATTGGCGAATTGGAAGCTTATATTCTTTCTTTTTCGACTAGCTACGTTGTTGAGTCTTTAGGATTCGCCTCGCATACATTCACAACACTTAGAGGATAATTCACCTTAGCCAAGGTGAGTTTACATAGCCCCTTTTTCTATTTTACATTTTGGGGTGAAACATGTTTAAACTTTTTATACACTATCTGTCACACCCTCAAAATCCACTTGCGGAGTTTTACCGCGAGGCGCATGACAAACCAGGATCCAAACCAACGATCACAATAAACAAGTCTAAATGAATATAAATGCAATTTCAAAACATAGTTTAAAATCCCGTTTACAGCGGAAGCTTATTCAAAAACAGTATCTCAACAATGAAATAATAGTTCAACGTTCAAAAGACCATGCAACCCTAGTTAGACGCCGTGCAGACGCGTGCGCCCTAGTCCAGTCGTGCTACCTTAGCGACCTGAGAAAACATGTAAAAGTTTACGTCAGCACAAAAATGCTGGTGAGTTTACAGGTTTTGTATCCAAGTACCAAGTCCACCTGTCCATACTATAATAAATCGAAAACCAGTATACGCTAGCTAGGCGTATGTTTTGTTACTACCACGATTGGAAAACCATTACTAACACGCATACCAGATGTTGTGCCCGAAAAAGTAAACCAGTTGTTCCTGTTGTTCCTGTTGTTCCTGTTTGAGACAATATGCACTCGCCCGGCCCTCCAAGCCGACGAGCGGGGTTGGTCACTCCCAATAGCGCTATTCACATTTCCCCGTTGTGCAAAGCCGCACATTCATGGTTCCCCCCGGGACTTCCAAAGATCGTGTAGTACACAATAGAAACCCATAGTATGACAGTAATTACCAAACAATCGTTTTAACACATGTTTTCTCCCCCGAAAGTATAAAACCAGTTTAAAAGAGGGGCCGTAAACTCACCTTAACGTGCAAGCAAAGAATCCGAACAGCAAGCAATATATGCTACCGACACCCTAATAACAGTGTCGCTCAGTGAGTATAGGCGTAATATCATTACCCATATAACTCGTTTGTCCAAGGCGTTTTAAATGTTCAAAAGTGTGTATGCGACGCCTAGTGATTCTACATGCAATAGTAAACCCTACGGACCCGTTGGTGAATACGTTGGTTACAATTAGTTTCTACATTCCGTATGTGTCTCAGACAAGTGTACTTCAGTTACATGTCAATTCCATACCACCTAAGACCTCAATTAATCACAGAAGCACATAATACACAATCTGTGTTTTCAGGACAGATTGTGCGCCATCAAAACGAATTTATTTAAAATAGCAATTCAGTGAGTTAACCTCCCAAATTTTTACTTAATTTTCTTTGGGATTCACTCGACAATACCTATTTTTGTTTTGTCTTAATTCCAAACACAAAAATTATGAAAATTCGTACAACACAGCTATGTCCAGAAAATCTCCTCAACAGGTCAGTTTAGTAGGAAAATTCTTAAAAATTGTGTATTCATCCAAACGAGATGAATCCACTTGGAAAAGCTCTAGTTTTCCAGTATTGACCTACTGTAAAAATTTCATAACCTAACTCCTTGTAAATCTCAAGTTATGACCATTTAAAGTTAGCCCAATTTACAAATCCGAAAATCTGATATGACCCCCAATCAATTAAAATTCCAAAAACGACTCAAACGATGTCCAAATTCGATGGTTTTACCCATTATGAAAAGCTAAGACCTTGTAAGTTACAATCATGCAAAGAATCGATCAAACCAATTATTTTCAAGCCACGAAACAGACCCTACAAGTCGACTTTCAGAATCTGTCCAGATTCTGATCGTACAATATTATCAATTATATCAAACCCTAGTTGCATATTATCAATCAATAACACCTAATAATCATCATACAACTTTCCTAATACCTATTCCCATCAGATCCTATTATCAAACATGTCAAGATCAAAGCTTTTAGGATCAAAACACCAATAACTTGCGCAACAAGCATCCTATGATGTTACTACGCGTTTATTAATAGGTTTAATCCGTTTAATCTTCAAAAAGACTCATGTTTTAATGTTTATTAAACCTATTCAGACCTGGACAAACTTGTTATATGATTTTTACAATAAAACATAAAGTAAAAAGCGTAAGAAATCATGAGTTATACCCTTAGCTCTTCAAATCAATCAATCGCGCGCCTTGGAGCCTCCCAATTGATGATCTTGAGCCTTAGCAGGAGTTTTTGGAGTGAAATATTCGTGTGGGGCAGTAAGGGGGCGATTAGGGTTGAGTATGAGGGCTGCATGGGAGTTAAGGATGTTTAAATATGAGTTTGAGGCGGTTTAAACCCGTCAGGTAGCATCGAGCGGCCGCTCGGAGCCTGTGAGCGGCCGCTCACAGGTCCGGGGCGCGCGTTTTTGCTTCGTTTAACCTCCCGACGCGTTACCCATCGACGTTTTCGTTGTTTCGAACCGTAACAAGTGTAACCCCATGCGTTAAGACCCTAATCAACCTCACGCTCCACTTTTAATAATTTTTATTAACGTGTTCGGTTTAGGTTCACATAATCACGTATGGTTTTCACATAAGTTTGTCAGATATCACCGAGACACATAAGTTTGTTATTCACCAACGTCCGAGGTTCACTAATCATGAAATCACATGTTAACTCACACAAGGAGTCAGAACCCGACCCACACAAGGAGTCAAAGCATCTCATAACCCGAGATGTGAAAGTAGTCCCAAACCGGACTAGAAAACGTTTTGTAAGTTGTCTCAAACCCGAGACAATGCACGTATGTCCTTTCTAGCTATCTAGCTAACCCTCGTTAAGTATAATATACGCGTGACTCGCTAAGGTAGACTTTCATCTAGACAATGTTGTTAACCAGAATTTGCCGGGTGTCACATCATCCCCACGTTAAAAGAATTTTCGTCCCGAAAATTGCACAAGTACCAAAAGAACAAAAGAAATAACGACGGGAACAAACAAAAGATAGAAACCAAAAGAGAGATTTACCCGAGTTGTCACATCATCCCCACGTTAAAAGGAATCTCGCCCCGAGATTCATTCAGCTGCAGAAGAGACATATCTCGACTCGAACGCTTCCTTCGGAAAGAGATGAGGATACTTAGACTTCATCTGATCCTCCCGTTCCCACGTATACTCTGGTCCCCGGTTCGAGTTCCACCGAACCTTAACGATACGAATCTTGCTGTGACGTAGGCTACGAATCTTGTAATCAAGGATCTCCACAGGTTCTTCCACAATCCGAAGACGATCATCAACCTTGATCTCTTCCAGTGGAACAATGAGAGACTCGTCAGCCAGACACTTCTTCAAGTTGGACACATGGAAGACGTTATGTACGTTACCGAGCTCCGTCGGTAAATCAAGACGATATGCCACCGGCCCAACCCGTTCCAGGATCGTAAATGGTCCGACATACCGTGGGTTGAGTTTGCCACGCTTCCCAAAGCGTATGACGCCCTTCCATGGTGAGACTTTTAGAAGTACTTTGTCATTAACTTGGAATTCCAATGGTTTGCGACGCTGATCGGCATAACTCTTTTGCCGATCCCGTGCCGCCGCCAATCGGTTGCGAATCTGTACGATCTTTTCCGAAGTTTCGTACACTAGCTCAGGCCCAGTGAGTTGACTCTCACCCACTTCAGCCCAACAAAGAGGAGAACGGCATTTCCGCTCGTACAGTGCCTCGAACGGAGCAGCCTTGATGCTCGTGTGATAACTGTTGTTGTACGAGAATTCTACTAATGGTAGATGAGCTTCCCAACCCTTGCCAAAATCGATCACACATGCCCGCAGCATGTCTTCTAAAGTTTGAATCGTGCGCTCACTTTGACCGTCAGTCTGTGGATGGTAAGCTGTACTCATGTCTAGTTGTGTACCCAAAGCCTTGTGCAAAGACTTCCAGAAGTGAGAAGTAAAATGAGAGTCACGATCCGAGATAATAGAAACTGGCACCCCGTGCTTAGAAACAACTTCCTTCAAATAAAGACGAGCCAAACGATCCATGGTGTCGGTCTCCTTAATAGCAAGAAAATGGGCTGATTTCGTCAACCGATCGACAATCACCCATATCTTGTCATTCCCGCTTGGTGATTTAGGAAGTTGCGTGACAAAATCCATGGTAATCCGTTCCCATTTCCACTCCGGAATTTCAGGTTGTTGCAAGAGACCCGACGGTTTCTGGTATTCCACCTTGACCTTAGCACAGGTCAAGCACTTACTCACGTATAAGGCTATATCCGACCTCATGTTTGGCCACCAGTAAAGCACCTTCAGATCTTGGTACATCTTATCCGAACCAGGATGAATAGAATACCGGGACTTATGAGCCTCATCTAGGACGAGCTCCCGTAGTCCCCCAAATAAAGGAACCCATATGCGTTCTGCGAAGTAGTGCAGGCCATCAGGTCTTCGCTCGAGGTGCTTGTCGGCACCGTGCATAGTTTCAGCCTTAAGGTTTTCCTCCTTCAAAGCTTCTAACTGGGCAGAACGGAGTTGCTCAGGTAACGATGAATGAATGGTGAGTTGCAACGCCCGAACGCGACGAGGTTTAGTTGATTCCTTCCTGCTCAAGGCGTCTGCTACAACATTCGCCTTGCCAGGATGGTACTTTATGGCACAATCATAGTCGTTCAAAAGTTCGATCCAACGACGCTGCCGTATGTTCAAATGTTGTTGGTCGAAAATGTGTTGGAGACTCTTGTGATCGGTGTAGATGGTGCATTTGGTACCGTACAAGTAATGTCTCCAAATTTTCAACGCGAATACCACGGCACCCAACTCCAAGTCATGGGTGGTGTAGTTCTTCTCGTGCACCTTGAGTTGACGAGAAGCATATGCGATCACTTTCTCGCGTTGCATCAACACGCAACCGAGACCATGAATAGAAGCATCACAGTAGACAACGAAATCATCAGGACCCTCAGGTAAAGACAAAATAGGAGCAGAACACAGTTTAGACTTCAGTTCTTCAAACGCTGACTCTTGTGGTTCACCCCAGTCGAATTTTCTATCCTTCTGCGTGAGAGTGGTGAGGGGTTGAGCGATCTTCGAGAACCCCTGAATGAAACGACGATAGTAGCCCGCAAGGCCTAGGAATTGCCGCACCTCAGTTGGCGTCTTTGGTGCTCCCCAGTCCTTGATCGCTTCGATCTTAGCTGGATCGACATGAATCCCTAGTTCATTAACCACATGTCCTAGGAATTGAACTTCACGTAACCAAAAGTCACACTTTGAGAACATAGCGTAAAGTTGTTCCCGTCGCAAGAGTTCCAAAACTAACCGCAGATGTTCCCCGTGTTCGGTCTCGTTCTTGGAGTAGATCAGAATGTCATCAATAAATACAATGACGAATTTGTCCAAATATGGTTTACAGACGCGGTTCATCAAGTCCATGAAAACCGCCGGTGCGTTCGTGAGACCGAAAGGCATGACCAAGAATTCGAAATGGCCATAACGGGTTCGAAAAGCAGTCTTTGCAACGTCAGCTTCCCTTACCCGCAACTGGTGATAACCGGACCTCAAGTCAATCTTGGAATAATAACTAGAACCCTGGAGCTGGTCGAATAGATCATCAATACGCGGAAGAGGATAACGGTTCTTGACGGTCAATTTGTTCAGTTCTCTGTAGTCCACACACAATCGGAAACTTCCATCCTTCTTCTTAACAAATAGAATCGGGGCTCCCCAAGGGGAAGAACTTGGCCTGATGAAACCCTTGTCCAAGAGTTCCTGTAACTGACTAGACAATTCCTGCATCTCGGGAGGTGCAAGACGGTAGGGGGCCCGAGCAATAGGAGCAGCCCCTGGTACAAGATCAATACCGAACTCGACTTGACGATGAGGAAGAAGACCAGATAAATCATCGGGAAAAACATCAGGAAACTCGCGTACAACTGGAATATCGTCGATCTTCTTCTCATCACCAGAGGAAACAGATAAAAGCGCCAAAACGGCTGGATAACCCTTTCGAAGACACTTAAGGGCTTTCATGCTAGAGATGATGTTTAGCGGAACACCACCCTTGATACCGTACACAGAAAGGAATTCTCCATCAGGGAGAGGAATCCGAATAACCTTATCGTAACAGACAATCTCCGCGCGATACAAAGATAACCAATCCATTCCTACCACAACGTCAAAACTACCCAATGGCACCGGCATAAGGTCGATGGGGAACGATAAACCCGACAACTCTAATTGACACCCCCGAAGGATACTAGTAGCCTCAATCTTTTTACCGTCAGCCAACTCAATAATATACTTAGTCTCTAATGGTACGGGTACTACATCTAGCAGTCGACTAACATCCATGGATACAAAACTCTTGTCGGCACCGGAATCAAATAACACACTAACAGAACGATTATTGAGAAGGAACGTACCGGTAACTGTGTCGGGATCCTGTCTAGCCTCAGCGGCTCCAATGACGAAGGCACGTGCATTTCTGCCGCCGCCCCCGTTGTTCCCATTACTGTTGTTCCCGCCCTGCTTCAGTTTTGGGCAATCCTTCTTGTAATGCCCGGTCTCACCACAATTGTAACATCCTTGTCTTCCCGTAGTCCCTTGAGTAGTCGGAGCTGAGTTAGTAGTCGGAGCCTGGGTCGATGGAAGTGTAACCCGACAATCTTTAGCATAATGCCCTGTTCGTTGGCAGCGATGACAACGGTTACTGTCGCAGTTCCCTTGATGATGACGTCCACACTTGTTACATTTGGGCAGTTTCCCCGCATAACCACCCTGCTTGTTACCCGAAGAAGAAGAACCCCCATTATCAAACCTCTTACCCTGCTGTGTTGGCCCAGATCCTTTCCCGTCATTTTCCCACTTGCGCTTGTTGTTCTCTGGGGCCTTAACAGTCGAACCCTTCGCAGGCAAAATACCCTCATTCACCTTTAAGTTGGTCATCCTATGAGTCGATCGAACCACCTCTGCGTATGTAGGATGATTTCCCGCAGCCACTAACCCTGCGATTTCTGGTACTAACCCCGAGACATAATGCTCAATCCTCCTGTACTCTGGCACATGCAGATCGGGACACAGCACTGCCAACTCATTCCGCCTCACAGTATACTTCTCAATTTCCGACCCAGTCATCTTGAGGTTCCACACCTCGTGCTCTAGCTTCTGCACCTCTTCCCTCGGACAGTATTCACGCTTCAGCAGCTGCACAAAATTCTCCCAAGGCATAGCATACGCCTCCCCAATACCCATATTCTGGGTGATGTTATTCCACCAGGTCAGAGCAACATCCTGGAATAACGCAGCAGCATACTTAACCCGATCTTCTGGGAGACAGTTACACATCAGAAACACTGACTCCACTTTTTCCAACCACCTGAGTAAGCTCACCGCACCCTCAGTGCCAGAGAACTCCTGGGGCTTACAGTCCCGAAACATCTTGTAGGTACACATGGGTGGGGGTGGGTTAACAGGACCACCTGAAATGAAACGCATGAGAAACCACGAAGAATGCAAACAAGGTTCACCAATGAGGCAAGGAAAATGGATAAATCAACTTACCACCACCGTTGTGCCCTAACTGAAAGGCAGCTTGGAGTAAGTTGTTCAGATCATCCTGCGATAGGTTAATACCTCCACGACCACCAGCTCCACCGCGACCACCACCACGTCCACCATTGCGACCACCTCCACGTCCTCCTCGTACTCCAGACATGATTCTGGCAGAAAGAGCGAGAAAATTTAGTTTCGCAGATAAAGATAACCACTAATGTTCGCAAGATCAAAGCTAGATCCAATCCAGGACTATCCCTTCAAACCCAGAGCTCACCAGGGCTTCCATGCATTTCGGTTTATGATTTTGTGTGCACCCAAAATGATAAACCGCTCTACATGGTCCTCCAAGTGTTCTCCTAGTTCAAAGTTCAAATCACCGAATATAGACTCTTAGCTATACACCGTAATACTACGGTAGTTTATGGCAAGTGTTCCTATTAGAGTAGGAAAGGGAGATGTCCGAGCCTTGGACAAATCTCAAGAGTATACGAGTTACTCCAATATACTACACTGCCTAGAAAGCAAGTAACCCGACCTAAGATAGAACGGATGATGTAACATAGAGAGACCAAATGATTTAGAGACACCCCGACAAGACCATACGTAAACCACCATAATGTTTAGTACCATGTGATCGTCTAGTGTGTGTGACTCGGCTATAGATTAGACCCTACATGCAGTCCTAGTTCACTATAACCATTGGCTCTGATACCAATCTGTCACACCCTCAAAATCCACTTGCGGAGTTTTAC
Source organism: Ambrosia trifida (assembly GCA_028751855.1). Classification (NCBI taxonomy): domain Eukaryota; kingdom Viridiplantae; phylum Streptophyta; class Magnoliopsida; order Asterales; family Asteraceae; genus Ambrosia; species Ambrosia trifida. The sequence goes on along the minus strand of CM054126.1, from coordinate 125,967,830 downwards.
CGCGAGGCGCATGACAAACCAGGATCCAAACCAACGATCACAATAAACAAGTCTAAATGAATATAAATGCAATTTCAAAACATAGTTTAAAATCCCGTTTACAGCGGAAGCTTATTCAAAAACAGTATCTCAATAATGAAATAATAGTTCAACGTTCAAAAGACCATGCAACCCTAGTTAGACGCCGTGCAGACGCGTGCGCCCTAGTCCAGTCGTGCTACCTTAGCGACCTGAGAAAACATGTAAAAGTTTACGTCAGCACAAAAATGCTGGTGAGTTTACAGGTTTTGTATCCAAGTACCAAGTCCACCTGTCCATACTATAATAAATCGAAAACCAGTATACGCTAGCTAGGCGTATGTTTTGTTACTACCACGATTGGAAAACCATTACTAACACGCATACCAGATGTTGTGCCCGAAAAAGTAAACCAGTTGTTCCTGTTGTTCCTGTTTGAGACAATATGCACTCGCCCGGCCCTCCAAGCCGACGAGCGGGGTTGGTCACTCCCAATAGCGCTATTCACATTTCCCCGTTGTGCAAAGCCGCACATTCATGGTTCCCCCCGGGACTTCCAAAGATCGTGTAGTACACAATAGAAACCCATAGTATGACAGTAATTACCAAACAATCGTTTTAACACATGTTTTCTCCCCCGAAAGTATAAAACCAGTTTAAAAGAGGGGCCGTAAACTCACCTTAACGTGCAAGCAAAGAATCCGAACAGCAAGCAATATATGCTACCGACACCCTAATAACAGTGTCGCTCAGTGAGTATAGGCGTAATATCATTACCCATATAACTCGTTTGTCCAAGGCGTTTTAAATGTTCAAAAGTGTGTATGCGACGCCTAGTGATTCTACATGCAATAGTAAACCCTACGGACCCGTTGGTGAATACGTTGGTTACAATTAGTTTCTACATTCCGTATGTGTCTCAGACAAGTGTACTTCAGTTACATGTCAATTCCATACCACCTAAGACCTCAATTAATCACAGAAGCACATAATACACAATCTGTGTTTTCAGGACAGATTGTGCGCCATCAAAACGAATTTATTTAAAATAGCAATTCAGTGAGTAAACCTCCCAAATTTTTACTTAATTTTCTTTGGGATTCACTCGACAATACCTATTTTTGTTTTGTCTTAATTCCAAACACAAAAATTATGAAAATTCGTACAACACAGCTATGTCCAGAAAATCTCCTCAACAGGTCAGTTTAGTAGGAAAATTCTTAAAAATTGTGTATTCATCCAAACGAGATGAATCCACTTGGAAAAGCTCTAGTTTTCCAGTATTGACCTACTGTAAAAATTTCATAACCTAACTCCTTGTAAATCTCAAGTTATGACCATTTAAAGTTAGCCCAATTTACAAATCCGAAAATCTGATATGACCCCCAATCAATTAAAATTCCAAAAACGACTCAAACGATGTCCAAATTCGATGGTTTTACCCATTATGAAAAGCTAAGACCTTGTAAGTTACAATCATGCAAAGAATAGATCAAACCAATTATTTTCAAGCCACGAAACAGACCCTACAAGTCGACTTTCAGAATCTGTCCAGATTCTGATCGTACAATATTATCAATTATATCAAACCCTAGTTGCATATTATCAATCAATAACACCTAATAATCATCATACAACTTTCCTAATACCTATTCCCATCAGATCCTATTATCAAACATGTCAAGATCAAAGCTTTTAGGATCAAAACACCAATAACTTGCGCAACAAGCATCCTATGATGTTACTACGCGTTTATTAATAGGTTTAATCCGTTTAATCTTCAAAAAGACTCATGTTTTAATGTTTATTAAACCTATTCAGACCTGGACAAACTTGTTATATGATTTTTACAATAAAACATAAAGTAAAAAGCGTAAGAAATCATGAGTTATACCCTTAGCTCTTCAAATCAATCAATCGCGCGCCTTGGAGCCTCCCAATTGATGATCTTGAGCCTTAGCAGGAGTTTTTGGAGTGAAATATTCGTGTGGGGCAGTAAGGGGGCGATTAGGGTTGAGTATGAGGGCTGCATGGGAGTTAAGGATGTTTAAATATGAGTTTGAGGCGGTTTAAACCCGTCAGGTAGCATCGAGCGGCCGCTCGGAGCCTGTGAGCGGCCGCTCACAGGTCCGGGGCGCGCGTTTTTGCTTCGTTTAACCTCCCGACGCGTTACCCATCGACGTTTTCGTTGTTTCGAACCGTAACAAGTGTAACCCCATGCGTTAAGACCCTAATCAACCTCACGCTCCACTTTTAATAATTTTTATTAACGTGTTCGGTTTAGGTTCACATAATCACGTATGGTTTTCACATAAGTTTGTCAGATATCACCGAGACACATAAGTTTGTTATTCACCAACGTCCGAGGTTCACTAATCATGAAATCACATGTTAACTCACACAAGGAGTCAGAACCCGACCCACACAAGGAGTCAAAGCATCTCATAACCCGAGATGTGAAAGTAGTCCCAAACCGGACTAGAAAACGTTTTGTAAGTTGTCTCAAACCCGAGACAATGCACGTATGTCCTTTCTAGCTATCTAGCTAACCCTCGTTAAGTATAATATACGCGTGACTCGCTAAGGTAGACTTTCATCTAGACAATGTTGTTAACCAGAATTTGCCGGGTGTCACACTATCATTTACTTATTCTTACATTGTTGAAACTTGTGATTTAATTACACTATCATTTACTCATTCTATCATTTGACTGTAACAAAAAGACACAGTACAATCATTAACATTGATCAAGCCGCCTTTTTAGATTATAGCGCTATAGGTCTGACAAACCCATCCCCCGCATAAATTCAGGGATGATCGATAACAGTAACAACATTTAACTAACTTGCGAGTTAGTCATCAGTCGACACAAGGTTTGATTGTACAAAGACGCATTGTTACATGTCGGAATCATACTCTATCATCATACAACTGTGATTGTTGTACAAACTATTGTTATCAATTATATTCAAAAACCTATGTATTCTCACCAACTTTTGTTGACCCAAAATATTTTCAAACTTAACATGTTTCAGGTTCTACTTGCTTGAAGATTTGAATTAATGCTTGAAGAGGTGTGCATAGTATTATTCATTTTGATGTACGAATTCTTGTACAACAATTGTATGTAATTTATTTAAATCATTTAATGAAATTTATTATTCATCATGAGCTACTGAACAATCATCAATACGTGACATCCCGATGTTTCCGCCATCGGTTGGGGTGTTACACTAAACACTCATATTGATAAACTCTGAGGTTTACACCGTTCCCCTCAGATTAAAGAAATACTCCAATCCGAGTCGTACGTGGGCACTGGCTTAGATCTCATACGAGTTATCAACTAGGATGTTCATTGACCATGATGATGAACAAAATAATGTAAAGTATAACAGGGTTTTGCTCAAAACAGGAAAGAAAATATGCATACCAAATGTGCGCGTATGTATGTATATAAGCATAGCATAAAATTTCGATTGAAATGAATAGTATAATATAAATCGAGTAAATCGTTCAAAATGAAAGTAAACGAATTAAATTAATGCTTCTAAACCAATGTTGTACAAATAACTACTAATAACTAGTGCGAGTGTAATAAGATAAATTTTCGTTTATCAAAACGTAGTTTGCTCAATCTTTGTGATATAGTTGAAAGAATAGTAGTAATGCATGAGAATAACTTTTTAGTAACCGAGGTGTGTTTTGAAAAATCTTTGTGGATATGTGTTTACGAGGAGTCGAGTTTGAAAAAAAAAATGTTATAACGCTTATTATTAGTTGCAAGTTTCTTCCGAAAACATATATTGGATACGTCATATGAAAACAAAGGGTTTTACATTTGACTTGTAAAATATGCAATACAAGTTTATAAAATGCAAGATGAAACCATTTCATGAAGTGTGTGTAAATCTAATGTGTTTTTAAAAGACCAAGATTTAGAATGACGTGAAATGTTAAAATCAACGTATGTAATACGAATAGATTACCAATATTTAAGAAAATTCAACAAGACATAAATGTCAATATTATAAAACATTGAGATTGTTTCCATAGGAAACTTTGACTAACTAAAGTAATTAAACGTTATTAGTGACTTGTGGGGGCGTACTTTGGCCTATAAGTGAATGCTCATCCCAAGATGTAACAACCGGCAAAAATGAGGTAATTCTGTACTAATTAACTATACGCGATTAACGTAATTAAATGCAATTATGTGTTGATTATTTAACTGAGGCCTTAGAAAGATAGCAATTTCCAAATAATGCATAGAAATGCATATGTTTAATGACAAAACATGATAGGATCATGTGCAAGTAAATCTATCCGGTATGGACACTGGCGATTACCCGGTAAAAATTAATTAAGCGAAACGGATCCCGGACACCCGGGATATAAAATAAAGAGTAATTTCAAAAAATATAATGGGTTTTGGGAACTCCAAAGCCATACGTGAGAGCCTGTTATACAAATCTCCCGGTAACGAATAAAGTGCGCGTACCGCATCCGATACGCGCATAACTTATAATTTTACCCGGCAAAAGCCTAAATAACTTATCAACGCTTAAACTGGACTATGTTTAAGGGTTATTAAGGGTATTTTTAATATCCGGATAACACGCGGTTAAAACCCGAAAAATACCCGGACAACACCCGAACGAGAGGGAATTAAACATAACAAATAATGGGTATTATTTAGCAAAGTGGACCCCACCCAAACACCCCAAAGGGGCCGGCCTAGGGCCACCCCATATGATTAACCCTTCCAATTCTTATTAATCCAATTATAATTATAATTAATCATGAGATTGCATGGATTAGTATTGGACACAAGAAATCACCAAATCACCTCTCCTCTCTCTCTCAAATCCACGGCCAAACACCCCCTTAATAATCTTCCAAAGATTTTTCCATATCCTACATTATCTTCACTAAGATCTCACACAATCTATTAAGATTCAAGTAATCTTTGGAGGATTTGGAAGAGATATTATAAGCAACCTTGTAAGCATACTTGAACCAACAAAGAAAAAAACTTCTTCTTCTTCTTCTTCCTTTGGCCGTAACATATACCCACCCCAAATACATTTTCTTTTCAAGTTTAACACCTCCAAATCACCTCTAAATCTTCATCTTTCAAAACCCCATTGTGTGTTACAAGAGCTTGGAGCTTAATCACTTGGAAGAACACACTAAACCCCACTCAAATCCAAGGTTTTTGTCTTCCCTAGCCTTGAGCTAGTAGTAAGTTTTTAACCTTGCTTTGATTATTAATGTTCATGTTATGTGTTCTTATGAGCAAGTTGTACATGAATGGGTAAAATGTGGTTTTTGAAACATTAAGTCTTAATATTGTTTACAAGAGTAAAATGGAAGAGTAATAATAGGTAGATGGATACGCCCCACTTACGATGTGCGCATATAGTGTATATATGTGTGGCCTTCGGGGGGCAAAAGTAAAGTTGCACTAGTTTTAATGTTATTTTACTAATTTCGTGAAAATAACGTTAAAAACGACGGACGGTTAATCATGCATCATGTGGTGACGTTGACAGCCAAAAAACAAAGGGGTACATGCATCGATCGGGTTTGTCCTAATTGCTAAGTGTTTTGTGTCTTATGTCCAAGGCTTGATACCAAACCACATTGAGCCGGGGGTCTCACTGGAAGCAGTCTCTCTATTCTTAGGGGTAGAGGTAATGCTGTCTACATCTTACCCTCCTCAGACCCTACCTTAACTGTGGGATTAACTGAGTATGATGATGATGATGATGATGATCATCATGGATTTGATACTAGTAATGTGGTATTTCAAGAAAATATAAAAACATGTACATACACTTAAGAAGGATGATGATTTGGGCATGATTTATGAAAGAAACTTGAATATGTTAAAGGATAGTTTTAATCATCATAAAATGACTATCTAAAGTATAAAATAAGATGGAATATGTTAGAAAAGCATAAATGAAGAAGTTACAAAATTAAAGTCTACTCACTTAGATGAGTGAAATTTGGATATGATGGATAAATACACCAAACACACATATTAGTAGCCTTATTTATGAAATATAAGACTATTAAAAGTGGAATAATGTAAAAATAACCAAACATGAAGAAGATGATTCTTTAAAGTCCACTAGTTTGGAAGAAAAATGCTAACTTTGGAAGTTAGGATGGAAAAATGCAACATTTATAAGTTAAGGGACTAATGTGGTAACTTTGAAAGTTGATGGCCTAAAATAGATATTTTAGAAACTTTGGTCCAAAAATGCATTAACGGAAAGTTTGGTGTCAAAAGCATAAATAATGATTTTTCCAAGTATAGTTTTGGTAAACACTAGTAACCTACTTGTGTATTTTATGAAAAGAGTATTTTTATAAAAATGGAAGTTTATAAAAATATGGAATTATATTAACATAAGGATTTTATAAAAATAACGGTTTTTATAAAATATTGGACAAAAGTAGAAACTTGAGAAAACTTGTACCAAAATGGATACTTTTATATAAATGGGAATATAAAAGTGTCGGGAACATTTTTGGAATATAAGTTAACAAGTTGGACTAAAAATACTAAAGTATATCTTTCCAAGTAATATGTGTTTGGAAATAAGAAGTATAAATAATATTTCTATAGAACACATATTGGAAGAAACTTGGAAAAATTTAAACTATCGGACTTAGTTACATAAACTAACTATAGCGAATAAACGGACAAACTAGAGAAAAATGCCATTGCGGCAAAACGTGAAAATATATATATTTTAAGAAGTAAAATATATATAACATGGGTGAAAATTATATAACACTTTCCTAAGTGTTAGAGAAAATATTCGTGGGAGAAAGCATAACGTAAAGAATTAAAAACGTTAAACAACGTATGGACTTAACAAGGAAAATTCACACGTTGATATATGTATATATATACATGCTCGTCTCGATGAAATTCTAGTATATCTATTTGAATGGGAAAGTAGATATGCGAGAAGGATAACCGAGACGAGTAGGCAAAATATACCTATATACATGTGAATACCGACAAGATCCTAGTATATTTATTTAAATGGGAAAATAAATGTACGGCATGGTAAGTCGAGTCGGGCGTTAAGAATATGCTACCGAATGACAAGACCTTAGCATATTTATTTAAATGGGAAAATAAATATGTGGCAAAGTGAGTCGGGTCGGGTATTAAGAATACATTATATCGAACGATACGATCCTAAGTATAATTATTTAAATGGGAAAATAATTATACGTTAGGTAGAGTCGTGTCGAGAATAATAGTATACAAGTACAATGGATATTAACGAGAATAATACATAACTCGTAAGAAAAGAGGTAATCCATTGCCAATGAACCTAGGATACGCGTCTAATTAAACGGGAATTGGAACAACACGTGGTCGGGGAGCTGGGTGTACAACTTGCCAAGGCACATGCACTATAGGTGTAGTGACTTATACGCCTAGGACGTTTGTAGGTGCGAGACCACAAAATTTGCTATCTTCCTTTTTGAGCCAAGCACAGATTCAGGTGAGTCTCACGGCCCCATTTTAAACTATTTTATGTTTTTCGGGGGAAAGATATGTTAGGGAAATGTTTGACGGGTTAAGTACTTGAGTTGTAATCGCCACTCGGGGTTGAGACCTCTCAACTATAATCATTAATTCAGGGAAATGAAACCGAAGGAATATTTGAATAGTACTATTGGTGCCTGACAAGGCCCACCCCTAATCGATAGCGTCGATTATGCATCGGCGTATGCCTGGGGTGCACATATTCTGAAATCAAGTCGTAGGATTACCGAGTAACGACTTGGAGCGGGGCATTATTATTATTTGTCTTGGTTTGGTTATAGGCTCAAGTAGAATTGTAGGAACTTGCAACTCCTATAAATTGTCATAACATGGAAATTCCCAAGAGATAAAGTTTTGATAAACTAAAACCTGTGAACTCACCAATATTTATATATTGACGACTTTTTAAACATATCTTTCAGGTAATTGATAGATGATGGACAACGTGGCAAGCTGGGTCGGGAGAATCTCTCATTTGGGCGTCGGGTGTTTCGAAAGGGTTTCATCTTTATTTCCCAAGGATTTGGGATATATTCGAGAAGCCTCCTTAACGTATTAAAAACAATTTTTGTCTATGTGTTAACATCAAATATGATTTTCGACGTCTTAAATAAATGACCCATTTTCTTAATTACTTATGATTTGCGTTAACCTTGACTTTATGCTCTTGAATCGTCGCGCCACGTATTTCCGCCATTGGTAGGGTGTGACAGAAAGTGGTATCAGAGCCAAGGTTATAGCGAATTAGTATTTTTAAAAATCTAAACTATAACCGGATTTGGTTCAAAAGATGAAGCTTTCAAAATATATGTATAAAACGCAATAAAGTGAATTATTTCGAAAGAAAAGAGCATTGGGTATGAAGATATTCCGACTAAGCTAGCCATGGGTACTAGTGCGTGCTACGTTAGTATTAGAAGTTAGGAAGAATGCCTTAATTGTACGCTTAACTTTCTGATGAATAATATATAAATATTAGTACGGTTCTTTTGCCAGGAATGTCGGACGCCGAGAGTGTCGCGCCGAGCTACGATAGTAGCATTCAGATTTTGCCAGCTCCACCGATCGAGGTCGTAGTACTCGACCCGGAGGATGATGACATGGAGGTAGACGCCGCCATGGGAGGAGCAGACAGCGACAGCTCCGAGGAGACAGATCCCAGTGAGGACCCAGAGTGGGCCCCCGCTGGAGGAGACATGGCCGCCATAGCAGACCTACCGATGGCAGGAGCACCACAGGCCGATCTGCCTCTCGTGCCACTACCTGCCGCACCATTACCACCCCATCCCATTCGCGCCGTCAGGGATTTCCCGGCGGACTGTGCAGGTCCCTCGAGACCCGCCCCCACACAGTCTGAGACCGTAGAGTCTCCATTCGATCGACATGCCCACGTCGATCGTAAGCCATTACCCACCCCTCACATTCCCGTTCCCCCGGGTATGAGGCTTGTGCCTCTTGCCCGAGGACAGAACAGATGGATCTCAGACGACTCCGACGACGAGTCGACAACGTCTATGGAGCACATTGCCATACCGAATCCCCCGGCTGACTTGGAGGAGCCTGTTGCTCCGATGATGGAGGACGCCCCTGCTGCACCTACAGCCCTACTCGCCCTACCGGAGCCCGTGCCACAGGATGGGCCAGCCTCTGTAGAGCACATCCTAGAGGGTAGCTCAGCCCGTAGCTCTTAGTTACACAGGGCAGGCTTGACGGCGTTCGCTACTGCGAGCCCCACTACCCCCACCGTCATGATGTCCGCTCCAGAGTGGACCACTGTTACCCAGCCCCTTATGGTCCCATTGGCCGAGCTCATAGCACCTTCCTCAGCACCCATGACACTACCCATTACCACCTATCCCATACTGCCACCCCTTCCCGAGATGCTTACCATACCACCACCTGCACCGTACACTGTGGGTGCAGGAGCCCCCTTTATGATGCCACCACCTGCACCGTATACTCTAGGTGCAGGAGACCCGTACCAGATGCCACCCCACTTCACCACTGGATTACTGGGTTTTGCCCAGCCCTTCACATCCCTACCGATACCAGACCTAGTCGGCCCATCCCAGCCGACGTACACCAATATACCCGGGCCGTCACAGCCCCACGGGATGGGCCCATTATCCGGACCGGCCTGGTCCACGGTGATCTCGTTAGAGAGCGACTTCCAGATTCTCGCTGACACGGTACAGCGCACTGTGAGCCAGATGGATCAGCAGGCCCGTCTCATGTGGGCCAGGATTATTGATGCCAGGGATGCACTGGCACACTACGCAGAGTAGCTTACGCGCATGGACGCACTTTGTGGGATCACCGGCGACGCGCACTTTACGCAACGTCAGTTCCTCTACGAGCGCATTATGACCATTAGCATGTCCATCAGCATGTACGCTCCCCAGTACCAGTACCCACCGCCACCACCGCAGTAGACGGGGAGACATCCCCGATATATATGTAGTAGTAGTAACATGTTAGCGTAGCAGGGATTACAACGCTAGTTCGCATTTTTTTTGCCCAGCCGTGCGGGGTGTGCCGGCATATGACATTATGTTTTTATTTATTTCAAACGATGTATGAGGGATGCTATCCCCATTTTGTTATTATGAACAAAGCATTGTACTCGTATTATTGAAATTAATGAGAATCTTATTGTTATGATGGTAAAATGTGTGATTGTATGACTGTGATTGTCTGTGATTGTTATTACTTACTTTACATATTGAGATCTGTGCGATTGTGTGGTGATGATTTTATTAATTATTATGTTCATGTGATGAGTTACTATTTATGCTTGTGTATGACAATATTTGTATGAATGTCTGTCAAAGATTAACTTTAATAATTGTTATTGAAGTAAAATGGCACCAACCACAAGAAGCAACAGTGGCAACGACGTATTGCCCACGACACCCGCTGAACTTGAAATATTGGTCTCGGAGCGTGTAGCCCGAGCCATCGCAGAACACGAGGCTGCTCGCACCGAGAGATCGCGGGTCAAGACCGGGAGTGATCAACGTGAGAACTCCCCTACTGGTAAGAGGTTTATGAATAAATGCAAAAGCAATAGGAGATTATCATGAAGCTCCTATCCCATAATAACATACCACCTTATTATTGCAGAAACTGCCTCGCGAGAGCGTGGCTGCACATTCAAAGCCTTCCTGGACTGCAAGCCACTCAACTTCAGCGGCACTGAGGGATCCGTTGGACTAGTCAAATGGTTCGAAAAGACTGAAGCGGTAATCCGTATCAGCAGCTGTACCCCCCGACAGACCGTTATGTACTCCACGAATTTGTTCCTGGATCAAGCATTAACTTGGTGGAACAGTCAGGTTCAGTCACTGGGAGACAATGCTGCATACTCCCTAACCTGGTTGGAACTAAGGGAACTCATGATTGCTGAATACTGCCCGGCAAGTGAAGTGCAGAAATTGGAGACTGAATTCTGGAACCTCACCATGACAGGAGCAGACGTAGCGGGGTACACGTCCAGATTCCACGACCTATCACGACTGGTTCCCCGTTTGGTCACCCCAGAGAGCAAGAAGATTGAAAGGTACCTATTCGGACTGGCGCCACAAATCCGCAGCATGGTCACTTCTTCCAAACCCACGACCATGCGCGAAGCCATCGACCTCGCTCTAAGCCTTACTGAGGATGCCATTCGAATGGGCACCTTGATCCGGAAGGTGTCGGGACTAAAAATTTCGGAGCCCAGTAGTGTGGAAGGTAAGAATTTGGGTTCAAACTCAGTGGTTGGGTCTAGTGATCAGGGAAACAAACCAAGGTTTGGGAAACGGAAGCGTAATGACGGGAAGAAGGATGGATCATCGGGAGGTTCGAACAAGAAAGGGAAAGGGTATGTAGCCACAGGGCGTGGAAACAATGGAAAACAGGGTTATCAAGGAAAGAACGAAGTGATCTGTGGTAAGTGCCGCCGTTCTGGGCACAAGACTGAAGAGTGTCGATCTGGAGCACCGAAGACTGGAGGAGCAAGACCCTGCTTCGCATGCGGGTCGCCTGACCATTGGAAGAGGGATTGCCCTAAGCTCAACAACCAAGCGCGTGGACAGGCAGTTGTGATTGGTGCTGGTGATGCACGACAGGACCCTAACGTGGTCACTGGTACGTTCCCTCTTAATGGTCATTATGCTTCTGTGTTATTTGATACCGGTGCCGATTTTAGCTTCGTATCTGTTGAGTTTAAAAGACTACTTGGGCTAAAAACTAGTAGGCTAGATACACCTTACTCTATAGAACTGGCTAACGGTAAAACTATAGAAACACGAGAAGTAGCGAAAGATTGTAAGTTGGATCTCTGTGGTCACGAGTTTGGCATTGATCTATTACCGGTCGTACTGGGAAGTTTTGACATAGTCATTGGCATGGATTGGTTATCCGCACACCGGGCCGTCGTTGTTTGCAACGACAAAATAATTCAAGTTCCCCCTGCAAGCGGTGAAACTCTATCGATTCAAGGGGAAAGGCGTGGGACGCCATTAAGAATTATTACGTGCATGAAGGCCCGAAAGTGTTTAAGGAAAGGTCTTATCGCATTCTTAGCGCACGTTGTAGATAAGAAGGCCGACGAGCAAAAGTTGGAAGACATTCCGATAGCTAGAGATTTTCCTGACGTATTCCCAGAAGATTTGCCGGGGTTGCCACCACCTCGACAAGTCGAGTTCCGCATCGACCTTGTTCCCGGAGATGCTCCCGTAGCACGATCGCCATATCGCCTAGCTCCATCTGAAATGCAGGAACTATCCAGTCAACTACAAGAATTACTGGACAAGGGTTTCATAAGACCGAGTTTCTCACCTTGGGGAGCTCCCGTCTTATTTGTGAAAAAGAAAGATGGCACCTTTCGTATGTGCATTGACTATCGAGAGCTGAACAAGCTAACCATTAAAAATCGCTATCCTCTCCCCAGGATCGACGATTTGTTTGATCAACTCCAAGGATCCAGCTTCTATTCCAAGATTGATCTAAGATCTGGCTATCACCAGTTGCATATCCAAGAAGAGGATGTACCAAAAACGGCGTTCAGGACTCGTTATGGGCACTATGAATTTTTGGTAATGCCGTTCGGCTTAACTAACGCACCGGCTGTTTTCATGGACTTAATGAATCGTGTGTGCAAGCCGTATTTGGATAAGTTTGTCATTGTTTTTATTGATGACATCCTGATCTATTCGCGCACCAGAGAAGACCACGAAAATCACCTTCGTTTAATCCTGGAGGTCCTACGTAAAGAGAAACTCTATGCTAAGTTCTCGAAATGTGACTTTTGGATTCGAGAAGTCCACTTCCTAGGCCACGTGGTGAATGAAAAAGGTATACACGTCGATCCCGCCAAGATTGAGGCAATTAAAAATTGGGAAGCCCCTAGAACTCCTACCGAAGTACGACAATTTCTTGGCCTTGCGGGTTACTACAGAAGGTTCATCGAGAATTTCTCTAAGATAGCACAGTCTTTGACCCTGCTAACCCAAAAGGATAAGAAGTTTGAGTGGACGGAAAAGCAAGAAGCGGCATTTCAATTACTAAAGGAGAAGTTATGTGGCGCTCCAATATTATCACTCCCCGATGGAACGGAAGATTTTGTAGTTTACTGTGATGCCTCTCATCAAGGCTTGGGTTGCGTATTGATGCAACGAGAAAAAGTGATAGCGTATGCTTCCAGACAACTAAATATCCACGAGAAGAATTACACTACACACGATTTGGAATTGGGAGCAGTGGTATTCGCCCTCAAGATTTGGAGACATTATTTATATGAAACCAAGTGCACGATCTTCACTGATCACAAGAGTTTGCAACACATGTTTGATCAGAAGGACTTGAACATGCGACAACAGCGATGGGTCGAATTACTAAACGATTACGATTGTGAGATAAAGTACCATCCCGGAAAGGCGAACGTTGTGGCCGACGCCTTAAGTCGCAAGGAACGGGTTAAGCCATTGCGTGTCCGAGCTTTGGGTTTAACTATCCACACGAACCTGACTGACCGAATTCGTGAAGCTCAAATTAACGCTCTTAAACCAGAGAATGTCAAAGGTGAAAGATTGCGGAAGATGGTTGATTCACTGGAGCCAAAGGCGGATCAAGCCTTGTATTTCATGAATAGAATTTGGGTACCAGTGTATGGTGGATTGCGTGAACTAGTATTGGCCGAAGCTCACAGTTCCCGATATTCGGTTCACCCTGGTACAGACAAAATGTTCCACGATTTGAAAGAACTTTACTGGTGGCCAAATTTCAAAAGGGATATAGCAGCTTATGTTGCGCGATGATTAACTTGCGCAAAGGTCAAGGCCGAGCATCAGAGACCATCCGGCTTGCTCCAGCAACCGGAAATACCTGAATGGAAATGGGAACAGATTTCCATGGATTTCATCACCAAGTTACCCAGGACAACAAGCGGCCATGACATGATCTGGGTAATTGTTGATCGATTGACGAAATCCGCACACTTCCTCTCGATTCGCGAAACGGATAAGTTGGAGAAACTGACCCGTTTGTACATTAAGGAAGTGGTGTCTAAGCATGGTGTACCTATTTCCATCATCTCCGATCGAGATAGTTGTTTCACCTCAAGATTTTGGGAAAGTTTGAATGAAGCCCTCGGTACTCGCCTTGACATGAGTACCGCATATCATCCCCAAACCGATGGTCAAAGTGAACGAACCATCCAGACCTTGGAAGATATGTTACGGGCATGCGCAATCGATTTCAGCGGTAATTGGGATACACACTTGCCACTGGTGGAATTTTCGTATAACAACAGTTACCACACGAGCATTCAAGCTGCACCTTTTGAAGCTCTATATGGACGCAAGTGTAGATATCCTCTATGTTGGGCTGAAGTTGGAGAAAAGCAACTTACCGGGCCCGAAATTGTTCAAGAGACGACGGACAAGGTCTTCTTGATAAAAGAACGTCTCAAAGCGGCCCGTGACCGGCAGAAAAGCTACGCTGATATGAGGCGAAAGCCTTTGGAATTTCAAGTCGGAGACAAGGTCCTACTAAAGGTGTCACCTTGGAAAGGTGTCGCGCGCTTTGGGAAGCGCGGAAAGCTGAACCCACGGTATGTTGGACCGTTCGAAATCTTGTCCAGAGTAGGCCCCGTGGCATACAAGCTCAAGTTGCCACAAGAGCTTAACGGTGTACATGACACGTTCCACGTGTCGACTTTGAAGAAGTGCCTATTCGACGAAACTCTCATCATCCCTGCGGACGAAATCCACATTGACGACAAGTTACACTTTGTCGAAGAACCAATCGAAGTAACTGATTGGAAGGTCCAAAAATTAAGGCGCAGCAAGATCAGGTTGGTCAAAGTGCGCTGGAACGCCAAGCGTGGACCGGAGTTCACGTGGGAAAGGCTGGACCGGATGAAGCAAAAATATCCCGCCCTATTCGAGAAGACCCCTATACCGGAGAACTCGAAGTGAATTCCAGGACGGAATTCTCTTAACGGGGGGAGAATGTAACAACCGTCAAAAATGAGGTAATTCCGTACTAATTAACTATACGCGATTAACGTAATTAAATGCAATTATGTGTTGATTATTTAACTGAGGCCTTAGAAAGATAGCAATTCCCAAATAATGCATAGGAATGCATATGTTTAATGACAAAACATGATAGGATCATGTGCAAGTAAATCTATCCGGTATGGACACTGGCGATTACCCGGTAAAAATTAATTAAGCGAAACGGATCCCGGACACCCGGGATATAAAATAAAGAGTAATTTCACAAAATATAATGGGTTTTGGGAACTCCAAAGCCATACGTGAGAGCCTGTTATACAAATCTCCCGGTAACGAATAAAGTGCGCGTACCGCACCCGATACGCGCATAACTTATAATTTCACCCGGCAAAAGCCTAAATAACTTATCAACGCTTAAACTGGACTATGTTTAAGGGTTATTAAGGGTATTTTTAATATCCGGATAACACGCGGTTAAAACCCGAAAAATACCCGAACAACACCCGAATGAGAGGGAATTAAACATAACAAATAATGGGTATTATTTAGCAAAGTGGACCCCACCCAAACACCCCAAAGGGGCCGGCCTAGGGCCACCCCATATGATTAACCCTTCCAATTCTTATTAATCCAATTATAATTATAATTAATCATGAGATTGCATGGATTAACATTGGACACAAGAAATCACCAAATCACCTCTCCTCTCTCTCTCAAATCCACGGCCAAACACCCCCTTAATAATCTTCCAAAGATTTTTCCATATCCTACATTATCTTCACTAAGATCTCACACAATCTATTAAGATTCAAGTAATCTTTGGAGGATTTGGAAGAGATATTATAAGCAACCTTGTAAGCATACTTGAACCAACAAAGAAAAAAACTTCTTCTTCTTCTTCTTCCTTTGGCCGTAACATATACCCACCCCAAATACATTTTCTTTTCAAGTTTAACACCTCCAAATCACCTCTAAATCTTCATCTTTCAAAACCCCATTGTGTATTTCAAGAGCTTGGAGCTTAATCACTTGGAAGAACACACTAAACCCCACTCAAATCCAAGGTTTTTGTCTTCCCTAGCCTTGAGCTAGTAGTAAGTTTTTAACCTTGCTTTGATTATTAATGTTCATGTTATGTGTTCTTATGAGCAAGTTGTACATGAATGGGTAAAATGTGGTTTTTGAAACATAAAGTCTTAATATGTTTTACAAGAGTAAAATGGAAGAGTAATAATAGGTAGATGGATCAGGGATTTGATACTAGTAATGTGGTATTTCAAGAAAATATAAAAACATGTACATACACTTAAGAAGGATGATGATTTGGGCATGATTTATGAAAGAAACTTGAATATGTTAAAGGTTAGTTTTAATCATCATAAAATGACTATCTAAAGTATAAAATAAGATGGAATATGTTAGAAAAGCATAAATGAAGAAGTTACAAAATTAAAGTCTACTCACTTAGATGAGTGAAATTTGGATATGATGGACAAATACACCAAACACACATATTAGTAGCCTTATTTATGAAATATAAGACTATTAAAAGTGGAATAATGTAAATATAACCAAACATGAAGAAGATGATTCTTTAAAGTCCACTAGTTTGGAAGAAAAATGCTAACTTTGGAAGTTAGGATGGAAAAATGCAACATTTATAAGTTAAGGGACTAATGTGGTAACTTTGAAAGTTGATGGACTAAAATAGATATTTTAGAAACTTTGGTCCAAAAATGCATTAACGGAAAGTTTGGTGTCAAAAGCATAAATAATGATTTTTCCAAGTATAGTTTTGGTAAACACTAGTAACCTACTTGTGTATTTTATGAAAAGTGTATTTTTATAAAAATGGAAGTTTATAAAAATATGGAATTATATTAACATAAGGATTTTATAAAAATAAAGGTTTTTATAAAATATTGGACAAAAGTAGAAACTTGAGAAAACTTGTACAAAATGGATACTTTTATATAAATGGGAATATAAAAGTGTCGGGAACATTTTTGGAATATAAGTTAACATGTTGGACTAAAAATACTAAAGTATATCTTTCCAAGTAATATGTGTTTGGAAATTAGAAGTATAAATAATATTTCTATAGAACACATATTGGAAGAAACTTGGAAAAATTTAAACTATCGGACTTAGTTACATAAACTAACTATAGCGAATAAACGGACAAACTAGAGAAAAATGCCATTGCGGCAAAACGTGAAAATATATATATTTTAAGAAGTAAAATATATATAACATGGGTGAATATTATATAACACTTTCCTAAGTGTTAGAGAAAATATTCGTGGGAGAAAGCATAACGTAAAGAATTAAAAACGTTAAACAACGTATGGACTTAACAAGGAAAATTCACACGTTGATATATGTATATATATACATGCTCGTCTCGACGAAATTCTAGTATATCTATTTGAATGGGAAAATAGATATGCGAGAAGGAAAACCGAGACGAGTAGGCAAAATATACCTATATACATGTGAATACCGACAAGATCCTAGTATATTTATTTAAATGGGAAAATAAATGTACGGCATGGTAAGTCGAGTCGGGCGTTAAGAATATGCTACCGAACGACAAGACCTTAGCATATTTATTTAAATGGGAAAATAAATATGCGGCAAAGTGAGTCGGGTCGGGTATTAAGAATACATTATATCGAACGATACGATCCTAAGTATAATTATTTAAATGGGAAAATAATTATACGTTAGGTAGAGTCGTGTCGAGAATAATAGTATACAAGTACAATGGATATTAACGAGAATAATACATAACTCGTAAGAAAAGGGGTAATCCATCGCCAATGAACCTAGGATACACGTCTAATTAAACGGGAATTGGAACAACACGTGGTCGGGGAGCTGGGTGTACAACTTGCCAAGGCACATGCACTATAGGTGTAGTGACTTATACGCCTAGGACGTTTGTAGGTGCGAGACCACAAAATTTGCTATCATCCTTTTTGAGCGAAGCACAGATTCAGGTGAGTCTCACGGCCCCATTTTAAACTATTTTATGTTTTTCGGGGGAAAGATATGTTAGGGAAATGTTTGACGGGTTAAGTACTTGAGTTGTGATCGCCACTCGGGGTTGAGACCTCTCTACTATAATCATTAATTCAGGGAAATGAAACCGAAGGAATATTTGAATAGTACTATTGGTGCCTGACAAGGCCCACCCCTAATCGATAGCGTCGATTATGCATCGGCGTATGCCTGGGGTGCACATATTCTGAAATCAAGTCGTAGGATTACCGAGTAACGACTTGGAGCGGGGCATTATTATTATTTGTCTTGGTTTGGTTATAGGCTCAAGTAGAATTGTAGGAACTTGCAACTCCTATAAATTGTCATAACATGGAAATTCCCAAGAGATAAAGTTTTGATAAACTAAAACCTGTGAACTCACCAATATTTATATATTGACGACGTTTTAAACATATCTTTCAGGTAATTGATAGATGATGGACAACGTGGCAAGCTGAGTCGGGAGAATCTCTCATTTGGGCGTCGGGTGTTTCGAAAGGGTTTCATCTTTATTTCCCAAGGATTTGGGATATATTTGAGAAGCCTCCTTAATGTATTAAAAACAATTTTTGTCTATGTGTGAACATCAAATATGATTTTCGACGTCTTAAATAAATGACCCATTTTCTTAATTACTTATGATTTGCGTTAACCTTGACTTTATGCTCTTGAACCGTCGCGCCACGTATTTTCGCCATTGGCGTGGTGTGACACAAGAGTTCCCAGGTCGGCGTACGGGTCCCTCGTCTGATTGGGATTTATGCGAAATGCCAAGCCTAGACAGAAAACTCAGGATACATGCGCTCACCCTTCCACATTTCACGTGCCCCATCACTAGCAAGTTCCAAAACTTTAGCGGAATTAAAAACGAGATGTAGAAATAGATCCTTGAGATGTGGATTTCACTCCTAACTCAAAGATGTTATTTCAAAATTGAAAATTATTGTGGAATGAAACCAATCACTAAGTTAAGGATATCACCCCTAGCTTAGTGGTTAAGTTCCTTTTTGAAGGAAATACTCTTTGAGGTGTGGATGTCACTCCTATCTCAAAGACATATTCCTAAGATAAATAACATATAGAGGAGTAAAACTAATCACCAAGATATGGATGTCACTCCTAACTTAGTGTTATCGTTTCGTTTGTGAAATATGAGCGTATTCTTTTCTAAGCAAAATATCGAAAGAATAACGAGAAAGTATCATAGCAAAAATACCTAAAAATAAAATATAAGAATAAAGAGGAATATACACGAGATGACTCGTGAAAGTAAGCTTAGTTATAGACTAGGCTAAAAGGCATTATAATAACCTAATTCCCTATAACCATGGCTCTGATACCAATCTGTAACACCCCAACCGATGGCGGAAACATTGAGGTGTCACGAAGTGACGATTGTTCAATAGCTCATGGACTAAAAGTGTAAATATATCAATTGATTAAATAGTTTATTACATTGAAAGGAAAATTACATAATACAAGAATTCTAAAGTGTCAAGTCTAACTAAAATACAATAAAGTCAAAGCTTAAATATAGATCCAAAAGCTTAAAAGAAGCGTCTCAAAATAACCTGAAACATGTACGAAAATAGTATATGTCAATACAAAAATGTATTGGTGAGCATACCATGTTTGAATACATATAATAGAAAAAGAGTTTCACAATTCACGTGTTATACTGTCTACAATTTAGTGTTCAAGCTATGTACAAATGCTACCCAAAATCAAACCTTTGTTTAATGAATCAAGAGTCACATATATATAGTATTCGCTCATAGTAGGCGATGAATAATCGTTCACACATAACAATAATTAAGTACTATTTATTGCTATGCTAGGCTGCCCAGCGGTTAATGATTAAGGTCATAAGTACACACTATCAGCGAATCAACAAGTAAAACACATACAAGAATTGCGATTGTGAATATAGAATAAACCATGATTAAGTGAGTGAAGTAATATGCGTACATGAGTCACCCCAAAAGTGTAAAACATGAAAAAGGGGAAAGATATACTCACAGTTTGCGAAAGCGATAAAATCCACTTAAGCAGTCGTGAGCTATGTAATGGGAATTCCGAGGAATTCAACCTATAATGTGTAAGAATACTAATAAGGAAGTGTCTAAAAAGTCTAAGGTAACTAGGGTCTAAGGAATTAGGGTTTGCTAAGTCGATTTGGGGAATTAGAGTTTTTATGATAAATCGCGTTAATGTAAAAGTTATATAATAACATACCAAAGTTTGTAAATACGGTTTACGTAATATAATTATTACCTATAAAAATATGTTTGAATAATTAAAACAAATTAATTTAGTTAACTACTTTAACTAAATTAAAATAAATACAATAATCATAAATGTATAAATAAATAATTATGTATTTCACAATGATCTAACAAATGATAATTAAGATTTTCAAACATAAAACATTTCCATTTTATAAGAAAAGTATTTATAAAATAGATGTTTAAATAGTGTATATAAATAAATGTTCAATTATGTCTATTTAAACATAAATAAGATTAAAAATACAAGACATGATCCAAAAATGTTATTTTTATAGAAAATGGATTCTTTATGATGTAAATCAATGAAAATAATTTTCTCATAATTTTTATAAACTTATTTATATTTAAACCTGATTTAATAGAATTAAATCATGTTTAAATGATTAAAAGAGAGAAATTAATAAAAATAGGTGTTTTCTGACCTAATAATTTTTATTTCAGTTCATGATGATGAGAAATAATTACTCAAAAAGTTTGAGATTAAAATCATTAGAAACGAAATTTTTATAAATTAATTATGATTAAAACAATTTAATTCAATAAAAATAGAAAAATAAGACATTTTCCAGAAATTAAAAATGTGATAATTTTTTATGAGGTGTCAAAAAGCTGCACCTAAATTTTTATAATTTTTGGATCAAAAATGAATTTATTATGATTATTTAAAGATATAAATGTTTATATATGAATAAAAAGATAAATAATAAGAAAAATAATAATCCTAAAAAAAACAAGTCAGACCATAGGATCTGAGGGACTCGAACCCGAGTCTTGGACAAGTGCTCACGCACCAATAACCACTACACTACAACACAATTTGTTGATTTTATTCAAACAAAAATCTATTTAAAATGTGTATAAGGTTCATCTTCTTCCCCAAATTCACAAACCCTAACCCTAATTTATCATCACCCTCAATTCGTTAATGATAATGTACGAATCCAGAGGGGTTTCAAAGATGGATGATTATCTAACAAAACGGCACAAGAAAATTGTACTCACAATGCGTATTAAGATCGAACCACAAGCTTCTATTCCCGCACTAAAAATCACGAACTAAGGAGGATTCAAGCGATGGTTTTGTACAATTTTTAGTGGGTTTCGGATGTGTATGAGTGCAGAAACAAAATGGGGAGTTCAATTTATATTGAGGACGAGTAGAACGAGCGTTATTGAGCTTTATTATGTCCGATCGGTTATATGCTTTAGATGCCATTAAAGGCTCCTTAAAACAACGTTTAAATGCATAATTATTAGTCAAAACAGTCGGTTAATGATGGAGAAAACGTTTGGAATTATAAAAATCTTGAAACGAACATTAATACGCGGATTTGAGGCCTCGCCGGAAAAGATTCCGGCGGCCGGAACTGTTCTTGGTCGGAAAATCGTGTGGGACAAGAGGAAAGCTTCTTTTTGTTTTAAAAACTTTCAGCTATTGGCAGATTTGGTCCCTCTATTAGTTTGGTTAAGTTTATTGTGATTTTCAGTTAAGTTTCTTTAATAAAACACTAACCAAGTTAACTAACTTAACATAAAAGTTTCTAAAACTTTTTAAAACTTGCATTTTATTTTTTTATAAATTCTTTTACGAATACGTTTAAACATACTCATTTGATTAAAGACGTATACCCGACCCATGATAAATTTTTTAGTTCACTCTAATATAAATTTTGAAAATGACAAAACTTACAGGGACTATAATAGAAACATTAAATACATGAAGGACTACAATTGTGTAGATGCAATTGTGCGACTAGTGCTTCGGATTGTTCAATAAACATGTTTTGTGAATTATCGATGGTGCGAAGGAGTAATGAAAGGTGCGAAGGAAGCTGTGTTTTTGGTCGAAGGAGAATCAGTTGGTGCGAAGGAACAGTTTTGGTCGAATGTGAATATAGTTTTTATGTATGGCTTGGTTCGACCAGTTGGTTTGGTCGAACCTGCACATTCGCACGAATCATTTGGGCGAATGTGCAGTCTATAAATAGTCAAGCTTGATTTTTTGAATGTAACTTTGAGTCATATTATTCCCTCCACTTTCTGATTCTCTCTCTAGAAGTTTATTTAGCTCTTTTCACGTTCTTACCCTGTTTGTATCAATCTCTAAACGTGTAATTGAGTTTCTAATTAATGAAAAAGCTTTTGAAATGATGATTTACTTGTTTTGATCTGTTTGACTATTATTTTGTGATTGTTTTAGGGATTCCGCATCTAAAACTAACTTGTTTGATCATTCTTTGTTGTTTACACGATCCTTACATCACATACAAAGTGGTATTAGAGCCTTTCTGGATCAAACAACCACAAATTGATAGTCTCTCAGTTGATTTGGATCCAATTTTGGTCAAAAAGTTTCTGTTTTCATTGAACAAACTGATTTAATAAGATTTTGATTGATTACAACTTGTTTTCAAGGTTAAATTGGATAATTCTCTTCATTAAACTTTTTCCAAATCAATTCCGATTCAAAACCTGTTTTAAATCATCAAAATCCATCAACATTTGATAAACATGATCAAAATTAACGGATTTTCAAAGAATAACCGTTTTTGAATTACCAGGGGACGAACGTAGAGAGAACGGTCAAAAGTGTGATTTCATTTGGTCGAAAGAGAGAGTTTGTGGTCGAAGGTGTTGTTTTAGTGGTCGAACGTAGACTTTCATTGCTTATTTGTGTTCATCGCCCGTTGGTGTTACATTCGACTGATCGAACGGTCGAAGGAGAGAGGAAACGGTCGAACGAGAGAAGTAAACGGTCGAAAGAAGTTTGTGTGATATCAGGCCACATTCGTACCCTTCAAAACGGTCGAAGGAGAAGAATATTTCTCATTCGTCCGTCCGATAGTGCGAAAGAGTTTTCTGTTTTAAAACATTTCTAATCTTTTCGTGTTTAAACGT
Source organism: Ambrosia trifida (assembly GCA_028751855.1). Lineage (NCBI taxonomy): Eukaryota > Viridiplantae > Streptophyta > Magnoliopsida > Asterales > Asteraceae > Ambrosia > Ambrosia trifida. Next base: position 125,944,496 of record CM054126.1, on the reverse strand, counting down.
TTACAGGTTAAGACGTGGAACTTCCCAACAACGCCAAGACCTACTCAAGCACCACAGCAGCAGACAACACGAGATCCATGGTCTGTTGCAGCCCAGAAGACTAGTCCACCATCCCAGCCAATCAATTACATGGCTATGACTAGTTCTGCTCCTCAACAAGTTGTGCAACCATTACAACAACCAATTGACAACTATTGGGGAGTAGTAGCAGCTGTCGTTCATTCGCAGACGACCAATGCCATATCTACACTCATTCATGATCTATCATCAGGAAGCGGCAATTGTCCACCAAAGCTCATGGACATGAAGGAGTACAACACATGGAAGACAAAGTTCAAGATACATGTGGAGGGACAAGGACTAGAGGGAGCCGAGGCATGGCAGATGATAGTAAAGGGGTATGTTGCTCCTATTCTGGAGAACACTGGAGAACCGATACCGTTGGAGAATTTGGCTGATGATGAGGAAAAGAGGTTTGCGATCGAGAAGAAGTTTATTTAGCTCTTTTCACGTTCTTACCCTGTTTGTATCAATTTCTAAACGTGTAATTGAGTTTCTAATTAATGAAAAAGCTTTTGAAATGATGATTTACCTGTTTTGATCTATTTGACTATTATTTTGTGATTGTTTTAGGGATTCCGCACCTAAAACTAAATTGTTTGATCATTCTTTATTGTTTACACGATCCATACATCACATACAAATTGACAACTTGATAAAGATGAGGGTGACGGTTGTCACACTGCTGAATTCAAGATGACTGATCTAGGGATCTTGCATCACTTTCTGGGTATTGCTGTGACCAAACAAGCTAACAGGTTGTTCTTATCTCAGTCAACATATGTTGCCGACATCTTGTCTCGTGCTAACATGTCAAACTGCAAACCTGCTAGCACACCAATCGAACCTGGCTCCAAACTTAGTGCTGACACAGGCTCCACCTTTGAAGACGGTTCTCTTTATCGAAGTTTAGCTGGTGCACTTCAGTATCTTACTATCACCAGACCAGACATCGCCTATGCTGTTCAACAAGTCTGCCTCTTCATGCATGCTCCATGAGAACCGCATTTTCAGTTCCTGAAACGCATTCTCCGTTACATTAAGGGCACTCTTAATCAAGGCTTACTACTCTCCCCCTCATCCTCCACATCCTTGACAGCTTACTCTGACGCTGATTGGGGCGGGTGTCCAGACTCTAGACGCTCAACGTTTGGCTATTGCGTTTTCTTGGGCACGAACTTGATCTCTTGGTCTTCTAAACGACAGCCTACTATTTCCAGGTCCAGCGCAGAAGCCGAATACCGTGCCGTGGCCAACACTGTCGCCGAACTCAGTTGGGTTCGAAATCTTTTGCTTGAGTTACATGTTCCTGTCCGCCAGGCCTCTCTTATTTATTGTGACAACATCTCGGCTGTGTATCTCACTGAAAATCCAGTCAATCATCAACGCACCAAACACATTGAACTGGATATCCATTTTGTCCGAGAAAAGGTCCGTCTTGGTGCAGTCAAAGTCCTTCACGTCCCTGCTGACTACCAATACGCAGATATCTTCACCAAAGGTTTACCGAAGCATCTCTTTGAGCGTTTCTATTCCAGTTTATGCCTTCGTCGTCCTACGGCTCAAATTGCGGGGGCGTGTTAGCCGATGATTATGCATTGGTGGTCAATGGTCAATGTAGATGGTCAATGTAATTATTGTAGATTATTATGTAGTGGTCAATGGTCAATCTAGGTGGTCAATATAGTTATTGTAGATTATTATTGTATTTCCATATTAGCTTTTCCCTTGTAACTATTTAAGCACATTGCATGTCAATGAGAAAGCAAGCCATTGTATAATCTCACACTCGAGGCTTCAAACGCATCCAAGCAATTGGTATCCGATTGAAGCATAGAAATAGATTCGCGTCGCATACTTGCTGAAATCACAAATAGAATGGTCGATCATGAATTCTATGAAGTTTTCAAGACCTTAAATTTTGAGTGCATAATGAATGAAGCATGTGTCACAATCAGTAATACATTTTTTTTTTCTTCGAACACAAACCCTTTTAATCTACGTGCATCATATAAACTGAGTGCATGTTTATGAATTCATACGCTGACGAGTAACGACTCACAACTTATGACATACATATGCAAATCTCTAGCAAATTTACAATGCTTTGCTTTCACCACCAGCATATCTGCTCCGCCACCAACCCCAAGCACCTTGTACAACGAACAATAACTAGTATTACGTGTCCTCTGTGGTCAAAGTTGTGGAAATGCAAGCTCTTCCAAAATGAAGATTTGGGGAAGTAAAGAAAGAATTTGAAGTTAAAATCATCATTGATGAACGGAAACAGTGATTGGTTGCATTTAAAAACAACGTAGAATTGGGGATTACTTCGCGTTGTGTAATCTACAATTAAAAGATTGAGAGTTAAAAAAACAAATACTTTTCGTTACATTGAAAATACGATGGGTCTGATGGCATCATTAGACCCTATGTAATGGAGCGCTATTGTAACATCACACAAATTTTCTTTATATATATATATATATATATATATATATATATATATATATATATATAACTCCCTCGTTTATTCATCCGATTCATGTTTACAGTATCTTTACCATCCATTTTGTTAATTTTTTTTTGTTTAAATAATGACGTATAATCAATACTAAATTGGATTGTATTAAAAATTCTGATTTAAAAACGTTAAAAAAAATGTGTTTGCCTGTGCCAAGATTCGAACCTAAGTCCCTGGCGGGCTAAACCTTAACCACACCACACAAACCACTACACCATTTGATGTTTTGTGATGTTAATTAAAACCAATTAAACTTAAACCCTTTCAAGGTCCCTTAGTCAAACCTGAAAAGTCAAACGTAGTCTCCTAGTCAAGTCAAGTCAAAGTGTTAGTAAATATGGTCTCCTAGTCAAGTCAAAGTGTTGGTAAATATGGTTTTCTAGTCAAGTCAAAGTTGTTCCTAAACTCTAGCCTAGTCAAAGTAGTCCCTAATTACAACTCCAAATTTTACACTATAAATACACTAGCCTACCATTCAACTCTCCATACCATTAAAAAAAAAAAAAAACATTATTATCCCATCTCCCATATACTAAAGTTTTTTCATCCGTCTTTATCTCCTCTAGCTAGTTTCGAGTTTTCCAAGGCATTATTACTAAATGTTTGCACGCTCAATAAAATGCACGAACTCATTATGCACCTAAGGTGAGTTTACATAGCCCCTTTTTCTGTTTTACATTTTTGGGGTGAAACATGTTTAAACATTTTATACACTATCATTTACTCATTCTTACATTGTTGAAACTTATGATTCAATTACACTATCATTTACTCATTCTATCATTTGACTGTAACAAAAAGACACAGTACAATCATTAACAATGATCAAGCCGCTTGTTTAGATTATAGCGCTATAGGTCTGACAAACCCATCCCCCCGCATAAATTCAGGGATGATCGATAAAAGTTATACTTTTACTAACTTGCGAGTTAGGTCTCGGTCGACACAAGCTTTGATTGTACAAAAGACGCATTGTTACATGTCGGACTCATACTATTATATTATACAACTATGATTGTTGTACAAACTACTATTATCTATCATATTCAAAAACCTATGTATTCTCACCAACTATTTATAGTTTATATTAATCAATTTTTGTAATCTCTTCTTGTAAGATGAATTGTAAATTGTTAAATATTATTCAACTTTAATTTAGTACTATGAGCTATTGAACAATCATCACTACGTGACATCCCGATGTTTCCGCCATCTGTTGGGGTGTTACAGATTGGTATCAGAGCCATGGTTATAGGGAATTAGGTTATTAGAAAAATAATCTAGTCTATAACCATAGGATTATAATCAGTACTTGCTCCTTTTACTTGCAACCCTACTTGTTTCTATTCTCTATCTCCCTCCTACTTCTTATCCCTACTTTAGTCCCTACAAGAAGATTGTTCTCCATCACAAGATCTACTTTTAGACTAATAGGACAAACCCTCAGGTTTAGCCTGAACCACCTTGAAGATCTCGTCGAAGTTCTAGATTTTAATAACGAACACGTGCAATCTAGAAGGGTGAACGCCTGTATTCTGAGTTTTGTGTCTAGGACTGCCATTGCGCATAATTCCAATCAGACAAGGGACCCGGATGCCTACCTGGGAATTCTCGGGATTAGTGTTCACTTAAGTCAACGTTTTCGTTTATTCATTTTAATTAATGAATAAATGATTACACTCACTTTCCTTAAACTAAGCTCTAAAATCTCAAAATTTTACAGCTTAAATCAATCTCATTTCATAACCATCTATGGATTTCACAATCACACTTCACCTTACCCTCTTAGCCACTTTTTAAATATTCAACACCCTACCCAAATCATATTATTTCATTTCTCCACATGTTACTTATTTTTAAAAACTATAACCTCATACCTTAGCACAAACTAAAGATTTCTAAATCCTGTTGTATTTTCATTACCTAGTAACTTTACAAAGTACATATTTTTTGTCAAAAGATGTCCTCGAACTTAAATTCAATTGTTTATTTATTGACGTAACAAACAATTTTCTATATAATGCTTTAAACTATTAAAAATCACTTAATAGAACCTTGATCTTCAAAACCTAATGTCATGTTTGAAATCTCCAACTAACGGGAATATTTTAATCAAAGCCCACTTAGCTTGTACTATTTAACAACTTTTGCTTTATGTATAAAACCAATTTTGAAAATAAGATTTTTTTTATCCATAGGAATAATATCTAGTCTCTAAATTCTCCATCGACACTCACTCATTTTCAACTTGTTCAAATTTTTACAATATTTGGCATATACCACAATCATGTTTTCTTATACACTTGATTATAACCTTTGATCCAAACCCCAAAATTTACACTGCTACATAATCTCCTTACTATAAAATAAACTCTTTATTAACTATCTTCACATTCACTATCTCTCACAACCTTGATTCTGCTTCAAGATTTTTCATCATCCTCTCAAGAACTAAATTCAGAACCTTCACCTTCTCACACATGAGCTAGTTACCCATGATAACCAAACTATTGAAACTTGATTGTGTGTTGCATCAAACATAATCCTTAGTTATACATGAGGATTCGACTATCTACCATATTTGAACATTTGAAACTAGAATTCATGGAATATAAACTATTTGCTATAGACACACCTAGAGTCATTAACCTTGTCTAGGGCAACTCTATTACAACTCGTATGCTATACTTGATACTTGATTGCTTACATGTACGTATTATCAATTTGCAATTCATGTGTGTAATAATTGGTACACTTAATCAAACAACTGATAGAGGATGAAGTACTTGCTCAACAGTTAGTAGAGTACCAAATAACCTACTCAACGATTGGTAGAGGTCATCATGCCTGCTCAACAGTCGGTAGAGGCCCTACAACCTGCTCAACGACTGGTAGAGGCTATCGCACCTGCTCAACAATCGGTAGAGGTTCTTACTCACTAACTGGTAGAGGTCTTTTTCCTGCTCAACAGTTGGACTTATTTTTGGATACATTGCATACGATTCAATCACAAGGCTATTTTGCATTACTTACATGTGTGTTTAGAGTCATAGAAGGACACAAAACCCTAATGTAAGGTAAATTGGTGATTGCGGTCCGGAACGTAATCATGAATTTACAGGTACATTAAGGTAGTGTGAAATTCTATTAAGGTTTTGGGAGATACCCTGTATGTTTTCGAAGTATCAGAGGTGTGATGGGTTAGCTGCGGTACACCCTATATATAAACACTAATGATACGTGGAAAGGGATACTGTAGGGTCAGACCAATAACAAACCCTAGTTATTTGGTAGTCCATCTAGCATTTATGGTTATCTTATACATTCCTTAAACTCTTACCCTACTCTGAACCATAGTCACCCTAACTATCCTCAACACTATTCAAATGTTTCTTCTTAAAATAAACTTCGGGACGAAGTTCCTAAAAGTAGGGGAGACTGTAACATCACACAAATTTTCTTTATATATATATATAGAACTCCATCGTTTATTCATCCGATTCATGTTTACAGTATCTTTAACATCCATTTTGTTAATTTTTTTTTGTTTATATAATGACGTATAATCAATACTAAATTGGATTGTATTAAAAATTCTAATTTAAAAACGTTAAAAAAATGTGTTTGCCTGTGCCAAGGTTCGAACCCATGTCCCTGGCGGGCTAAACCTTAACCACACCACACAAACCACTACACCATTTGGTGTTTTGTGATGTTAATTAAAACCAATTAAACTTAAACCCTTTCAAGGTCCCTTAGTCAAACCTGAAAAGTAAAACGTAGTCTCCTATTCAAGTCAAGTCAAAGTGTTAGTAAATATGGTCTCCTAGTCAAGTCAAAGTGTTAGTAAATATGGTCTTCTAGTCAAGTCAAAGTTGTTCCTAAACTCTAGCCTAGTCAAAGTAGTCCCTAATTACAACTCCAAATTTTACACTATAAATACACTAGCCTACCATTCAACTCTTCATACCATTCAAAAAAAAAAAAAAAAACATTATTATCCCATCTCCCATATACTAAAGTTTTTTCATCCGTCATTATCTCCTCTAGCTAGTTTCGAGTTTTCCAAGGCATTATTACTAAGTGTTTGCACGCTCAATAAAATGCACGAACTCATTATGCACCTAAGGTGAGTTTACATAGCCCCTTTTTCTGTTTTACATTTTTGGGGTGAAACATGTTTAAACATTTTATACACTATCATTTACTCATTCTTACATTGTTGAAACTTATGATTTAATTACACTATCATTTACTCATTCTATCATTTGACTGTAACAAAAGGACACAGTACAATCATTAACAATGATCAAGCCGCCTGTTTAGATTATAGCGCTATAGGTCTGACAAACCCATCCCCCCGCATAAATTCAGGGATGATCGATAACAGTTACACTTTTACTAACTTGCGAGTTAGGTCTCAGTCGACACAAGGTTTGATTGTACAAAAGACGCATTGTTACATGTCGGACTCATACTATTATATTATACAACTATGATTGTTGTACAAACTACTATTATCTATCATATTCAAAAACCTATGTATTCTCACCAACTATTTATAGTTGACCCCCCCATCTTTCCAACTTAACATGTTTCAGGTTTATATGCTATTGGAAGTTGTACAAGTCTTGGAACACATAAGAGCTTTGGACCTAGTTTATATTAATAAATTTTTGTAATCTCTTCTTGTAAGATGATTGTAAATTGTTAAATATTATTCAACTTTCATTTAGTACCATGAGCTATTGAACAATCATCACTACGTGACATCCCGATGTTTCCGCCATCGGTTGGGGTGTTACAACTATTCTCGGCGCCAAATCAATCTTAGCGCCCGACACACCACTACGCCGGGGCGCTAACCATCAAAAGAGGGTTGTGGCGTTATAAACATAACGCTTTGTAACAAAAACAACCACCAATCATTAAATGCCACGTATGAAGAAGAAGGGATGTTTGGGTGTGTCTCCGGTAGGTTTGTGTGGAAATGTTTTAGATTTTTTTATAGGGCGCTAAAAATTTACCCCCCTACTACACCTCATTTTGAATTAACGTCTCATGCTGATTTAGCTATCACTTAGACCAATCACAAAAGGAGCCTTAAATTTTTCCCTCTCCTACTACACATAGTCCTAGCGTGCAGTGGCGAAGGTTTGTAGGGGCGGGGAGGGGCGGCCGACCCCCCCCCCCCCCCCCGGATTTTCGCGCAGAAGTTCCGATTATATAGTATCCGTATAGAAAATTTTGAAAATATAGGGTTTCGACCCCCCGAAACTGGTTTTCGACCCCCGAAACCAGTGACTTCCGAACCCCCGGTGACTTCCGACCCCCGAACCTTCAGGTCAAGCTTCGCCACTGCTAGCGTGGTTGGATAAAAGTGAGTCAGCAAACAGTAATTAATAGGCCGTGTGTACCAATTATCTAAGTAAATTTGTGTCACGTTTGTTTTGCATCATTTGTCGTTTTTATTGAAAGTTTATATTAAAAAAAAAAAAGAATAAATAAAAAGGGACCACAAGAAAAAAGGTGAAGAATATTTAAAGAACTTAAATCACATGTGATTTTAAAGGCATAGACATGTACACGTGTTATGCTTACATACAAAAAGTCATAACCAATACGTGCGAAACTTTGGTAAAAAAATCACACTGGTAATTTTTTAGTCACACCGTAGTGAAATCCTCTATGCCTCTCTAAGGTAACGTTTGGTATGCAAGAATGAGGGGCGTAATGGAATAGAGCATTACGATAGAATGGAAAAAAAGGTGTTTGGTTGGTCAATGTAGTGGAATCATCCATTACCTCCTCCATTCCCTCTGAAAACCCCCATATTCATTCCATCCAACTCCCCTGGCTTTTTTCCATTTCATTCTCTCTGTCACCTTTCATCATCACTGACCACCACCACCACTCACCTCTACCGCTGCCATCCATCGCCACCACCACCGACCACCGCCATCGCCACCCACCACCGACTACCACCATCACCGACCACTACCACCACCGTCGACCACCACCACCCACCACCAACTGCCACCTCCACCCACCACCAACTGCCACCTCCACTTCCACCACCTACCACCAAGCACCGACTGCCTCCATCGATACTCTCCATCACCGACCATTTCCACCCATCGACCGCCACCGCCACCCGCTTCCGCCACCACTCACTGTCGCCGTCACTCCCTGTCGCGACCTGCCGCCACCGACCGCCACCACCATCACCGCTACTATCACCGCCAAACGTCGTTACCCACAATCACCGACCACCACCACCCCCATCGTCGTCGCCGCCACTGAAAACCACCACCAGCAATGTCGTTGGCGCTTCCGCCACCACCGACCGCCGCCACCCACCGGCAACCGTTGCCAACAATCATCGCCACCACTCACCACAGCCGATTTTATTCTTTTGTCTTTTCGTCCATACCAAACAATACAATGTATTGATTCATTCCATTCTTACGTGTAACCAAACAAGACCATGGAATGGTAATCATCCATTCTATTACCTCATCCATTCCATTACCTCATCCATTCCATTACCCCATACCAAACAGATTGTAATATAATTATTAAAGGGAAAATCACGAAAATGGCCCGTTAACCAAGATTTTTACGAAAATAGCTCACTCCCGTCTACACGGCTCCTGAGACATTTCAGATGTCTCTCAAGAGGCCTTCGATTCTAGCCATTAGGGGACCGCCACGTGTTATTGTTGATCTCGAGACATGTCAGCAGTCTCCCGAGACGTGTCAGGGCCACCAAGTCGTTTCCGGGGGTTCCTTGAAACGTTTCCGGTCCCGGCTCGGCTTACCCCTTAATGAACTTAGCCGAGCGTTCTTGAGACGTCGCCAGTGACGTCTCCGACCTGCAAAAGACGCCACCGGAGACGTCTTTTACCAGTTATGAAACGTCACCGGCAGGGGCGGATCTACGGGTTAGCAGGGGGTTCCCAGGAACCCGTTCGGTTTAAAATTTTTAGTGTTATTATATGTTAAAAACTGAGTAGGAACCCCTAGATATATTAGAGAGGAACCTTTAACCAACTCAGCTACATGGTTCAATGGTAATTCCCTCCTCTTCTAACCCACATGTCCCTTGTTCGATTCCTGTCACAGACACCTTGCTTCTTTTTTTTCTTTTTAAATACAAGGTTATTTCTTCTTTTTATTTATAAACAAGTTAGGGGTTGGGTTTTGTTTACTTCAAACATCACAGCCCTCATTTCAACTTCAAACATCAGTTCACCACTAACTTCAACTTCAATCACAGCCCCACTTCCTCCACCCCAACACGTCTTGCCGCCGCCCTCCGCCTCTCTAACTCTCTTCCACCCCTCGCCGCCTTCTTCCTCCTCCGTCTGAAGAGTTTCTACAGTCGCAAGATCTTGAAAAGGTTGTAATATTATCCATATTTTCTTTTTTTTCCCACATATTTTCTTAATGATCATAAACCCCTTGTTTTTCTTTGATTCTAACCCTCTTTTTCTTGTGTGGACACAAACCAAGGGCATCTGTTTGTTTTGTGATGGATTATGGGAAAATAAGTAGAACTAGTTTAAGATTTTTAAAAACTTTGTTGCAATTTCTTTGGACAAAACATAAATATGATACAGATGGAGTAGAATTCAAGCATTATATGCAAAATGTTTCAACTCATTATGACTTCGTATTATATGCTCAAGTAGCTATGTTTTTGTTTTCTAGTTGTTACATTATTTATGTTAACACTTTGGTCTTATGTCTAGGTGGATATGACAAACGGGTAAGGATCATCAAGAAAAATGGGTCCAAGAACAACTGTTAGAGTGTTAGTATCTGAACCAGTAGTTCTCCAAAAGTGTTGATGTTGCCCCTAGATTCTTGGTAATCTGAAGCATTTGAAAATATATTGTAGAATGCAATTAAGTTAAACTTAGATTCCATTTATTTCAACTTGTATGAAAATAGGAGTAATAATAAATGGGTGTGTTTTTTCTTGAGATTTGTTTGATTTATAAACAGTTTGAATTTTGCTCAGGCTTGTTTGACTTGATTTTTTATGCCAGTCCATTTGTTTATGTATGGTGCAAGCACTGATGCTGTGTTTTCGGAATTTAGTATAACCAATACTCGGGTATTAAAAAAAATCATTTGAATAGCTAATTGCTTAATACCTTTGTTGTTTTTATATAGTTTTCAAAGTGGAAGGGTTAAGAAGAAATGAGCGAGGTTTGAGGGTCTGTAGGCTTCAGTCATCCACTATGACATCACATTAGTTTATCGACTACTTGAGGTCAGTCACTCTATCTTGTTAACAATTAGCTATCATGACAAGATGTTTTATTTATCGACTAGCCATTAGGACACCGAACCACATACTCTCAAATTAACGACTTCCATCCACAGTAGGACATGAACCCTCTCATTGCTTCATGGGTCAAAAGATGAAATTGTATAGTATTTTTTTACCCGACTGGCCAACCCGAACAGCCAAACCAGCCCAAATTTTTTATGTTCGGTTATATGGAATCGGAGTATAAAAAAAGTGAACCCCTAAAAAAAATTCCTAGATCCGCTACCTAGTATAAATGAGTTTCAAGTCAAGTCAAACAAGACGAGGAGGTGACACAAATTAAGAATTAGATTTCGCTTTTAGTAAAGTTAAAGAAGAATTTTACTTCACAGTATTCAAGAAAAAAAATTTGCTTACAATTCGAATTTTGGCTATCTTTTACTTTCGTGTTTGTTTAATATACTTTTCAGTTTTATTTTATTTATTTATTTATTTTTTTTTACTCATTTTCATGCATTTTTCATGCATATGGAGTAGACTAATTTTGTTACTTGCTTTGATGTTACAAAAGCTTTATGAGGGATCACTTTTTTCTTTTAAAGTTAATAATCTTATAACCAGATTAATTTTGTTTTGAACATTGATATTATTTGTACATGTTTATTTTCTTCATACTACAAAGTATAAACTTCATATTTATTGCCTCATATACGAGACAAGTTTCATGCTTTGCAATGGTTTTAATCCGTAACATCTAACCCTCTTTAAGGTCCAAAGCTCTTGTTGGTCACAACAACGTTTGTGACAACTAGTTTCCTCCAAGCCACCACTCCAAGATTGACTATGACGCGATACCCCTATTAGAGCATGCGTTGTAGCTCAACTCCCCTAATCTATCAACTTGTTAAAGCTCCTCACACTGCCCCATGGAAGTTAAAAGGTGAAGGGGGTTATGCTTGGGGGGGAGGGGGTTGCACTAACCTCCATCAATCACATGCAAATATACACGCATGTATTTTTTTTCTTTGATTTAATGATTAAATTACTAGTTACACAATAGTATGATAGTTAATTTTGGAGAGGGTGGGGGGGGGGGGGGGTTAGATAAAGCCCAATGTCTATGTTAAAGTCACCTCAAAAGACTAGCCTGGCTAGTGAAGAAGCTTGTTTGGTCTATAAACCCTACATTTGTTGCATATATAACTAATGCGGGAAAAGTTGATCTATGTCGTTTGGTCAGTCAAAAGAAAAGATTAAGTAGTTATTGGAAATTAAGGTCGTCTTAATGGAGAATTGGTGAAAAGTTGTAATTTATATCTAAATTAACTAATGTCTAATAATTTGTTTTGATTAACTGAGAAAAACTAAGAAAGCTAGTAACTTTGAGTTTTAAGTTGAAAACAATTGTACATAACATTTTTGGGCTAGTCTTAGTTGGTTAGTTAGTGGGTTTCGGCCATTTAGACCATGTATCTAGAACCACCCCTAAGCAATATATAAAGGGGTTCTAGGTTTCAGTAGAAGGTTACTAGTCTTTTGTTTCATTCTTGCTCTCATTGTAATCGGCCCTTGTGTACCAGACGTATCTTTGAAGGTGTGTGCACTTTTTAATTACAATCATTCGATTTGACTGGTCTCTTCTTTGTTGTTCACATTCAATCTTGTTTTCCGCATTCGATTGGGTGTTTGTTTGATACCGTGGGAAGATATTGGACTTACAATTGGTTTAAGAGCCTAAGAAGTCTTTCGAAGGTACGGTATCAAATCGAAGTTACAAAGAAGTATTGTTGCAAAGAAATCAAGAAAAAGGTTGCGTTTTCGTTTATTTTTTATTCCAAATTCGGTTTTGTTTTGTTTCGGTACTAATGGTTTTATGCAGGTTTTCATTGTTATAAACTGTTTCTGAGTTGAATTTGTCAAATAAAACAGTATGTTACAATCATTTAATTGTTTCGGGTTTATTGAAGAAACAAGAACATCAAATTTATTATCAAAAAATTAAGGTTTCATCGGATTCGGTAAAAAGATTTCGTGTTCACTATTTTTTCAGGATGTTTGGTACTAAAATATTGGTCAAATCTTAAAAAAACTTCAAACGAGATTTGAAAATATTTTTTTTTTCCAAATTTCTGGAGATTCATGTTATCAATTTGTTTTTCAGGATAAAAGGAAAGGATAGTTTCCAAATCTCATCTATGTCCGAAGACTGAAAACTGATATTCTGATCCAAATCATCTACCTGTACAACCATTTTAAACAATTGTATTACTAAATGACCTGTACAACAATTTCAAAGAAAAATATAAACAGTTTTTTAACCTGCATATGAAGCTGAGCATTATCAGACATTTCAATATCTTCACCTGATTGTTCAGATTGGTGAGTTTTCTCAAAAAGAGTAGTAGCATTGTTTAAAAAGACCTTAATTTAAAATGTGAAGAGGTCTCTCATCTCTAGAAAGAAAAAAATCGAAAACATCCAACTTAAGATCTTTAACTACATTCAACCATCCATCATACAAATAACAGTGTTTCTCGAAGGAAATTATCTTTAACCGCTATGAATGATCACCAAATATAATAGTTACAAAATCTTCAATAAGTTTAGCATCGCGATAGACATAACAAAAACCATCAGGTACTCTCTGTGAGTAAACCAAATAAAAAAATTAGGTTATTTGTTATTTTAAATGGTAAATATACGTATAACGATAGTAGGAAAATGCGTACTAAAAAATCACTTGAAGGGTCATATATAAACTGTATGAACGTAATCCCGCAAATCAAGTTCCGGAAACAGGACATTAACAAAGTATCTTTAGAAACATACTCAAATAATAATATATCATTTACTTCAAGTGCCATATCCTTAGCTACAGTTTGCCATCCTTCACTGAACTCAACTTCATTTAAAAAATGCTTCCTAAAAACAACTTCCCATTTCTTTCTATCTACTGTAGTAGTTATAATTACATGATTATCCATAGCTTTAGAAAGATGAAAGCTACCAACAACATTTTCTGATAAATTCTATAAAGACACAAAATTTAAAAAAAAAATGTAAGAACCAAAAAGACTTTATTACAGGTTTTAAAACTAATATAACTTTTAATAACATAATAAATACCAGATTTTCAGCTTCAAGATCAACAACACATCCAATGAATGAGGCCATTTAAACTGTTTAACATATTAGAATCAATGTAAAACAAATTTTAAGAACAGTATATTATTTCAGATGAATGATAAAAATAAAACCACAATAAATATAAACATAAGATAACTTGATTCAGAAATGTTTTTACCTGATTTAATGTTTAGGAACTTAACTTTAGTAATTGTAAATAATTGATATGTAGATTACAGATTCAGTTGGAAGTCTTTTAATTTGTTCACAACATTGATAGAAAACTTTAACACTGATAATAGACAGCTTATATATTCAGTGGGGACACCGATGGATTTTACACTATAATTAGTTGTATTTGATATATTGTATTATAATAATGCACTTAAACATTCAATATTATATTAATTTTTACTTAAATACCTTTCATAATAAATTTATTAGTTAAATGAAATATTTATTTGATATATTTTTAGTAATTTAAATTACAGCTATAAATTCACTTAACTACTATTAAATCAATAAAAGTTACGAAACAAATCTTAATTTTATCTTTTATGTATTTTCTAATCATGTGTTCCAGTAAAAGGATTTTACAAACATCTGATAAAATGCTAGACACTGTATCCATATCGTCAAATCATTCTACAGTAGATTAAATAGCTGCTGACGTTTATCGTCTATTTTGCCTTAAATGTCTGTTCACTCCAACAGAATTTCAATTAACTTATTTAACAACAAAATCATAAGGATACATGTTGATCAACCTTAGTATCTTCTGTGTCTCAGATGCATTAAAATCATGATATGGGCTCAAAGTACCCATACACTACGCGATTCGATAGTTACCAAGTTCAAATGTTTACCAAGCTCGTGGATTTTCATCTCTAGTGTCACACCCTCAAATTCCACATGCGGGGTTTTATCGCGAGGCGCGTGACACATCAGGATCCAAGTCAACGGTCACAATAAACGACAACTATATGATATGAAAACGACGTAAACCATTCATTAAGTTCTCAAAATGTAACCACAACAGCGGAAGCATAAAACGACTTTACAACTCGAAAAGTAAAAGTTATGAGTCTGATAATGTTCAAAACCATGGAAGTGAAATCCTAGACGCCGTGCGACACCGTGCGCCTATCAATAGCTGCTACCTTGGAGACCTGAGAAAACATGCTAAAAACGTCAGCACAAAATGCGGGTGAGTTCATAGGTTTTTTAGTAAAGCGTTTCCAAAAGTTTCCAAAGGTTTCCAAAGGTTTAAAAGTTCCATCCAAAAGTTTCCAAGATTTTCAAAATGTTACCAAAAGTTTCCAAGAGTTTCCAATGTTACCAAAAAGTTTTCAAATGTTACCGTTATGCTAAAAGGATGCCAACCTAGGCATATGAAACCACTCATACGATACCAAGTGCATGACACTTGTGTGCAACCGAACTGCCAACTTAGGCATAACAGAACTACCGATCCCCCGGTGAACTGAACGGTCGAACCCCAGCCAACCGAACTTCTGAACCACGGCTAACTAAACTCCCGTCCAACGGCAAAACTGAACTATCGTATAGTTAGAACACAAAGTAACACTAGCATAACATGATCAGCATAAAAACGAGTACGTAGCATGTTTCTCCCCCGAAAACGTAAACACGGAAAGAGGGGCCGTGAAACTCACCTTAGGTTGCGTCTTCAAGTTAATAAAGATCCCAACACGAACTGATAGTCCCAAGTACCGACGATCTTGAATCTTTTTTTGTTTGTGATATGGAAGTTGATTGTAGGTTAGATTATGAAAAACAAGATCAAAAACTCCTTCCTCGGTGTTTAAGGTTGAGAGAGAGTGTTTAGAGGCGTTTAGGGTTTGTGAAATGATGAAAAGTTGCAAAGTGTAGTATTTATACTTACTGTTCATTCGACCCCTGCAAGGGTCGAATGAGTTTCTGTGTGGTCGAATGGGATGATTCGAAAACTCACCAACCTGGTTCGACCCCCCCTAAGGTCGAATCAGTCCCATCTTTTTCAGATTATCCAGTTTTGTCGTTTAAACGCGTTTTAACACATCCTAACACATGAACATGCAATCCTAACATATGTTAAGCATATAGAATCATGTATAATCATGTTTACACCGTTAAAACACGTATTTGCACATTATATTACATGTACGCATCAATCCATGTATAACACTTAATTCAATTCATGTAATTTCACCAACCACGGGACTCAAGACTAGTGTGTACACAAAACAATCCCCAATGATCCTCTAGATCATTGAACCCTGCAGAATACGTAGCGTAACCCGACACAACTGACCCAGTTAAGTATGTTAATATATGTTTTTCGCTAAGGTAAACTTACATGTTAGAAAAATGTTACCCTGAGTTTGCCGGGTGTCACATCATCCCCCAGTTGAAAGAATTTTCGTCCCTAAAATTGCCCGAAGCCAAAAAGGAAAGAGACGAAAAGAAAGAAAAATTTTCCGGTTGTCACATCATCTCCTAGTTGAAAGGAATCTCATCTCGAGATTCACTCAGCTTCAACTGTAACAAGTATAGACCCAAGTACATGCTTAGGTAATGAATGAGGTTCCCTAGATCCCATCTAGTCCCCTCGTCCTTACAAGAACTCCGGTCCACAACATGAACCATAATGAATCCAAACGATACGAAAGGCGATCTGCACACGATCCAACCGAGCACCCAATGCTCGAAGTAACGCTTCCCAAAGAAAACGAAATGAAATGGAAACCACAAACAGAGGTAATAGAAACAAGTATTCCAAGCCGAGGAACCACTTTCTCAAGATGAATACAAGATAACCGCCACAAAAGTCACACGAGCTACCCAACCTGGTCGAAAATACGCTGAAGACTCCTTGTGATCGGTATAAACGACGCACCAGGATCCGTACAAGAAATGTCTTTAGACTTCAGAACGACACCGAACCACCCCCGGTTCCATGACATAGATGATGTAGTCCTCCATGCGGACTCTAAGCTAACGAATAATGCAAACGATAACCTCCTCGCGCAGTGCTAACACACAACCGAGAGCCAGAACAGAAACACCATAAAAGGTAACGAAACCACTTGTTCCCACAAACAAGGATAGTATAAGGTTAGCAAACGCGGTTCATCGAACCCATGAACACCCCCCTAAAGGTACGCTAGTGCGACAAAAGGCGTGACCAAGAACTCAAAATGGTCATAACAAGTTCGAAAGAAAACCGTAAATCGTGACACACGATAACCTAAGTACCAGATGTTGTCCATAAACATAACGCAACAAACACGATAACCTACGTACCAGGTGTAGTCCATAAACATAACGCAACAAACACACAAACCCAACGGCACAAGAATCAAACCAAAACCCAAAACGTGACACTCAAGAAAAGAAAATGTACCGGTATCATCATCAAGATCCTGTCGGGCCTCACCCGCACCAATCATGAAGACACGCGCGTTCCGGTCGCCACCACCGTTGCCTCCACCACCTGCATCCATACCCTAAACCAATTGTGGACAGTTCCGCCTGAAGTGTCCTATCTCACCATAATTGTAACACTCCTGATTTCCCCGAGTATTTGCCCGAGCCTGCCCTGGCTGAAGAGTGACCCTACAATCCTTAGAAACATGTCCTACCAACTTGCATCTGTTACAATGAAACCCATCACAACGACCACGATGATGAAATCCACACTGGTTACATTTCGGAAGCTTTCCAGTATACCGTTCTTGCCTCTGACCAGACGACGAACCCACTTCGTCAAACTTCCTCTTGTTATTCCCTGGAGTCTCCACAGTAGCACCCCTGGGTGGCAAAACATCCTCACCAACCTTCATGTTAGTCAACTTATGAGCCAATCAGATCGTAGCTAACAAGGTAGTATGATCAGCCGCGACTACAAGTCCCGCAATCTTCGGTACCAATCCAGCGACGTAGAACTCAATCCTCTTAAAATCCGGAGTCGACGGTTACAAACACATCAGTGTTAACTCATGATACCTAGCAATGTACGCCTCAATCTCCGACCCCACCATCCGATGATTCCACAACTCATGTTCCAACCTCTTGATCTCGTCCCTAGGATAGTACTGTAACGCCCGACTTTTCTCGAATAATATAATTATAACATTTTATTTATAAAAACGATCTTAATTCGTTAATAATAATATCCCGTGAACAAGTAATACCTTTTAATTCATTACTAAATTAAATTTATTTAGTTGCGCTTTTATAGTGTCAAAAATAATAATAACTTGTTACAATAATAAAGTGCCAAATAACTGACACTTATTAAATTCTTATAAATATTAAAGCGGCGATGAATATATATATATATATATATATATATATATATATATATATATATATATATAGTTAATATATGGTCATACCACTCGTTTTAAGTAGGATTATATAAATAAATTTAACAAAATAATTTTTTAGCGGATAAGCAAGTTATGTAACTTAAACGAGTGTCAAAGCATTTAACGGATTCATATACGCGGTAAACCTTCACCTAACCTAAGCACAAACCCTACCTATTTATTATTTAAACACCTTAATTCTCATCCTCCTTCACTTCATCAACAACACAAAAACCCTAGCCACCACCACTACCCTTATCTCCCTTCCTTGCACTCATTCAACACAACCATCACAATAGTCTTCTCCTTTCCTCTCTAGATGAAAGCAGCCGACAAAAAAAAAAAAAAAAAAAAAAAAAAAAAAAAAAAAAAAACAGGGAACACTACCTGAGCTCTCCCGCACACCCTCTTACACCACAGCAAAGGCAGCGGCGGCCGCCAATAACCACCCTATACCCGTCGTCCATTCACCCAAGTCACCATAGACCCTTACTCTCCTCCCCCCTCTCATTATAGTCTGGAGACCAGACTTGGGTTCTGACCGAACCTGTCAGCCGGAAACACCACCAGCGACCACCATACGACGCCTACCCCTCCTCTAAGTATCCCTCTCTCTAACACAGGTCCCTTCTCTCTTGGCCTCTCACTTCCCCTACACTAATAGAACCAGCCAGCCACCACCATCCATGGTGCTGGCGGCACTGTGTGGATGACGCGACAGGGGTAGCATGCCTCGTTAATGGGGCTGCTTTGTTGGTGGTTAGCTGGTTAAGTGGTGGTGTCATGGTGGGTCAAGGTGGAGTCAGTTTGGGTCTTGGGTTCGGGTGGTTGCTGACCGTGGATGAACAAGCAGCAGCAGCTGGGTTACTTCGGGTCCCATATTGTTTGATTCAACGAAAATGGATCCGGTTCAGATTTGTCACAGAGACTGGTAATGGTCAGGTTAGCTGTGAATAGAGCAGCAGCGTTAGGTCTCGGGTCCTGTCCGTACTTCCTCTTTGGTTCAACCACAGTCAAACTGGTCAAGATATGGTCAACGTCAAACAGACCAGATCTGGTCAACACCAGTCAACAGTCGAACCCGGTCAGATTTGTAAACTTTCAGATCGAGGCGCGTACGTGTCGGTTCGCAAGCTTATTCACGGAAGGTATTATACGCCGCGCCTTTAGTTACTATTCTTACATTCGTTTGCATCTCATATGTATATATTTTAAAAGGACCAAACGAACCGAACCGACTTGTATTTTGCTTATTGTAATAATGAGTCACTAAATAAATAAAACTTACATATACACTCACATATATGCGCCTATGTATAATGTTGCGAACTATTGAGTTGTCGAGGTAGTTATATAAAAATATGTTGTGTATATACAAATTTACTCGAAACATATATTATTCTAGTTATAAAGGTT
This sequence comes from Ambrosia trifida, assembly GCA_028751855.1. Lineage (NCBI taxonomy): Eukaryota > Viridiplantae > Streptophyta > Magnoliopsida > Asterales > Asteraceae > Ambrosia > Ambrosia trifida. Next base: position 125,924,716 of record CM054126.1, on the reverse strand, counting down.
AAGTTAGCTTTTGCGAGAGTTATGGAAATGGATGACTAACATGCTAACAATATACGAGACAATAGAATAGTCGCAGTCTATAATACTTATGTGTATATTTATATCATCAACAAGATTATCGAAGTTTTAATACTAGTAAACTTATTATTTTGATTTTGGACAATCGAATATTGACTAAGTTATATTTACTTAAACTACAGTGGCGACTATATATAAATATATATACATATTTATGCTATCTATCGAAATGCATACTTTCCTCGCTTATCCTAGTTTTTAGAAAGCTAAGCCACACGTCGTGTATATGTACATTTGATTGATTTTGAGAAAATATAGACAGCTTGAGTTGTCTGGTATTATGCAAAAACAGAGGAAACTATGCCCAAATTTTTATAAAATATAAGAAATATCTCGGGCATTTAAGTCTATAAATTTGTACAAATAAATCAGCACAGCCTCGAATACCACAATATATATTTATAGTAACTATACATACACATATACTTTCAAGAAACAAAAACCAAGTCCTATCGGTTCGTAAATTCATACAAACTTTAAGACGCGCATTCGTTCAATGCAAGTCTAGGTAGTTGAATAAACTATCTTTACAATCAAGAAATGAATTAAACTTATTTGCATTAGAATTTATGCATCATTTATTTGTAATAGGATACAAGAGTTCAATTAATCCAAGTTCAGACTTGTTGCTACTTGCTAGTACTTACACAGTGAATTTCAGGTGAGTTTACATAGCCTTTTTTCACTATTTTGGGGTGAAACATGTTATACTTTCAATTGCAATTCAACATAAGTGTCTATGTGTTATTCTATGTTGCATTATGTCTTAAACATTACTATGGTAAGCACAATAGACTAGCATAATCATTAACTCCGTACAAGCCAACGATATACAATGATAGATCTATTGGACTGAAAACCCCACCCGGATACGTTACCTCCAGTATGGGTAGCGTGGGTGATTGTTATCGCAACATAAACGAGTGAACCATATGCGTATGGGATGGACCACAATATTCTAGTCACAAGGTTTAATTATGCACACGATTTACCCGGTAGTATTGTTTTCACATATGGACTAGATTTGCCATGAAACTCGAATTGTACAAATTTTATTCAATATTCAAACCTATGTAATTCTTACCAACTTTTGTTGACCCAAAATATTTTCAAACTTAACATGTTTCAGGTTATAGCTTTGCTTGAAGATTTGAGTTAATGTTTGAAGATGTGTATCTAATATTTTTTATTTTGATGTACCAATTCTTCTAGAACAATTGTATGTAATTTATTTAAATCAATTATTGAAATTTATTATTTACCATGAGCTACTGAACAATTGTCAATACGTGACATCCCGATGTTTCCGCCATCGGTTGGGGTGTTACAAGTACTCCACCTTCAACCGAGACACGAAATCAGTCCAAGACATACAATGAGCTTCAGCCAAGCCCACAACCTGAACAGTAGAGTTCCACCACGTCAAGGCGGGACCCTCAAAAGTACCAGCAACAAACTTCACACGATCCACCACAGGACACCCAAACAAAGAAAACGAAGACTCGACCTTCTCCAACCACCGGAGTAATCCCACTGCTCCCTCAGAACCCGAGAAATGGTGCGGCTTGCAATTCATAAACATCTTATAGGTGCAAGCATGATTATGTGGGTTAACAACGTTACCTTTACCAACACACCGAATGAAACAAAACGAATACCCCACACAAGATAAGAACGAGACTAGTAGTAATCAAATTACCACCAAAGCCTTGCTGAGCAACCTGAAAGGCAGTAAGGGCAACAGACACCTGTTGCTGGATCAGATTGTTCGGTTCATCCTGGGTCATAGTGATGTTTCCACCACCGCGACCCCCAGCACGACCACCGCCGCCACCACGGCGTCCCCCAGCACGACCACCACCACGAGGATCAGACATCCTTTAGAAATACAAAAGAACAAGATGTTCAGATTCGCCACTAGTATCAACCACTAGCGACAATGATAGGGAATCGCCCTGATCCAACCAATCCGTATCAACCACGAATCATCTAATCAGGATACCAAGCGTACAAGAATCCCTGAACGAATAACCATCCCGAAGCGTACTAAGCCAAGTACAAGTGCAAGATAGTGCGTGTAAGCATGTGTGTCCATAGGAGCAGAAAAGGGATATGTCCGAACACTGGACAGATCTCAAAGGTATGCCGAAGCCGCCTCAATGTACAATACCTTCGTGCTATGATTCGACAAGTCAGTCCCTTCGTCTCCAAATCCCAAAGAAGAAGGTATGATAGAGAATAGATAACCCAAGGAAAGAATAAATGATGTAATACATGAGTATGATGATAACATAGTCACCCCAACAACGTTAGCAAGTTCCCCTACTAAAACGACTCATAAATATGTGACCGTCCAGTTACTAGTATAAACCACTAGCAACCACAAGATTTCAGACCCCAAATCCAGCCCGAGACCATCAGTCCAAACGCAGAGTCCACCAGGATTTTCATGTATCCCAGTTTATTATTTCGTGTGCACTCGAAATGATAAACCGTTCTACATGGTCCTCCAAATGTACTCCAAATCTGAAGTTTAAGTCACCGAACAAAAACACTTAAGGATGTACCACTACAAGTACAAGTATAAGATAGTGTGTGTAGGCAAGTGTGTCAATTGAAGTATAGAAGGGAGATGTCCAAATCTTGGACCGATCTCAAGGATGTGCCACACCCACTCCAATGTACACCACTCCCATGTCCACAAGTCAACCTCTTCGTTTCCAAAACCCGTAGATGAAGATAAGGTAAGTGTAGAAGATAGAATCAAACAAGTAATAGAACGGGTGATGTGACACATAGATGACATTGATGATACATACACCCCCAATACCAGTAAGTGTACCATGTAACAAGACTCACAAGTGTGTGACCGTCTAGTGTGTGAAACTCGGCTATAGACTAGACTCTACGTGCAGTCCTAGTTCACTATAACCATTGGCTCTGATACCAATCTGTCACACCCTCAAATTCCACATGCGGGGTTTTACCGCGAGGCGCATGACACACCAGGATCCAAGTCAACGGTCATAATAAATGACAACTATATGATATGAAAACGATGTAAATCATTCATTAAGTTCTCAATATGTAACCACAACAGCGGAAGCATAAAACGACTTTACAACTCGAAAAGTAAAAGTTATGAATCTGATAATGTTCAAAACCATGCAAGTGAAATCCTAGACGCCGTGCGACAGCGTGCGCCTATCAATAGCTGCTACCTTAGCGACTTGAGAAAACATGCTAAAAATGTCAGCACAAAATGCTGGTGAGTTCACAGGTTTTTGAGTAAAGCGTTTACAAAAGTTTGCAAAGGTTTCCAAAGGTTTAAAAGTTCCATCCAAAAGTTTCCAAGAGTTTCCAAATGTTACCAAAAGTTTCCATGAATTTCCAAATGTTACCAAAAGTTTCCAAGAGTTTCCAATGTTACCAAATGTTTCCAAATGTTATCGTTATGCTAAAAGGATGCCAACCTAGGCATATGAAATCACTCATACGATACCAAGTGCATGATACTTGTGTGCAACCGAACTGCCAACCCAGGCATAGCTGAACTACCGAACCCCCTGTGAACTAAACGACCGAGCCTAGCCAACCGAACTGCCAAACCACGGCTAACTGAACTGCCATCCAACGACAAAACTGAACTATCGTATAGTTAGAACACAAAGTAACACTAACATAACATGATCAGCATAAAAACGAGTAGGTAGCATGTTTCTCCCCCGAAAATGTAAACACAGAAAGAGGGACCGTGAAACTCACCTTAGGTTGCGTCTTCAAGTAAATAAAGATCCCAACACGAACTGATAGTCCCAACTACCGAAGACCTTGAATCTTCTCTTGTTTGTGATATGGAAGATGATTGTAGGTTAGATTATGAAAACAAGATCAAAAACTCCCTCCTCAGTGTTTAAGGTTGAGAGAGAGTGTTTAGAGGCGTTTAGGGTTTGTGAAATGATGAAAAGTTGCAAAGTGTATTATTTATACTTACTGTTCATTCGACCCCTGCAAGGGTCGAATGAGTTTCTGTGTGGTCGAATGGGATGATTCAAAAACTCACCAACCTGGTTTGACCCCCTCTAAGGCCGAACCAGTTCCCATCTTTTTCAAATTATCCAGTTTTGTCGTTTAAATGCGTTTTAACACATCCTAGCACATGAACATGCAATCCTAACATATGTTAAGCATATAGAATCATGTATAATCATGTTTACACCGTTGAAACACGTATTTGCACATTATATAACATGTATGCATCAATCCATGTATAACACTTAATTCAATTCATGTAATTTCACCAACCACGGGACTCAAGACTAGTGTGTACACAAAACAACCCCTAATGATCCTCTAGATCGTAACCCGACTCAACTAACCCAGTTAAGTATGTTAATAAATGTTTTTGGCTAAGGTTGTAACACCCCAACCGATGGCGGAAACATCGGGATGTCACGTAGTGATGATTGTTCAGTAGCTCATGGTGAATAATAAATTTCATTAAATGATTTAAATAATTTACATATAATGGTTCTACAAGAATTCGTACATCAAATTGAATAAAACTATGCACATATCTTCAAGCAAATCTTCAAGCAAGTAGAACCTGAAACATGTTAAGTTGAAAATATTTTGGGTCAACAAATGTTGGTGAGAATTACATAGGTTTTTGAAAAATAATTGATAACAATAGTTTGTACAACACTCAGAGTTGTATGATGATAGAGTATGATACCGACATGTAACAATGCGTCTTTGTACAACCAAACCTTGTGTCGACTATTGACTAACTCGCAAGTTAGTTAAATGTTGTTACTGTTATCGATCATCCCTGAATTTATGCGGGGGATGGGTTTGTCAGACCTATAGCGCTATAATCTAAACAGGCGGCTTGATCATTGTTAATGATTGTACTGTGTCTTTTTGTTACAGTCAAATGATAGAAGGATGTTGTAATTGAATCACAAGTAATTATGAGTAAATGATAGTATAAAATGTTTAAACATGTTTCACCCCAAAAATAGTAAAAATAGAGTAAAAGGGGCTATGTAAACTCACCTCTAGCGAGCAAATAACTATCCAAATCGAGACGAACGAGTAGTGAGATGAATCACGAGTTATCAACCTAGATGATACAAACAGCGTCTAAAGATACGAATATCTTAAAATTCTAGAGTTTTCTAACATACTTCGGGGAATGAGAGTGTGAAATTGATTATTGAAATGCTTCACATTACATAAATTTTAGAGAAAATAAATTACGATCAGTATTAGTTATAAAAATTATTTAATCATGACACCTTTTTTTTTCCATCCAATTAGTTAGATTTGTTTTGATTTTAAAAAGATTTAGTTTAATCAGAAATTTAATTGATTTAGGACATATTTCGAGAAAACAATATTTTCTGTTTTTTTTTTTTTTTAATGAAACAAGGTTAATTCACATGAGTTTTAACCAAAAGGTTTTCTATTTAAGAATATGGTTTTCTATTTATATGTATACCTAAAGAAAATAGTTTGAATTTTCATTATGTATATATGTATACCAAAACAGTGATTATGATTTGAAACATAAAAGAAAAGATAAAACTCTTGATTAACTTTATCGCATTCCCAATTCAGTATGCGAATAACCCAAACAACATAGATTGAAGTGAGCTTTAAAATACGATCATTACCTTGTTGTTAATGCGAAAATGTTTCGAACAACGGCGATAGTAGTTCACGATTTCTGCCGGTGATCAGATTGGGTTAGGGCGAAGGTAGTGAGATGGTTGCTCGTCGAAAAAGGAATAGGGGCTTCGTGGTGATCGGAGTTGCAGGGGAAGCCGAAGGGAAAGAGGTGACGAGGGTAAGTCGAAACGAGATGAAGGTTAACTATTTATAAATTTTAGAGGTGGGTTCGGTTTATGGATTGCCCGCAAATTTCAACGTGATTTTTGTCGCATTTAGGACTTGATTAGGAAGGTTTGACAGTTGACAAAAGGGTAGTATGATTGCGAAAATTTTGGTATGAGATTTGGGCAGCTTTGGAAAGTTTTGGTGATTGGTTTTGGTCAGTCTTGGGGTCAACCGAAAAATCCGCTTAGAAATCGCTCGTTTGATATAGGAGAAGGGTTTATCCTTTATGTGTTGTAGTAAATAAATGACTAAACAATCATTTCATTTAATTATTATTATTATTAATATTTTTTCTTTGTGTGCATCAACGTAATCATGTAAGTGTTTGTTTTGTTAGTATTTTTTTTTTTTCATTTTGTGTAATCATGTTTTGCATTATTGTTATTATTAAAATATCCTTATTATTAATACTTTGGTACATAAGAATACATATTTAGACCGTGCTGCCAGAAATTGATCGGCTTATAACACGTTAGGATTCCGACATAAAAAAAAATGCATTTATTATTCTAGAGTTTTGACTTTTCGAATATTTCAAACTTACCCCAAACCATATGCTAAATTTCGGTTTATGCAATTTTTTTTTAATTTTAGATTACGGTCACTTTAGGTCCCTAAGGTTATAATGGAATTATGGGTGAAATCACGAATGTTACAGTCTCCCCTAGTTTTAGGAACTTCGTCCCGAAGTTTATTTTAAAAGAAATATTTGAGTAATGTTGACGGTAGTTTGGGTGACTATAGTAGGGTAAGAGTTTAAGGAATGTACAAGATGATCATTAATGCTAAAGGGACTACCAAATAACTAGGGTAATTATGGTTGGATATTTAACGAAAACCTTGATAGAACTTCACACTACCTTAATGTACCTGTAAATTCATGATTACGTTCCGGACCGTAATTACCAATTTACCTTACATTAGGGTCTTGCGTCCTTTTATGACTCTACCGATTGTTGAGCAGGTTCGATAGTCTCCACTAGTCGTTGAGCAGGTGGTAGGGCCCTTCCCGACTATTGGAAAGACATGATGACCTCTACCAATCGTTGAGTAGGTTCGATAGCCTTCACCAGTCGTGGAGCAGGTTGTAGGGCCTCTCCCGACTGTTGAAAAGGCATGATGACATTTATTATACACATAGATTGCAAATTGATAGCATGTTTATGCAAGCAAGTATAACAAGCACAGTATATGAGTTGTAGTTGTATAGATTTAGTTCACATTCAAACAATCATGCATACACCATGTAAACAACTCTCAGACAAAAATATCAATATTAGAATTTATTACTTGGATCAAATAGCGTCAATACATAGAATAAAAGCAAGCAACGTTCAAATGGTGGGACATGTTGTTAAGTAGCTGGAGGGTCTTGATCTCTGTTTAATTTAGGGCATCGGTTACGGAAGTGATTTGGGTCTCCACATTCATAACACTGACCATAGTTGTATCAATTAGGATTAGTAGCCTGAGCAGGGTTGGTGGGTTGGTTGGCATTAGGATTTGGGGTCTCGCGACACGTATTAACTAGATGGCCATACCTACCACAATTGGTGCACAAGGGACACGCTGAAGCAGTGGGATGATGTCGGTTGCATGCGTTACACAATGGATGGTTTCCTGTATAAGGTTTCTTGTTAGAAGCTTGTGGAGTGAGGTTTGCATTAGGATCCCTGGTCTTACGCTTCTGGTTCTCAGTAGTTACCGTGGCTACAATACTTGCTTTCTCGCTTTTCCGAACCAAAGTACCGTTCTTTACGTGATTATCAGTTAGAGTAGCTGCTAAACGCTTGGCCTCTTCAAGGGTAGCAGGGTTCCTTCCCCATACCGTGTCTTGAATCTGCATGGGCAAACCACCGATATACTTTTCGATGGCTACAGGTAGCGGAGTGACTTTATGGGGCAATAACAGGCTGAGCTCGTGGAAGCGGGTATTATAAGCAAGGTTTTCCCCACTATCCTGAGCAAGGGTGTGGAACTCGTCTTCTAATTTCTTGACCTCGTTACATGGGCAAAATTCATCTCTCATTATTTCCTTGACTTGATCCCAGTTCATAGTAAGTTCAACTTCAGCTCCTCGGGTGCGCTTTTCCTCATTCCACCAAGTGAGCGCTCGTTTGTGAAGAACACTTATAGCATAACGGACTTTAAAGTTATCGGGACACTCACTGTTGATGAAGGTATTCTCAATCCCCTCGAACCATTGTAGAAGACCAGTAGCTCCTTCATCTCCACTGAACTTAGGGGGATTACAGGAATTAAAGTGCTTAAGAGTGCAAGCTGGGAGACCATTCCCGTTTCCATTCCCATTTCCATGGTGATTTCCATTACCGTTTCCGTTGCCGTTGTCGTTTCCATTACCATTCATCTGTATGACTTGAGCCAATAAGTTAGGAACCAGAGTCGCGATCTGCTGTGCCATTTGTTGGGAAATGATCGCAGCTAGTTGGGCATTAATGCCATTGTTGTTGTTGTTATTGTTGTTGTTGTTGTGGTTAGTGTTGCTATTTCCTTCCTCATGATTACCACCATTGTTATTGCGAGTGCTGCGACGTGGAGGCATGATCTGAAAGAGACAGAATGAATGAGGTTATATAAGGAATGTAATCATTTATTCATTAATTAAAACGAATAAACGAAAACGTTGACTTATCAAAGGTTCTAAATTCCAATAACATATGAAGACATGCTTTAGCCTATAAGTGAACACTCATCCCGAGAATTCCCAGGTAGGCATCCGGGTCCCTCGTCTGATTGGGATATATGCGCAATGCCAGCCTAGACAGAAGACTCAGAATACAGGCGTTCACCCTTCCAGATTGCACGTGTTCGTTATTAAAATCTAGAACTTCGACGAGATCTCAAGATGGTTCAGGTTAAACCTGAGGATTTTGTCCTATTAGTCTAAGAGTAGATCCACTGATGGAGAGCAGCCTTCTTGTAAGGATGAAAGTAGAGATAAGAAGTAGGAGGGAGATAGAGAATAGCAAGTAAAAGAAGCAAGTACTGATTAAATCCTATGGTTATAGACTAGATTATTTCTAATAACCTAATTCCCTATAACCATGGCTCTGATACCAATCTGTAACACCCCAACCGATGGCGGAAACATCGGGATGTCACGTAGTGATGATTGTTCAGTAGCTCATGGTGAATAATAAATTTCATTAAATGATTTAAATAATTTACATATAATGGTTCTACAAGAATTCGTACATCAAATTGAATAAAACTATGCACATATCTTCAAGCAAATCTTCAAGCAAGTAGAACCTGAAACATGTTAAGTTGAAAATATTTTGGGTCAACAAATGTTGGTGAGAATTACATAGGTTTTTGAAAAATAATTGATAACAATAGTTTGTACAACACTCAGAGTTGTATGATGATAGAGTATGATACCGACATGTAACAATGCGTCTTTGTACAACCAAACCTTGTGTCGACTGTTGACTAACTCGCAAGTTAGTTAAATGTTGTTACTGTTATCGATCATCCCTGAATTTATGCGGGGGATGGGTTTGTCAGACCTATAGCGCTATAATCTAAACAGGCGGCTTGATCATTGTTAATGATTGTACTGTGTCTTTTTGTTACAGTCAAATGATAGAAGGATGTTGTAATTGAATCACAAGTAATTATGAGTAAATGATAGTACAAATTTTTAAACATGTTTCACCCCAAAAATAGTAAAAATAGAGTAAAAGGGGCTATGTAAACTCACCTCTAGCGAGCAAATAACTATCCAAATCGAGACGAACGAGTAGTGAGATGAATCACGAGTTATCAACCTAGATGATACAAACAGCGTCTAAAGATACGAATATCTTAAAATTCTAGAGTTTTCTAACATACTTCGGGGAATGAGAGTGTGAAATTGATTATTGAAATGCTTCACATTACATAAATTTTAGAAAAAATAAATTACGATCAGTATTAGTTATAAAAATTATTTAATCATGACACCTTTTTTTTTCCATCCAATTAGTTAGATTTGTTTTGATTTTAAAAAGATTTAGTTTAATCAGAAATTTAATTGATTTAGGACATATTTCGAGAAAACAATATTTTCTGTTTTTTTTTTTTTTTTAATGAAACAAGGTTAATTCACATGAGTTTTAACCAAAAGGTTTTCTATTTAAGAATATGGTTTTCTATTTATATGTATACCTAAAGAAAATAGTTTGAATTTTCATTATGTATATATGTATACCAAAACAGTGATTATGATTTGAAACATAAAAGAAAAGATAAAACTCTTGATTAACTTTATCGCATTCCCAATTCAGTATGCGAATAACCCAAACAACATAGATTGAAGTGAGCTTTAAAATACGATCATTACCTTGTTGTTAATGCGAAAATGTTTCGAACAACGGCGATAGTAGTTCACGATTTCTGCCGGTGATCAGATTGGGTTAGGGCGAAGGTAGTGAGATGGTTGCTCGTCGAAAAAGGAATAGGGGCTTCGTGGTGATCGGAGTTGCAGGGGAAGCCGAAGGGAAAGAGGTGACGAGGGTAAGTCGAAACGAGATGAAGGTTAACTATTTATAAATTTTAGAGGTGGGTTCGGTTTATGGATTGCCCGCAAATTTCGACGTGATTTTTGTCGCATTTAGGACTTGATTAGGAAGGTTTGACAGTTGACAAAAGGGTAGTATGATTGCGAAAATTTTGGTATGAGATTTGGGCAGCTTTGGAAAGTTTTGGTGATTGGTTTTGGTCAGTCTTGGGGTCAACCGAAAAATCCGCTTAGAAATCGCTCGTTTGATATAGGAGAAGGGTTTATCCTTTATGTGTTGTAGTAAATAAATGACTAAACAATCATTTCATTTAATTATTATTATTATTAATATTTTTTCTTTGTGTGCATCAACGTAATCATGTAAGTGTTTGTTTTGTTAGTATTTTTTTTTTTCATTTTGTGTAATCATGTTTTGCATTATTGTTATTATTAAAATATCCTTATTATTAATACTTTGGTACATAAGAATACATATTTAGACCGTGCTGCCAGAAATTGATCGGCTTATAACACGTTAGGATTCCGACATAAAAAAAAATGCATTTATTATTCTAGAGTTTTGACTTTTCGAATATTTCAAACTTACCCCAAACCATATGCTAAATTTCGGTTTATGCAATTTTTTTTTAATTTTAGATTACGGTCACTTTAGGTCCCTAAGGTTATAATGGAATTATGGGTGAAATCACGAATGTTACAAAGGTAAACTTATATGTTAGAAAAATGATACCCTGAGTTTGTCGGGTGTCACATCTAGCACCATGTTGAAATTATCAAACTAATGATAATGAGGATTGGTGATATTAGACTTTTTTTCTTCTAGTTAGTAGTTTCCATGTTAGTGTAATCATTATCCATGTTAATCATTTCAGTCCAAAATATGTCAAAATTTTCTTAATCTTATCTTTTATATCTTTTCTAAGCATTTGTTCGTCAAATTTTACAAACATTTGATAACATACGTATATCTTTTCTAACAGATTTTACAAACATCTGATAACATAGTAAAGACTGTTATGTATCGTCAAATCATACGACAGTAGTTTAAATATCTGATGACGTATATAATCAGTTTTACTGTAAAAATGATCTTTTTTTAAAATAAGAATTTCTTATCCAGTATATTTAAATTATGGTTGCATAAATTTGGTTCAATGTATCTGTTATACAAGTAACATAAATAAAAAAAAAACTAATATTTGATTTAAATATTATGCTATTACATCAAGATCTACTACATTACAAAAATATATAAAAAATATAAATAAACATAACATTTAAAATGAATTTAAAAATTTAATCTTCAACTCCATAGAAGACTTAAGTGACTTTACAATAGCAGAAATTATTTCTAACTACTCCAAATCATTTTTCATCGCATCGATGTAAAATACTACACCAATGTCACGAATTGTTGATGGTGGCAAACCCTTCAATTTCTTGACTACCTTTGCTTTTTTATCAAAACAGTTTGAAATATGCATGAAAGTCTACTTCAACACATCTTTATACAATGTATCTTTATCATACTGCATAAGAACTTGTCTAATTAAATCCATCTTCAAATCTACTGCGAGTACTGCTGGTGAAGATGATGAGGCCATAACTTAAAAAAAGCAATAAAAGTATCCTATATAATATATGAGTATATAGTAGAATTTTCAGTAAAAGACCTACATATTTATAAGCCGATAGTTCAAATAATAACAAGTTACCCATTTCGTATTAATTACCGAAATTTAATGCTATAAATGCGGCAGATGAAAAACTATCTTTACAAGTGCCAAGTGTAAAATCTAAAGAGTTGGAAGTTAAATGTCACTACATAAAGTGTAAAACACGTGTATCATAGCGTGTTTAAAGTTATATTCTATTCACACCATATATATATATATATATATATATATATATATATATATAGGATAAGTATCTAGTGAAAACCTTGGTGAGTTGTGAAAACTCTAAAAACCCATCCAATGGCCAGCATGCTTCCACATCTACCTTTTTCTTCATGCCATACAAGGGCAAGATGGTAACTACACTCATTTTTTGTCTTTTGTCTGAGCATAAAAAGCATACATCCTGTCATGTCTAGTCTATCACACACAGTCTCTCACTTAAGAATAATTGATAAAGATATCTCTCTCTCTCTCCATTGAATAACCAAAAACCCATTCACACCCACTGCCCCCCACCGTAACTATGATAACCCCCCCCCCCACCTAACTCTAGATACCACAACCTAATGACCAAAACTACTTTTCAACACCATCTTAGACCACCACCCTTCACCACCTACCAGTATCACCTTTTACCACCGCCGCCCCCATCACAATCCCCATACCCAACCACCGTCGCATCTGAACCATCTCTCCATCGCTTTTGCCGTCATCTTCCTCTTCTTCCTCATGTCCTCTCTCTCATACTCTCCTCCCCCATGTTCTTGTCCCACCACATCAACCGTCCAAACTATTACCCATCATCAACAGATCTCTCCAACTACTAAAGATATAGACTGGGTTAAATCCCAGATCCAACTCAACGGACTTGATATTCAAGATAATGTTCTTCGTAAGGCATTTATCCTCGTACTCGTGCTCAGCAGCTCCAGGATTTGATCCAGTAACATTACTCAACCCCATCTCTTTAGTTTTGTGTTTATGATTTGTTTCTTTAGTTTTGTGTTTATGATTTGTTTCTTATGATCCAGTAACATTACTGCTTTGTTTTATTGGGTGGTCGGGTTGGGATTTAGTTTGTCTTCAAATTATATAATTAGTCTTGTATTATTATTATTATTATTATTATTATTATTATTATTATTATTATTATTATTATTATTATTATTATATACGTCAAAAGTCCAGATCTACTTGAGTGTGGCCAAAAGATTCAAGAAATTTAAAAAATATGTTTTTTAGATCTGGTTTGGTTGTTTTGTTTTTTAATTTTTTTAATTTTGTTTCAATTTACAACTACCAGTTTTATTTTTTATTTTTTTTAATCTTGTTTGAATTTTGTGTTCTAATAGCTTTTAAGTTGTTGGTTGAATCAGTACCTGGTGGTTTGTTGATTTGGTGAAGGCAGATGGGTTGATGAAGATGAGCAAAAAAAGCTTTGGTTTTGGATTTTTTTTTCTTGTAACATTTCTTAAGTTGTAATCATTTGTTGTTTTTTTCGTGTAACATTGTTACAGATTAATGAGATCCGTTCGTTTACATATATAGTCTTTTGTATCCAAATGATGTTACATAATCTAACATTGGGAGTATAAGTTGTAACATAGTAACAAAAATCGTAACATACTAGAACTATAAGATGTAACACAGTAACAAAGGTTGTTAGATGTGTGTATATATATATATATATATATATATGTTATTATAACACAATAATAAAAATTGTAACTTACTAGATGTATAAGATGTAACACAGTAACAAAAATCGTAACATACTAGATGTATAAGATGTAAAACAGTAACAAAAGTTGTGTACTTTGTAAATGGTAAAAATGTTGAATTTAAAGGTAAAAGAGAGAAGAGAGAGAATAGAGATTCAAGAGAAAAAAAGAAGAGAGAGAAAGGAGGAAAGAGAATCGAAAGTAAAGAAAAGAGAGAGGAAAGAAGGTTTACTTTGTGTAAGAATGAGAGAGAAATGATTTTTTTAAAAAAAATTTTTATGCTTCAATGGACAATAATGCTCCTCCAATATAATTTGAAGTAAAAAGTACAACCAGTTTATTAATATAAAATATGGATCACTTCTCAACCATTGATGAGATTAAATCAAGCGTCAAAAATGGGTTTCTAGGTCACAACTCAATAGAGTTTTTAATTTAGCCCAACCCTATATATATATATATATATACAAAACACTCTATTACAATGTACATCTAACCTTACAATAATCAAATACTTACATTACATAACACAAAAACATGTCATCCTCCAAAAATTACCAAACCAGAGTCCAACAAACAGTTGATGAAATTCTTATTAAGGCTTTCAAAAAAAGAATCTTTTGAAGAAGAAACAATAAGAAACTCATGTGGAATGCTTACAACTCTAGCTGTTACGGATCTAAGGAAAAACGGCAAAACCATGTCTGATATGGTTGAAATTCCTGAATAAAGTGAAACAGGACATTTCAAGTGAAATTCAGGGGACTCAGGGGAGGCAGGGGTGTTACAACTGTGGTGACACGGGACATTTCAAGCGTGACTGTCCCAAGCTGAAACAGGGCGAAAATGGGAAGAACGGGAACGGTAACGGGAACAACGGCGGCGGAGGCAGGACTGCGCGTGCTTTCGTCATTGGATCTGCGGAGGCTAGGCAGGATCCAGACACAGTTACCGGTACGTTCCTTCTTAATGATCGCTATGTTTCTGTCTTGTTTGATTCTGGTGCCGATAAGAGTTTTGTATCTTTGGATGTTAGTGGATTGCTAGACATAGTACCCACACCTTTAGAGGCTAAGTACTTAATAGAATTGGCTGATGGTAAGAAAATCGAAGCGACACACACCCTTAGGGAATGTCGCTTGGAACTGTCGGGTTTGTCTTTCCCCATTGACCTTATGCCGGTACCTCTGGGTAGTTTTGATGTCGTGGTTGGCATGGATTGGTTATCGTTGTATCGCGCGGAGATCGTTTGTTTTGACAAGGTTATTCGGATCCCTCTCCCTGATGGAGAGATTCTTTCGGTTCGTGGCGAGAAAAGCGGTGCTCCGCTGAGTATCATTTCTAGCATGAAAGCCCGTAAGTATCTTCGGAAGGGTTGTTCGGCCATTCTGGCACTTGTTAACGTTTCTACTGACGATGAGAAGAAGATCGAGGATATCCCGGTGGTTCGTGACTTTTCTGATGTGTTTCCTGATGATTTACCTGGTCTTCCTCCCCATCGTCAGGTTGAGTTTGGTATTGATCTCACTCCGGGCGCAGCTCCTATTGCCCGAGCTCCGTATCGTCTTGCACCTCCCGAGATGCAAGAGTTGTCCAGCCAGTTACAGGAGCTCTTGGAAAAGGGTTTCATTCGACCGAGTTCTTCCCCGTGGGGAGCTCCTATTTTGTTTGTGAAGAAGAAGGACGGAAGTCTTCGTATGTGTATTGATTATCGTGAGCTGAACAAAGTGACCATCAAGAATCGTTATCATCTTCCTCGCATTGATGATCTTTTTGACCAGCTTCAGGGCTCTAGCTACTATTCGAAGATTGATTTGTGGTCCGGTTATCACCAGTTGCGCGTCAGGGAAGCTGACATTCAGAAGACTGCTTTTCGCACTCGTTATGGCCATTTTGAGTTCTTGGTCATGCCTTTTGGTCACACTAACGCACCGGCGGTGTTCATGGATTTGATGAACCGCGTTTGCAAACCTTACCTTGATAAGTTCGTCATCGTGTTTATTGACGACATTCTAATTTATTCCAAGAACAAGGCGGATCATGAGGAACACCTGCGGTTGGTCTTGGAACTTTTGAGACAGGAGCAGTTGTATGCTAAGTTCTCAAAGTGTGATTTCTGGTTACGTGAAGTTCAATTCCTAGGATATGTGGTGAATGAACTGGGAATTCACGTCGATCCGGCTAAGATCGAAGCTATTAAGGACTGGGAAGCACCAAAGACGCCATCTGAGGTGCGGCAATTCCTAGGTCTTGCGGGTTATTATCGTCGTTTCATTGAGGGATTTTCGAAGATCGCTCAACCCCTCACTGCTCTTACCCAAAAGGACCGAAAGTTCATGAAAAGAATCAGCGTTTCAGATGCTGAAGCTTAAACTTTGTTCTGCGCCTATCTTATCCCTACCTGAGGGTACGGATGACTTCGTTGTGTACTGTGATGCTTCTATTCGTGGTCTCGGTTGCGTGTTGATGCAGCGCGGGAAGGTTATTGCTTATGCTTCTCGTCAACTCAAAGTTCATGAAAAGAACTACACTACTCATGACTTGGAACTGGGTGCGGTAGTCTTTGCGTTGAAAATCTGGAGACATTACTTGTACGGTACCAAGTGTGAAGTATATACCGATCACAAGAGTCTTCAGCATATTTTCGACCAGAAGGTGTTGAACATGCGGCAGCGTCGCTGGGTTGAACTCCTAAACGATTATGACTGTGCCATCAAATACCATCCTGGCAAGGCGAACGTTGTGGCGGACGCCTTGAGCAGGAAGGAGTCTGCGAACCCTCGCCGTGTTCGAGCCTTACAGCTCACCATTCATTCGTCGTTGCCTGACCGAATCCGTTCCGCTCAGTTGGAAGCTTTGAAGGAGGAAAACCTTAAGGCTGAAACGATGCACGGTGCTGACAAGCATCTTGAGCTCAGGACTGATGGCTTACACTATTTTGCGGGACGTGTTTGGGTCCCATTGCTCGGGGGATTGCACGAGCTTGTTCTGGATGAAGCTCACAAATCCCGGTATTCTATTCACCCTGGCTCCGATAAGATGTATCAGGATTTGAAGATACTTTATTGGTGGCCGAACATGAAAGCTGACATAACTTCTTACGTCAGCAAATGTTTGACTTGTGCCAAAGTCAAAGTGGAGTATCAGAGGCCGTCTGGTCTCCTGCAACAACCAGAGGTTCCAGAATGGAAGTGGGAACGAATCACGATGGATTTTGTCACCACGCTGCCAAGGTCACCTAGTGGTTACGATATGATCTGGGTGATTGTGGACCGGCTGACAAAATCGGCACATTTTATACCTATTAAGGAAACCGACGGACTCGAGCGGTTAGCTCGACTTTACCTTAAGGAGGTGGTTGCTCGGCACGGGGTGCCTGTTTCTATTATCTCGGATCGTGATTCTCGTTTCGCTTCGCGTTTCTGGAAGGCTCTACATAAGGCTTTGGGTACTCAGTTGGATATGAGTACGGCTTATCATCGGCAAACTGATGGACAGAGTGAGCGGACGATTCAAACCTTGGAAGACATGCTTCGGGCATGTGTGATTGATTTTGGCAAAAGTTGGGAGATCCACCTGCCGTTAGTGGAGTTCTCCTACAACAACAGTTATCACTCTAGCATCAAGGCAGCTCCGTTCAAGGCTCTTTACGGACGGAAGTGTCGATCACCACTTTGTTGGGCCGAGGTGGGCGAGAGCCAGCTCACTGGTCCGGAACTTGTGTACGAAAATTCGGAGAAAATCGTACAGATCCGTCAACGTTTGGCTGCTGCACGGGATCGTCAGAAGAGCTATGCCGATCGCCGTCGAAAACCTTTAGAGTTCCAGGTTGGGGACAAAGTACTTCTGAAAGTTTCACCATGGAAGGGCGTCATACGCTTTGGAAAGCGTGGCAAGCTTAACCCTCGTTATGTCGGACCGTTCGCAATCCTAGATCGGATTGGACCGGTGGCATACAGACTTGACTTACCGGCGGAGCTCGGTAGTGTACACAACGTCTTCCATGTGTCCAACTTGAAGAAGTGTTTGGCTGATGAATCTCTCATTGTACCACTGGAAGAGATCAAGGTTGATGATCGTCTTCGCATTGTGGAGGAACATGTCGAGATCCTCGACTACAAGATTCGTAGCCTTCGTCGGAGTAAAATCCGCATCGTTAAAGTCCGTTGGAACACGAACCGTGGACCGGAGTTCACATGGGAACGGGAGGATCAGATGAAATCTAAGTATCCTCATCTCTTTCCGAAGCGCGCGTTTGAATCGAGGCGTGTTACTGCTGAAGCGGAATGAATCTCGGGTCGAAATTCCTTTCAACGTGGGGATGATGTGACATCCGGTAAGTTTCTTTTCGTTCTGTTCTTTTCGTTTCTTTTTTTTTGGGCTTTGCGCAATTTTCGGGACGAAAATTCTTTCAACGTGGGGATGATGTGACACCCGGCATGTTCGGCCTAAACATATTAGTAACATCTAAGTCTACCTTAGCGAGAAACGTTTATAAACAAACTTAACTGGGTTAGTTGAGTCGGGTCAAGTTAGGATTGTCCAGGGTACAATGATCTGGAGAATCATTGGGAGTCGTTTTGGTAATACACTAGTACCGGGTTCCGTTGTTGGTGACATTACATGAACTAATTAAGTATATGTGTAGATTATGGGTCGTGTGGTGGATTATATACATAGATGTGTTTAAATGATGTGTAAATGATTATCTGTGCTTAAATGTGTTAAATATAGAATAAGGATGCATGCTTATGTGTTAAGATGTGTTAGAATGCGTTAAACACGACAAACTGGAAAACTAGTTAAAAAGAGGTCTTGGTTCGACCCTTGTAAAATGGGCGAACCAGGGAAGTGAAATTTGAGGAATTCCCTTCGACCAAGCAGGGCTCATTCGACCCTGTGAAAGGGGCGAAGGAGACCACATTCGACCAATGAATTGGTGCGAAGGAAGATTAGTATAAATACCAACCTTTGTCATTTTTCATCATTTCACAAACCCTAACCGTCCCAAAACGCTCTCAAACGATCTTAAACACTAAGGAAGGAGTTTTTGCTCTTCTTTTTCATAATCTAACCCATCTGCAACATCTAAACAAGAATCCAAGGTGTGTTCATAATCCTAAATCTTTTTAAAGGCATTTTAATTCGTTTTCATCTAACCCTAATTGTCCGGATCTGTTCTAAGGGTGTTTTTATGATTAAAAACCTTTTAAACATCTTTCTAAATCAAAACATGATCATTTAACATAGGTTTTCATAATGAATAACATAGGTAAATTGTGTATTATGTGGTGTTATGTGTTGTTCAATGATTTGCTGCTATATCTATGATAGAAACATGATATAGGATTGTTGTTAATGATTGGAATATTGTTGTCTAGGGTTAGGATTGGATATATTGATATTTGGGGGTTTTATTGGATTAATACTTGATGTATGAATATTTATGATCAATAGAATGAATAGGAAAGATCGGATAATCGACAAACTGAGTATTTTAAACTAAACATGAATCGATTTCAAAAGTTTCCAAATTGGGTAAATTATTCATGCATGAAAGTGATGTTTCCAAAGGTTGATGATCGTCTTCGCATTGTGGAGGAACCTATCGAGATCCTCGACTACAAGATTCGTAGCCTTCGTCGGAGTAAAATCCGCATCGTTAAAGTCCGTTGGAACTCGAACCGTGGACCGGAGTTCACATGGGAACGGGAGGATCAGATGAAATCTAAGTATCCTCATCTCTTTCCGAAGCGCGCGTTTGAATCGAGGCGTGTTACTGCTGAAGCGGAATGAATCTCGGGTCGAGATTCCTTTCAACGTGGGGATGATGTGACATTCGGTAAGTTTCTTTCCGTTCTGTTCTTTTCGTTTCTTTTTTTTTGGGCTTTGCGCAATTTTCGGGACGAAAATTCTTTCAACGTGGGGATGATGTGACACCCGACATGTTCGGCCTAAACATATTAGTAACATCTAAGTCTACCTTAGCGAGAAACGTTTATAAACAAACTTAACTGGGTTAGTTGAGTCGGGTCAAGTTAGGATTGTCCAGGGTACAATGATCTGGAGAATCATTGGGAGTCGTTTTGGTAATACACTAGTACCGGGTTCCGTTGTTGGTGACATTACATGAACTAATTAAGTATATGTGTAGATTATGGGTCGTGTGGTGGATTATATACATAGATGTGTTTAAATGATGTGTAAATGATTATCTGTGCTTAAATGTGTTAAATATAGAATAAGGATGCATGCTTATGTGTTAAGATGTGTTAGAATGCGTTAAACACGACAAACTGGAAAACTAGTTAAAAAGAGGTCTTGGTTCGACCACTTCGAGTGGTCGAAGGAGAAGAAGTTGTCTGGTTCGACCCTTGTAAAATGGGCGAACCAGGGAAGTGAAATTTGAGGAATTCCCTTCGACCAAGCAGGGCTCATTCGACCCTGTGAAAGGGGCGAAGGAGACCACATTCGACCAATGAATTGGTGCGAAGGAAGATAGTATAAATACCAACCTTTGTCATTTTTCATCATTTCACAAACCCTAACCGTCCCAAAACGCTCTCAAACGATCTTAAACACTAAGGAAGGAGTTTTTGCTCTTCTTTTTCATAATCTAACCCATCTGCAACATCTAAACAAGAATCCAAGGTGTGTTCATAATCCTAAATCTTTTTAAAGGCATTTTAATTCATTTTCATCTAACCCTAATTGTCCGGATCTGTTCTAAGGGTGTTTTTATGATTAAAAACCTTTTAAACATCTTTCTAAATCAAAACATGATCATTTAACATAGGTTTTCATAATGAATAACATAGGTAAATTGTGTATTATGTGGTGTTATGTGTTGTTCAATGATTTGCTGCTATATCTATGATAGAAACATGATATAGGATTGTTGTTAATGATTGGAATATTGTTGTCTAGGGTTAGGATTGGATATATTGATATTTGGGGGTTTTATTGGATTAATACTTGATGTATGAATATTTATGATCAATAGAATGAATAGGAAAGATCGGATAATCGACAAACTGAGTATTTTAAACTAAACATGAATCGATTTCAAAAGTTTCCAAATTGGGTAAATTATTCATGCATGAAAGTGATGTTTCCATAATTTTACCATTTTGGGAAAGGGCTGAAACGGACGTATTATCGAGGTAAATCGGTGGGGTTTTGTAGGGATAAGTTATCCATGCTTGACTGCTGTGTTTGATGATGTTTCGGGTCGTTTTGAATGTGTTTGAAGCGTTTTTAGGAAAAATTATACAACAGGGGCGAACCTGGCCTCCTTCGACCAATCGATGGTGCGAAGGAGGGATCCAGGGTCGAACCTGGCTTTTCATTGGACGAACGTGATAAAACGGGCGAAGGAAGCATCAAACGGTCGAACGAGATGTAAAAAGGTGCGAAGGAGACTTAAAACTGACTGGTTCGACCGTTCTGATGCAGAAATGAGATTTTTGATACAAACTAAGTGTTTTATGCTTGAACCTTGTGTGTAATCTATGTGTACTTGATTAGTTAGGATAATGGGTCACCAACGGGATGTCGGGTCGGTCTAGTGTGTCGGCTAAACACTTAAACACGTTTTAAAAACATACTTGGTTACGATCTGGACAATCAGGGACTAGATAACCTTATGGTTATTAGTCGGAACACTTATGTGAACATTTTGATAGATCTCCGGTAGAGGGATTATCAAGGGCTAAACATCTTTACTTATATTTGAAGAACGCTACTTAAGGTGAGTTCACGGCCCCACTTTTACTGCTTTAACTTTTGGGGGAGAAAACATGCACTAAACTATTTTGGTAACATATGTCATACTATGGTTTTCAACTTGTGTACTATACGATCTTTTAAAGTCCCGGGGGAAACCATGAATGTGCGGGGATGCACAACGGGGGAAATGTGAATAGATCTATTGGGTTTGACAAACCCCACTCGACGGCTTGGAGGGCCGGGCGGGTGCATATTGTCTCGAACTGGTAACACTCGTAGCATGGCTACAACACATCGGGCTGAACACATGGTAACAGTCTAGTAATGGTTTTCCAATCGTAGTAGTAGCAAAACATATGCCTAGCTAGCGTACTTGGTAACATGGATATGGTATGGACATGGTAACATTCTGGTAACATCTTGATAGCATTTTGAACAAACCTGTGGACTCACCAGCATTATATGTTGACATCTTTTGGCATGTTTTTCTCAGGTCGCTAAGGTAGCAACAAATGGAACTAGGCGCACGGGTCTGCACTGGCGTCTAGAGTTTAGTTCACGTTTTGCATTAAACATTTGAAACATTGAAACTTTGGATTGTAACTCGTTGAATGCTTCCGCTACAGTTTATGGGTTTATGAAAACTATGTCTTTTGAATGTTATGTATTTTCATATAGTGTTGTTTATTGTGACCGTTGACTTGGATCCTGGTTTGTCATGCGCCTCGCGGTAAAACCCCGCAAGTGGTAATTTGAGGGTGTGACAAACGAAACATAGCTACCTAGCATATCAAATCGAACTAAACAACGATATTTTGAGGAGGATGAAAGGTCTTACTGAAAACATTATTTCCATCAGTAAGAAAAGGAAGCAGCGTCGTGAAGAAATTATTAAGAATTAGCAACAGTAACTGTAATTTCGAAAAAAAAAATGTAATTTTGGATTAAAAATCCTTGAAAATGTAGATCTATATATACACACACACACATATATTATGCTTTTTAAATTATATTGCATTTTACACAAACATAGATCAAATCAAAATGAAATTAAATAGATGATGAAAACATTTATTTTACAGAACACGTTTTATAAACAAATAGTGATAACTTTTAAAATACTCATATTTAACTTAATTTATTATTATTTTTTAATCAATAGAAATATGTATATATTAATTTTTGATAAATAAATATATGCAAAAAATATCGAGTCACTTCAAAATTCGAGTTTCAAGGTAATGATTATTACTGTCAGTCAATAGGCCTAAAACCCTATGATGATCAATATACAGTTCAACAATGTAAATGGAAACTTGTAAAATACGGCGGTAATTAATAATAGTGGTAATTATTTTTACTATTATAAAACAATTAAAAAAGGATACCATAAATTAACATTTTTATTTTAAATTAAACAAACAAACTTATTAACTTTTAGAAAATTAATCTGAACTCTTTTAATGTTCGTATAACTTTAAATATATATATACACACACACACACACACACACACTTCATAACAATAAAACTTCTAATAAAATATCTAAGATCACCAAAATCTCATTTCTTTAGATACCAATTTTTGTAACTACCTTTTATACTTCATTCAACTGAATAACTTTGAAATTCTAACTTCTTTTTAGATAAAAGTATCCTTATTTTATAGTATATAGTCTGTTTAACAACATCTGTTGAATGATAAACAGCGGTTATCAAACAACTGTGAATGAATACAATTTTACAATTAAAGATTACAAAAAATATACAATTCAGATTGAAAAAGATTTGAAATTAAATTTTACAATAAATTTTTAACCGAAGTAGTCCAGATTGTATTTATTATTTACTACTGAGCATCTTTAATCTTGAATTGAACTTTTATTTACATTTATAAATTATACTTCAAAATTTTATCACATTTTTTAACAATATTTAAAAACAAAATATTACAACGTCTGTTCACTTGTCAACAGATGTTATGAAATAAGTGTGAATGAATACCATGAGCTAATCAGAGGTTGAATGTAATTAACATTTTAATAAACTAAATCAACTATTTACATTTAAATCAACAGATGATTATTTGACTTGCAGAAAATTAAAATTTTAAAATACAAATTTCACTCTTTATCCAACTATAAGATCTTAATGTGAGTTTTAAGTCGTTATACTAAGGCTTATTATTCTGATATAAAGAAGTTAGTAAAATTAAAATTATTAATAAATTTTTAAATGACCTACGCGAGATCATAATTATTATTTACGACATAACACTGTTAATGATCAACTGACCTCTTAGTCATATTTTGAACTAATATTTTATAATATATTTTTTGTAACAGCCTTTTAAGAAATAATAACAGTCTGTTTAAGGAAAATCTTCATTGTGCAAACGTATCTTGAATATATTCTATACTACAATACTGAAAAAGGTATAACAATAAAGCTCGTCATTGGAATTGCATAATTTTACTTACAATATGAGGATAAACAAAAATAAAAGATACAAAATATAGCCAAAACACCACAAACGAAAAATGCTTACAAAATACAAAATAGAAGTGCTCTAACAAAAAACTCCGATATCGCTACAAAAGTAAACTAATACCAAATAACACATCTAATCTATAAAACAAAAACAAAATAAAAAATACAGCCAAAACACCACAAAACAAAACCAAAAGAAGGGCCGCTCCAAAGAAAAAAAAATACAATAATAAGCCTCTAAATAGCGGAAAAATTAGAGACATGTTATTTATATAGAGACCCATCTCATTTTGGACAGGCTCTTGTATTATAAGAAAACGGATAATATTTTCCTTTGATCGTAAGAATCTTGCATCAACACCAATTCCCACTTCATTAGCAATGGATTATTGGTAATACATTTTTCTTTCAGACTGAGAAATTTTGAGAAGTCTCCGGGTATGAAATTCACATGAAATAACATTATATACTGAACATATAGATAGTTGGTTTGCTTTTCAATGGTTCAAATATTAAAAGCTTGCAAACTGAAACGAAGAGTTACTCGCCTTTTATAGACAGAAACAGTAGGTATATACCTACTTTAATAATACTGTTTTTCCGCCCTATTATATATAAATAAATATAAATAAACAGAAAAACAATTACAATTACTAACAGAAACGATAAAATAATAAAATAAAATTCAATATCATAATAATTAACTTTGGTATTCGAGCCTTTGTGAAGTTGAAATGCATAAATATCTATTAACTTGTCAACCAATATTTTCAAAAAAAACTGTCATCCATTAGTATTTTGAAAGCATAAATTCGATACAGATGTCGTAGGAACTCAACATGTTAAAACTACTATAAGAGTAATATAACCAGATGTCAAAACAGATTTGGTAATAGTTAAATTGTCATCAATATTTAACAACAAAACTATAAATTTTAAAGGTATTTACGAATCATACACTCTCTAACTAGGATTCATACACATTAGCCAACATCACACAACAATAAGTGACGTCACTACAGCCCTAAAAGTCTATATGACAACTGTCCAGATGAACGATCTAGATTGTAACTTACAAAATACCATGATTAATAGTAATCTAGATGAATGATCTAGATTGTAACTAAACAATATTACGATAAATATGTAAAATATGTAATCAAAGATTCATTAACATTCGACTTCAACCGTCTGTTGAATTGAAAGACTCATTATATCTGTTGACTTCTCAACAGATGTAGTCAAAGAACTGTAATCCATTATTACAAATCAGATTAACAAAAAAGTATAAAATTTGATGACTTGTCAACAGTTGTTGCGAAAACAATTGTGATCGAATACAATTTTCGACTGAATGATGATATAACCAGATTTTTAAAACAGACTTTGTAAAACTTAAGTTGTAATAAATATGTAACGAAATAAGTATAAATTTAAATTAAATTAGTATTTTCAAATTCATAATTACAAAAGAGCCCATGGCCCTAAAAGTCTATCATGACCACTGGACAGATGAACGATATGGATGAAAACTTTCAAAAAATACAGCCATAATTAATTTAAGATGTACTTATTTTTACTATTATTAAACTACTAAAAAATCTTCCATAACTTTACACCTTATCCATTTTATTATATTAATTAAACACTAAAAACTATTTTTCCTACAAATGATTTGAAATATTTCATTATTCCTATAATTTAGAATATGAACATATATTTTTAAAGCAATAAAAATCCTAAAAAAAATATAAGTATCACTAAAACATATAATTATAGTTTTTATTGACGACTTATTATGTTTTAAATTAATACTATTCCCATGACAAAATTGTTTACCAAATGACGTGAAATTTACTGATTGTAACTAAAATTCAAATGATATTAAAATTCAACAAAACATAAAAATGGCCACTGTACAAATGAACAAATTGTAAAATAGTAGTTACTATTTTTGTAAGATATATTTTATAGCAATAATAATTGTTAAAAAAATCATTATTGTTAAAAAGTGTAATAATAGTTTTTATTCACAATGTATTATATTTAAATTATTAATATTAACATTATCATTAGTTTCAACTTCCTACTAATAAACTAGGCTATCCTCATGGAAGGCGAACCTTCTTTCTTATGGCGGAAGATTAACCTTGCTCAAGTCGGTTTTGCAAAGTTTACCTATATATTTCCTATCCTTATACAAGGCCCCGGTAGGGGTGATTGATAAGTTAGAAAGCTTTATGAAAAGATTTCTTTGGTCGGCCTCTAGTGAAAAAAACAAGATACATTGGGTCGCGTGGGATAGAGTGACTCGAGAAAAAGATAAAGGAGGTTTGGGGATTAGCCGGCTTAAAGATGTTAACGATGCTCTTCTTGCGAAGTGGGCTTGGCGATTTCGCACGGAGGAAGGGTCTTTATGGAAGACGATTATTTTGGGGTGTCATAATGGTAGGAGTAGGTGGTCCGGGCTCCCTCGTATCGTAGGAAAAGGGGGAGTTTGGTCCGCTATTGTTTCCAATTGTGAGAGATTTAAATGTGGGGAAAAGTCTTTCCTTGAGCTTTTAAAAGGAAAACTCGGTGATGGTGGTCGGATTCGATTTTGGGAAGACAATTGGTTATTAGATATCCCTTTAATGAATAAATTTCCTGTTCTTTATAGAGCTTCAACTACCAAGAGGAAACTTATCAAGGATTGCTTTGTTAATGAGACTTGGTGCCCTGTGGATTTTTCTAAAAGCATGAACTTGGAAGGAGTGAACGAATGGGCTGCCCTTTCCGATTTATTGATGCAGGTCCACCCATCCACTGATGTTGATTCTTGGGAATGGGTCGGGGTCCAAAGCTTCTCGGTCTCAGAGGTTAAGGCCCAAATACGAAAACAGAGGGATTACGGGAACTTTTTTAAGGTAAAATGGGTGAGTTGGGTCCCCTTGAAGTGCCAGGTTTTCGCTTGGCGAGCGGAGATGGATAGAATTCCCACGGTTGAAGCCTTAAGTAGAAGAAGCATTTTTATTCCTAATGATCGTTGCAAACTATGTGATTCAGTTTTAGAGACTTCGGAGCACATTTTCACGGGGTGCGGGTTTTCATATGGTGTTTGGTGCTACATTTGGAAATGGTGCGGTTTAAATACACCACTCGTCTTTCACACACATGATTTACTCTCCCTATATAAGTTCGCTAGAGGGGGAAAATGGGGCAAGAGGATCGTGCACGGGATTGTTTTGGTCACTCTTTGGACAATTTGGAGAGCTAGAAATGAGAAAACCTTTCGGGGTATTGAACCAAAGATCTCGATTGTAGTCGGTAGTGTCAAATCTATGTCGTTTTTGTGGTTAAAAAACAGGTCCATCTACATCGATCTCTGTTGGGAGGATTGGTGTAGGAGCCCCTTGTATATGTTGTAATTTGTGGTGTTTGCCCTCTTTTCGAGGTCGGCCCCGTGTGTTTTTAATGAAAGTTAATGTTCAAAAAAAAAAAAACAAACCTATTCTAAGTTTAAATTAATACAATATTTGATAACTTGTCAATAGATGTTCTCAAACAACTGTGATCCATTACAATTTTCAACTGAAGGCTAATATAACCAGATTTTTAAAATAGACTTTGTAATTAATATCTAACAAAAAAATTATATAAATTTAAACTACACAAGTCTTTTCAAATTCATAATTAGTAACAGTCACTATAGCCCTAAAAGTCTTGGGTGGGCAATGTACAGATGCCCGATATAGATGGAAAGTGACAGAAAATAAAGTGGTAATTAATGCTAAATGTACTTATTTTTACTATTATTTAACAACAAAAAAACGTTACCATAAAAATTGATAAAACTGAAGACATTTTTATAGAAATAAAAATCTTAAAAAAAAACCAGTATTGTTAAAATGTGTAATAATAATTTTTATTCCCAATGTATTATGTTTTAAATTATTAGTATGAATATTATCATTAGTTTCATTTTCATAGTAATAAGTTTTCGTATTGAAACTTATTCTAAATTCAAAGCTATAGAAAATTTTATGACTTGCCAACAGATATTTTTAAAAAAATGTGATCCATTACAATTTTCAACCGAAGGATGATGTAACCAGATTTTTAAAACAGAGTTTGTAAAACCTAACTTATAATCAATATCTAACGAAATAAATATAAATTTAAATTAATCAGTCTTTTCAAATTGATAATTACAAACAGTCTACGCAGCCCTAAAAGAGTTTGATGGCTACTGTACAGATGAAGGATCTAGATGGAAAGTTACCATAAATTTACACATTATTCTTTTTTGTCTTAATTAAAGAATTAAAACTATTATTCTTACAAATGATTTTATGTCTTTTTATTGTTACTATAAATTTCAAAAATGAACATATATTTTATACCGATAAAAATTCTATAAAAATATTAGCATGTATAAAATACGTAATTATAGTTTTTATTGACAACTTATTATATTTTAAATAAATAATATTTCCATGAAAAACTTTTTTAAGAAATGACATGAAATATATTGACTATAACTAATATTTTAAAGAAACTAAAATTATATTTACATATAAGTCACTTAAGTCATTCTAACCATCTGTTTAATGCTGTTTATCAACATCTATAGCATTGTAAACATATATTGAAATTCAATAAAAGTCTATGATGGCCACTGTACAGATAAAAGTTTTGTAAATAGAAATTTACGAAACAATACGGATATTTACCGTAGATGAAATCATTTTCAGTATTAAGAAACAACTAAATAATGTTAGCGTAACAAAAGATATTATTAACGTAAAACGTATGTTTATAGCAATAAAAATACTTAAAAAAATCAGTATTATTAAAAATTGTAATAATAGTTTTTTAATCATAATGTATTATGTTTTAAATTATTAGTATTTAAACCTATTCTAATTTCAATGTATTATGTTTTAAATTATTAGTATTGAAAACTATTATTTACAATGAATAGGTTTCAATATTTTTTACATGAAATATACTGACTGTAACTATTATTAAAAATTGTAATAATAGTTTTTATTCAGAATGGATTTCAATGTCCTGAAAATAAACTTTCGTATAGAAACCTATTCTAATTTCAAAGTATACAATATTTTATGACTTTTCAGCAGATGTTATAAAACAACTGTGATCCATTACAATTTTCCACTAAAGGATGATGTAACCAGAGTTTTAAAACATATTTTGTAAAACTTAACTTTTAATCAATATCTAACGAAATAACTATAAATTTAAATTACATCAGTCTTTTCAAATTCATAATTACAAAGAGTCGCCACAGCCCTAAAAGTCTTTAATAGCCACTGTACAGATGAAGGATCTAGATGGAAATATACCATAAATTTAAAAATTATTCTTTTTATATTAATTAAACAATTAAAACTATTGTTCTTACAAATGATTTGAAGTCTTTTATTCTACAAAAATATTAGCATCTATAAGATATGAAATTATAGTTTTATTGACGACTTATTATATTTTAAATAAAAAATATTTCCATGACAAGCTTTTTTAAGAAATGACATGAAATATACTTACTATAACTAATATTTTAAAGAAACTAAACTGAATATTTATATATAAGTCACTTAACATATTATAACCCTCTGCTTAATACTGTTTATCAATATCTATAACATTGTCAACACATATTGAAATTCAATAAAAGTCTATGATGGTCACTGTACAGATAAAAGTTTTGTAAATACAAATTTATGAAACACTGTGGCTATTTATAGTAGATGAAATCATTTTCAGTATTAAGAAACAACTAAATAATGTTACAGTAACAAAAGATATTATTAACGTAACACATATGTTTATATCAATAAAAATACTTAAAATAAAAATCAGTATTATTAAAAATTGTAATAATAGTTTTTATTCACAATGTATTATGTTTTAAATTATTAGTATGAATATTCTCATTAGTTTCAATGTCCTAACAATAAAATTTCGTATTGAAAATTATTCTAAGGTCAAGGTATACAATATTTGATTACTTGTCAACAGATGTTGCGAAACAACGGTGATCCATTACAATTTTCAACTGAAGGATGATGTAACCAGAGTTTAAAACGGACATTGTAAAACTTAACTTGTAATTAATATCTAACGAAATAACTATAAATTTAAATTACATAAGTCTTTTCAAATTCATAATTACAAACAGTCGCCATAGCCTTAAAAGTCTTTGATGGCCACTGTACAGATAAAGGATCTAGATAGAAAGATGCCATAAATTTAAACATTATTCTTTTAATATTAATTAAACAATTAAAACTATTGTTCTTAAAAATGATTTGAAGTCTTTTATTATACAAAAATATTGGCATCTATAAGATATGTAATTGTCGTTTTTATTGACAACTTATTATATTTTAAATAAAAAATATTTCCATGACAAACTGTTTTAAGAAATGACGTGAAATATACTCACTGTAACTAATATTTTAAAGAAACTAAACTGAATATTTAAATATAAGTGACTTAACTTATTATAACCATCTGTTTAATAATGTTTATTAACAACTATAGCATTGTCAACAGATATTGAAATTCAATAAAAGTCTATGATGACGACTCTACAAATAAAAGTTTTGTAAATAGAAATTTAAGAAACAATACGGCTATTTACGATAGATGAAATGATATTCAGAATTAAGAAAAAACTAAATAATTTTACCGTAACAAAAGATATTATTAACATAACACATATGTTAATAGCAATAAAAATACATAAAAAATCACCTTAAAATAGAATATTTTTGTTAACCTCTTCATAACATTTATTACAGAAATTAAATTTGAAATTCTAAAAATGATTGTTTTCAACTATTGAAACATTAGACTCACCTTAAAATAGAATATTTTTGTTAACTGACAGTCATGTGAATAGGAGATACTATAGTTTTAAAAAAAAGGTATAACAATTTTAAGGAAGCCTTACTTTAAGTCCTGAAGATCAAGATTCATCCGTTTGGTTTCATTAGGAGCTTGTCCATACACATCCAAGTCCCCACACCAAATGACGCTGCCAGCAACATCTATAAAAACAAAACACACAATTTTGCCAAAAGAACAATGTTCAACCAAACTGAATGTTAAAGCTTGTTCTAAACTAAAAAATAAAATACAAACCAACGCTGAACAGATTCTTGGCTTCTCCGTTTAGAATTTCTTTAAAAGGTAAGAAGTTGAAACCATACTCAACACCTTCCTATCCCTTAACATGTTTCACACTTGTACAATGATAAAAAATGATTTTGAACTCATGTCCTACAACTCTGTAAATGTCCTTGTTTTCACCTACACCAAACTTAGATAAGACAACCACACCATTTTCTTCAAGTTGACTGTCAAAAAGTTGCATAAAAGGAGCCTTAGAAGAACCTTGAATCTTATCGCCCTGCAGCTCCTTATAATAGAAGGTAAGAAGTTGAAACCATACTCAACACCTTCCTATCCCTTAACATGTTTCACAGTTGTACAACGATAAAAAATGATTTTGAACTCATGTCCTACAACTCTTTAAATGTCCTTGTTTTCACCTACACCGAACTTAGATAAGACAACCACACCATCTTCTTCAAGTTGACTGTCAAAAAGTTGCATAAAAGGAGTCTTGGAAGAACCTTGAATTTTATCGCCCCACAGCTCCTTATAATAGAAGGTAAAAAGTATGCACAAAAGAACACGTCTTTAAGAATAAGAAATAAAACCAAGTTATAAAGTTTACCTGCTCATCAATGAATATAACTTCCAACTTATAGGTTGTCCTCCACTTTCTTATGACTCGAGCCTTCATGTGCCACATGTCTTTAGCTGGATTTAGATCACGAATAAAAGTGACATGGTTTTCTTCATTGTCCATTGACGTCGACATTGTTTTAAATTTTAAGAGGGAAATTTGAAAATCTTTGTGTAGAAAATTCAAAGCTGATATTAGGAATGGCTGGATTCGTTATGTGCTTATATATAAGGTGCTAATGAGGCACGTTTCCCGACGTGGATTTAAAATTTCCCCCTTAAAATTCAAACTTAGGGCCTAAACAACTGAAAACATATGTGCATAACGCCTGCTTCTTCACGGCAGACCCAATGATTCGGAACCGATGTTGAGAACAACAGCGGTGCTTTCACATGGCCCACGTCTTTTTTGAATATTTTAAGGCGATTAATGACGTCAGTTTTTGCATCATACAGGCATTGGTGGCCAGTCTCTCTGGTTGACACCTCAGCTTTCTTACATCACTCACGCTTCTCCTATTATGGAAAGTATAGATATACATATAGATATAGATGTTTTATTTTCTCAAATTAACAGTAAAGATTTGAGCATAGGACATCTCTTCTAAGAGGCGTTTATGCGTCAAGTGAGTTAGCGATTGATTACTCCCTTATACAATAAAATAAAAAGTTTAATCTACCTATACTAATAAAAGAGTAACTAGGGCTGAGTTGTCCCTATTCTATGGTGTCCACCTATACTCCAACTCACCTTCTGTGACGACCGGGAAAATTTTTCTTTTTATCCCTTCGTTCTCTTTGACTTCGAGAAATTTTTAGGACGAAAATTCTTTCAACAGGGGGATGATGTGACACCCGGCATGTTTGGGTCAACATTTTATAAGCACATAAGTCTACCTTAGCGAGAAACGTTTATTTAACATTCTTGACGGGGTCAGTAGAGTCGGAACACAGTCCGTATTGTCCAGGGTTCAATGATTTGGAGGATCATTGGGTTAGTCACACACACACACACGTTACGAGTCCCGTTGTTGGTGAATTACATAAACTAAATTAGGTGTTATGCGTAGATTGATTCTTATATGGTGGATTATATGCAAATATGTGTTTAAACGATGTGTAGATGATCATCCATGCTTATATATGTTAAACATAGATTAAGATTGCATGTTCATGTGTTAGGATGCGTTAAAATGCGTTAAACACGACAAACTGGAAAAAACTAGAAAACACAGGTCCATGTTCGACCCATAGCGTGGGGGCGAACCTGGGAAATGATCTTGGTTCGACCCTCAATGAAGGGGCGAACCTGGAATATGAAAACAATAGAAGTTCATTCGACCAGTAAAGGTACATTCGACCATGCGAATGGGGCGAATGTGGACTAGTATAAATACCACACTTTGTCATTTTTCACCATTTCACAAACCCTAAACGCCTCTAAACACTCTCTAGCAACTTTAATCACCGAGGAAGGAGTTTTTGCTCTTGTTTTCCATAATCTAACCTACAAACATCTTCTAAACAAAGATCTAAGGTGTGTTCTTCATTCTAAATCATTTTTAAAGCATTTCAATTCGTTTTCATTAAACCCCAAGAGTCCAGATCTGATTCAAACATGTTTTCATGGATAAAAACCTTCCTAATATCTTTCTGAATTCATAAACAATGAGTTTTCATACAAATTAACATGTGTTAATGGTGTTTTATGTGGTGTTATGTATTGTTTGATGATCGATTACTGTATAGATGATATAACAATGATCTAGGACTGTTATTGATGATGATTTATGATTGAGATAGGTTACAATTGATTATTGATGATGTTTTGCTCATTTTGGGGATTTTGGGTTAGATCTAGGGCTTGTTCATGATGATAGTGATAAGGATATGATTGGGGGTTTCTTGTTCATGATAATCTGAGTATATTAAGTTGATTATTGATTGTTTTCAGAAAGTTTTCTAATTGGGTAAGGATTGAATGTGGGTGCCTGGGGTCGAATCTGGGTGCTCGGGGGCGAATTAACACGTGTTAGGGTCGAATTAACATACGTTAAGGTCAAATAAAATATGTTAGGGTCAAATAAACATGTGTTAGGTCAAATGAACTTGTGAATAGGTTGAATGAACATCATGAGGGTTGAACCAAGGGCCCATGGGTCGAACCAAAAGCCCTTGGGGCGAACCAAACACAGGAAACTCCCGATTCGACCTTACGACTTCGTATATGCGATTTTTGATGCAAACTAAGTGTTTTATGCTTGAAAGTTATATGTTAACCTTATGTGCATGACTAATTGATGTAATGGGTCACCAACGGGATGTCGGGTCTGTCTGGTATGTCCGGTTAACGTTTAAACGCACTTTTTAACACACGTAGTCAAGATCTGGACAATCGGGGACTAGTTAGCCTTCGGGTTAGTAGTCATCACACTTATGTAAACTCATTGATAGGTTGTCATTAGTTGGGATTATCATACACGTGTTGGATTTCTAATTATCAGAAGACGCACTCTAAGGTGAGTTTCACGGCCCCACTCTTTTACTGGTTTTACATTTTCGGGGGAGAAAACATGTTGTATTCTTTAAACATGTGTCAACTATGTTTTCATAAAAGTCGTTTCAACTATGGTTTCATGAAAGGTGTGTCAACTATGTTTTGGTATTCACGAATTCATTGGGTTTTGGAGTATTCATTCTGTTTTTAAGTATTCATTATGTTTTGGAGTATTCATTATATTACTATGCGATCTTTAGAAGTCCTGAGGAGAACCATGAATGTGCGGGGATGCACAACGGGGGAAATGTGGATAGATCTATTTGGGCTTGACCGGCCCCACTCGTCGACTGGAGGTCGGACGGGTGCATGTTGTCTCTTAGGTATTCAGTATTCAGTATTCAGTATTCAGTATGCAGTATTTAGTATTCTTTCGAGCACGTATTCAGTATTCAAAGTATTCGAGTCCAGTAATGGTTTTCCAATCGCAGTAGTAACAGGTATTCATATGTTTTGCATGCATGTGGTCTGGATTGACCATGGGTATTCATTTGGGAGTCAGTATTCATTGGAGTCGGTATTCATTAAAAACCTGTGAACTTGTAACGCCCAGCTATTTTCTACAAAGTGTATTTAAAATAATATATTCATAAAACTATATATATTTATATATATATATATATATATTCATTGACAACGATATATCATTAACTTGAAATACATTCGTATTCGCTAAATAAAATAAAACAATGATTTCGCTATTTCAATAATAATAATAATAATAATAATAATAATAATAATAATAATAATAATAATAATAATGATGAGGATGATGATGATTACTATTATTAATACTTATATATGTTCACACGCCTATATATATATATATATATATATATACACGCTTGTTATTAGTATATATAACGAATATGTAGTCCAAATACTCGATTTTAGTCGGTTCATATAAATAAATTACGTGATACAAATATTTGAGTGACTAAACGAGTGGAGTTGTAGCGAGAGACGCGACTTAACGTGTTCGTATACGCGAAGCTCAACCACTTAATCTACCCACAAAACCCTAGCTTATATAACACCTTAAACTCACCCCTACCCCTTCCATCTTCTTCCTCAACATAACCCTAACCACCATCACCTATAAACCTCAACTCCTACATCTCCTTTCTCCCTCTAAGAGCAGCGGCAGCCACAAGACCCACCACCACTGTGCCGCCACTCACAACCACCCTAATCCGCCGCCAAACACCCTCATCCCCCTCCAAACATTCAAGCTTCCCTCTCCTCTCTTTAATCCGGTCGTCTGACTTGGTTTCTAAACGAACCGTTAGTCAACAGCAACAATAACAACCTACCACCAATTACCAAACTCCTTCTTTCCCTCTCTAGAACAACAACGACAACCACCGAGCCACTATCAGCGTCATCAACCCTTCTTTTCTCCGCTCTCCCTCTCATCTCGGGCCCTCTTTTCTCCTCCGGTTCAGTAGCAGGCCGGCCACCACCTTGTTTGGTGGTGGCGGCGCAAGGGATTAAGCTCGAAATGGGCACAGTGACGGGTACCATGGGTGATGTCCAGCCGTGTATGGTTGTGACTATCCCTTCAATTGGGTTCTGGTATGATGAACGGGATGAACACAGTGACTATGGTGCTTGGAGATTCATGTAGGTGGTGGTTGCAGGATTGGAGTCATGTCCTCTAAGAAAATCGGGTTGAGGATGGGTCAAACGCGAGTCAACCGATCAGATTCGGTCAACATCGGGTTAACATCCCAGATCTGGTCGTGCTTCTGGCGGCGCAACAACAATGAAGCCTTTCTTATTCGTTTTGTCCGAGTTCGGATCTGTGACTGATGGCGGGTTCATAGGTGTTGGATTCGGGTCCGGTTCTCATGGATTTGTTTCGGGGCTAGGTAGCGATTGGTCTTGGCTGGCCTGTTTGCTTCTCGGGTCAGTTTTCGAGTTCGATTATACCCGGTCAACCGTAGTCAAACCTGGTCAACGATAGTCAACAGCCCAACCTGTCTAGATCAGTCGGCGTCCGATTCGAGGTGCGCCCGTTTTGCTTCGCGAGCTTATCTCCGGGAAGGTATATCGCGCACTCGTTTTCTTTTTGTTGATTTAATTCATGTATATAATTAAAAGTGTAAATCGAACCGAACCGACTAAATGCTTAGAATGGTTATAAGACGTTTGTATAAAAATGGCTAACCTATATATTTTTATGCGCATATTGCATTCATATTACGAACTACTCAAGCTGTTGAAATATTTATGTGAACACATATCATTTTTTTTTCTTATACAAGCACAACATTATAGTATCTAGATTTTTAAAGTTTTAGTTAACTTATGTCGCTTGTTTGAAAAACGAACTATATATATATATATATATGTAAATTACTTATTCAAAACATCTAGTTCTCGTTTATTATAATCTTAATAACTTAACCTTTTGTCGCATATAAAGACTTGATAAATTGTATTGCGTTTTGTTAGGTCTATTGTTGTTTTGGGAAAATAGAGACAACATGAGTTGTCTGGTTTCTTACAAAAACAGAGGAAACTCTGCCCAAATTTTTAAAAAATATAAGGAACATACCGGATGGTCAAATCTATTATTTTGTACAATTAAAGCTACGTATTACAAAGTAAATTTTATTAACAAACCTTACTTTACCATACTGGAAATATATACTTATATATATGTAAATCTAATATATCCAACCTACGAAACAATTAACTTTCAAGTCAAGTTATACAAATATTATTTTCTTAATACAAAATGCGTCTTTATCAATTATTTCAAAACGCGACCACGAAAATAATATATCAAAGTATATATTTTAAATAACTTTGCACGTACGCATATTTTCAATAAACTAGACCAAGTTACCATCGGTTCGTTAAGGCATACACACATTAAGACACGTATTGTTTACAATGCGAGTCTAGGTAGTTGAATAAACTATCTTTACAACCAAGAAACGAAACAAGCTTATTTGTATTAGAATTTAAGGCATCATTTATTTGTATTAGGATACAAGGGTTCAATTAATCCAAGTTCAGACTTGTTGCTACTTGCTAGTATTTACACGGTGAATTTCAGGTGAGTTTTACATAGCCCCTTTTCTATTTATCACCATTTTTGGGGTGAAACATGTTACAACATTCTATATGCAATTCAATCATAAAGTGTCTATGTGTTTTTCTATGTTGCATTATGTCTTAAACATGACTAGGGTAAGCACAATATTCTAGCATAATCATTAACATTGATCAGCCGACGGTATACAATGATAGATCTATTGGACTGACAATCCCACCCGGATACGTGCCTCCTACAAAGGTAGCGTGGGTGATTGTTATCGCATAACATAATCGAGTGAACCATGAAGGTATGGGATGTACCACAATATTACAGTCACAAGGGTTGATTATGCACTCGATTTACTTCTAGTATGTTTTCACATATGGACTAGACTTGCCATGACACTTGAATTGTACAAGCTTTATTCAATTATCAAAACCTATGTAATTCTCACCAACTTTTGTTGACCCAAAATATTTTCAAACTTAACATGTTTCAGGTCATAGCTTGCTTGGAGTTTAGAGTTAATGCTTGAAGATGCATATTTAGTATTTCTCATTTAATGTACAAATTCTTGTAGAACAATTGTATGTAATGTATTTAAATCAATTATTGAAATTTATTATTTACCATGAGCTACTGAACAATCATCAATACGTGACATCCCGATGTTTCCGCCATCGGTTGGGGTGTTACAGAACTCACCGGCATTATTTGCTGACGTTTTTAGCATGTTTGTCTTAGGTCGCTAAGGTAGCAGCTGTCGATAGGCGCACGGAGTCTCACGGTGTCTAGGAATCATAAGCATGTTCTGTGAAACATTTCAGACTTTGAGTTTTACTTTTGAGTTGTAATAATACATTTTGCTTCCGCTGTGTTAGAACGGTTTTGAAACTCAATGGCAGTTTACGTTGTTTTCATATCATATAGTGTCGTTTATTGTGACCGCTGACTTGGATCCTGGTTTGTCACGCGCCTCGCGGTAAAACTCCGCAAGTGGAAATTTGAGGGTGTGACAGATTGGTATCAGAGCCAATGGTTATAGTGAACTAGGACTGCATGTAAAGTCTAGTCTATAGCCGAGTATCACACACATTAGACGGTCACACATATTTACGAGTCGTGTCATTTGGTAAACATACTAACCTTGTCGGGGTGTCGGTGTCCTCATCACACAGTAACACATTATCTATCTTTTGTTATTCCTGCCTTGGTTCTATCTTCTTCTTCAGGTTTGAAGATGAAGGGGCTTATTGCTTATACTTGGCAGTAGTGTACATTGGGGTGGCTTCGACACATTCTTGAGATCTTTCCGGGTTTTGGATATCTCCCCTCTATGCTCTAATGTACATACTTGCCTACACGCACACTATCCTGCACTAGTACTTGTCATAGTACACCCCTGAGTGATTGTTCACTTTGGGATCCTCGTGCGATAACAGTTTCTTTTAGGAATGTGGGTATCGGGTGATTTGAAGTTCTAGCTAGGAGCACGCCTAGAGGACCATGTAGAGCGATTTGTTATTTCGGGTGCACACGAAATCATAAATCGAAATGCATGAAAATCTTGGTGGACTTCGTGTTTGGACTAATGGTCATGCTGGAACCACGTTCTGAATTCGTTTGGTTACTTGTAGCTTGATCCGATAGCGGTATTGAGTATCTTGCCTCATGTGTGGCCGAACATGTCTGGTCGCGCTGGTGGACGTGTTGGTGGACGCCGTGATGGCGGTGGGCGTCGCAATGGCGGTGGACGAGGTGGTGGGAACATCACCGTGACTTAGGCGGAGTTGGAGAACATGTTGCAGCAGCAGTTGAACGTTGCGTTGCCTGCTTTCCAGGCTGCTCAGCAGACCCTGGGAAATACTAATCAGGTGCAGTCTGGGTGCACCTACAAGAAGTTCATGGACTGTAAGCCCCATTACTTCAATGGGACTGAAGGGGCAGTGGGACTACTTCGGTGGTTGGAGAAGATCGAATCGGTGTTTGCTATGTGTAATTGTCCCGATGCTGATCGCGTCAAGTATGCTTCTGCTACTCTGGAGGGACATGCTTTGACTTGGTGGAACTCCACCACTACGAATCTTGGTCTGGGTGAGGCCAATGCTATGCCGTGGTCTGAGTTTGTTCAGATGTTGAGGGCAGAGTATTGCCCAAGAGACGAGATTATGAAGCTGGAACACGAGTTTTGGAATCTGAAGATGGTCGGGTCGAAGATCGAGGTGTTTACTGCTAGGCAAAACGAGTTGGCCGTGATGTGCCCCGGTTTGGCTACACCGGAGTACCGGAGGATTAAGCACTACGTTGTTGGGTTGGTGCCGGAGATTGTTGGGCTTGTTGCTATCGCTGATCACACTACTATGTTGGCCATTGTTCGGGCAGCTCACAAGCTGACCAACATGAAGGTTGCTGAGGGCGTTCTACCTCCGAGCGGTGCTGCTGTGAAAGCCCCTGCGGACAACAAGAGGAAGCGGGAGACTGCTGGAAAGAGCACTGGGTCGTCCCAGCCGCAGGCGAAAAAACAGGAGGTTGTGGGAGCGTCATCCGAGCAGAGGTCTGGGGGTTATACTGGGAAACTCCCGAAGTGTGGTGAGTGTGGGTTTCATCATACGGGTGATTGTGAGAAGTTTCGCTGTCGTCGGTGCCAGCGTTTTGGTCATCATGCTAAGGACTGTAGGACTACTTTTCAGCTACAACCGGCACAAGCCACTACTGCTACTACCACTGCTACTACTCCTCAGGGGAGGCAGGGATGTTATCACTGTGGGGATAATGGACACTTCAAGCGGGATTGTCCTAAGCTGAAGCAAGGGACTGCAGGTGGTGCTGGGAACAACGAGGATGGCGGTCGAGCTGCTCCGGGTCGTTTTTATGTCATTAGCGCTAGGGAGAACTGGGAGGATCCTGATACTGTTACTGGTGAGTATTCTTTTCTTGATTCTCGTTATACTTGTATTCATTCTCATTCACATTGTTTGGCGATTCGTATTCATTGTGTGCATTCAGTTTGGTATTTGGTCATCGTTTTGCATTCATGGGTCTGATGTGGGTCCTTTAGAGATGCTACTTGGATGGTACCGGTGTATCATTTATACCGATCATAGTAGTCTCTAGTAGGCCTTCGATTAGGAGGATTCATTGTTTTGTATTCACTTTGGGGAGGGCGGTTCCCGGCATAGAGTATCTGTTGATATCATCTTTCGTTCGTGGTTATCATTTTGTTTGCGTTCTTGGAAACGTTACTTAGGTTAGGTTGAAGCTCATTACTGTCGAAGAGTGAATCTCAGGGCGAGATTCCTTTCAACAGGGGGATAATGTGACGACCGGGAAAATTTTTCTTTTTATCGCTTCGTTCTCTTTGACTTCGGGAAATTTTCAGGACGAAAATTCTTTCAACAGGGGGATGATGTGACACCCGGCATGTTTGGGTCAACATTTTATAAGCACATAAGTCTACCTTAGCGAGAAACGTTTATTTAACATACTTGACGGGGTCAGTAGAGTCGGAACACAGTCCGTATTGTCCAGGGTTCAATGATTTGGAGGATCATTGGGTTAGTCACACACACACACACACGTTACGAGTCCCGTTGTTGGTGAATTACATAAACTAAATTAGGTGTTATGCGTAGATTGATTCTTATATGGTGGATTATATGCAAATATGTTTTTAAACGATGTGTAGATGATCATCCATGCTTATATATGTTAAACATAGATTAAGATTGCATGTTCATGTGTTAGGATGCGTTAAAATGCGTTAAACACGACAAACTGAAAAAAACTAGAAAACACAGGTCCAGGTTCGACCCATAGCGTGGGGGCGAACATGGGAAATGATCTTGGTTCGACCCTCAATGAAGGGGCGAACCTGGAATATGAAAACAATAAAAGTTCATTCGACCAGTATAGGTACATTCGACCCTGAGCAAGGGGCGAATGCGGGTACATTCGACCATGCGAAAGGGGCGAATGTGGACTAGTATAAATACCACACTTTGTCATTTTTCACCATTTCACAAACCCTAAACGCCTCTAAACACTCTCTAGCAACTTTAATCACTGAGGAAGGAGTTTTTGCTCTTGTTTTCCATAATCTAACCTACAAACATCTTCTAAACAAATATCTAAGGTGTGTTCTTCATTCTAAATCATTTTTAAAGCATTTCAATTCGTTTCATTAAACCCCAAGAGTCCAAATCTGATTCAAACATGTTTTCATGGATAAAAACCTTCCTAATATCTTTCTAAACAAAACCTATTCATAAACAATGAGTTTTCATACAAATTAACATGTGTTAATGGTGTTTAATGTGGTGTTATGTATTGTTTGATGATTGATTGCTGTATAGATGATATAACAATGATCTAGGACTGTTATTGATGATGCTTTATGATTGAGATAGGTTAAAATTGATTATTGATGATGTTTTGCTCATTTTGGGGATTTTGGGTTAGATCTAGGGCTTGTTCATGATG
Organism: Ambrosia trifida; assembly: GCA_028751855.1. Lineage (NCBI taxonomy): Eukaryota > Viridiplantae > Streptophyta > Magnoliopsida > Asterales > Asteraceae > Ambrosia > Ambrosia trifida. Next base: position 125,882,749 of record CM054126.1, on the reverse strand, counting down.
ATAGTGATAAGGATATGATTGGGGGTTTCTTGTTCATGATAATCTGAGTATATTAAGTTGATTATTGATTGTTTTCAGAAAGTTTCTTAATTGGGTAACGATTGCATGCGTTTGATGTGACATCTCCATAATTTACTATTTTGGGTAACTTGTAAAACAGACGGAGTTCGGGATAAAATTGGTAGGGTTTTGTAGGAATATGTTAATGATAGTTGACTGTTGTGATTGTTGATGTTTCATGATGTTTTCGGACCTTTTAGATGCGTTTTGGTGCGTTTTATGAAGTTCTGCAGCAAACGATCGAACGTGTAACTCATTCGACCCTTCGTGGGGTCGAATGTGGCTCAAAAGGGTCGAACGCGGCTCAAAAGGGTCGAACGTGGCTCAAAAGGGTCGAATGTGGCTCAAAAGGGTCGAAGGTGGCTCAAATGGGTCGAATGTAGCACCATAGGGTCGAATGTCGGTGTCTGGGGGTCGAATGTGGGTGCCTGGGGTCGAATCTGGGTGCTCGGGGGCGAATTAACACGTGTTAGGGTCGAATTAACATACGTTAAGGTCAAATAAAATATGTTAGGGTCAAATAAACATGTGTTAGGTCAAATGAACTTGTGAATAGGTTGAATGAACATCATGAGGGTTGAACCAAGGGCCCATGGGTCGAACCAAAAGCCCTTGGGGCGAACCAAACACAGGAAACTCCCGATTCGACCTTACGACTCCGTATATGCGATTTTTGATGCAAACTAAGTGTTTTATGCTTGAAAGTTATGTGTTAACCTTATGTGCATGACTAATTGATGTAATGGGTCACCAACGGGATGTCGGGTCTGTCTGGTATGTCCGGTTAACGCTTAAACGCACTTTTTAACACACGTAGTCAAGATCTGGACAATCGGGGACTAGTTAGCCTTCGGGTTAGTAGTCATTACACTTATGTAAACTCATTGATAGGTTGTCATTAGTTGGGATTATCATACACGTGTTGGATTTCTAATTATCAGAAGACACACTCTAAGGTGAGTTTCACGACCCCACTCTTTTACTGGTTTTACATTTTTGGGGGAGAAAACATGTTGTATTCTTTAAACGTGTGTCAACTATGTTTTCATAAAAGGCGTTTCAATTATGGTTTCATGAAAGGTGTGTCAACTATGTTTTCATAAAAGGCGTTTCAACTATGTTTTCATGAAAGGTGTGTCAACCATGTTTTGGTATTCACAAATTCATTGGGTTTTGGAGTATTCATTCTGTTTTCAAGTATTCATTATGTTTTGGAGTATTCATTATATTACTATGCGATCTTTGGAAGTCCCGGGGAGAACCATGAATGTGCGGGGATGCACAACGGGGGAAATGTGGATAGATCTATTTGGGCTTGACCGGCCCCACTCGTCGACTGGAGGTCGGACGGGTGCATGTTGTCTCTTAGGTATTTAGTATTCAGTATTCATTCGGGCATGTATTTAGTATTCACAGTATTCGAGTTGAGTAATGGTTTTCCAATCGCAGTAGTAACAGGTATTCATATGTTATGCATGCATGTGGTCTGGATTGACCATGGGTATTCATTTGGGAGTCAGTATTCATTGGAGTCGGTATTCATTAAAAACCTGTATACTCACCGGCATTATTTGCTGACGTTTTTAGCATGTTTGTCTTAGGTCGCTAAGGTAGCAGCTGTCGATCGGCGCACGGAGTCTCACGGCGTCTAAGAATCATAAGCATGTTTTGTTAAACATTTCAGACTTTGAGTTTTACTTTTGAGTTGTAATAATACATTTTGCTTCCACTGTGTTAGAACGGTTTTGAAACTCAATGGCAGTTTACGTTGTTTTCATATCATATAGTGTCGTTTATTGTGACCGTTGACTTGGATCCTGGTTTGTCACGCGCCTCGAGGTAAAACTCCGCAAGTGGAAATTTGAGGGTATGACACCTTCCATGTCATCAATCCACATGTCACAATTATAATCTTTTTTTTAATTTCGCGGAACCCTACCCAGACCAAACATACCAAACCCGCATAATCTAACCCGTCATATATAATCCCTCTTTCTTTTTGTTTTACCCTAATCCTTTGTTCTGCTACCTAAGTCTCCTACAAGAGCTGTAATCAACAAGGTATGACAGAATAATGTTTGGAATTCATATTCACTGATGTTGTTTTACAGTTTAGATTTACCTTCCCTCTCATCTCTAAGGTCAGGCGAACAACGTATCAACCCCCTATTCCTACCGCTCAGAACAGTTTCACATCTGTTTCCCTTGCTCAGGTATATCAATCGTCTATCGAGTATACATTTTCAGATTTGTGTTATTATTCGCTGTTCTATAAATCTTTTAAATCGCTTTTAATTTTTCGATCTTTCGGATGCGTTTAATCTCAACAATTTAAATAGTATCATTGTGGTTTGAATGGTACACTGTTTGTTGCTTAATGAGTGTGTTATGTTTTTTTTCCTTTATTCTCTTCCTAATAATCTTCAACCATATTATCCATCAGGTCTCTTCCTAATAATTTTCAACCGTATTATCCATCAGGTAATTGCCGATTATGTTTTATTCGATTTAATTGAATGTTAATGAAAAAAATTAAAGTTAGGGCTTATTTTTTTTTTTCAATTTTGTGCAGATCCGTTTTGATTTTGTGCAGATCCGTGTCTGTATGTATGATTTGTGATATTAAATGTTAAACATTTAGGGTTTTTGTAGTAATTGAATCGTAATGAAATTTTTTAATTTAGGGCTTCTTTTATTTTTCAGATTTGTATATATGGTTTACGGACTTTGAAGATTCATAATTTTTCGGTTATTGTTTTTCGATTTTGTTGGTTTAATCATGTTTTATATTTATTGGATTAATGTTTGTTGATGTAATTTCGTTTCAGACACGCGAAAATTGGCGTTGGATACTTGGGATTGCGGGAGTTCCACCGTTGGTGCAGTTTATATTGATGTGCTTTCTGCTTGAGACCACTGAGTTAAAATAGCGACTCCAATTTAGGTATATGATTTCAGGCGAACCACCTATAACAGTTAGTCACATGATATTAGAATCATTGGTTTTAATTAGGAAAGAATAGAATTATTGTGAGACTACTTTCTAATGTTATGAATGAGCATATGCCAATAACTGTTTGTGGTGTTTGATGCAGAGTTTGATGTACCAGCTTTGTAAAGGGGTTGCTTTATGTCACTCGCATGGTATATTGCACAGGGATTTAAAACCTCACAATCTTTTGATGGACTGAAAGACATTTATGCTCAAAATAGCCGATCTTGGACTAGCCCGAGCTTATAAAGTACCACTTTCGAAGTATACTCATGAGGTATAACCGTGTAAACTGTTTCATTCCTATTGTGTTCGACTCATAATATTTCATATGCTATTAGCTGACAGTTTGTAAATACTTCCATCATTGCAGATTTTGACCCTTTGGTATCGGGCTCCTGAGGCCCTTTTGGGTTCCACCCATTACTCGACCGCAGTTGACATGTGGTCTGTTGGCTGCATATTTGGTACACTTCCGTTCCATTAGTTAGTGATCGTTAATGATATCAGTTGTGTTCCTGATCAAGTGAATTGTTCTATAAATTTGCAGCTGAAATGGTCACAAAAGCCGTTATTTTTGTTGGAGATTCTGAGGTTCAACACTTGCTGCATATCTTCAAGTGCATAATTTATAATAGGAATTGGGTACTCCTAATGAAGATATCTGGCCAGGAGTGAGCAAGCTCAAGGATTGGCATGAGTATCCCCAGTGGAAATCAAAGCCAGCTTCAACTGCTGTATTTTGTGCGTGGATTGATTGTATAGAGTGTAACTTGGGTGTAATGAATGTCGTTCGGTTTATATTGTCGATCATCATAAATGTATAATAGTTGTTTAGTTGTTAATGGACATAACTGTTGTATTAAAGATTGTTGACCTTTCTGTCATGTTGCTTTGTTTTATCTATTATTTTAGGTGGTGTTTTTTTTTTTTTTTTTGCCAGAAGTACTTCTGACCTCTTTTGTCTACTTCGCGCAGACGCGGGCAGACGTTTGGGGTCTGCAGATTGTTTGTTTTTGGAAGACATATCCATAAAAAAGCTCTGCCTGTGCTCTTCTCCGCGCAGACATGGTTCTACATCTTCTAACCACTTCTTCATTCCTCTCCTTCATTTTTTTTGTCAGGTCTCTTCTCCTCACCTCTCAAACCTTTCAAACCTAGACCAAAAACCTTCTCCTCCTCCTCTTCTCCCTCATCGCCAGCCTCCCTCCCTCCCACGCCGGCCGTGTCACACCCTCAAATTTCCACTACGGGGTATATACCGCGAGGCGCATGACATACCAGGATCCCATAGCCATAAGTCACATGAACGACTCTAAATGCCCAAACCATTTAGTTCGTAATTGTAAAACCAAGTTTAAAAGTTTTAACCAAACCAATTAAGTAATAGCGGAAGCGAAATAATAAAACAGTTAAGTAAAAGTATGTGCAAAACACCACGCCCAAAACCATAAGTAAATAGTTAAATATTCAAAAGTAGTTTAAGAGTTCATATTCCCATGACACTACATGTTGCATGCCCTACTCATGCTCCATACCTAATTACCTGCAAAAGCATGCTAACGTGTGTCAACATAAAGTCGGTGAGTTCACAGTTTGGATAACAAGTGTAAAGTAGTCGAAAACCCAAAAGTTCAAGTGTCGTCAGTTTAAGCGTGTCAGGGGTAGCTAGCCCACTCAATGTAACTAAACATGTGATTATTGGGAACCTTCAGTAATGTGTTAACATACGTTAAACTGCCTTGGTGACTGGTGTCTATCAACACTAGCATAACAGATGTGGTCAGAAGTTCATGCCCGTTGTAACACCCCAACCTATGGTGGAAACATCAGGATGTCACGTATTGATGATTTTTCAGTAGCTCATGGTAAATAATAAATTTCAATAATTGATTTAAATACATTACATACAATTGTTCTACAAGAATTTGTACATCAAAATAAAAAAAAAAATACTAGATACACATCTTCACGCATTAACTCTAATCTTCAAGCAAGCTATAACCAGAAACATGTTAAGTTTGAAAATATTTTGGGTCGACATAATTTGGTGAGAATTACATAGGTTTGTATATTGAATAAAAATTTGTACAATTCGAGTGCCATGGCAAGTCTAGTCCATATGTGAAAACAATACTATCAGCTAAATCGAGTGCATAATCAACCCTTATGACTAGAATATTGTGGTCCATCCCATACGCATATGGTTCGCTCGATTTTGTTATATGTTCGATAACAATCACCAACACTACCTATGTAGGAGGTACACGTATTCGGGTGGGATTGTCAGTCCAATATATCTATCATTGTATACCGTCGGCTGATCAATGTTAATGATTATGATAGAATAATTGTGCTTACCCTAGTAATGTTTAAGACATAATGCAACATAGAATAACACATAGACACTTATGATTGAATTGTAAATTGAATGTTGTAACATGTTTCACCCCAAAATAGTGAAATGGAAAAAGGGGCTATGTAAACTCACCTTAGTGCTAGAATGGAGACCCTTGATATAAAATAAATGTGGCTCGTTTATATCCAAATATCACCCTATTTCAAGGTAATAAATAAGTATTGGGGAAAACTTAATAAGTCTAAGTTTTCTAGTCTAAAGTATGCTAGGGTTCCTAATTTGGGGATTAATAATTGATTAATGATTAAATTAGAATAATTGTTAATGATTTAATAAATAAAGAAATAAATAAATAAAAAGATTTTTGACCAACCTTAATTAAAGGTAGTTGTATTATAATGTAATAAATGTGAAAATAATTTTTATAAAATTATTTTCTTAAATAATGAATATATATACATTAATATTTATTTGTCAAAATATAGACTTAATATTTAAAAATACTAAAATTTATAAATTTTGAATAAAAAAAAACATATTTCTGATCTAAATGATTAAAAATAATTTATGTGAAAGTTTTATGTAAAAATAACGAAAAATGAATTTATTATGATTTATTTATGATTAAAAAACAAAAATAAATTAAAAATATTAAATAAATGGTTTTTCTGAAATAAATTTATTCCTAAAATGCTTATTGATCTATAAGTTTAAAATTATTATTGTGGGATTTTATATGTCGTTTAGATATTTTTATAGAATTTTGAAATTATAATTGAATAAACTTGTAATATTTATAATATATAGTAAATAAATGATTTTTTGAAAACTAAAAGTTGGATAATAAACTTCATCATCAGAATAACTTAAAATAATTTTTGTAGAATTTAAAAACCACGTTTAGTATTTAAAATCTATTTTTAAAAATAATATAGAATATATAAGCATAAAAAGAAAAAAAAATGGTTGCATGTGCCAGGACTCGAACCCGAGTCCTTAGCCGGTCGAAGGCTTATCACAAGTGTGGCTCACCACTGAGCCACACCCTGAGAACGATTATAGTTAATTTCAAATAATTATATAGGCTTATTGTTTTGTTTAATAATCAGTTTTAAAATAAAAAGAGTGGAGCCGTGGTTCGAACTCGAGCCCAAAGCCGGTTCAAGATTTAATCCTACATGCACTACCAACTGATCCACAGATCAGTTGGTGTTTGTTTTTATTTCGAAAAGATTTTAAAAGATGTCTGCAGGTTGATATTATCCCCAAATCAAGAATACGAACCCTAGCTTTTCTAATAATCTCTAATAACAAACAATAGCCTCTGATTTGTTGGGGCTATTGTTTGTTTATTGCCGATTAACAAAACCACAAGAAGAATTGATACTCACAGAGGGTATTTGTGCTTGATTGATCCGAGCAAAGATAGAAAACAAAATGCGATTGCACAGGATTGAGTGATGTATTATAATTGAAATTGAAGGTGGGGAAAGATTTTTTGATGGTATTAGGCTTCAGAGGGAGGTCCTATTTATACTACTTCTAATGAATTGAACGATCTTAATTTTAAATTTGAACTCACGAACTGTACGCAAGTTTTATGCATTTTCTGGTTCGTTTCAGTTGAAATCGTTGTAGGGATAGGGCCGGATATACTGCTAACAAACTTCCTTTACCTAATTACCAGGAAATTCGTAGGATTTGTGGGTTAATCAAATGGGTTTGTTGTGGATGTTGACTTTCAAAGTTAACTGATATGATAACTAACAACCCTTATTTTTAATACTCGTAGGACTTAAAACACGTATAGACCCGTGGCTCAGCTGGTTGGATCATTGTTTGGTTATGTGGCGGATACGGGTTCGAGTCCCGGTCCACACATTATTATTTTCTGAACATTTCTAATACTATAACTATTTAATTATATATATGAATATATGATCATAACTTGATTAAAAATGATAGGAAAATTTTATTACGCCCAAAATATCAAGATTCGAAGATTTATTACATAACTTTCTTTATTACAAGAGGGATAAAATACGAACTGTTACACCCGTGCTCCCAGCACCGCAAACATGAGGTTGCTGCACAACCTAATAGCGCTATCAACTAATACCCCGTTCGCCTCCAGCGATTAACCCAATAATATGTAAGGACTTTAAGTGATAGAGTGTTTAGTTCACAAAGGACCGAAAAAATTTTAAACTTATTAAAGCGCAATCTACACAAGGATTCGTAAAACCCGACCCACACCAGGAGTCAAAGCATCTTAAACCCAAGATGTAAAAGTAGTCCCAAACCGGACTAGAAAAGTAAGTAATTCCCAACCAGGAATTAATGTGTATGTCTCCAACCAGAGACGTATGCTTTTGAGAAAAAGTAGTGAAACTCACCTTAGTATGCAATCAAGTAAATCCAAACTTCCAAAGTAGGGTGTGCTACCGAATCCCTATTACAAGTGTCACTAAATGAGTATATCTGTAATACCATTACACCATATAACTCGTTTGTCCAAGACGTTTAAATGTTCAAAACCGTGTAAGTGACACCTAACGACTCTACATGCATAAGTAAACCTTACGGACCCATTGGTGAATATGTTGGTTATCATCAGTTTTACACTTCATATGCATCTCATATAAGTGTCCATTCAAGTTCAAGTCAAATACATACCACATAGGACTCCAAATAGTCACATAAACGTACATTACACAATGTGCATTTTTAGGACAGATTATGCGCCGTGAAAACTAATTTATTAAAAATACTTATCCAGTGAGTTAGACTCCCAAACTTTTACTAAGTATTCTAGGTGGTCTACTGGACAAATCCATATTTTTAGTTTGTGATAAAACGTTCTACAAAAATTAAGAAAAATAATGCAACATAGCTATGTTCAGAAAATACACACAACAGACCAGTTTAGTAGAAAAATTCCCAAAACTTGTGTATTCGTCCAAATGGGATGAATCCACTTGGAAAAGCCAAGTTATTTCAATATTGACCTACTGTCCAAATTTCATAACTTAATTCTTTGTAAAAATCGAGTTATGATTGTTTAAAGTTGACCCAGTTTTATAATCCGAAAATCTTATATGACCTTTAATCAAAGAAAATTCCAAAAACTTATCAAACGACGTCCAAATCAGACGATTTTGCCCATTATGAAAAGCTAAGACCATGTATAATACAACCATGTAAAGAAATTATCAAAACCAACATGTTTATGTCACGTAACAGACCCTACAAGTTGACCCAAATATTCTGTCCAGATTTTATTCATGCATAAACTCTTATTTAAACTACTCACGTATGCATATAATCGATCAATGATAGTCAAAAACCATCATAAAACATTCATAGAACCTAAAATGATCAGAACCTATCATAACACATGCAAAACAATAAACCCTAAAGATCTAAACACCATATACATGCACAACATGCAACCTATCAATTACTAATCGCATAAGATTATGTTTAACCCATTCAATCTTTATAAACCTCAAGTTTTAATCTTTATGAAAACGTTTCAGACCTGGACAAACTTAGTTATAAGGTTTTAATAACATATTAAAGAAGATTAAAACACAAGAGATTGAATGTTATACCGCAAGCATTTCAAAACTATCAACCAAATGCTCTCCAAGCTTCCGATCGATGTTCTTGAGCCTTAACAGGTGTTAGGGATTGATATTTTCGTAATAGGGCAGTAGGGGGCGATTAGGGTTGAGTTTAGGGATTGCATTAGGCTTAAGATTGTTTAAATAATGGTTTAAGTCGGTTAGGGTTCGACAGACCCCCGTGAGCGGCCGCGCGGAGGCTGTGAGCGGCCGCTCACAGCTCCCCGGCCCGCTCCGGGTGACCTGCTTCGTTACACTGCATGTTTTCTTCGATGTTTTCGCTATTTTGGACCATAACAAGTGTAACCCCATGTGTTTAGACCCCAACCATCCTAATGGTCCACCTATTATGATTTTTATTAACGTATTCGGTTTAAGTTCACGTAATCACATACAGTTTGCACATAGTTTCATAGAGTTTCATAGAAGCACATAATTGCAATCAATCTCAATCAATTAATTCACAATTATTTAATTTCATTGTTCACCAACGTCCGAGGTTCAATACTCATGTATACAGTCTGGTAGTTCCCCGAATTACCACTTCATACAGTTATTAACCTACAACTGTGCAACGTGTGTCCTATCTAGCTAACCCTAGTTAAGTAGAATGCAAGGAATGTAACTAGAGTTTAGTTAAAGTAAGAACCTGAAATTGCGGGGTATCACATCATCCCCAAGTGAAAAGAATTTCGTCCCGAAATTCAGTAAGTAAAAAGTAAAGACAACTTAGTAACGTGTGCTTGGTTCCTGGATGTCACATCATCCCCAAGTTGAAAGGAATTTCGCCCCGAAATTCACTTTGAGTGAGCTGCTTTATATTCAGCATTTGATCTATGCACAGGTTCAGGTTCAGTAAAGAGGTGTGGGTATTTGAGCCGCATCTGATCTCAGCGCTCCCACGTATATTCCGGTCCTAGAAGGGAATTCCATCGTACCTTAACAATAGGTATAGTACTTTGTCTAAGTTTCTTGACGCCCTGCTCAAGAATCTCCACTGGTTATTCCACGAACCGTAGCTGGTCGTCCACCTGGATCTCCTCCAATGGCACTACCAGTGTCGTATCCTATAGGCATTTCTTTAGGTTTGATACGTGGAATACATTGTGCACTCCATTGAGTTCATCAGGCAGATTCAACTTGTAAGCTACCGGACCAATCCTTTTGACAATCTCGAACGATCCAACGTATCGCGGGTTCAGCTTCCCCCGTTTTCCAAAGCGTATCACACCTTTCCCAAGGTGACACCTTTAATAGTACCTTATCCCCAACCTGGAACTCCAAAGGTTTCCTACGCTTGTCAGCGTAGATCTTCTGTCGATCACGAGCAGCAGCCATCCGGTTTCTGATTTTCATTATCTTCTCAGAAGTTTCGTGCACAATTTCGGGACCTGTTAGCTGGCAATCCCCAACTTCAGTCCAGCAGATGGGAGACCTACACTTGCATCCATAAAGTGCCTCAAAAGGAGCACACTGAATTGAAGTGTGGTAACTGTTGTTATACGAGAATTCAATCAATGGCAAGTGCTTATCCCAACTGTTGTTAAAATCCACCACGCATGCTCATAGCAGATCTTCCAATGTTTGGATGGTACGTTCACTTTGTCCATCCGTCTGTGGGTGATAGGCTGTGCTCATATCTAAACGAGTCCCCAAAGAGTTTTGGAGAGTAGTCCAAAAATGAGAAGTGAATCGCGCATCGCGATCAGAGATGATAGAAGTAGGCACCCCATGCCGAGAAACTACCTCCTTGATGTAGATATTGGCCAGTTTCTCCAGCGAATCGGTTTCCTTTATTGCCAGAAAATGTGCTGATTTGGTTAAACGATCTACAATAACCCAAATCATGTTATGGCCATTTGGTGTTTTAGGGAGTTTTGTGATGAAGTCCATAGAAATTCCGTCCCATTTCCACATACGGATTTCTGTTTGCTGGAGTAAGCCTGAAGGTTTCTGATATTCAATCTTAACTTTCCACAAGTCAAGCACTTACTAACATAAGTGGCTATCTCCGCTTTCATGTTTGGCCACCAGTAAAGAGTTTTGAGATCTTGGTACATCTTGTCCGAACCAGGATGTACCGAATATCGAAAGGTGTGAGCTTCATCGAGCACCAGTTGTCTGAGATCCCCAAAAGGTGGTATCCAGACTCGATTCATAAAATATTGAAGACCATCTGTCTTTAGTTCCAGATGCTTATCAGCACCATGTAAAGTTTCAAGCCCGATGTTTTCTTCTTTTAAGGCCTCTCCTTGGGCTTCACGTATCTTATCAGGAAGATTAGAATGTATAGTGAGTTGTAAATCTCGCACCCGTTTGGGTTTCATTTCCTTACGACTGAGGGCATCTGCTACTACATTAGCTTTCCCTGGATGATATTTGATGGCATAGTCGTAATCATTCAGAAGCTCGACCCATCGACGCTGTCGCATGTTCAGCTCCTTCTGATCGAATATGTGTTGGAGGCTCTTGTGATCAGTGAATATCGTACACTTCGTTCCATAGAGATAATGCCTCCAAATCTTTAGAGCGAAAATCACTGCTCTTAGTTCCAAGTCATGGGTGGTGTAATTCTTCTCATGAACATTTAATTGACGTGAAGCATACGCGATCACCTTATCACGCTGCATCAGCACACACCCAAAACCTTGGATAGACGCATCACTGTACACCACAAAGTCCTCTGTACCCTTAGGTAGTGATAGTATAGGTGCACTTCAAAGCTTCGTCTTCAATAATTGAAAAGCAGATTCTTGGGCATCTCCCCACTTGTAAGTAATCCCCTTCTGTGTCAAAGCAGTGAGGGGTTGAGCGATCTTAGAGAATCCCTCAATGAGTCTGCGATAGTATCCCGCAAGAACAAGAAACTGGCGCACCTCTGTAGGAGTCTTAGGAGCCTCACACTTTTTAATAGCATCAATCTTGGCGGGATTGACATGTATACCTGCCTCGTTAACCACGTGTCCTAGAAATTGGACTTCTCGAATCCAGAAGTCACATTTAGAGAATTTCGCATACAACTGCTCATTTCTCAAGAGTTCCAAGATCAGATGCAGGTGTTGCTCGTGCTCTTCCCTGCTCTTGGAATAAATCACTATGTCATCTATGAACACTACGACGAATTTGTCCAAATAAGGCTTACACACGCGGTTCATAAGGTCCATGAACACAGCCGGTGCATTGGTTAGCCCAAATGGCATTACCAAAAACTCATAATGTCCATAACGAGTTCGAAAGGTTGTCTTCGCCACATCCTCCTCTCGGACTCTCAGTTGATGGTATCCTGACCTTAAGTCAATCTTAGAATAGAAACTCGACCCTTGTAGCTGGTCGAACAAGTCATCAATACGAGGCAAAGGGTAGCGGTTCTTAACCGTCACCTTGTTCAACTCCCGATAATCAATACACATGCGGAAACTCCCATCCTTCTTCTTAACAAACAGAACTGGGGCTCCCCAGGGTGAAGAACTAGGTCTCATGAAACCACTATCCAATAGCTCTTGGAGTTGGGTAGATAGTTCTTGAAGCTCGCCTGGTGCTAGGCGGTATGGTACGCGTGCAACTGGAGCTGCTCCAGGTGCAAGATCAATTTGAAAATCCACTTGACGAACAGGTGGAAGTCCAAGTAATTCCTCTGGGAATACATCTGGGGAATCTCGGACTATTAGGATGTCCTCAATCTTAATTTCAGCTTCAGCTCGAGTGTCAGATATGTTAGCCAGAATGGCTGGACTGCCCTTTCGAATACACTTCTAGGCTTTCAAGAAGGAGATGATGCCCACCATGGCACCACCACGATCACCCAGTATAGATAAAAGTTCTCCACTTGGGAGGGGGACACGAACAATCTTCTCCTGATAAAGAATTTCAGCGTGTTGCTTGGACAACCAGTCCATGCCAACCTCGAGATCAAAGCTTCCTAGCTCGAGCTTACAGTCAAGATGAATATGGGTTACCTCAACAGGCTTCCCATCAGCTAACTCTATAGTGTACGGGGTATCAAGAAGAGTAGGGACCATCCCTAGTTGTTTGCTAAGTTTCGATGACACAAAACTATAGTCCGCACCAGTATCATATAAAATAGAAGCAAGAGTGTCGTTCAAGGAACACGTACCCGTCACAAAATTTATATCAGTCCTAGCTTCCCCAGAGCCCATCACAAATGCTCTTCCACGAGCCCCATTGTTGTTGTTAATTACTGTTGTGGTTATTGTTGTTGCCAGTATTGGTAGTGTTGTTGTTCCCAGTCTTGTTACCACCACCGTTGTTATTATTACCCCTATTGTTACCATTACCATTCAGGTGTGGACAGTCCTTCCTGAAATGATTCTCACTTCCACACTGAAAACAACCTTTAGCACCTCTATGTTGAATAAAACCATTTCCGTAATAACCTAAAAGAGTAGCCCACCACTCTTTTCTTAATGGTGTTGTGCCCATATAGGTTGAAAAACAACACGCACTATCACCGTCATAGTAAAATTTCAGAACATTTGTCGACCAAAAACTTGATTGGCCTGTTCGATGTAACCAATTTGTGTTTTCTACCGGATACGGTATGTTGGTCATTATTGTGGTGGTGGTGGTTCAAGTATTGACAACATTGTGGTCACCGTGTGGGTATTTAAAGATGATGGGGAAAATGACGAATAGAAAAGCAACACGTGGGAGCTGAATTTTGTGTGGACCCGGTTCACATTTTCCCATACGTGTAAAAGACGTCTCGAGTGGAGATGTTTCACATTTCCCCATTACGTCTCCGTAGACGTCTGGTGGGTCCCAGTGACACGTCACCTAAGCAGCGCAAAGATGTAATAATTTATGTATATATGTGTTTTTTATTTAATCCAAAGAATGTAATGTTTATTTAATTCAATCAACGTTCCTTTATAATATATATGACATATTACAAATATTACAACAACTTTGATGTTCAAAACACAACAAATATTACAAGACCTATACTATTACATCAACATTAACAAACTCGTAGCACACGTCGACGACCGAGACGTATCCGATTGTAGTAGGATACGCATTTGTTTGAATGATGTTTGTGATCTTCATTGACAGAGCATGATTTAGCTCCAAAAGATGAAGACCATTATATCATCATGGCAATCTACACGTGTTGACCCACGCGCAGATGCAACAACGATCCAAGCACCTCTACGCAGATGTAACAATGATCCAAGTATAATCGGACAATATTTTTCTAAGCCGGTAGGCTTGGGTTGGAATGGTGGCGGATTCAAAAACGTCATGGTTTGGAAAGCTGAAAGGTTTGATATATGAGACAAAGAAAATTTCTTTAGAATACATAATGGATAGGGGTTACAAAAATTTTGGTAAAATGTTGGTGAAGTATTATGCCATTTATATACTTTGTGACGACTTAGATTCTGTTAAACGACACAGTGACGTATCACACGCTATGACGTCTCGGACGTGTCAAATCTCTGACTTCTCCGACGTCCCATTTTACAGACACGCCTAGTTGCCTTCCCGAGGCGACTCAATCTGTCGTCTCAGACAGAGTGAGACAACGTAGATTGCCGTCAATATTTTTGAATATTAATAAAAGACACTGTGGTTTGCTACAAGGATGCGTCAAACGACCCGGAGATTCAACAACTCCTGCGTGCGGAAGGGTCAACCTTCCCCGGAGGGGTTTTGGGGTCGTGTGTTTATCGATTTCATCGAACACGTTGCCACCAACACCACCAAGACTCTCCGAGACCTCCAATTCAAGTGGGCCGATCTCAATATCAAGTGTAAGAGGTGGACCACTGTATCCGGAGCTTTATATTTACTTTTATAGTTCAAAACAAAGAAAATAATTATAAAAATTATAAAATAAACGGTAATAAAGGGTAAAAATAAAACAAAAGTAAAGATGTATGTATTTACTTATGTTTACATTTTGGTCATTTTCCCTTAAAGATGTATGGTATTAGGTGCTCCCAAAAGTGGTACGGTTTTGTTAATTTGATATACGTTAGGGGCTGAATATGTACTTTATTTTGGTTATCATCTTCTTGATATTCGTTTCCTTCTCTTTAATGTTTTTACGCCCTGTAAGATGTCCCGAGCATCATCTTCTTCCTCGAGGGCAGCTAACAACTTCAGCAGAACTAGAGAAATATGTTCATCATGCGGTGCAGATACGCGTATTAAAGTCTCTCGAACTGAAGCAAACCCGGGGAGACGGTTTGTATGTTGTGTAAGTTAAAAGAATTTGTTTCCTTTTGTTTTTTATACAATGTTAATCCCATTATTAAATCATATAATGATTTTTTTTTATCATAGACGGCTGGCTGTGGGTTTCTCAAGTGGGTGGAAACTTCAAGTTGTACTACTGCAAAAGTTTCGTTCCTTGTTTGTTGCTGTCGTTTAACGACCAAAAGGAATTAACTAAGGCTAAAATTTTGGAAGCCAGACGATTGAAGTTAGTTTTACTATTTAGTTGATCTATCTTTTTAAGTGTATTAGTATGTGTACTTATGTTTGGAACCGAAGAGAGACATTAATAATATTACAAAACTTATATGTTTAAATGTAAATAAATTTTCAAACCATTTCAACATCTCTATCTTTTGACTCCTGACCAGGAGAGGCCACCACGACATCTTCATCCGAAATGTTATCACGAAACAACAATGCAAGCCTACGCCTCATTTGTTGTGCAGTTTGAACGCGGTCTTCATCTTGATTAATTGGTTGTTTATTAATCAACCTATCTAGAAAGATGCAGACCCAAACGCCACAATCACCGTGTACTCCATCCTGTTGAGGTACATCAGGCGGATAAACATTTTGGAACGGGAACCAGTAGTTGTTTGGATGCTGGTCATCTTTGTAATAATTGTGCTCCCGTAACCATATGTCAAATGCAAAATTTATATGACAGATAAACTCTCTTGAATCCAGTGCCAGTGTAGGTGAAGTCGATAAACTGAAAGTCCCAATATATAATACATAATTACAAAATGCACGTATATAACCACAATAATACCAAATTAGAAACTTGACATACCTGTCGTATACGGTTAGAGTCTTCTCTAGTAGGTTGAAAACTCCAAGCAACCAATGTATACCTTTAACGTTTATCGGAACGTACACCTCGTCAACATCTTGGATGGATGGATACGGTGCAGAAGAACCGTTAAAATAATCCCCAAAGCTCGTTTTTGAAAGCGGGTTAATCAAACCCTATTGAAAAAATGGAGGAAGAATGCTCCAGCGATCGGTTGGTAGCCTAGATTTATACAGATGATTTGCCTACCCGAAAATATGCTGTTAAACAATCCCAATTTCAGTTAATACATTGTATTTATAAAATTAGAAACAATAAAACAATCTAAAATTATTATTCGTTACCTCAGAGTAAAACCAACCATGACCATCATCAGCAAGCAAAGTACTCCAAAAGTCTCGGGGTAGTAAATTCCCAGTCAACACACATCTCCTTTTTTTTCATTTTTTGGATACCAGGCTCGGATTGCTTCTATTTTATCGTCTTCCTCTTTTGAAATCAGCTTTTTTTGGGTTTGGTTTTCCCAGCGGTAAACGGGGAAAGCATACAAGATGCGGGCTTTGTTGTCCGTTCTAACCGTCTCAACTCGACATCTTTGGGCTTTTCACTCTATAATAAAAAAAATAATTAATATATATATTTTCACGTTTAAAGAATAAAAAAAATTAACGTAAAGACAAGCAGCCTATAATGTAGCTTTAAGTTACATCATTGGCTTCAAACTGTTGTTCCAAATTGGTGGTCTCCGGTTTGTAACAATCAGCATTGAAATACTGATTAACCTACAAAACAAATATTCAGTTAAAATGAACCGGCTTTATTTATTTATATTTACTTTTGTTCGGCAATGTGAAATAAAATTTTACCAAATATTCGTGATCGCGCGGTTGTTTTTCATCCCCTACTTGTTTTCGTTTAGATGACTTGGAAGACATTGAGTTTTGTGCCTAAGAGCAAAGATAGTACAATTATTTAAAATGGTTCACTAAGGTATATTTACATAAAATAAGATGATATCACGATACCTTTGTAAACATTTCACACAACTTCTTGGTTTGTTCATCCAACAACTGTTTGATTATTGATTTTAAACCAGTCTTTGAATCATCATCATCATTCACAATACACGTCCTTGAAGGTCCGGCCGCAGCCGAATTATGATTCTTCGTGTAGCCACCCTCAACGTCATGATCATAACGCCCATCATTTCCTGGATGCATATCACCTGCAGGATTGTACTAATGATTCTGTGTAACATCATTAAACGCTACTACTTGATTTCGCATTGCATCCGCAGCTTCACGGTCTTCCCTTTTGGCATCCAGGAAAGCACAACTTGAAATGTACCAATCGCAGACCATCTCCGACTCAGTCGGCAAAAAATCGAGAGGTTTATAATCAACATGCTGAGTGATAAAGGAAAACATTAATATTCAGGTACCACAAATAAATTTTGGGGAGACCTTGAGCATCGATACATACCTTAGCTGCATCCAAGAGAAATTTGTCAACACTCGACTTAGTGAATCTCCGACATTTTCCCCAGCTGAGAAATCTAGGAATTTCTTCTTTAGTAAAACAATTGTGTCGGCGTCTAAATTCTGGAAAAACTTCAAAGAGCCAAATCTGCATACAAAACTTGTAAGACAAACAATCGAATTTGAATAAACGAAATAATTATTCTAAACGAATACCTTGAATGCCCAAACAAATCCACCTAAGCCGAAACCCTTTGCGTCTTTCTTCTTTCGGCGGTGCATTTCATTCAAATGAGGATACAACTCATCCCAAAAATAACTCCCCCAAGGATAGTTGTTACAAGCTTCCAAATCATCAACTAAATCTATCAGTTTCTAATCAACTTGCCCAGTCTTTTGTGTTCCTTTAAAACAGCTCTCTATCATCATCAAAATACAAATTCTAACACAATCATCTTCCGCAAAGTCAGTCCAATCAGATTTAAAAAGGTCTTCAAGATCTTGAATACTCACTCTACGAAAATCGTTAGCTCAAAAGAATCTTCTTCTAAAAGAATTGGGATGGTGATTCGGTAACCAGTTAGATACCCCGAAACGGAGACCGGTTACCAGACAGAACTGTCTCGGGCCAAAGAGTATTTCTTGATCCCCCTATTCTTTGTATGAACCTGATGTTGAGCAATACCGTATAAGACGTTGCTACAGCATACCTTCACCTTAACATCAAGAAATCGGCGAAAACATGTATTCCTAAATTTGGATTATACGGATTCTGTAATTTTAGACTTCATACGATTTAAAAATGTCCAAGCAATTTGGACCTTAATTTGACAATCCTCCTATGCAACAGGCAATGTTTAAACACAGAAAATCAATCAACCAAACAACCGAACATAAAAATATAAAAAATGAAGAAAATGTAAAAAAAAAAATAATAACTTACAACTGGATCAGGAGCAGGCCAGTCAACAGGAACGTCGTTGTAAGCATTGGGAATTCGTTGGATGGCAAGATTGGTAAGTTGTTGGTTGGAAAGATTGGGAATTTGTTGGTTGGAAACATTGGCAATTAGTTGGTTGGAAGGATTCATTTGCTGGTTAAAATTTTGTTGCTGGATATAAGGGGGCAAAAAATTGGGTTGCTGGATAATATTGTGTTGCACGAACAGACTGGGTACCTGGTAGTTGTTTTGCTGGTTAAAGTTGTTTTGCTGGTTAAAGTTGTTTGGGTGGTTATAATCGAAGTTCGGTTGCTGGTTAAAGTTGTTTTGCTGGTTAATGTTGTTTGGGTGGTTATAATCGAAGTTCGGTTGCTGGTTAAAGTTGTTTTGCTGGTTAAAGATCCCTTGCGGATTTGGGGGTTGAGACGACCAATTATCACAAAATAAGTCTTCATCCAGATTTGTGACCTCCATATTTTCTGGATCCATTTTTCAAACGGGTCGTGTATTAAAAACAGGTCGGGTCAGAATTTGAAGAATAAACTTTCTTGCGACGTAGCCCCGAAATGTGCTGTGCTCCTTACATGTGGGACCCTATTGTCGGAATTGGTTGACGTAGTTGAAGAATCTGGGTAGACGTTGAAGGATTTGGTCGGACGCGCCTCAGAATTGGTCGCCGGAGTTGAAGAATTTGCCGGAATTGCAGTCGGAGAGTGGATGTGGTCCAAGGGTTGTTCGGACGGGTTGTCGGTGTGTGGTCCCGAGATGGTTTTGGTAACGACTTTCCTTTTTTGAAAAAATATGATATGTTGCCGTCTTAGTGACGTCTTGTGGTGGGACGATATCTTTGTGACGTCTTTGAGCAAGAACTTGTTTTATAGTGAAAAGACGTTTCGGATAGTAGGACACGACTTTAAGTCGTGTCACTAGTTGGGAGATGTCTTGGAATAGGGACCACTTATTAAATGTAAACCGTTTCGAAAACTGGGACACGACTTTAAGTCGTTTCAATTGATGGGAGACGTCTATGCCTTCTTGGGATTAGGGACAACTTTTTAAAGGTAAAACGTTTTGGAAAGTGGGACACGACTTTAAGTCATCTCGATTGTTGGGAGACGTCTATGCCTTCTTGGGATTAGGGACAACTTTATAAGTCGTCTCGATTGTTGGGAGACGTGTATGCCTTCTTGGGACTAATGTGACAATTTACTCCTTTTAATAAAAAAGAGTTGTTAGTTCGAAACAAGTGTTTTCACATAAAGATGTCTGACAGACAGAAAAATCATCCGCCTACGGAATACTGTTCTCAGCCAGCAAAGAAATCATCCGATTGGATCTTAAAAAAATGGAGGCGAACGAAAAAGAAGCCGGAAACTTCTTCCTCCGCAGAGAATACTGAAGGAAGCAAGTATGTACACAATCGACAAAGCTTACACCAACACAATACTGGAAAATGGGCTATTCCAGACGATGAAACAGATAACTGGTCGAAAGATGTTTTTGACTTTTACCGTAGAGGAAACGCACCATTTTGTTATTCGGCAATTTTTTCAAGAACAGTGGAGTTGGATAAATCATTTTGGGGAACTTTGTTAGCCCTCAATTCTACCAGATCACTCTCAGTAACAGTAAATTATTAAATCTTTTGATATTTCCCTTTTTTTATTTTTTATAATTTTAACATGTTCGTGACGTTTCTTTACAGCATATAGAAGGATGGGTTAGAAGACTAATGAACTGGAGGAGTAGAAAGATTCAAGAAAATGCTTTGCTAAATATGCGGTGGACGATTCTACCACCACAATTTTATGATTGTTTATTGGAATCTGTACCTAAAAACGTGGCCAACTATTGCAATGGTAAAGTAAAACCGTTTCCGTCATTTTTAGATGTAGATTACGTCTTTTTCCCGCTTCCACTTGAAAATAGTCAATGGTTACTCGTGCGACTAGAATTGGCGTCACAAGAGCTAGTCATGTATGCTCATCAAGATGTTTGTATCGGTGAAAGATACAGAAACCATATTCACCCAAGGTTGACGAAGGTACAAATTTTTTAGGAGCTACATTAGTGCACATGCGATACTGGAAAAAGTCAGGTCATCAGGAAAAGTGTATCACATTTAACCTTAATGAAGACTATGTTGTGGGCATCCAATTCTTTATCTGGTAACGAAGCGGTGTATCTTTGTATGCTAATGGAACATTTAGCCACTGATAAACCCATTGCCGTCAATAGTGATCTAAATCAGGCATGTTTGTCATACAGACGGTTTATGGCCGAAAAATTGTATTTTTGGCGGTGTTTACCCCGTCCAAACGTTGCATAACTTATTGTAATTTTATTGTAATTATAACCCGTATTATTCCTTGCCATTTTATTCCTGTAGTGTTTTGAATATTAAATAATTCAACAAACAAACATGATGACAAATGAATTGGTATCATACAATATACATCAATGTTGCGTTATATTTTTTAATGACATAAGTTACAACGCCTATACTATTACAACAACGAAAAATTTAATAAATGCGCTTGTTACACCACGAAGTGTATTTTTTCCCTTCGCTGTTGATCGTCCAAAATGCGTTTGTTTCACAGAATGTTTTCCCAACCTGTTCACCACGACGTTGATGACTGCAAACCAATTCGTCCGTATGAGAAAATCACCATAATAGCCATTTGACCAAAGGCTTCCAAATAGGAACATCAATGAGGTGCCTACTTTCACAATTTGCTGGTCAATGGCCATTTCAGTGAATATCATGTTTCACCTTTGGACATGGACCAATGTGAAAATTATGGTGACCGATTTTATATTAAATTACAGACATGACTTACTGGCAACTAGTCACGCCGGAGACGATAAGTCAAGTTTGATTTCATTCCCTTCCTTATTCCTTGTATAAGCAAAAGGGAATTTAAGGAAGGAAATCGTAAAACCGATTTCTCCCATATCCTATCATCATCAAGGTTATTAGCCGTTACACCATGTGGAGAACGGTCATTTTAACACGTAATAACAGAGAAATGGGAGGTTCACCAGCGTTGCAGTATTATAAACTACCAGACCAAAGTTGCAGTCTACACGGGTTATACCATGCGCGGATGTAACAACGATCCAAGTAGTTTTATGCAGATGTAACAACGATCCAAAAAATATGGATGGTTTGATGATCCGAAATAAAGACTACACAAGGAAAGAGAGAGATAAATGTTTGAAAATTTTCGTAAAATTATGTAAAAACATTTTTTGATTACTGAAACTAAACTTATCTAGTAAAAGTAACAAATCTTGGGTAAGTATTATGCATTTATATACCGTGTTTCACGTCTCGGGACGTGCACGTCTCTGACATGCGAAGACGCTCGATGGTTACACGTGTCCCGTCACTGTGACGTTTGATACAGAGTGAGACAACTTTGAGTCCAGTCATCAATTTAAATCGGTATAAAGTCAGTGAAGACGTCTCGGGAAGTGTGCAGGCTAAATCCCATACACATCAATTAATTACCATATTAAATTATATTATTTTATTAATATTTCTACACTATATATACCTCCAAATTCTTCACCACATAACACATTTCTTACAAATCACGTATACAAAACACCAAGCAACCAATCAAAGATGGCCTCCTGGACCGAAGAAGAAATTCTTGGAATTACACTGGCCTGGCGCAATGTTTGCGAAAACACCTGAGTTTCTGACACTAGCCACGAAATTCGGGCTACTCCATTCTGGAATAAAGGTGTTACAGAGTTTAAACACTTATGGACGGTCAAACAAACCGCACGACCGAAGAAGTCAGAGAAAAATTTCGCAACGTCAAAGGGGAGTGCACAATCTTTGAAGAATTCTTCAAGGCCAACAAACAGGAAAGGCCGAACGAATCCGAAGAACGGCTCATTGAATTGTCAAAGATTGACTACCTGTTCGACTATGATGAAGCCTTCGTGTATGTTTCGGCGTGGAGTTGTTACGCCCGAATTATATTTATCTTTAAGTTCATGTAATAGGTATTTATGTCATGTAATTTCGAAGTTTGAATAAATTAAGGTTAATGTTTTAACATTTTAATGTTTTAGTACCTTCAAATTTTACATTGTTCAATATCTTTACCACTTAAAACATAAGGTATTTACATTGTTCAATATCTTTACCTAAATAAAAGTTAGAACATTTATCAATTAAACCGATACCACTTAAAAGCCACGGGATTTAAAAACCAACCTGAATAAATCAAAACAACCAAACCAACAAGAAAATCCAAATCCCGCATAACTAGAACAACCAAAAATACAATCACAGCAACCACAAATTCAGCAACAACAACTTCGGCAACCACAACATCCACTCCCACACCATCTATCAAACAAACATAAACATCAGTCCTCATCATCATGAGTGGTACCTGATCTACCCAAACCAGCCGCTGCATCCAACGCAGCCTTCTTCTCCTGCTCCAGCCGCTCTTGCTCCGCTTTCTTCGCTTCCGCACCCATACGGTCAGATTGATCAATGTAGCGACGGGTTCTTCAAATCCAGTGCACTCGCGCACCACGTCAACGATTGGGAACACCATTTGGTCGAACAAAACAAGTTGTTCTTTGAGCTCATCCTCCCGAGGCTTCCCATAGTGTTCGCCTTCCGTAAGTTTCCCATGGTTAATGGCGTGGTGGAACCCAGTAACAAACCCCTCCGCTTCACCAGCAGCGCGGGCAGCTGAAACAATTGACGCAACCTGATCACCTAGCATCGGCTCGTTCCAAATGCGCTTGAAAAACTGCAAAGATATGTGTTAATTCACAAGAAAGAATAATAAGTAAGATGGAAAGAAAGTAAACAGACCCACCCCAGGAACACCTTCGGTCATCATCCACTTAGCATCATCTCTCAACCTAGCTTGCACACTGTGCGCCTCCTCAAGCAGCTTCTTAGCACTCTCCGCTTTAGTGACAGCGGAAGAATATGCTTCTTCTGCGGAGGCCTTCTCCTGGACAAGCTAATCTCTCTCTTTGACCAAGGCAAGGTTTTTCTGTTCGGCATTGGACAGCTGGGACGTAACAGCCATCAGATTGTGGTCTTTTTCTTGGAGCTCAGAGCGTGTATCCGCAACCTTGGATTTAAGTTCTTCAACAACTTTCGCGTGGTTTTCAGCAGCAGCAACCAATTTGGCATTTTCATTATTCAAAACCTGCATCTGCTTACGCTCTTTCATACGTTCATTATTGGCGTGGTTCCACCTCTCGTTCCATCCCTTTTGTTTTTCGGCAAGCTCCACCTTCAACTGCTTTACCTCATCCGCAGCCTTCTCCGCACGGTTCAAATAGCTGTCAACGTCAGATTTCAACTTGTTCTCTGCTTCATTGAGACGATGTCGCTCGTTCACAATGAAGCGCTAGGCCCGCTCTACCTCATCAGCGTCGCGTTGCAGTTGTATATCATGACGCGTGAAAGCGTCGATGGAAGCCATCTGGAGCGCGGAACCAACACACAAATCTGAGACAAGTTGTGATCTCGCCAACCCATCTTGAAACCTTCTCTCATGGGGCGGGATGCAATGGGACACAAGTTCTTCTGCAGTCAGCGGGTTAGCAAAACGGGAGTTCTCCCGTATATGCCAGTTTGGCTTAAAAATTGAATTACCCCCGACCCAAGCAGAACCGCTTGCCCCCGCAGGGTCACCCCTAGATGAACCACCATGTGTCATACCTTCAGCAGGAACCTTCTCCAAAGCTTCCTTCTCCGCAGCTTGTTTTTTCAATAACTCTTCCTGAGCACGAAGCTTCTCCAAAGCCTCCTTCTCCGCAGCCTGTTCTTTCAACTCCTCAGCTTCTCTCTCCGCAGCCTGTTTTTTCAACTCCTCAGCTTCTCTCTCCACAGCCTGTTTTCTCATCTCCTCCGCTTCTCTCTGCACAGCCTGTTTTCTCAAATCCTCCTCAGCAGCCCGTTTAGCAGCCTCCTCTTTCTCGGCTTGGATCCTAGCCGCTTCGGCTTGGATCTCTCTGAGGCGAGCCTGCTCTTGTTCTTTTTCCTTTATACCATGCTCAAGCTTCTCAGCCATACGCTTTTCAGCTATTTCCTTCTCCTTCTCACTCAAACCTGCAGAAGAGGGCGTCACCTTCGGGCTTGCAACTGCAGAGGATTGGGTAATTAAGTACAAGGAACAAAAAAGGGGAGTTAAAAAGGCTAACTAAGAGCAGATACCTGGAGTGCTCTTCACAATCTTTTTCAACACCGAATCACGCTGCGGTGAAGGTGTTATGTTGAAAGCATAAGTAGCTTCCGGGCTCTTCTGAACCTCCTTCAACTTGCGCTTTTTTGCATCAGGAACCTCCGAAGTATCAGGAACAGAAGAAGACGGAAACTTGCGCTTGTCCTTCTGGCCAAACAACGGCCCTCCACCCACTATATCCAAATGAGGCCGGTCAGAAACTTCGACATAATCAAAGCTACGATGCGGTAAATTCACCTTAGACCCTACAGGCGTTGTCTTACAACGCCCACTGGACACATCAGCCCCGCATGGCTGAGAAGGGTGAACCAGGTCATTGGACGACCCGGTCGATTCCACATCATCAGAGATAATAGTGAAGGGTATGGGTATGCACGATATGGGACCAGGATTAGGATACTCACTAGTAGGTTGGAAATGCGCCGGAGGATCCACCAAGTTAGGAAGATAAAACCTATCAATCATACCGTCTATGGGGTTGGGACGCTCAGGGCGTGTAGCTCTCCACTTGATACTCGCTTTTGCGCGCTTCATGAAAGCTTCCAGCTTAGTACTCCCTGCGCAACATTAAACAAAAAAAATAAGGACTCATGAAAGTCACACGTTAGGGCATAAAGCACGTACCTTTAGGCCGCAGGGAAGTCTCCATTCCATGCTGAATACGCAGACGACTCAAACCCAGGTGTACCAACATGGGCTCCGAACACGTATTAACCTCATACGGAGAAGGATTCTGAGTCAACCTCACAAACCACTCCTGTTCAGCATACCCATCCATCACCTCGTGATCAGGAGGCCTTTGGCGGTCTCCCATGACCTTCCAAGGCATGGCAACAGGAAGAACCCCACGGTTGATGTAAAAAAATTTCCCCTTCCAGTCGTACATAGACTTAGGAAGATCTATGCCAATCGGAGACACCGCATTTCTCAATTCAAAATTGAACCAGGACTGAGACTGGACAAGCACATACAATACATTGAACCGCTCAAAGGTGGGTTCAATATCCATGGCTCTACAATAGGCTTCAAAATGAACCAATCTTAGCATGCCAAAGGCATTAACTTGGGTAATGTGGATACCATATTCAACCAAGGTATCCACCTGAAATTTAGTAGCAGGCAACCGGAAACCACAAGCATAAAAGTGGGCAGCATACAGTGTAATCTTACCAAACGGGTAATCCATGGCCGTTTTACCAAGAGCAGGTAGCTCAACACCCCAAGAAGGATCAAATTCCATGCCTTTACAAAATTCTTCAAAAGCTTTCTTCCCCCACCGGATGGTGGTGTTATTTAGCAACCTTGCCGACTTCGAACTTTCTGACATGGATCTGAAAAGAAAGAAAGACTTTTAGTTTCCAACAGATCTTGGAAAACCTCGCCGGAGAAGATGGAAAGTGAAGGGAGTGAAACTGAGAAAAGGGGAAAAGATCTTGCAAAACCTAGCCGGAGAAGATGGAAAGTTAAGGGGAGAGGTTTTTGAAACTAAGAAAAAGGGAAGGGATCTTGGAAAACCTCGCCGGAGAAGAAGAACATAAGAGGGGAAAACTTTTGAAATGAATAAATGATAGAAGTGTACGAAGGAAGGAGACGGAGGTATATATATACCTACTGCAATAATGCGTCGAGAAAGGTGGAGAACGTGGGTGACGGTTCATTACCAAAACGTGAGCTTTGGCGACACGTGTCCCACGAACTGCGCAAGACGAAATTTTGATCAACCGTCAAACGTCACCTGTCATCATGACAGACATCCCTTTGACGCCTTACGTCACCTGCCACACGACTTCTCCAATACACCATGCCTTTTCAAATACACGTCGGTAAATGCATAGCTGGCAACCAATGTTGAGGGACAAGTGTCAACATGTTATTGGACATAATATTATTATTGTTTTTCTTTTTTACTTTAACCTAAATACTTATAAATTAACCTTGTTTTTATTTAATAACTTCTACTAATTAGTTATAACAAAAATATAAATTTTACTAAAAACATTTTTTAATAAAAAATAGTATGGGTGGCAAAATAGGTAGGTTGGGTTGGTTGTTGGGTCAGGATGGGTTTGGGTTAAGATGGGTATGGGTCAAGATGGGTAAATTAAAAAAATGGGTTAGGATGGGTTAGGTCAGGATGGGTTTGGGTCTAGATGGGTTGGGTTAGGGTAGGTTCACATCAAAATAGATTAAAATTAAAATAACAATAAAAAATAAAAAAGTTAAAAAACTAAAATAGCGACCAGGACCGTTTCGACCCGGTCGGGCCCGTTAGCGACCGGAACCGTTTCTACCCGGCCGGGCCCGGTAGCAACCCGGACCGTTTTGACCCGACCGGGCCCGTTAGCGACCGGAACCGTTTCTACCCGGCCGGCCCGGTGGCGACCAAGACCGTTTCGACCCGATCGAGACCGTTAGCGACCGGAACCGTTTCTACCCGGCCGAGCCCGGTAGCGACCCTGACCGTTTCGACCTGGCTGGGTCCGTTAGCGACCGGAACCGTTTCTACCCGGTCGGGCCCGGTAGCGACCAGGACCATTAGCGACCGGAACCGTTTCAACCCGACCGGGCCCGGTAGCGACCCGAACCGTTTCGAACCGACGGGCACGTTAGCGACCGGAACCGTTTCTATCCGGCCGGCCCGGTAGCGACCAAGACCGTTTTGACCGGATCGGGACCGTTTCTACCCGGCCGAGCCCGGTAGCGACCTTAACTGTTTCAACCCGGCCGGGCCCGTTAGCGACCGGAACCGTTTCTACCCGGCCGGGCACGTTAGCGACCGTTACCCGGCCGGACCCGGTAGTGACCCGGACCGTTTCGACCCGACCAGGCCCGGTAGCGACCCGGACCGTTTCAACCCGACCAGGCCCGGTAGCGACCCGGACCGTTTTGAACCGATCGAGCCCGGTAACGACCCAGACCGTTTCAACCTGACCCGTCCCGTAGCGACACGGACCGTTTCGACCCGACCGGGCCCGGTAGCGACCCTGACGGTTTCGACCCGACCGGGCCCGGTAACGACACGGACCGTTTCAACCTGACCCGTCCCGTAGCGACCCGGACTGTTTTGACCCGGCCAGGCCCGGTAGCCACCCGGACCGTTTCGACCCGACTGGGCCCGGTAACGACCCAGACCGTTTCAACCTGACCCGTCCCGTAGCGACGCGGACCGTTTCGACCCGGCCGGGCCTGGTTGCGACCCGACCGGGCCCGGTAACGACCCAGACAGTTTCAACGTGACCCGTCCCGTAGCGACCCGGACCGTTTCGACCCGGCCGGGCCCGGTAGCAACCCAGACCGTTTTAACCTGACCCGTCCCGTAGCGACCCGGACTGTTTCGACCCGACCGGACCCGGTAGCGACCGGGACGGTTTCGACCCGACCGGGCCCGGTAACGACCCAGACCGTTTCAACGTGACCCGTCCTGTAGCGACCGGGACCGTTTCGACCCGGCCGGGCCCGGTAGCAACCCAGACCGTTTTAACCTGACCCGTCCCGTAGCGACCCGGACTGTTTTGACCCGGCCAGGCCCGGTAGCGACCCGGACCTATTCGACCCGACCGGGCCCGGTAACGACCCAGACCGTTTCAACCTGACCCGTCCCGTAGCGACTCGGACCGTTTCGACCCGGCCGGGCCTGGTTGCGACCCGACCGGGACCGGTAACGACCCAGACCGTTTCAACGTGACCCGTCCCGTAGCGACCCAGACCGTTTTAAACTGACCCGTCCCGTAGCGACCCGGACTGTTTCGACCCGACCGGACCCGGTAGCGACCCGGACGGTTTCGACCCGAGCGGGCTCGGTAACGACCCAGACCGTTTCAACCTGACCCGTCCCGTAGCGACCCGGACTGTTTCGACTCGGTCGGGCCCGGTTTCGACCCGGACGGTTTCGACCCGACCGGGCCCGGTGACGACCCAGACCGTTTCAACCTGACCCGTCCCGTAGCGACTCGGACTGTTTTGACCCTGCCGAGCACGGTAGCGACTCGAACGGTTTCGACCCGACCGGGCCCGGTAACGACCCAGACCGTTTCAACGTGACCCGTCCGTAGCGACCCGGACTGTTTCGACCCGGCCGGGCCCGGGTAGCGACCCAGACCATTTCGACCCGACCGGGCCCGGTAACGACCCTGACCGTTTTGACCCGACCGGGCCCGGTAACGACCCAGACCGTTTCAACGTGACCCGTCCCGTAGCGACCCGGACCGTTTCGAACTGACCAGGCCCGGTAACGACCCAGACCGTTTCAACCTGACCCGTCCCGTAGCGACCCGTACTGTTTCGACCTGACTCGGCCCGTTAACGACTCGGACCGTTTTGACCTGACTGATCCCGTTAGCAACACGGACCATTTCGACCCGACCGGGCCCGTCAACGACCGGACCCTTTCGACCCGAACGTACCGGTCAACAACCCAGACCGTTTGCACTCGATCAAACCCGCTAACGACTCGAACCGTTTCGATGAGATCCGTCTCGTTAACGACCCGTGTTGTTTCGACATTGTCGTCCGTTAACGACCCGAACGGTTTCGAACCGACTGGGGTGATCAATAAATGCAAAAGATATAATTTTTTGTTTTTATTGACATTGATTTCTATGACGCATCCACTTGGGTGAGTTTTAATTTAGATTTGTATATGGTTATCTAAAAATAACCATCCTGACCTATTTGTTTTTTTTTTTTTTTTGACATACCCATCCTGACCCACTTACTTATTTCCTAAAATTAAAATTACCCATCCTAACCCCCTTGAAAATTATACTAAACCCATTTTAACCCACAAGGTTAAATTTTAAACCCAAAACAACCCAAACTCAAGTAGATGGGTTGAAACTGCCAGGTCTAAAAAATAATATGGACAATAATTCGTATTTTTCACATTATATAAAAAATCTAACAATATCTTAAAAAGTTACGTTATGATGAATAATTACGATGGTTTGTATTATTTTTAAGCGTAATGCTATATTTCATACCAGTGTAAAAAACTGAATAGTTGCTCAACCGGATCATCGTCATACCTTTCAAAAAAAAAAAAAAAAAAACAACCCAACATTAAATAATTGATTATACTCCAGATAAAATTATTATTTTTTATGTTTTTCTAATAAAATATGGCTATAGGTTAGGTTGTGAATGAGACTGAAAAAATGGATTGGCTTGGGTTGTATAGGTTGAAGAGAGAAAAATTAGTTTTTTAAGACTATACATTATGTTGATTTTTTTCCTCAACCGTTTGTTCCATATTATAATATGTTTGGTTTAATTATTTCTAATATTATATGTATGACTTTTTAATGTTTTTATTTTAAAGTATTATAATACACTTATGTGTTTTTATATTTAACATATTTATATATTTAACATAAATAATATATTAGTTTCGAAATAAAATTATTATTTTTATTATTTATAATATTTTATCTAATAAAAAATAATTTTAAATCTTATTTATTTAATAAAATATTACTGTAAATATTAGTGTAGGTTGGATTGTGTAGCTGGAAAAGAGAAATTAATTATTGGATAGGCTTGGGTTGTGTAGGTAGAAAAGATAAATTGATTTTTTAATGAAATATTGGGTTGGACTCGGTTGTGACAGTGGATTGACGTAAACCAAAATTTACATTCTCCGCATATTTTCCATACAGTAATGTGGTGGCCACGTCATCAGTCTGCGGAGGCAACGTCATCACTCTGCGATGGCTTGACGTAAATCTAACTTTACTTTCTCCGCATGGTATACTTACAGAAACGTGATGGCCACGTCATTAGTCTGCGGAGGCAATGTCATCATAACTTTACGTTCTCCGCATGTTTTCCTTACAGTGATGCGCTAGCCACGCCATCACTCTGCGATGGCTTGACGTAAATCTAACTTTACGTTCTCCGCATGGTATACTTACAGAAACGTGATGGCCACGTCATCAGTCTGTGGAGGCAACGTCATTAGTCCGCGGAGGCAACGTCATCATAACTTTACGTTCTCCGCATATTTTCCTTAAAGTGATGCGCTAGCCACGCCATCACTCCGCGATGGCTTGATCTAAATTTAACTTTACGTTTTCCGCATATTTTCCAAACGGTGATGTAGTGGCCACGTCATCACTCTGGTGTAGGTTGACTTAAATGTAACTGTACATTCTCTGCATAATTTCCTTAGAGAAATGTGGAAAAATAAATAAATAAAATAAATAATTGTCCCATACATAAATCATAGATATCACTAATTCATAACTAAAACGTGGACATAATTCATATAAAGTTGTTACATAACTGACATAATTATCAAACAAAGTAAACACAATAACACCACCTGTGTTGTAATACTAATTGTCTAACCACCTATTGAAGACCAGATCCTAATGTTAGACTAGCTTTCCTTCTATTTCCTTCCATTTCCTTTCTTTTCCTTCCTTTAATGAAACTCGGGAACATACCATTTGTTTTCCTTTCTTTTCTTTCCTTTAATGAAACTCGGGAACACAACGTAAATGTCTAACCAACTATTGAAGACTAGATCCTAATGTTAGATGTTTCCTCGGGTGGTGGTGGTAGCAGCAGGGGACGTGGGCGGAAGTGTTGATAGGATATTCCAAGGTTCACTTGCTTTGAATCATTATTTAGAATGATGTATGTGATCTACATAGACAAAGATCCATTGTTCATGGATCTGATACCTAGCACACGTCGACCACCGCGGCATATCCGAAGAGGAGGGCCTCGTTTTATGTAACAATAGTTTTCAGTGTGCTTAACACCAACTGTCCTGTTTCGTCTTCATCAACCGATGATGAACAAAAATATGTACGGACAGACACTTACAGTCGGTGTATTAGAAAAATGGCAAGTTCTCCCAAGTTGGCCCGCTGGAGTTCTTTCACACGTGTGTAAAAGAAATCCCGGCTCGCCATGACATAGATTTGGGAGGCGAATGAACTTGCCAATAATGTAGACCACCACATCATCGAGGCGTTCTACACGGGTTAACCCACGTGCAGATGCAACAACGATCCAAGTAGCTGTACGCAGATGTAACAACGATCCAAGTATAATCGAACATTCACCCAAGGCGGTAGGCTTCGGTAGAAAAAGAGGAGGATTTAAAAACGTCATGGATTGGAAACCTGAAAGGTTTGAGATATTAATTTTTTTTAGAATACATAATGAGGAGGGTTACAAATTTTCTTAAGTGAAACCCAAGTATATATACCCACGTCTGACACCTTATACTCATTAATACTCATTAATACTTCAAAGTAACGGATCAACCTCTGTGACGTCTCTGACGTCTTAGATCTCTGACTCATTGTGCTTCCCGAGAAGGCTATTTACCTTCCCTAAATGGCTAAATGTGACGTCTTAGACAAACTGAGACGGCTTAGATTCCTTTAACTAAAATTACAAGTTATGATCCAAAAATAATATTTTGGTTAAAAATAATTATTTTCTGATTTAAAATAGTAAAAATAGATTTTCCATAATTTTTCTCAACTTAATTGGCTTTTAAAACAGATTTAATGAATTTAAATAGTATTTTTATTGATTAAAAATGGTAAAAACAGCAAAAATAACTATTTTCTAAGAAAATAAATTTATTACGGTTTATCCTACTTAGAAATTTTTAATCAATTAGTTATCATGAAAATCCTTTAAGTTAAAAAAAATACGAAAAATAATCTATTTTCTAGAAATTGAAAATATGATAATTTTTCCGACACGTCATTAACACGTCAGAGTGACGGATCAACCTCTGTGACGTCTCTGACGTCTCAGGTCTCTGACTCATTTACATTCCCGAAACGTCTAAATGTGACGTCTTAGACAAACTGAGACGGCTTAGATTCCTTTAACTAAATTTACAAGTTATGATCCAAAAATAATACTTTGGTTAAAAATAATTATTTTCTGATTTAAAATAGTAAAAATAGATTTTCCATAATTTTTCTCAACTTAATTGGCTTTTAAAACATATTTAATGAATTTAAATAGTATTTTTATTGATTGAAAATGGTAAAAACAGGAAAAATAACTATTTTCTAAGAAAATCATTTAAATTAAAAAAAATTACGAAAAATAATCTATTTTCTAGAAATTGAAAGGGAATATGATAATTTTTCCGACACGTCATTAACACGTCAAAGTGACGGATCAACCTCTGTGACGTCTCTGACGTCTCAGATCTCTGACTCATTGTGCTTCCCAAGACGTCTATTTGCCTTCCCGAAACAACTAAATTTGACGTCTTAGACAAAATGAGACAATTTAGACTCCCGAGCAGTCGTCCACTCCTCCATTTGACCAACACGTCTAATTGATTCCTGAGATGAGTTACACCACATTAAACTTCCATGTGAATTTCATATAAATGTACGACCGAGTCCAATCTCCGTAACACACTCCACTGAAGTTCTTGTGACCATCAGAAGAACACAACACCAATGGCACCAACTCGTTGGACTCAAGAAGAAGAAATCGCACTTGTAGTGGGCTGGCAACTTGTTGAAGATAGCAATCATGATACTAACAAGTGGTACCGAATCCTAAATGATTTCAATCGCTTGGTAGGGGGTTCAAACAGAACAATCGATTCGATTAACCGTAAATGGACTGATTTGAATGCCAAGTGTCAAATCTTCAACGCCTACCATAATCAAACACTGCGCGACTTTGCGGACACACCAGAAGACGTGGCCATCGGAATAACCCAAATCGAGTATGAGTGCAAGCAAAGGAAAGAGTTTAAACACATCTCTGCTTGGCAAATGATGAGGGCTAGGCTTAACGAGTAGCTTGCGCAGGTGTTCGTTTTCATGGGGGTGGTATTTTGCTTTGATGCATGTGGTGCTGATGCTTTGTGGTGTAAATATTTTTTTTAATGGAATGAAAAGTTAATTTTAATTATCTTTTATTGTTATTGTTTCTATTGTTTTACCCCCTATGTTTTCGTGTTTTTTTATTTATTTTAACGGTCTGTTTTATATGTATAACGTTTATTTATTTAGGGTTTTGTATTAACCGTATGTTTGTAATGTAAAGTAAATAAAAAAACCTTGCATTAATAAATACTAAAAAAATACATTAAAAACAAAGAAAAACACTTAAACTTTGCGCAACATTCGCCATGCCTCGACATGGTCGAAAGCGTTGCCGTATCGAACCTCATACTCATATTGAGCGAATTCGATAGCCAACTCCTCGTCAAGCACCAGATCGTCCTTCACTTGTTGCTCGTATAGGGTGGTCACATTTCACATTTGATGTTGAGGTCGCCCCACTTGAACTGGAGGTCGCGGAAAGTCTTGTTTGTGTTGTGGCCAACGTGTTCAACGAAGTCGCTAAACACTCGAGCCCAAAACCCCTCGGGGGGAAGGCCGACCCATCGTCCCAGGGGGGGGGAGGAGTTGAATTTCAGGGTCGTTCGACGCATCCTTGTGGCAAACCACAAGGGTAATTTCTTCTTCTTCGGTCCACGGGTTCATTTTTGTGTGTGTTTAAAGCGTGGTAAATTGTGGCTTTTAACCCCACGGTTTGATCACTTTATATACAATGACGGTGGCGCTGTTAAGAATTAATTCGCTGACCGTTTAGGTGACTTAATTCAATTTACTCGACGGTTTCCAAGATAAAAACTTAAATTTGGCTGACCGTTTGGTGGAACGGTTGAAATAGTAATTAAATGTTAAAACCATGTAAAAACGTAAAAAATAAAAAGTTTGGATATGTAAATGAAAATAAATAAGTGAAGTGATGTGGGAAAGCAGAATTGGTTAGAATCAGTTAAGGATAAATACTCAATATCGTTACAGACACAAGACAAAAAAAATAAATACTAAGTATCGTTACAGACACAGACAAAAATAAATAAATACATTTGACGTGGTTCTAAATGTATGGCTCGCTTGTACTCCAAGTCCCCTATATCGGATAGCTTAGTTATTGCAAGGGAGTTCGAAACAAACACACCCGTGGAAATATCCTATCAACAACAATAAAGGGCTCCTCCTTGCCCTACGTCCGTCCCTAGAACTTGTCGGCATCCACCACAACTACCGCATCGACCGACATGCTTTCTTCTCTATAGAAAAATGTTCCACCAGCAACATGACGTAGATTTGGGAGGTGGATGTTCACTCGCACATCATAAAATACCAAACAGAAATTACATTTTACACGTGTTATACAACGTGTAGATGTAACAACTATCTGAGTATTTCTACGCAGATGTAACAACGATCCAAACCTTTGATAACTTTATAAGAAAAATGTAACGGAGATGTGAGTGAGGACATAATGATATAAAAAAAAATAAAAAAAATTCATACATACTTTGAATACTTCCCAAAACAACCCAGATTTATACCAAAAGAATGTAAAAGAAACGGTGGGTGGAGCTCATATTTATACCCAAACTTGAAAGGTAAAAAAAATGTAAACAATTTTTTTTTTTTTTTTGATAGGCTAAAGACGTCTCCGACAAAGTAAGCCGAGCCGATTGGTAGCCGGCTCGAGCCATGAGCCGGGAAGAGCTGGAACCGTCTCCCACGACTTCGGAGTGGTCATGTCGTCTCAAAAGACATTTCGGAAGAGTATCGGACACGTGGCAACCATTCAGCGGTTCTTTTTGACAGACGTCTTTGGAGTCGGCTCAGGGCCTCGGGAAGTGGGAAGCGTCTCACCCGAGACGTTTCCGCTGGCTATTTTCGTAAATTGACCCGGTCAATGGCTATTTCCGTGATTTTTCCTATTAATAAACATAAAATATTCAACCAGTTACTTATTTATTTGATATAGATATTATTAAATATAAAATATGCAAGTGGAGTCTTGGGAAAATCAGAAATATTATACAAATTTCTAAAATAATGACATAACGAGGATGTTAAGTTTAAAATATCTATCTTGAATGACTAGACATGTTCATATGATACAACTCAAGTTATGGCTATGTGGGATTATGGGGAACTTGACCTAATTTGATGTAAATTGGGAGTTGTTAGTTAGACATGTTTTAGTCAATCAAAGATATGGAAAAATTTTAAAAATGATGTTTGAATCGATATATAGGATGTTTCTAGAACTCAATTGATGAACCAAGGGTTGGTCTATTGGCAAAGGCAAAACATTTATGAACACCTAGGTTAAAGATCCTCTTCCGAAGAAGGAGAAGAAGAAGGAGAAGGAGGAGGAGGAGGAGGAGGAGGAGGAGGAGGAGGAGGAAGAAGAGGAAGAAGAGGAAGAGGAAGAGGAAGAGGAGGAGGAAGAGGAAGAGGAGGAGGAGGAGGAAGAGGAAGAGGAAGAAGAAGAAGAAGAAGAAGAAGAAGAAGAAGAAGAATGGTGAATAAATATGTAAAATAAAGGGGGGTAATAAATAAACTAGGTGAAAATATTTTTTTTTTTTTTGAATTTTAAACGTGTGGCCAGCCCGCTAACGGACGCGAGCTGGCTCACGTCCCATCACTCGCCTAGGTCTTCGCGTCAGGTTGTTGTCGTTAGTGATACACATGTGGCTAAAGCTGTGGCTCGTGTCAGGCTGCTCGCAAGGCACAACGGACAGTATAATTTGACATCTTGAGACTAACGAATCACAATATTGCATGTCAGCAAAAGTTGAAATGAGATCACAAAGTTGCATGTGATCAATTTGAATTTGAAAGATCACATTTCACAAGCTTTGTAAGTGATCAAGTGTTATCACAAATTTGTATACGACCCTTAGTTGAACATAGAATGTGATTAGTTAATTAAATTGAACTTGTCTAGATCGTTATGGTAATATAAATATGTTTTTTTTTAACGGCCAACAAACTTTATTCATTCAAAAACTAGCAAGGAGCTAGCAAAAAAGTCCGGAATACATAAAAACAAACTGAAAATAAACAACCCAACCTCATTATCCCATCTTTGACACATCAAATCTACCCCATGAGTCCCACTTCATATCCGTCATTTTTGCACGGTTTGTTATCCACAAAAAACTCATAATCTTTATTTCTTCCAAAATTTTCCGGACCGATACTTGTTTTTGGTTAAAAATCAAGTCATTCCTTGCATGCCAGATACTCCAAAACGTTGTCATAACAACCGCATAAAAAGCCTTCCTCGCACGAGATAATTTCTTTGTAACCAAATGGTAGGCCAAGATATCACGAACATGGAACGCAAAAAAATCCGGGACATGACACCACGTAAAAACAAGCTGCCAAACCTCCATAAAACTCGACAACCCGTAAAGAGATGATCCACCGATTCATTGCTTGTTTCACAAACTCTACACACCTGCATCTCAATCTGAATGTTACGCCTTCAGAGCATCCGATGTAGGAAGACGGTCACTGAAAGCACGCCATGCAACACACCCCACTTTTTTAGGCACCCAATTACACCATTCAAAGGAAGTTACCGGGAGAGAATTCGCCAACTCAAAGATCCACTGCTTGACATTTTTTTACCGAGAAACCAACTTCCCCACCCACCGCCCATGTCCATGAGTCCTGATCCGAGCTAAGAAACACACCGGACAGAAGTGTCAGCATCTCATCGAACTGCTGCTGTTCTGCAGCAAAAAAGGCGACCCACTTCCAGTCCCAGACTAACATATTCTGCTGCTGTACAGACATTAAAACCCGGTCCGAAATCAGTGCAGTCTTCTTCCTCTCTAACGCAAACAACAGAGGAAATTTCTTGTGTAACGCCATATCCGAGATCCACCAGTCATTCCAAAAAAGTATTGAAGTTCCATTCCCAACATGTCCTCTAACAAACTGGCTCACCCAGTCGTCAATATTTTCCAACAACCCCAGAACACTTGCAATTTGCTTCCACGTACCACCAAGCGAAGTTTTCACCGGTATGTAAGTCCAAACCCTACCACTACCATGAATTGACCAAACCACCTTTCGCCAAAGAGAGTCGTGATTTACTTTAAATCGCCACCACCATTTGGATAAAAGGCTCAAATTTGCATCTCTAAGGAAGCCGAAACCCAACCCACCATATTTTACCGGCGTGACCACCTTATCCCATGCTAACCAATTCGTTTTTCCACCAAATCTGCCCCTCCCCAGAAAAAACGTCTACGTAACCTTTCAAGCGATTCAATTACTTGAATGGGCGCGCGAAACAACGAAAAAAATACAAGGGCAAGGAACTCAAAACCGATTTTAGCACCGTTATCCGACCTCCATATGAAAGATTCTTAGATTCCAGAAGACAGACGCTTCTTAAATTTCTCGACAACTAGGTCCCAACTTTTCACTAAATTCATGTTTAAAGCGATAGGCACACCAAGATGTGTAAACGGAAAGTAACCCCGTGAACAATTGAGAATCACAGCCATGTTATCAATTTCAATACGCGACACTCCAACCCTAAAAATGTTGCTTTTCTTAGAACTAATCTTCAGCCCTGTTAATAAATAAAAACCCCTCAACAAGCGCTTCAAGTTAAGAGCATTAACAACCGACCATTCACCACAAAAAACCGCATCGTCGGCGAACATAAAGTGTGATATAACTGGACCCGATCCTCCAACTTTTATACCATGGAACACCCCAACAGATAAGCGCGTCGCAAAATCCGAGTAACACTTTCCATCGCTAAAATAAATAGGAAAGGAGATATGGGATCTCCTTGACGAAGTCCCCGTCTACAATTGAATTCACATGTAGGTGAGCCATTCACTAAGACAGATGCACGTGAATTTTGAACGACGGAAATGATCCAACCTCGCCACCTAGACGAGAAATTCATTTGTGTCAAGATATCCTCCAGAAAATCCCACCGTAACGAATCATACGCCTTTTCTATATCTACCTTAAAAAATAAACCAGCCAACTTCATTTTCTTCAACCAAGAATAAGTTTCATTAAGAATTAAAGGCCCGTCGAGTATATTGCATTCTGTAATAAACGTCGTTTGTTCTTCAGAAACAAGCCGAGACATAAACGGCTTCAACCGAAGAAGTAAAACCTTTGAAATCACCTTGTTAATTACACCCACTAGACTAATAGGACGATAGTCAGAGAGAGTCGCTTGATCGTGCCCCTTCGGGATAAGGGCTATAAAAGCCGAATAACAACCCTCTCTGATAAACCCATTGGCGTAAAACTCTTCAAACAAGCGGAAAAAATCCTGTTTTAAAGCAGGCCAAAACTTTCGAATAAAAGTAAAGTTATAACCATCGGGCCCGGGTGCCTTACCTCCGTCACATTCCCACACCGCACGCGTAATCTCATCCACCGTAAAAGGAGCATCTAATACTTCCACATCTGCAGGTAACAGAGTATTAACATTAGGACAATTGAAATCCGGACGTGGGCTGTAACACCCCAACCGATGGCGGAAACATCGAGGTGTCACGTAAGAATGAGTATACGGTAGCACATGGTAATCAAATTTTAATTGAAATTAATTTAAAGTGCAAATATCCAAAAATGAAAGTACATAATGAGTTTTAAATGGAATCTAATACATCAAAATAACCAAATAAGCATAAACTTCAGTTTGTCTTCTCATATTAATACTCTAGTCTTCATGCATCATTATTTCCTGTTGAGTTGTAAAAATGGGGGGGTCAACTAGAAGTTGGTGAGAATACATAAGCCATGTCAAGCAAATAGTTTAAGTATAAAAGTTTAGCAATTCATATGTCTATCGTAAGTTTAAGTCTACATGAATAAACATGATATGTTGAATCGACATAATCAAACCTCCGACTAGTTTAGGTCCATCCCGTCATCCACGGTTCACCTTAATAATATGTTGGAATGATAACAATCAC
Organism: Ambrosia trifida; assembly: GCA_028751855.1. Lineage (NCBI taxonomy): Eukaryota > Viridiplantae > Streptophyta > Magnoliopsida > Asterales > Asteraceae > Ambrosia > Ambrosia trifida. The sequence goes on along the minus strand of CM054126.1, from coordinate 125,843,231 downwards.
CCACGCTACCTATGTAGGAGGTACACGTATCCGGGTGGGATTGTCAATCCAATAGATCTATTATTGAGTATCGCCGGCTTGGCCATAGCTAATGATTATGTAATGTTGAAACTCGTTGAAACTGTTGTTGTTGTCTAAATCATGAGGCATTAAAGTTTACAACTAGACATGCATGTAAAATTGCTTAAATATAATGTTGCAAGTATGAAGAATTGCATAAACATGGTTACGTAAACTCACCTTAGCAAAGTATTAAGTCTCGAGAAAAAAATATGTGTAGCCCCAAAGTTGCCAATTACAAGAGCTTATAATCAAAGCTTCAATTGTAGAAGTAATAGACTATAGAAGAAATGTATGAGGGAAAGTTTAATCGGATTGAAACAATCGATTTAGAGGTGGCAAGTGTAATGGTTCATAGGTGGGTTTTTATACTAGTTTTGGATTCAATTAGCCATTAAAATTGGTCAACACCATAAAGTAAGGTTTTATGATGAATTGACTATTTGACTAGGACTTTGACTGTTTGACTAAAACTTTGACTAGGACTTTGACCAGGACTTTGACTATTTGACTCAAGGCTTTATTTAAGAAAAAAAATCATTAGTTTGAATTAGAAAATAAAAAAACATCGTTTTATAAAATGACGATTTTATAAATAGAATTAGGATAGGACATATGTCATGATTGAAGATTTTTTTTTTCAAGTACAATGATAAAAGGAACTTAGAAAAATAGAGTGCACGGATAAAGATAAGAATACTTAGAAATAAATTAGACTTTATATCATGGATCGGGAAATACTTTAATGCAAAATAAATGGGAAAATTCGTGAGGTTATATGGGCCGCCTTTAGCTTTAAACTTCTCTGCAAAAAATGCGACCACTTGCTCCTTCACTTGTACTGGATCAGAAACCCACATATCCCCACATTTTACCCCGTGAATTTTATTAGAAAACGAATTTAATTTAAGAACACCATGAAAATACTTTGTGTTTTCATCCCCATCCAAAGCCCATTTCACCCTCGCCTTTTGATGGCATCTTGAGCTTTTAATCTCTCGTCTTCAAATAAAAGCTTCCTTGCATTTGCCCTTTGTTCGAACTCTACTTCTGTCAGATCCCTAGACTCGGCAAGTGTTTCGAGTTCGTCCAAATCTTTCTTACTTTTCAAACACCTTTCATCCCTACGCTTCCTTTCCGCATTCACCCACAATCTAATACGGCCTTTCATCCATTTCAATTTTGCGGCTAAAGCAACATCTGGCGGACCCACGGGGATAAAAGAACCTGCAATATTATTGACGAATTCCACAAAACCCGGCCATTCTAACCATGAATTAAAGAAGCGGAACGGTACATGCCCATAATCCGAATTCTTGACAGAGAGGACAAGTGGACTATGATCCGATAAAAACCGGGAAAGGGCAGTAAGGGACAGACACTCCAGGCCACGCATCCATAAAATCTCTGGAAACAAGCACTCGCTCCAGTTTACTCAACTTATCTCCCTGTCCTGTCATGTACGTAAACTTAAATCCTCCCATATTATATTCATAAAGCTCAGCCTCCAAAATAAAGGCATTAAACACAACTGCATGCTGTGATATGAACTCCGAATTAACCCGTTCATCCACACTCCGCACATCGTTAAAATCACCTAAGAAAAGTCACTGCCCAAACAAAGAGCGCCTATAAAACAACAATTCATTCCAGAAACTCCTTCTACAAATCGGATCATTTGGAGCATGAACATTCGCAATATTTATAGATTCATTAGAATGGACCAAAACTCCCGATACAATCAAAACATGCCTCGATCTAATAGCACCCATCTGGCGAAAACACGAGGGATCCCACCAACAAATAAGACCTCCTGCAGCCCCTTCTGAATCGACACAATCAAACTGAAATGCTGAGCTACCCCAAAAAGTGGACAATAAACTAATAGAAGGACCCATAATCTTTTATTCTTGAACTGTCACACCCTCAAATTTCCACTGCGGGGTTTATACCACGAGGCGCATGACAAACCAGGATCCCATAGCCATAAGTCACATGAACGACTCTAAATGGCCAAACCATTTAGTTCGTTATAGTAAAACCAAGTTTAAAAGTTTTAACCAAACTAGTTTAAGTATAGCGGAAGCGAATTAACAAAACAGTTAAATAAAAGTCTGCGCAAAACACCGCGCCCAAAACCATAAGTAATTATTTAAAAGAAGTTTAAATGTTCGTCATCCCATGACCTAACATGATGCATGTCCTAATCGTTCTCCATACCTAGTTCCCTGCAAAAGCATGCTAACGTGTATCAACATAAAGTCGTTGAGTTCACAAAGTAAAGTAAATGAGTACATAATTGCGCTGGTTTCCAAAACCACGTAACCAAATAAAAGTGTAAGTCCTCCAAACCAAAATATTCAAGTGTTATCAGTTTAAGCGTGTCAGGGGTAGCTAACCCACTCATTGCAACTAAACAGAATTATTGGGACATATTCAGTAACATAACAATTTGCCTCAATAACTGGTGTCTATCAACACCAGTTCTCAAATGTGGTCAGAAGTTCATGCCCGTGCCTCAAGCACCTCAGGCATAAGGTTGCTGCACAACCTAATAGCGCTATCAACTAATACCCCGTTCGCCTCCAGCGATTAACCCAATAATATGCAAGGACTTTCCAAATGATAGAGTGTTTAGTTCACAAAGGACCAATAAGTTTTAAACTGATCAAAAACTCGATCCACACAAGAAATCGTAAACCCGACCCACACAAGGAGTCAAAACCTGAGTAGTCCCAAACTGGACTAGAAAACGTTTACCAAAGGTGTCTCCACCCGAGACACATGCTTTTGAGAAAAAGTAGTGAAACTCACCATAGGTTGCACGTGAATGATCCAAATCCCTCAAACAGTAACGAGCTACCGAATCCCTATTAAAAGTGTCACTAGGTGAGTATACGTGCATAACCAACACATCATGCAACTCGTTTGTCCAAAACTTCTAAAGTTCAAATCGTGTAGTGACACCTAATGACTCTACATGCACAAGTAAGTCCTACGTATCCCGTTGGTGATCATAATGATTATTATCAGTTTTATACCTTATACACATCTCCTATAAGTATTCATATAAGTTCATGTCAAATACATACTATATAAGACTCCAAATAGTCACATAAACACATAATGCACAATCTGCGTTTCTAGGACAGATTGTGCGCCACGAAAACTAATTTATTTAAAATACTTAATCAATGAATTAAAATCTCAATTTTTTACTGAATATTCTTTGGGATTCATTTAAAAACCCATATTTTTGTTTTGTCTCAAAACCAAACATAAAAATTATTAAATTTCGTACAACACAGCTATATCTAGAAAATTTCCACAACAGGTCAGTTTAGTAGACAAATTCCCAAACATTGTGTATTCACCCAAACGAGGTGAATCCACTTGAAAAAGCCAAGTTTCTCCAATATTGACTTGCTGTCCAAATTTCATAACTTAATTCTTTGTAAAACTCGAGTTATAACCGTTTAAAGTTAACCCAATTTATAACTCCGAAAATCTGATATGACCTTTAATCAATTAAAATTCCAAAAACTATTCAAACGATGCCCAAATCTGATGTTTTTGCCCATAATGAAAAGATAAGATCATGTATAATACAATTATGCAAATAAATCATTAAAACAATCAATTTAACATCAAGATACAGACCCTACAAAACACCCTAATGAATCTGCCAGAAACTGAAACTTGCATCCCAAGTTATTCATAAACCCTAGTTATGCATAAAAATCTCTAACACATGCCTAATCCATATTATCATGATCAAACACATATATTATCATATAAAAACCCTAATTATGATTACTAACAACCATCATCATCAAATCACAATGAACATTCAAGAATTCCCACTAACATGTGTTATGCGATTTCTATATGTATGCATGCCTTATGATTTTTTTTTAACTTTTCAATCATTAATAATCATCATAAAATATGTAAAGATTATACCTTTCAATGCAAGAGCCCTTAAAGCCTAGAGATTGCACCCAAACTAGCTTGAAGGAATGAATAGGATTGATGTATGTTGAAAATCAAGATAGAGGGGATGGGGGTGGGTTCACGGCGCAAACAAGGAGAAGGGGTTAGGGTTTTTTTTTGTCTCCTAATTATAAGAGGGCTTGGCTTGTTGCCCAAGCAATGATGTGTTAGGCCCCTTTTAGTCCACTAATTAGAACCATTAATCATATTTTAGCCCAATACTGGACCCAATAATATTAATCATCCTATCTTACATAAAACTCATTGTTTTTATCATCTCATAACACATTGATCATAAGGTGAACGTAATTTACATGGTTTACATATTAACTTCTAGTCAAGCGGTAATTTACATAAGCATGTACTCCACATAAACATGTAACACTACGTTCATCATAATTCAATTGTGCTTATTATTATATTTGCCAGATAAATTACCAACGTTCGGGATACAGGAGTCGTGTGTGTAACAAAACAAGGGTTTTCCTACTTATAACATATGTTAATATCATCTAACATATGTTAGGCCTTCTTAACTAACCCTAGTTAAGTATTTAACCACATATGAATATGTATGTTAACTAGAGTTCAGTAAAAAGTGTTAACCTGAAAATGCGGGGTATCACATCATCCCCAAGTTGAAAAGAATTTCGTCCCGAAATTCAACAAGTAAACAATAAAGCCAGCTAGAAAATGTGTGCTTGGTTCCCGGATGTCACATCATCCCCAAGTTGAAAGGAATTTCGCCCCGAAATTCACTTTGAGCGAGCTGCTTTATGTTCGGCATTCGATCTATGCACCAGTTCAGTTTCAGTAAAAAGGTGTGGATATTTAAGCCGCATCTGATCTCTGCGCTCCCACGTGTATTCCGGTCCTAGACGGGAATTCCACCGTACCTTAACAATAGGTATAGTGCTTTGTCTGAGTTTCTTGACGCCCTGCTCAAGAATTTCCATTGGTTCTTCCACGAACCGTAGTTTGTCGTCCACCTGGATCTCCTCCAGTGGCACTACTAGTGTCGTATCTGATAGGCATTTATTCAGGTTTGATACGTGGAATACATTGTGCACTCCACTGAGTTCGTTAGGCAAGTTTAGCTTGTAAGCTACCTGACTAATCCTTTCGACAATCTCGAATGGTCCAACGTATTGTGGGTTCAATTTTCCTCGTTTTCCAAAGCGTATCACCCCCTTCCAAGGTGACACCTGTAACAACCCGACCAGGAGGGGGCTGGACGTTACGACAGTTTGGTAACAGACTTGCACAACGGAAGCAACGATAACAAATATTTAAATGTTATACAAATTCTAATTCAAAATATGAATTACATAACTTAAATAAAGTAAACTAATATCTATGCAGGGACGAAACGCAACGGTCGTCGAAGCAGTTAATGAGGTGTAGTCCACTAGCCTATCCGATCTCTATCCCGCTTATCTCTAGATGCTCTAACCGCAACACATATAGCCGAATCTTCTAACCAGATAACCTCTAATCCGCTACTAGCAAGCATATACCTCATGGTTGCCATCCATCCATTTGCAGTACCTGAACACATGCTTAAAAGAGTTTGGGTCAGCAATTATGCTAGTGAGTCCGTGTAATAGTTAAGTAAATCCAAAACAGGGTTGTCATCTCAAAAACAAGTTCACAAGTTTCCACAACGCAACACATGGTGATGTACAAGCGACACCTCAATCCTAATACACCGAATCTATCTACTGCCATTATAGATTCACCTGGCAAAATATATGTCACAACGGCCCTGTAGACCTCAGTGGAGGGTTTTCCGAGCTTCCGGATCCACTGTGTGTGGGGGTTTCCCCAAGTAGTACTACCCACATATTAAGTGGCCCAATCCCATGGGTTAATGAGTGTCAGTATGGTTATCTGGCAGCTGGTATCTTGTCACATCAAAACAGTTCAGACACACACACAAGCATATGTTCCCCTAAAACAGTTAAAACACAAAAAGAGGGGATGGTACACGAAACTCACCTTAGTAGCGTTTCATATCACATGGTCATTCAGCATCCCAAGTCAAGAGTCCACTTATCAAGTCACTTGCAAGGTCCTACTAATATTGCAAACATAAGTAGGTGTAACCGAATGTCATGATTACACGTGTGGATAACTAGGACTTTTAGTTGTTAGTGTTTAACTCATTTTAATCTTTGGTTTATGATTCTATTAATCCATGTACTTCCAATAATATTAGTTCCAGTAGTAGAGGTTCTAGCCCTGTATATATATATAATAAATATCTTAAAGTGTCATATCTCTGAGTTAATTGTCTAATTGAATACTTAAGGTCTCAAGTGTCCATAGTCTTATAGTTAGCGTCTTAATTGTAAGATATCCATCTATGTTATTGAGTTATTAAAGTCTTGATGTTTCTTCTTCTTGCTCGAGATCCGTACATACTATCTTAAATATCATGTCTATTGTCCAAATAAATATATCCCAAGGATCAAAGTCTTAAATGTCCATTCTATATTCCATTGATTCGGTCATATTATCCAATGTCCGGATGTATTATCCTTATCATCTCTATACTATCTATATATAACAAAACATATTAGTATACACATCGTTTATTTATCTAGTTCATACAATTTATAGCCTATAGTTATAAATCGGCTATTTAGTTTGATATGGTCAAGATAGTCCGGGTTCATTGTCGAAGTTCCCACAATTCCATTGCTAGTACTACAAGGTTAATATAATCGAGCACCTTACTATCTGTTCGTCTTTCATTATTAGTCCGTATGTCTTATGTCCTATGTTCCAATGTCTCGCTAGTTGTCCATGTATCCTTTAGTTCATATATTATAAATAGATAAGTTCGTCGCTTAGTTTTATATGGTCGGGTTAGGTCCAAAGTTAGCCAAGCCCCACACGTGCATATGCGTCATAAACTACTTATACCAAGATGGTTCGAGTTCTCGTTCATACCTCCCGGATTCTTCCAATATGTTAAGTCGGTGACCGAGTGTTGACCGAGTCAACTGAGTTGACTCGGGCCCTTGATGGTTGTTGATCAGGTCAAACTATGTTGACTCGGCCTCTGACCCGTAACCGTCCCTTATCGATTTTAAACCTTCCTGTTAACTATCAACACATCAATCCACCATGTCTACTATCGAAACCCCAATCCATTGCATCTAATATTAATCATTATCTTAATAGATCTGAGGAGAAACCATGATGGCTATGAGTACTAACCTTAGACGATTGTTCCTAAGCTCCAACGTATCTCTATGTTCAGTCATCACCAACATCCACCTTAACAGGATTGGAACTGTAACTATCGCCGGAGAAGGGGGCTGCGCCGCCGTGGCTCTGTCCTGAGCAGCCAATAACCCACCGGTCTCCCTCTCTTTCTATTGTTCTTCTTTCTAGAATCCTTATAAAGTGGAGCGGGTGGTGGTTATATTATTTGGGAGTAGTACCGCCGTAACTCCGCCGTTGTCCGCTTGTGCTCCGCCGCTGAGTGGAGGAGATCAGCCATCTCCTTTTCTCAGCTCACTCTATCTCTCTCTAAAACATATCAGTATGTTTGTGTGTGTATAATGAGAGGTGAGGATAAAAGTGTGGTGGTGTTTGTGTGATATCTTTGTGGGTATATTGTTATGGACTAAAGAGAAGTTAAATAGGTCCGGTGGATGAGATGAAGCATCTGTTTTGGGACAGGTGTAAAATGCGAGGGCATGTGTGCCTCAAAAGAGAGCAACACATGTTCCCCCATTTGGTGACTAATCAAGTCACGGGTCGGGTTCATATCATGTATCGGTTCGGTGTCGCAATCGTATAATATTTTAATTTATAATAGTTCGGTTTTTAGTTTCGTACCAAAACATATGGTTTATTATACATCTTTGGTCGTTTAATAATTATATAATAATAATATTGCGCGAAAAATTTTGGGCCCTAGGTCCGGGATGTTACAACACCTTCAACAGAACCTTGTCCCCAACCTGGAACTCCAAAGGTTTCCTACGCTTATCACCGTAACTTTTCTGTCAATCTCGAGCAGCAGCCATCCGGTTTCTGATTTGCACTATCTTCTCATAAGTTTCGTGCACGAGTTCGGGACCTGTTAGCTGGCTATCCCTAACCTTAATCCAGCAGATGGGAGACCTACACTTGCGTCCATAAAGTGCCTCAAAAGGCGCACACTGTATCAAAGTGTGGTAGCTATTATTATAAGAGAATTCAATCAAAGGCAAGTGCTTATCCCAACTGTTGCCAAAATCCACCACGCATGCTCGTAGTAGATCATCCAGTGTTTGGATGGTACGTTCACTCTGTCCATCCGTTTGTGGGTGATAGGTTGTGCTCATATCTAGGCGAGTTCCCAAAGCGTTTTGGAGAGTAGTCCAGAAATGAGAAGTGAATCGCGCATCGCGATCAGATATAATAGAAGTAGGCACCCCATGCCTAGAGACTACCTCCTTGATGTAGAGATTTGCTAGTTTCTCCAGCGAGTCCGTTTCCTTTATTGCCAGAAAGTGTGCCGATTTGGTCAAACGATCCACGATAACCCAAATCATGTTATGGCCCGTTGGCGTTCTAGGAAGCTTTGTAATAAAATCCATAGAAATCCCGTCCCATTTCCACATAGGGATTTCTGGTTGCTGGAGTAGGCCTGAAGGCTTCTGATATTCAATCTTAACCTTCACGCAAGTCAAGCACTTACTAACATAAGTGGCTATTTCAGCTTTCATGTTTGGCCACCAGTAAAGTGTTTTAAGATATTGGTACATCTTGTCCGAACCAGGATGTACCGAATATCGAGAGGTGTAAGCTTCATTGAGCACCAGTTGTCTGAGATCCCCAAAACGTGGTATCCAGACTCGATTCATAAAGTATTGAAGACCATCTGTCTTTAGTTCCAAGTGCTTATCAGCACCATGTAATGTTTCAAGCCCGATGTTTTCTTCTTTCAAGGCCTCGCCCTGGGCTTCACGTATCTTATCAGGAAGATTTGAATGAATGGTAAGTTGTAAGGCTCGCACCCGTTTAGGTTTCGTTTCCTTTCGAATGAGGGCATCAGCTACTACGTTAGCTTTCCCTGGATGATACTTGATGGCACAGTCATAATCATTCAGAAGCTCGACCCATCGACGCTGTCGCATGTTCAGCTCCTTTTGATCGAATATATGTTGGAGGCTCTTGTGGTCAGTGAAGATCGTACACTTCGTCCCATAGAGATAATGCCTCCAGATCTTTAGAGCAAAAACTACTGCTCCTAGTTCGAAGTCATGGGTGGTGTAGTTCTTCTCATGAACCTTTAATTGTCGTGAGGCATACGCGATCACCTTATCACACTGCATCAGCACACACCCTAACCCTTCGATAGACGCATCACAATACATCACGAAGTCCTCTGTACCCTCGGGTAATGATAGTATAGGCACACTGCAAAGCTTCGACTTTAATAATTGAAAAGCAGATTCTTGGGCATCTCCCCCCCTTGTAAGTAATACCCTTCTGTGTCAAGGCAGTGAGGGGTTGAGCGATCTTAGAGAATCCCTCAATGAATCTACGATAATATCCCGCAAGACCAAGGAACTGGCGCACCTCTGTAGGAGTCTTAGGAACCTCCCACTTTTTAATAGCATCAATCTTGGCAGGATAAACATGTATTCCTGCCTCGTTAACCACATGTCCAAGAAATTGGACTTCTCGAATCCAAAAGTCACATTTAGAGAATTTCGCATACAACTGCTCATTTCTCAAGAGTTCCAAGATCAGTTGCAGGTGTTGCTTGTACTCTTCCCTGCTCTTGGAATAAATCAGTATGTCATCTATGATTACTATGACGAATTTGTCCAAATAGGGCTTGCACACACGGTTCATTAGATCCATGAACACAGCCGGTGCATTCGTTAGCCCAAATGGCATCACTAAAAACTCATAATGTCCAAATAGGGCTTGCACACACGGTTCATTAGATCCATGAACACAGCCGGTGCATTCGTTAGCCCAAATGGCATCACTAAAAACTCATAATGTCCATAACGAGTTCGAAAGGTTGTCTTCGCCACATCCTCCTCTCGGACTCTCAGCTGATGGTATCCTGACCTCAAGTCAATTTTAGAATAGAAACTCGACCCTTGCAGCTGGTCGAACAAATCACCAATACGAGGCAAAGGGTAGCGGTTCTTAACTGTCACTTTGTTCAACTCCCGATAATTAATACACATGCGGAAACTCCCGTCTTTCTTCTTAACAAACAGAACTGGAGCTCCCCATGGCGAAGAACTAGGTCTAATAAAGCCCCTATCCAATAGCTCTTGGAGTTGGGTAGATAGTTCTTGAAGTTTGCCTGGTGCTAGGCGATATGGTGCGCGTGCAACTGGAGCTGCTCCAGGCGCAAGGTCAATTTGGAACTCCACTTGACGAACGGGTGGAAGTCCAGGTAATTCCTCTGGAAAGACATCTGGGAAATCTCGGACTACTGGGATGTCCTTAATCTTGGTTTCAGTTTCAGCTCGAGTGTCAGATATGTTAGCCAAAATGGCTGGACAGCCCTTACGAATACACTTCTGGGCCTTCATAAAGGAGATGAGGCCCAGCATGGCACCACCACGATCACCCTGAATAGATAAAAGTTCTCCACTTGGGAGGGGAATACGAACAATCTTCTCCTGACGGAGAATTTCAGCATGTTGCTTGGATAACCAGTCCATGCCAACCACGAGGTCAAAGCTACCTAGGGTGATAGGTAGGAGGTTGATGGCAAACAATTGCCCATCCAACTCGAGCTTAGAGTCACGATGTATATGGATTACCTCGACAGGCTTCCCATCAGCCAATTCAATAGAGTACGGGGTATCAAGAGGAGTAGGAACCATCCCTAATTGTTTACTAAGTTTTGATGACACAAAACTATAGTCCGCACCAGTATCATATATAATAGAAGCAAGAGTGTCGTTCAAGGAGCACGTACCCATCACGACGTTGTTATCAGTCCTAGCCTCCCTAGAGCCAATCACGAATGCTCTCCCACGAGCCCCATTGTTGTTGTTCCCATTGTTGTTGTTGTTTCCAGCATTGGTGGTGTTGTTGTTCCCTGTCTTGTTACCACCACTGTTGTTGTTGTTGTTACCCCTGTTGTTGCCATTACCATTACCATTATCATTCAGCTGTGGATAGTTCCTCTTGAAATGATTCTCACTTCCACACTGATAACAACCTTTACCACCTCTCTGCTGTTGCCCCTGCTGTGCAGCTGGCGGATTTCCCGGGATATACACCCTGCAGTCCCTCTGCTTATGTCCCATCTTGCCACAACGATCACACTTAACGTTGCCACACGTCCTAGTGTGATGCCTATTGCACCTGTTGCACTTAGGTTGATTCCCTTCATAACCTCCCTGAGAGTTGTTGCGGTTGTTACTACTGCCATGGTTGCCATGCCTCTTATTCTGCTGCTGCTGCTGACTGCCATTCCCTGGGGGGTTTGCCAGATGCATTCTCCCACTTCCTCTTGTTATCGTTGGTACCAGAAGATGAAGCGCCACGAGGAGGTAACAATCCCTCTTCCACCTTCTGATCAGTCAGCTGGTGAGCCATACGAATAACTTGTTGGATGGTGTTGAGGTTAGCAGCAGTAACCATGCTCTTGATTTGGGGCACCAAGCCCTTGATGTATAACTCGATCCTTTTATAGGGCGGGTTGGAGTAATTTGGGCACATTGCCGCCAGTTCGTGTGATCTAGTGGTATAGCTCTCAATCTCCGATCCCACCATCTTCAGATTGAGATATTCAGTTTCCAACTTTTGAATCTCATCTCGAGGACAGTACTCCTCCTTCATCAGTTCCTTGAAATCCGCCCAAGGTATTGCATTAGCCACATCAACACCTAACATCTGCACTTGAGAGTTCCACCAGGATAATGCCAAATTTTCGAGAGTAGCAGTGGCATATTTCACCCTGTCAGCTGGTGGACAGTTACACATAGCGAAGCAAGATTCCAGTTTTTCGAACCACCTCAGTAGCCCGACAACTCCTTCAGATCCTCCAAAGTTCTGCGGCTTGCAGTCCATGAAGGACTTATAGGTGCAAACTGGAGGGTAATGCCCAGGTTGACCTGAGTACAAAGAGCGAAGAAACCACGAATGAATAAAAGAGCGTAACGTTGGAGTCTAGAGGAAAGTTTAGAGCGAAATAGAGTTACCAGCTTGAAAAGCTGCGAGGGCTTCCACCACCCTGTCGTTGATAAGTGCGTTCAACTCTGCTTGAGTCATGTTAATGTTTCCTCTCCCGTGTCCTCTTCCCGCCATAGTGATTCTACATTTACACTATACTCATGAGAAAACAATAATATGTCCCACATACAATCGTTCACATAGTACAAGTAAACTAGAATATAAATAACATACGCGAGAATAGAATAAAGTAATCAACTAGTAGCGGTAATAAAAATCCAAACATAAGATAAACGATCCTCAAGTCCCACAACGATAAAACAGAAGTTATAATAAGAATGTATAGAAAATACTAAGATAACAAGATAATAAAAGAAATCAATCGTCCTCGTGATCCATGGAGATACATGAGCCCTCATCCTCGCTCTCATCCTGAATCTCTATCTCCAGTGGCTCCTCCTCCTCAGGCTCAAGCTTTTCCTCGAGTGCTGCATCCATCGCTGCCCCGAAAGCATCAAATCCTCCTACTGCAGGCTCTTCCTTGGGATCCTCTTCTGGATCCTCCTCTGGTTCTACACCATTTTGACCTAGAGCTTCCTCAAGCTTGTTACGGACCAAGGTCAACTCCTCCCTTAAAAGTGATGTCTCCTGAATAGCAATCGACCTCTCATGTCTATCCTCTGCAGTTTCCCTATTAGCCCTTTCCTCTCATGTCTATCCTCTGCATTATAAGCGTTCTCCAGCTCTGTATGCACATGCCTAACCATCCCTGCCAGAGACCTCTCCAATGAGTCAATAATGGGAGGAACCTGAGCTGGCACTCCGTATCCTACAACCCACGAGTGCAGCATGTCTGTGAACCATAACCAGCTATTTGTACTCTCATCTGGATTCCCTGCCTGAGCTGGCTGTTCATACGGGTTCAATGATGTGTTTTGCGAACTCCCAAGAGGACGATAAGAAGAGTAGTTACGATGAACAGGGTTAGTCATGTTTTCGTGCAATACGTTAGATCAGTATACGTATCCAAGAAATATCAAGTGGTGTGCTTAGAATAGTGAGTGTACTAAGACTTATGCTATGATGATTATAGACTAGATGCAAATCCTAGTTCACTATAACCAATGGCTGTGATACCAGTCTGTCACCCACAAATTTCCACTGCGGGGTTTATACCGCGAGGCGCATGACAAACCAGGATCCCATAGCCATAAGTCACATGAACGACACTAAATCCCCAAACCATTTAGTTCGTTATAGTAAAACCAAGTTTAAAAGTTTTAACCAAACTAGTTTAAGTATAGCGGAAGCGAATTAACAAAACAGTTAAATAAAAGTCTGCGCAAAACACCGCGCCCAAAACCATAAGTAATTATTTAAAAGAAGTTTAAATGTTCGGCATCCCATGACCTAACATGATGCATGTCCTAATCGTGCTCCATACCTAGTTCCCTGCAAAAGCATGCTAACGCGTATCAACATAAAGTCGGTGAGTTCACAAAGTAAAGTAAATGATTACATAAATGCGCTGGTTTCCAAAACCACGTAACCAAATAAAAGCGCAGGTCCTCCATACCAAAATATTCAAGTTTCATCAGTTTAATCGTGTCAGTGGTAGCTAACCCACTCATTGCAACTAAACAGAATTATTGGGACACCTTCAGTAACATAATAATTTGCCTCAATAACTGGTGTCTATCAACACCAGTTCTCAAATGTGGTCAGAAGTTCATGCCCATGACTCAAGCACCTCAGGCATGAGGTTGCTGCACAACCTAATAGCGCTATCAACAAATACCTCGTTCGCCTCCAGCGATTAACCCAATAATATGCAAGGACTTTCCAAATGATAGAGTGTTTAGTTCACAAAGGACCAATAAGTTTTAAACTGATCAAAAACCCGATCCACACAAGGAATCGTAAACCCGACCCACACAAGGAGTCAAAACCTGAGTAGTCCCAAACTGGACTAGAAAACGTTTACCAAAGCTGTCTCCACCCGAGACACATGCTTTTGAGAAAAAGTAGTGAAACTCACCTTAGGTTGCACGTGAATGATCCAAATCCCTCAAACAGTAACGAGCTACCGAATCCCTATTACAAGTGTCACTAGGTGAGTATACGTGCATAACCAACACATCATGCAACTCGTTTGTCCAAAACTTCTAAAGTTCAAATCGTGTAGTGACACCTAATGGCTCTACATGCACAAGTAAGTCCTACGTATCCCGTTGGTGATCATAATGATTATTATCAGTTTTATACCTTATACACATCTCCTATAAGTATTCATATAAGTTCATGTCAAATACATACTATATAAGACTCCAAATAATCACATAAACACATAATACACAATCTGCATTTCTAGGACAGATTGTGCGCCACGAAAACTAATTTATTTATAATACTTAATCAATGACTTAAACTCCCAAATTTTTACTGAATATTATTTGAGATTCATTTAACAACCCATATTTTTGTTTTGTCTCAAAACCAAACACAAAAATTATTAAAATTCGTACTACACAGCTATGTCCAGAACATTTCCACAACATGTCAGTTTAGTAGAAAAATTCCCAAAAATTCTGTATTCGCCCAAACGAGGTGAATCCACTTGGATATGCCAATGTTCTCCAACATTGACCTGCTGTCAAAATTTCATAACTTAATTCTTTGTAAAACTAGAGTTATACCCGTTTAAAGTTGACCCAATTTATAACTCCGAAAATCTGATATGACCTTTAATCAATTAAAATTCCAAAACTATTCAAACGATGTCCAAATCTGATGGTTTTGCCCATTATGAAAAGATAAGATCATTTATAATACAATTATGCAAAGAAATCATCAAAACAATCAATTTAACATCAGGATACAGACCCTACAAAACACCCTAATGAATCTGCCAGAAACTGAAACTTGCATCCCAAGTTATTCATAAACCCTAGTTATGCATAAAAATCTCTACCGCATGCCTAATCCATATTATCATGATCAAACACATATATATCATATAAAAACCCTAATTATGATTACTAACAACCATCATCATCATCAAATCACAATGAACATTCAAGAATTCCCACTAACACGTGTTATGCGATTTCTATATGTATGCATGCCTTATGATTTTTTTTTTTTAACTTTTCAATCATTAATAATCATCATAAAACATGTAAAGATTATACCTTTCAATGCAAGAGCCCTTAAAGCCTAGAGATTGCACCCAAACTAGCTTGAAGGAATGAATAGGATTGATGTTTATTGAAAATCAAGAGAGAGGGGGTGGGGTGGGTTCACGGCGCAAACAAGGAGAAGGGGTTAGGGTTTTTTTTTTTGTCTCCTAATTATAAGAGGGCTTGGCTTGTTGCCCAAGAAATGCTGTTTTAGGCCCCTTTTAGTCCACTAATTGGACCCATTAATCATATTTTAGCCCAATATTGGACCCAATAATATTAATCATCCTATCTTGCATAAAACTCATTGTTTTTATCATCTCATAACACATTGATCATAAGGTGCATGTAATTTACATGGTTTACATATTAACTTCCAGTCAAGCGGTAATTCACATAAGCATGTACTCCACATAAACATGTAACACTACGTTCATCATAATTCAATTGTGCTTATTATTATATTTGCCAGATAAATCACCAACGTTCGGGATACAGGAGTCGTGTGTGTGACAAAACAAGGGTTTTCCTACTTATATCATATGTTAATATCATCTAACATATGTTAGGCCTTCTTAACTAACCCTAGTTAAGTATTTAACCACGTATGAATATGTAAGTTAACTAGAGTTCAGTAAAAAATTGTTAACCTGAAAATGCGGGGTATCACATGAACCGCCAAAAAATCCACACCATACGACGACTTTAATACCTTGACCCAAGTCGCCTTATCTGAAGTTCGAATCCCACGGATATTCAATGACATAAAATTCATTGATTATCCGACAAACCATTTTCCGCAATAATCTCATCAACTACTAACCCAACCGAATTCTGCAAATTAATACCAACCAAAGAACAAACCTGAACCGTGGTCATAGCTTCAAGATTAATACCCATAGCTTCATCCATCACCTCATTAGGAACCGCCACTGAATTATCTGAAGACGACACGCCAGCAAGAGGAACAGCTGTCGGATCAGTCAACACCTCCTCTGTACAAGGAACAGCTAGCACCTCATCATCCCTATTCAATTCCTCAGCAAACCGGGTGTTCAAATTAATCCTAACAGATGCCGCATTAAAACCCGACATAGTACCGTCCCCACAGTCTTCTGGAGAATTATGGAACATAAACCTAGATCTCTTTCGGCTCTTAACTTTAGAAGAACACCCAATATTAAGCCCACCAGACATTACCACATCCGGCCCAACAATAGGGGATGAGACATCCGGTTGGCCCACAATAGGCAACCCATTAATATAGTCCAACCTAAGGCCTGCCTCATTTAAATTTTCACTCTCCCGGTCAACTACACATGAATTAGGAAAGTCTTCATCACCATGCACATTACCAAAAACATCTTCCTGAATTATCAGCTCAGCAAAATTATCTTCACCGGACGGCGACAACTTCCCCGGAGATGGCGGGGCATTATCTCTGATTTCACCTTCCTCCATATCATCAGCATCATCAACCTCACGAACTATGGATTCAAATTCCGGCACCCATATGGAATTATCCTCAACAACCCAAACACTATACCCCTTATTCTTCCAGAAAATCATCACCTCCTCATCAATTCTAGATGATATCTTAGTAAGAACATGCGTGAATCCAATAGCATTATCAACCCCAATCCATGAGAAATCAGAAAGCCACACAACTTTCCCAAAAAGACGACCAACATTATCGTACGTAGAACAATCACGTACCATAATAGGCATTCCAACAATCTTAAGGACCGCAATCCGTTCAAAAGGAATCTCCTGCCCCGTCCACGGATAGACGGCCTCTAACGATTCCTTCCAAAAAACCTCCTTAGCCACCATAAAGTCTTCCATTTCAACACTATCACGAAAAGTAATGAGGACCGCTAAGCCCCCAATATACGATACCGCTGCTTCATAATACCCCGCCCTAAACAACATCTTTTTCACCAGATGAATATTAGCAATAAAATCAGCCACACCCACCACCGACCTACCAATACAATGTGCAGGGTACGTTGCACCATCACTTTGGATATGCAATGACTTCTTTAAACCAGAAGAACTACCATAAACCATCGAAACAGTCGGAAACTCATCCATCATAACGTTCTTCTCCTTAGGAACCCACTTCGAATTCTCCGAAACCCCACCATCATAAGGAATCTTTCGATGTAAACAATCAAACATAGCCAAAGAAACTGAAATCCTCGACTCCAAGATGATAATATCATTAAGATCCTGAAGAACAGAATACGGATCCACAAGTTTCACACAACGAACAAAACCAAAAACCCTACCCTTAATCGATCTTCGTTTCGGAACCTATGCGTCTGTAACAGTAACAAAAGGTCGAAACACCTCCTTTAACTTCACACCCGTTACTCTATCTGAGATGTTCGTGACGTAAAAAGTAGTTCTAGTGGTTGGATCGTCCGAATCTTGAAAAATATTAGAGTGATGCCGCCTGTTATCCGTCGTTCGCCGATTAGGGTTGCCCATTTTTAGTTCGAGCAAAAAATTTAAACAAGTGAAAACATGCTATGTTAAAAAAACATTGAGCATCTATTGATGCAGTTTTGTTGGAAAGGTATTACAATGTGAGAAATGAGGTACGTGATCTACGCATATGCCAATCCATAAGGCATAGGACCACTTCCTTTGTCGTTCATCGAGCATATGCCCAAGAACTGATGGATAATTTTATTTGACTATAGACTAAATTACAAGTTTTGTCTTTTAGGTTTATATCAGATTTCAAAGAATGTCCTTTATGTTTAAAATAGACGAGTTTTGTACTTTACGTTTCAGAATCTTGCACGGTTTGTCCTTTGAGCCTAACCCAGTTAACTTTTACCGTTAAATGAAGGGTAAATTAGTCTTTTAAATCATTTATTTAAAATACCAGTTTAATAATTAATAAAATTATATTATATATTCTCCATCCATCTCTCTACCTGTAACACCCCAACCGATGGCGGAAACATCGAGGTGTCACGTAGTGACGATTGTTCAATAGCTCATGGACTAAAAGTGTAAATATTGATACATTGATTAAATAGTTTATTACATTGAAATGAGATACAACGATTCTAAATGTCAACTAAACTGAAATACAATGAACCCAAAATCTAAATAAAATTCCAAAAGCTTAAAAGTCATCTCATAAATAACCTGAAACATGTACGAAAATAGTATATGTCAATACAAAATGTATTGGTGAGCATACCCTGTTCGTATACATATAGTAGAAAAGTGTTTCGCAATTCATGTGTTGTATACTGTTTGCAATTATGTAATAAGTAATATCTGTTCAAAATCAACCCTATGTAAAGAAAAGCAGATATATATAGTATGCGCTAGTAGTAATGTAATACATAGCAATGACAAGGACTCTCAACAGAGTCACGAGGGTATATACCATAGTACTATTCATTGAAATGCCAGGCCCTCAAAGGTTAATGATTTTGACAAGTCATAGACACACAAATTAACATAAAGCAAACACACATGAGAATTGCATTTAGTAAAAGAAATAGAAACTTGATTGTAAGTACATGAGTCACCCCAAAATGTAAAACAGTAAAAAGGGGAAAGATATACTCACAGTTTGCGAAAGTGATCCAAATCCAACTTAAGTGGTCGTGAGCTAAGTAATGGGAATTCCGAGGAATTCAACCTATAATGTGTAAGAATACTAATAAGGGAAAAGTCTAAAAGTCTATGGTATCTAGGGTCTAAGGCATTAGGGTTTGCTAAGTCGATTTGGGGAATTAGAGTTTTTATGATCAGTCGAATTTATGTAAAAGTTGTATATAAAAAAAAATAATATACCAACGTTTGTAGATATGATTTAAGTAATATAATTATTACCAATTGAGTAATTAGGTTAAAATATGTTTAAATACTTAATACAAAGTAATTTAGTTAATTACAATTATTATAAATAAATGTAATAATCATAAATATTGAAATAAATAATTATGAGTTACATGGTGATCCAACAAATGATCATAAAGACTTTCAATCATATGAATATTTTCTATTTTATAGGAAAAGTATTTATAAAATAGATGTCTAAATAAGATAAATAAATAAATGTTTAATTATGTCTATTTAAACGTAAATAAGACTAATAATACCAGACATGATCCAAAAATGTTATTTTTATAGAAAATAGATGCTTTCTGATGTAAACACATTAAAATAATTTTCCCATAATTTATATAAACTTATTTATATTTAAAACTGATTTAACGAGATTAAATCATGTTTAAATGATTTAAAAATAGGAAAATCTATAAAATAAATGATTTCTGAGCCAATAATTTTTATTTCAGTACTTAATAATTAGAATAATTTATGACAAATTTTGAGACAAAAACCATTAGGAATGAATTTTTAATCAATTAAATATGATTAAAAATAATTAAATAATAAAAATTACGAAAATTAAATATTTTCCAGAAATAAAAAATATGATAATTTTCTATGAGATGTCAAGAAGCTACACCTAAATTTTCATAATTTTTGGAGCAAAAATGAATTTAATATGAATATTCTAAGTTAAATGCATTTAAAAATGTTTATAATATCAAAATAAGATTAATAACTGAAAATGAAACAAATGAAACAAATGTGGGCCTGGAAGGAATTGAACCCGTGACCTTTGGTTTGAGGAACAAGGAACTCAACCACTAGACCAAGCAATGCTTTTGTTATAGAATTTGATACGAAATATATTTAACAAATATAAATAATCCTATCTTCTTCCCCAAATTTACTCAAGAACCCTAACCCTAGATTGAAATTCAATAACTCGAAGGCAACAAGATTAATCCCTGAATTGATAGGGCTTTCAAAGAGGACACTACAAGGATCAAAATGGCATCAAAATAAAAGACTCACATCGCGTATTGAGGTCGTGTATGAAGGTTTGAAGCCCACGCATATATGCGGCCAATTGAAGCTTTCTGGACATCATTTGGATGATCTGAGTGCGAGTTTCAGTTGGGTAAGGTTCGGGAATGATGTGAAATGGTGTAAATATAGTGTTATTCGAAGATTATTAGCACTTAACTAAGATTATTAAAACTCGCCGGTTACATAATAAAACTCGAATTAAACTCAATAAATCTAGATAAATAACGCTTGTATCAGATCACTCATGGTTCGAAACTGATGGAGAATCAAAATGGTGAAATAAAAACAGCTTGAAAACGCCTAAACGGCCCGATTAATATTCGCCGGAGACAAAATCCGGTGGCCGGATTATCGCCGGAAAAACGGCCGGCAGGAGGGAGGGAAGGCAGTTTTAAAAGTTTTGCTAATTGGCAGAAAAGGTCCCTAGAGTTTATCTTGGTTAGAATCCTTTATAATTAGTTAGTTTTGTTCTTTATAGAACTTAACCAAGTTACTAAGTTAACCTAAAATGTTTTTAAACTTTATAAAACTTGCATTTTTTTTTATAAAATCTATGCCGAATAACGTTTCAACACGTGCATTTGATTAAAACTTATACCCGATCCATAATAAATATAACGATAAATTTTTAGTTCGGTCTAAAAATTAAATTTGAAAACGACGAAACTCACAGGGACTATAATGGAAATATTCAAAGGACTATTATTGATAGTTAAATGTAAGACGAGGGTGACGGATGTCACAGTCTCCCCTACTTTAGAAAATTTCGTCTCGAAATTTATTTCAAGTGGAGGTTACTATGAAACAAAAAGCGTTGTAAAAGTTAAGTAGGTGTTAAAAATTGCATCAGTTATTATTTAACAAAATTTAAAGTAGTGGTTTAATATTCAAAGCAAAAGCTTTAAAATCTTTTACAGTTAAATCAAAGTTAGAAAGTTGAGAGTTTAAATGAGGAAAGTTTTGAGAATGTGTAACTGGTGAGGGTAGGGGTACTAATGAAGCAGTCTCCCCTACTTTAGAAAAGTTTCTGTCCGGACTTTATTAAAGACATGCAACATGCTTTTTACTAACAGGGAGTGTAAGAGTACACAATGTTTGTGTTTTCTGTGTGGATGGTCAAGACAAAGACTCCAGGAAGATGAATTGAAGCTCGGGTAAGAATCGTTCTTATCGAAATTGCTAGCTATTAGTCAACGGTCTAATGAAGAGGTAATCATAAAGTAATGGGTAGGTTCTTGGTCAGACTCCTAGTCCGTTCCCGCAGTATCGTTTATGCTTATATATAGGGTGTACCGCAGCTGACCCACCACACTCCCGATACTCTGGACTCGTACTGATTGTCTACCAATAGTCTAAATAGAATTACACACCACCCTCATGTACCTGTAAGCCTATGATTGCGTTCCGGACCGTAATCATCGATTTACCTTACACTAGGGTGTTATGCTTTTCCATAACCCTAACATGAATTAAATGTGTGCAACCAATATGTAAGAGCCACTGTAATGAAATAATGTTTAATCATGACATGGTTAGAGGTCCTTCCCTTTCGGGTTTTCCCTTTAACCGTAATGAGAATAACATGTAAGTATAAGACATGGTTAGAGGTTCTTCCCTTTCGGGTTCACCCTTAACCGGTAACTTCTGTTCACATCGTTGGGCTCTAAACACCTATATTGATAAACTCCGAGATTTACACCGTTCCCCTCGGATTAAATAAATACTCTAATCCGAGTCGTACGTGGGCACTGGCTTAGATCCCATACGAGTTATCAACTAGTATGTTCGTTGGCCATGATGATGAACAAAATAATGTAAGTATAACAGCTCAAAACAGGAAAGAAAATGTGCATACCAAATGTGCGCTCATGTAAGTATATAAGGATAGCATAAAATTTTCGATTGAAAGGATAGTATAATATAAATCGAGTAAATTGTTCAAAATGAAAGTAAACGAGTTAAATTAATGCTCAAAACCAGTGTTGTAAGAATAACTACTTAGTGGGAGAATAGTTGCGAATAACGCGGGAAAATAACCACCAATAAAAGAATAATACAAGAATAATAAGATTATGTGCGAACGTAAATATAAATAGAATGGTGTAAAAATGATGGAATTTACTGTAAATGAAAGTGCGCAGAACAGACGTATAGTCTACTGGTATGAGGATAACTTTTTAGAATTTGAAGTGTGTTTTAGATTTAAAACAGGTTCATATGGAAAGATTTCGTAGGTACACATTTTCATGCGTTTACGGGAAGTCGAGTTTGAAAAGTGTTATAAGGCATATTATTAGTTGCAAGTTCCTCCCGAAAACATATATTGGATATGTTATATGAAAACAAAAGGTTTACATTTGACTGGTAAAATATGCAATGCAAGTTTATAAAATGCAAGGTGAAACCATTTCATGAAGTATGTGTAAATCTAATGTGTTTTAAAAGACCAAGATTTAAGACGACGTGAATGATAAGATTAACGTATGTAATAAATTACCAATATTTAAGAAAATTCATAATTAACGAGATGTAGAAATAGATCCTTGAGATGTGGATTTCACTCCTAACTCAAAGATGTATTTCAAAATGGAAAACGATTGCGGAATGAAACCAATCACTAAGTTAAGGATATCAATCCCAGCTTAGTGTTAAGTTTCTTTTTGAAGAAAATACTCTTTGAGGTGTGGATTTCACTCCTATCTCAAAGACATATTCCAAAGACAAATAACATATAGAGGAGTGAAACTAATCACCAAGGTATGGATGTCACTTCTAACTTGGTGATATCGTTTCGTTTCTGAAATACGAGTGTCTTCTTTTTCAAGCAAAATATCGAATGAATAACGAGAAATAATCATAGTGAAAATCTCATGAAAGAAAATATAAGAAATAAGAGAAATGTACACGAGAGGACTCGTGAAAATAAGCATAGTTATAGACTAGGCTAAAACGCATTCTAATAACCTAATTCCCTATAACCATGGCTCTGATACCAATCTGTAACACCCCAACCGATGGCGGAAACATCGAGGTGTCACGTAGTGACGATTGTTCAATAGCTCATGGACTAAAAGTGTAAATATTGATACATTGATTAAATAGTTTATTACATTAAAATGAGATACAACGATTCTAAATGTCAACTAAACTGAAATACAATGAACCCAAAATCTAAATAAAATTCCAAAAGCTTAAAAGTCATCTCATAAATAACCTGAAACATGTACGAAAATAGTATATGTCAATACAAAATGTATTGGTGAGCATACCCTGTTCGTATACATATAGTAGAAAAGTGTTTCGCAATTCATGTGTTGTATACTGTTTGCAATTATGTAATAAGTAATATCCGTTCAAAATCAACCCTATGTAAAGAAAAGTAGATATATATAGTATGCGCTAGTAGTAATGTAATACATAGCAATGACAAGGACTCTCAACAGAGTCACAAGGGTATATACCATAGTACTATTCATTGAAATGCCAGGCCCTCAAAGGTTAATGATTTTGACAAGTCATAGACACACAAATTAACATAAAGCAAACACACATGAGAATTGCATTTAGTAAAAGAAATAGAAACTTGATTGTAAGTACATGAGTCACCCCAAAATGTAAAACAGTAAAAAGGGGAAAGATATACTCACAGTTTGCGAAAGTGATCCAAATCCAACTTAAGTGGTCGTGAGCTAAGTAATGGGAATTCCGAGGAATTCAACCTATAATGTGTAAGAATACTAATAAGGGAAAAGTCTAAAAGTCTATGGTATCTAGGGTCTAAGGCATTAGGGTTTGCTAAGTCGATTTGGGGATTAGAGTTTTTATGATTAGTCGAATATATGTAAAAGTTGTATATAAAAAAAATAATATACCAACGTTTGTAGATATGATTTAAGTGATATAATTATTACCAATTGAGTAATTAGGTTAAAATATGTTTAAATACTTAATACAAAATAATTTAGTTAATTACAATTATTATAAATAAATGTAATAATCATAAATATTGAAATAAATAATTATGAGTTACATGGTGATCCAACAAATGATCATAAAGACTTTCAATCATATGAATATTTTCTATTTTATAGGAAAAGTATTTATAAAATAGATGTCTAAATAAGATAAATAAATAAATGTTTAATTATGTCTATTTAAACGTAAATAAGACTAATAATACCAGACATGATCCAAAAATGTTATTTTTATAGAAAATAGATGCTTTCTGATGTAAACACATTAAAATAATTTTCCCATAATTTATATAAACTTATTTATATTTAAAACTGATTTAACGAGATTAAATCATGTTTAAATGATTTAAAAATAGGAAAATCTATAAAATAAATTATTTCTGAGCCAATAATTTTTATTCCAGTACTTAATAATTAGAAATAATTTATGACAAATTTTGAGACAAAAACCATTAGGAATGAATTTTTAATCAATTAAATATGATTAAAAGAAATTAAATAATAAAAATTACGAAAATATAATATTTTCCAGAAATAAAAAATATGATAATTTTCTATGAGATGTCAAGAAGCTACACCTAAATTTTCATAATTTTTGGAGCAAAAATGAATTTAATATGAATATTCTAAGTTAAATGCATTTATAAATGTTTATAATATCAAAATAAGATTAATAACTGAAAATGAAAAAAATGAAACAAATGTGGGCCTGGAAGGAATTGAACCCGTGACCTTTGGTTTGAGGAACAAGGGACTCAACCACTAGACCAAGCAATGCTTTTGTTATAGAATTTGATACGAAATATATTTAACAAATATAAATAATCCTATCTTCTTCCCCAAATTTACTCAAGAACCCTAACCCTAGATTGAAATTCAATAACTCGAAGGCAACAAGATTAATCCCTGAATTGATAGGGCTTTCAAAGAGGACACTACAAGGATCAAAATGGCATCAAAATAAAAGCCTCACATCGCGTATTGAGGTCGTGTATGAAGGTTTGAAGCCCACGCATATATGCGGCCAATTGAAGCTTTCTGGACATCATTTGGATGATCTGAGTGCGAGTTTCAGTTGGGTAAGGTTCGGGAATGATGTGAAATGGTGTAAATATAGTGTTATTCGAAGATTATTAGCATTTAACTAAGATTATTAAAACTCGCCGGTTACATAATAAAACTCGAATTAAACTCAATAAATCTAGATAAATAACGCTTGTAACAGATCACTCATGGTTCGAAACTGATGGAGAATCAAAATGGTGAAATAAAAACAGCTTGAAAATGCCTAAACGGCCCGATTAATATTCGCCGGAGACAAAATCCGGTGGCCGGATTATCGCCGGAAAAACGGCCGGCAGGAGGGAGGGAAGGCAGTTTTAAAAGTTTTGCTAATTGGCAGAAAAGGTCCCTAGAGTTTATCTTGGTTAGAATCCTTTATAATTAGTTAGTTTTGTTCTTTATAGAACTTAACCAAGTTACTAAGTTAACCTAAAATGTTTTTAAACTTTATAAAACTTGCATTTTTTTTATAAAATCTATGCCGAATAACGTTTCAACACGTGCATTTGATTAAAACTTATACCCGATCCATAATAAATATAACGATAAATTTTTAGTTCGGTCTAAAAATTAAATTTGAAAATGACGAAACTCACAGGGACTATAATGGAAATATTTGAAGGACTATTATTGATAGTTAAATGTAAGACGAGGGTGACGGATGTCACAGTCTCCCCTACTTTAGAAAATTTCGTCTCGAAATTTATTTCAAGTGGAGGTTACTATGAAACAAAAAGCGTTGTAAAAGTTAAGTAGGTGTTAAAAATTGCATCAGTTATTATTTAACAAAATTTAAAGTAGTGGTTTAATATTCAAAGCAAAAGCTTTAAAATCTTTTACAGTTAAATCAAAGTTAGAAAGTTGAGAGTTTAAATGAGGAAAGTTTTGAGAATGTGTAACTGGTGAGGGTAGGGGTACTAATGAAGCAGTCTCCCCTACTTTAGAAAAGTTTCTGTCCGGACTTTATTAAAGACATGCAACAGGTTTTTTACTAACAGAGAGTGTAAGAGTACACAATGTTTGTGTTTTCTGTGTGGATGGTCAAGACAAAGACTCTAGGAAGATGAATTGAAGCTCGGGTAAGAATCGTTCTTATCGAAATTGCTAGCTATTAGTCAACGGTCTAATGAAGAGGTAATCATAAAGTAATGGGTAGGTTCTTGGTCAGACTCCTAGTCCGTTCCCGCAGTATCGTTTATGCTTATATATAGGGTGTACCGCAGCTGACCTACCACACTCCCGATACTCTGGACTCGTACTGATTGTCTACCAATAGTCTAAATAGAATTACACACCACCCTCATGTACCTGTAAGCCTATGATTGCGTTCCGGACCGTAATCATCGATTTACCTTACACTAGGGTGTTATGCTTTTCCATAACCCTAACATGAATTAAATGTGTGCAACCAATATGTAAAAGCCACTGTAATGAAATAATGTTTAATCATGACATGGTTAGAGGTCCTTCCCTTTCGGGTTTTCCCTTTAACCGTATTGAGAATAACATGTAAGTATAAGACATGGTTAGAGGTTCTTCCCTTTCGGGTTCACCCTTAACCGGTAACTTCTGTTCACATCGTTGGGCTCTAAACACCTATATTGATAAACTCCGAGATTTACACCGTTCCCCTCGGATTAAATAAATACTCTAATCCGAGTCGTACGTGGGCACTAGCTTAGATCCCATACGAGTTATCAACTAGTATGTTCGTTGGCCATGATGATGAACAAAATAATGTAAGTATAACAGGGTTTTGCTCAAAACAGGAAAGAAAATGTGCATACCAAATGTGCGCTCATGTAAGTATATAAGGATAGCATAAAATTTTCGATTGAAAGGATAGTATAATATAAATCGAGTAAATTGTTCAAAATGAAAGTAAACGAGTTAAATTAATGCTCAAAACCAGTGTTGTAAGAATAACTACTTAGTGGGAGAATAGTTGCGAATAACGCGGGAAAATAACCACCAATAAAAGAATAATACAAGAATAATAAGATAATGTGTGAACGTAACTATAAATAGAATGGTGTAAAAATAATGGAATTTACTGTAAATGAAAGTGCGCAGAACAGACGTATAGTCTACTGGTATGAGGATAACTTTTTAGAATTCGAAGTGTGTTTTAGATTTAAAGCAGGTTCATATGGAAAGATTTCGTAGGTACACATTTTCATGCGTTTACGGGAAGTCGAGTTTGAAAAGTGTTATAAGGCATATTATTATTTGCAAGTTCCTCCCGAAAACATATATTGGATATGTTATATGAAAACAAAAGGTTTACATTTGACTGGTAAAATATGCAATGCAAGTTTATAAAATGCAAGGTGAAACCATTTCATGAAGTATGTGTAAATCTAATGTGTTTTAAAAGACCAAGATTTAAGACGACGTGAATGATAAGATTAACGTATGTAATAAATTACCAATATTTAAGAAAATTCATAATTAACGAGATGTAGAAATAGATCCTTGAGATGTGGATTTCACTCCTAACTCAAAGATGTATTTCAAAATGGAAAACGATTGCGGAATGAAACCAATCACTAAGTTAAGGATATCAATCCCAGCTTAGTGTTAAGTTTCTTTTTGAAGGAAATACTCTTTGAGGTGTGGATGTCACTCCTATCTCAAAGACATATTCCTAAGATAAATAACATATAGAGGAGTGAAACTAATCACCAAGGTATGGATGTCACTCCTAACTTGGTGATATCGTTTCGTTTGTGAAATACGAGTGTCTTCTTTTCCAAGCAAAATATCGAATGAATAACGAGAAATAATCATAGTGAAAATATCATGAAAGAAAATATAAGAAATAAGAGAAATGTACACGAGAGGACTCGTGAAAATAAGCTTAGTTATAGACTAGGCTAAAAGGCATTCTAATAACCTAATTCCCTATAACCATGGCTCTGATACCAATCTGTAACACCCCAACCGATGGCGGAAACATCGAGGTGTCACGTAGTGATGATTGTTCAATAGCTCATGGACTAAAAGTGTAAATACTGATACATTGATTAAATAGTTTATTACATTGAAATGAGATACAACGATTCTAAATGTCAACTAAACTGAAATACAATGAACCCAAAATCTAAATAAAATTCCAAAAGCTTAAAAGTCATCTCATAAATAACCTGAAACATGTACGAAAATAGTATATGTCAATACAAAATGTATTGGTGAGCATACCCTGTTCGTATACATATAGTAGAAAAGTGTTTCGCAATTCATGTGTTGTATACTGTTTGCAATTATGTAATAAGTAATATCCGTTCAAAATCAACCCTATGTAAAGAAAAGTAGATATATATAGTATGCGCTAGTAGTAATGTAATACATAGCAATGACAAGGACTCTCAACAGAGTCACAAGGGTATATACCATAGTACTATTCATTGAAATGCCAGGCCCTCAAAGGTTAATGATTTTGACAAGTCATAGACACACAAATTAACATAAAGCAAACACACATGAGAATTGCATTTAGTAAAAGAAATAGAAACTTGATTGTAAGTACATGAGTCACCCCAAAATGTAAAACAGTAAAAAGGGGAAAGATATACTCACAGTTTGCGAAAGTGATCCAAATCCAACTTAAGTGGTCGTGAGCTAAGTAATGGGAATTCCGAGGAATTCAACCTATAATGTGTAAGAATACTAATAAGGGAAAAGTCTAAAAGTCTATGGTATCTAGGGTCTAAGGCATTAGGGTTTGCTAAGTCGATTTGGGGAATTAGAGTTTTTATGATTAGTCGAATTTATGTAAAAGTTGTATATAAAAAAAATAATATACCAACGTTTGTAGATATGATTTAAGTAATATAATTATTACCAATTGAGTAATTAGGTTAAAATATGTTTAAATACTTAATACAAAATAATTTAGTTAATTACAATTATTATAAATAATGTAATAATCATAAATATTGAAATAAATAATTATGAGTTACATGGTGATCCAACAAATGATCATAAAGACTTTCAATCATATGAATATTTTCTATTTTATAGGAAAAGTATTTATAAAATAGATGTCTAAATAAGATAAATAAATAAATGTTTAATTATGTCTATTTAAACGTAAATAAGACTAATAATACCAGACATGATCCAAAAATGTTATTTTTATAGAAAATAGATGCTTTCTGATGTAAACACATTAAAATAATTTTCCCATAATTTATATAAACTTATTTATATTTAAAACTGATTTAACGAGATTAAATCATGTTTAAATGATTTAAAAATAGGAAAATCTATAAAATAAATGATTTCTAAGCCAATAATTTTTATTTCAGTACTTAATAATTAGAAATAATTTATGACAAATTTTGAGACAAAAACCATTAGGAATGAATTTTTAATCAATTAAATATGATTAAAACAAATTAAATAATAAAAATTACGAAAATAAAATATTTTCCAGAAATAAAAAATATGATAATTTTCTATGAGATGTCAAGAAGCTACACCTAAATTTTCATAATTTTTGGAGCAAAAATGAATTTAATATGAATATTCTAAGTTAAATGCATTTATAAATGTTTATAATATCAAAATAAGATTAATAACTGAAAATGAAAAAAATGAAACAAATGTGGGCCTGGAAGGAATTGAACCCGTGACCTTTGGTTTGAGGAACAAGGGACTCAACCACTAGACCAAGCAATGCTTTTGTTATAGAATTTGATACGAAATATATTTAACAAATATAAATAATCCTATCTTCTTCCCCAAATTTACTCAAGAACCCTAACCCTAGATTGAAATTCAATAACTCGAAGGCAACAAGATTAATCCCTGAATTGATAGGGCTTTCAAAGAGGACACTACAAGGATCAAAATGGCATCAAAATAAAAGCCTCACATCGCGTATTGAGGTCGTGTATGAAGGTTTGAAGCCCACGCATATATGGGGCCAATTGAAGCTTTCTGGACATCATTTGGATGATCTGAGTGCGAGTTTCAGTTGGGTAAGGTTCGGGAATGATGTGAAATGGTGTAAATATAGTGTTATTCGAAGATTATTAGCATTTAACTAAGATTATTAAAACTCGCCGGTTACATAATAAAACTCGAATTAAACTCAATAAATCTAGATAAATAACGCTTGTAACAGATCACTCATGGTTCGAAACTGATGGAGAATCAAAATGGTGAAATAAAAACAGCTTGAAAACGCCTAAACGGCCCGATTAATATTCGCCGGAGACAAAATCCGGTGGCCGGATTATCGCCGGAAAAACAGCCGGCAGGAGGGAGGGAAGGCAGTTTTAAAAGTTTTGCTAATTGGCAAAAAAGGTCCCTAGAATTTATCTTGGTTAGAATCCTTTATAATTAGTTAGTTTTGTTCTTTATAGAACTTAACCAGGTTACTAAGTTAACCTAAAATGTTTTTAAACTTTATAAAACTTGCATTTTTTTTATATAAAATCTATGCCAAATAACGTTTCAACACGTGCATTTGATTAAAACTTATACCCGATCCATAATAAATATAACGATAAATTTTTAGTTCGGTCTAAAAATTAAATTTGAAAACGACGAAACTCACAAGGACTATAATGGAAATATTCGAAGGACTATTATTGATAGTTAAATATAAGACGAGGGTGACGGATGTCACACTACCTCTCTTTTTCTCTCTCTCTGTACACAACAAACAGCCACCCTCTACCACCTGTCACCACCACCTGCCACAACGAGCCACCAAACACCCCCTTGTCACTCCAACCACCACCACCTGCACGACTCTCAAGTCTTTCCACCGCCACCTGCACGACTCTCAACACCACACCGCCACCATCAAACAACCCCTTGCAAACACCAAACACCCCCGTGTCACTCCAACCACCACCAAAGCACAACCACCACCAGGGCATCAAATGCATCGATTTGTTCCTTATTTTTCTTTCTAAACACAACCAACTACAATTCTTTCTGACCGTTAATGGAGACGGGGAGGGGCTGGTCGACAAGGATCTGGGTTGGGCAATGGAGGTCAGATCATGATTGCTTACAAGGTATATGTGATGTTTTTGTATGCTTTTATGTGGTTTTAATCGAATTGGTCACAAAATTCATCTGCCCAAACTGAAAAAAAAAAAAAGAAAAGAAAAAAAGACTCACCTTTAAAATCTTTAAAATCTGACTCTAAGTGAACTTAAACAAAAGAAGGGTAAATTTCAATACCAGATCTACGTTTGGAATGGCCATTAGAATAGAACCTGACGATTTCATCATTTAATTTTTGATAGGTTTTGTAAATAGTATGTAAGTGGGATAGGTCCTCGTAAACAAAAGAAAGATGAATGGAGGTTGTCGGCGGCAGGTGGTGGTGGTGGTGGTCAGCGACGACAGGTAGTGGTGGTGGCAGGTATTAAGAGGTGTGAGAGAGAGGGGGAAGGAATGGGGGGTTATATTAATGTTTAAATTTACTTTTGGTTCAAAACTTTAACTTAATTACACAAATAGGCCATATAATAGTAAAAAAGACGAATTTACCCTTGTATTAGTGTTAAAATCTAACTGGGTTAGTGTCAAAGGACAAACCGTGCAAAATTCTGAAACGTAAAGTACAAAACTCGTCAATTTTAAACATAAAGGACATTCTTTGCAATATGGTATAAAGCTAAAGAACAAAACTTGTAATTCAGTCTTTACTATATATACTCTTGTTGCAGATGTTTTTATAACCTTTGTACAAATTCCAGTAGACTCAAAAACATCAGGGTAAGACTTGGTGAACTAATCCATCCATAGTGGTGGAGTGGTGGAGTGGCTTTTGTTTCACCTATGTGATCAAAGGTTCAATCCCCACTTTCATCATTTATGGTTTGGTATCCGGGT
Source organism: Ambrosia trifida (assembly GCA_028751855.1). Taxonomy (NCBI): domain Eukaryota; kingdom Viridiplantae; phylum Streptophyta; class Magnoliopsida; order Asterales; family Asteraceae; genus Ambrosia; species Ambrosia trifida. The sequence continues at coordinate 125,811,031 of CM054126.1, read as the reverse complement.
GAAGATCGAATACGGGTGGCGCCGGTTCGAATCTGACGGGCGGCGAGGTTTTGCCGAGTTCTATAACACTGTCGTGCCTTCGGGCGGGTGGGGCTCGTGTTTCCGTGCATCGGGAGAAGGCGGGGGCTGCTAGAGGTCGAGTAGTCGATTCTTGGGCACGGCGCCCCGCAAGGGTGGTTGCCACACAGTTGTTCGCCGGAAAAAAAAAAAAAAAAAAAAAAAAAAAAAAAAAAAAAGACTTGGTGAATTAGTAGTCAATGACACCATCCAAATATACTAGGGGTGTAAATGACACTATGATGGTAGTCTTAAGAATATTCTAGAAGAAAACTCTAGTATTCAAGATGAAGATGAACGGTCAGAGTAAAGATTATGGACAATACGCAAACTTAAAATTGATTCTCCAATCTCCATACATAGTCAAAAAAAGATTGTGGACAATGTTGTTCTTTGAATTGAAAAATTAACTAAGAAGCATAAAAAGTGCATAATGCAAACAAAAATCGATTACAATTCATGAAAAAGACTATTGTAGAAATAGTGGTTCTTTGATTTTAAAACTACATACATGAAAAAAAGTATAATCAAACGAAAATCGATTACACTAATGAAAAAGACCATTAATCATATAAATTGATTATCCATACACAGTCAAAGATTGTGGACACGTTGATTTGAAAACTAGGATACAACAAAAGAAGAAGGTATAATGCAAACCAAAATTGATTACCCTCATGATAAAATCATTAAGAACATGTGTAGTGAGAGGTTAAAATTTTCATCTTGTATGAGGCATTAATCGACACGTGGCATGTGGGCCCATTAAGGGATTGAAATTAGGATGGGTGTAGTTTTTTTTTTTTTTTGAACGATCAACTAAGATATTGCCGGGTACTCTGTACGCGGCCCCCAATGGCCGAAAGGGGCCCCAGACGGCCTCTAGTCCGTACGGACAGAGCCCTTCGGCCCACCCATCTCCTGTTCTAGGGAAAACCCGGCCCACAAACCCACCCGAAGGCACGACGGTAGTGAACCGGTAAAACCTGGAGGGATCAGGAGTCGAACCCATGACCACAAGGGTCAAGAGTCTCTCCATCACTTCCCAACCACCTACCCCACCACAAGGGTGGAGGTATCCATTACATGCCTCCCGTGGGAATCGAACCCGGCTCCCCCAAAGAGAGAACCGACCCTTTTACCACTAGGGCACATGATCAGGATATGATGGGGTGTAGTGGGAGGTGAAAATTTTCATGAAGCATTCAATCATTGTGGTTTGTTTCTAATTTGTCTACACAAAAGGAATGGAATTTGATTGGCTCCCCTCCCCTTTTTCACGCGGTGAAATATTTCACCTCCACCAAAAAAACGCCCCTGATAACCGGAAGGGGGCGGTGTTCGTTTCAGGGGGGTGTTATTAGCCAAAAAAAACACCCTAATACTCCTTCTATGGTCTAACTATAACTCAAAACCGAATTTGCTTACACGTTCACTTTAGGTAGTTTTGATTTCAACCATCGGTTCAACCGGTCAGTCCAGATTTGTAGGATATAACTTTCGTATCGTTAGTTTCACATAATAGAATGAAATTCGGATAGAATTGGAATATATATTATATTTCTGATAGTGTTTGTTTCAACAAAAGAATGAATTGTAATTGAACAGCAACATACATAAGGAATCTACATTTCAATTCCATTTAGATTTCATTTCATTATGTGAAAAGAACACACCTAAATTTCAAATCAACTTATAGTTCACACGCAAATTCCAGTTCCAATTCCAATATAATCCATTAAACGAACGGTACCTATGATTCTTTATTTTTATACTATAGTTTGATTAGGGTTATTATTAAAAAATTAAAAATAAAACATAAAAAAACACTTTTAGGGTTATTAATGATAGCTTAATTAGGGTTATTACTTTGTTTTATAATTTTTTTTAATTTTTTTACAATAATTAAATTAAAAAAATAAAAAACATTTCAAAACACAAAAAAAAAAACCCAAACTCACCCCTGACACAAAACGCCTCGCTTTGGCCATTGCAAGGCGTTTTGAGTTTAATTTTTCAGCTTTTTTTGCATCTCATACTGACGTCATACGAGATGATCAAAGCGAGACACTTTGAGAGATGAAAATAGAATCCAGGGTTTTAATAGCTAGCGCCTTAAATAATTAGTATCAAAAAGGTTACCGAAGGCTTGGAACTTTTTTCATGTGGGTGAGTAGGCAGGCCCATTGGATAAGGTGAAGGGCCCTAATATTAAATTAAGGCGACATAACACATCAGGGCAGGTATATAAAAATCAATTGTACATGTATCATCCACTCAAAACCTGACAATCTGGCGATACATCCAATAATAAGTTATTCCAATTATAAAATTTCGATAATCTATACTATATTATAAAGCATGAGAGAAGGATTCCAACCAAATTTAAGTAATTACAACATATAATGCATATGGTACAATAACTTAATGAAGGTAGTAAAGGGGTGAAGTTGTCTTTTTACATTAACAATTAAGTTGATTATGAAATAATAAAGTTATTAGTGACTATCCATGTTTCTAACTCCTTTATAAATTATTAGTGACTATCCATGTTCCTAACTCCTTTATTTCATTTATGTTTATACCTTCTATTAGAGCCTTATAAATAGTGGCCATTGTGTTGGTATTATATACATCTCAATAAAACAACTCTCATTCTTTATTCTCTTTATAATCTTTGGTTTGTTAGTAGGCATTGTTACCGGCTTCTTTTTTTCAATTTGTACCTTTATGAGGTCTTATTTTTATTGATATCTTATGGCTTCATTCTACCATGAAAACAATTAATGAACCATTTTCTTTTGTTTCTGCAGATTCATAAGGGATTTTGTGTACAAAAATATTGCGGATAACCGTTATGTTGTATTTGGTCGTTCAAAATTTTGTGAAATATAGGGTACTGATCGTAAGGTAACCTTTTGTTCACTATTAAAACAATATTCTTGCAAACATTATGTGTTCACGCCTCCAACCAATCCATACTTTGTTGTTTTTTATAATCTTTTATACAGTTAATATCTAGGGTTGTATTTTTATATTTAGGAAGTTCATAGAAAAGAAATCGAATAATATATTGATGCATGGAACTATCATAGTCGCTCATAAAATTAGGGCTGGCATAACAGGTTACACGAACCTGTTAAGACACGAACCTGTTAAGACACGAACACGAAACTTGTAAACACAAACACGACACGAAATCTAATGGTTTCATTTTTTTCAAACACGAACACGAACCTGTGTATAACAGGTTAACACGATAAGACACGACAAGACATGATAAGGAACACCTACTAAAATAAGTTAACACGACAAGACACGATAACACACGATAAGACACGACAAGACATGATAAGAAACACAATAAGGCACGACAAGACCTGTTAAGACACATACACGATAAGACACGAACACGAAACAGGTAAACACGAACACGACACGAAAATAAACAGGTCTTAACGTGTCAACCTGTTATAGACACGAAACATGTTAAGGCCAAACACGAAACCTGTTAAAATCGTGTAGGTTCGTATCAGGTTATCGTGTTTTGTCTAAATTGCCAGCCCTACATAAAATCAATAGGGAAGGTACAAAAATTGATATATAAGGTAGAGTGAGATGGTTTTGTATGTTAAGGTTTGACATGCATAAGAAACATGACCATATTATAGCTTTACTCATGGGTTAATGTATAGAAAAATCTTAAAGGTTGTCATAAAAAAAGTTTTTGCAATTAAAAATCACAAAATATCCATATGATCTGAATACAATATATAACATCTTACGATTATATAGTGGTATACACAATTGGGTTGTTGGTTGAAAAAAGACACTCATTCATTATATGTCATATATTGTGGACATCAACTTGCATATGGACCGATTAATCAATGTCATATATTTTTAATTATTTAAACTGGTGATGCCATTTGACTTATTATAATAAAATGAGAAATAAACATGGCATATAATCAGGGAAGCTTACCACGTACTTGGAGAGTAAAACAATGAATGAACTATGTTTATGTTTTGTAAACATGAGAGTTAAAATAATAAATGTAAAAAATAGAATGAAAATAAATTCGTAACAATCGAGCCGTAGTTTAAGTTGAATAATTATGAACCTAAACAATGTCTATAAATTGAGACATAAACATAGCATGGAATGATGGAAACTTACTACATATTTGTAGAGTAAAACAATGAATGAGCTATGTTTATTTATTATAAACATGAGAGTTAAAATACAAAATGCAAAAAATAGATCAAAAATAAATTCGTAATAATCAAGCCAGTAGTTTAAGTTGAATAATTTTAATTTTAAACAATAAAACTATATCATTCAAAACAATAAAGACAATGAATCTTTTGTAGTAACTAAAGATGTTTTGTTCAAAAAAAAAGTAACTAAAGATGTGGAAGATACAATAGTTTAAATTTCTCCTTACTTGTGAAAGATACAATGGTTAAAATTTTCCCTTCAACTGATGTGGACAATACTTTTACATACATGACTATAAGAGTTAGACATAAAGAATTCCTAAATGCTTTTATCTATATCTATATTATAAAGTATTTAGAAAGGTTACCCAAAAATTTTTAAAAAAAAAAACTTCTCTTTTTCCAACCTTACACTACTATATGTTAATCAAAACTTACACGCATATCGAAGCTTAGTCATCGTGCCAAGCCTTCATGATGAGTCTATGATGTCCTTCTTTGTCTCATTTAAAAGGCAACAAAACAATATGACATGTGCCCTACTCTTGTTTGCATTTATCATCACATATTCATTTTTGTTATTGCTTCGTTTTTAGTAATGTTGTGCTCCCGCTGCAACGCGCGGGCACCCCACTAGTTAATTAATAAGCTTTAAGTCTTTAACACATAAATTGACACAATATTATTAAACTGACAATTTGGTTACTTGTAAATCGAATTTTAACTTATGAGAGCTCTGCTTTTTTGAGGTCTATTTGTAAAGCTCGAAGCTTGCTTGAACTCGATGAGTTTAATGTTTATTAATTAACTTGTGGCATTTTGTATACATTGTTAATCAGGATTGACTGTATGTAATAGAAAACATAATAATAATAATAATAATAATAATAATAATAATAATAATAATAATAATAATAATAATAATAATAATAATAATAATATCTTACAGATTGGTGAGACCTGAGACTGATGCTGTAAGCGTATTGAAAGACGACATCCTTGTTAGTGTGATCAAGTTCCCTTTAGTGTGTACAGTAATGATGTCTAATGATCACAAGGTGGTCAATTGAGAGAGATAGATGGGCGACATAAATTAGGATTATGGTGTTATGTTATTTGTCTAACCATCAACATCTAAGGGGGGATGGGGCATTACTCGTGAGTTTTTTCAACTTCACTGATTTCAACCAATCATAGATCGCCACATCATTTCACTGATTTTCTTCATTGAAACATTTTTTTGGTGGCAACACTTCACTTATTATTTACCCATAATCAATGAGAGAGAGATAGAGACAAAAAGAGAGAAATCACGGGTACCAGCCCGTTAACTAGAACCAGAATTTGGTTCACGGAACCACTACCAGCATGGGTAGGGGCGGTGTTACCGTGCTGATAGTGGGGTACCCGTGACCATATTGTGAGCGTTGGATTTTATCTAAAACAGGATTATTTGATCATACAAGTCACAAATCTAGGTGCGGAAACCCTAGATCTGAACAAATTGATAAGATGCTAATCACGACACAATCAAGATCATTTTCAATATCATTTTCATAGATTAACTTTCAATCAATAAGCATTTACAACGTTTATGTTAATCTAGAATCACAAAGACACTTTCTCAAAAACACTACTGAACCTGAACTGAACCTGGACACAAATGATAACTCTCTTACATAATCAAAAACTCAAAAACTATTTATAGCCTCTGCACATTCGCCCCTTACAGATGGTCGAATGTGGGCATTTTCCACATTCGCCCACTGCAAGTGGTCGAATGTGATCTTCTGTCTATGTCCATTCTACCTTCGTCCAGTCAGCATCTACCTTCGCCCGTTTATCTTCACCTTCGCCCAGTTTATCTACATTCGCCCCATCAGAATCACCTTCGGCTATCTACTAACATATGTTAAACAAGTATATCCAATCCTTAGTCGCAAAATGCATCAACAAACTCCCCCTCGACTATTGATTGGATATTCTTCTCTGATAGTCCATTGTCTTGTTCATCAGCTTGATTCTGAGCTGCTTCTTTTGCTCATCAGTCATTGGCGGTTCGAATGTTTTCTTCGCAGGCTTTGATACATTGGCGATCTTCACAGTCTTGCCAAGTTTACCCTCCAAGTTGCTTCCTGCATTTATGTCATATGCAAAACAAACTCCCACAACTTGAGTGTACTTCCTCGCCTGAGCAAAATCATTAGGTTCATAATAAATCGGATTATAGAACAACATGATGATGTCTTCGAAAGTGCAGTTTATCAGCCACATAGGATCAAATACATGAACATGCTTGTATTTGTCCTTTCCATCCCTCAACACAATCACTGCTTCTGCCTTCCTCCAATCGTAATACCAGAATATGAAATCAGCACTGAAATGCTGTGGCATTGGCATCAATGGTATCTTTCTCATCACATTTGGTGCTTTATATATCAAAGTCACATGCTTCATATTGGTTTGAGGATCAATATCCCTATGAACTTTTCTGCGGGGATATTGAGGCTGAAATCTCTTCCATCGTGTACGACTTTCCCAAACTAATTTGTCTACACACCAACCTACATGCGATCCATTTACCTCGGCGCCTGACATTGGGAATCTGCATAAATCTCTCACCGCCCAGTACGGTAGAGTAAGCAAATCACAGAATCTGTTAAAATACAGAATTCCGGTTTCCCATTTCGCAGCAATACACTTCAGTCTGCCCAGATAAGTCCACCCGAGAGCTCTGCCTTTGAACTTGGCATTATGAAATCGATAGAAATTACCTTGAGCTTCAGGTTTGGGTCGGTTCTCATCCATCTCCTTCAATTTCTTCATATAGTTCTTCAACTCATCAGACTGGTTAGAAGAATCTATCTTTTCATCTCCAAACACCTTCTCAACAAACTCTTCGCTTCTTCTCTTCGCTTTCTGTTTCGCTGACTTGTTTGGTATCTCTGTGAAGTCAGGAAATACTTCATTCTCATCTTCTTTTCTGAAATACTGGGGAAACTCCTCATGAGTAATATCTTCAATCTCAACTTCATTGTTCTCTGGAGTATGTACATCATCAGAATGACTTCCCATATCCTTTTCAGGAATATCAGGAATCGATTCATCCATCATGAACTCCTCAAACGTCTTACCTACCCTCTGTGCGAGACCATCTAAAATTTCTTTTGCCACAGATGCAGGTAGTTCCCCTTCTTCAAGATCTGGATCTTCATATTCCAGCTCGTATCTCAGATCATCAGTCTGGAATATTTCAGCGAAGCATCCAGTGAACTCAATGGTCCACTCCCTCTTCTCCAACATATTCTTGTATATCTGTTTAGCATCATCAGAAAGAGATCTCACCTTTTCGTTCCAAAAGATACTTTCATCCGAATCTACATTCCCTCCTTTCTTCTTGGAACTAGATTCTCCAGTATCTTTCTTCTTCTGTGATGTTCTCTTCTCATAAGTATACTTAGAAGTATCATCTCCTCCTTCATGATCACTTCCACTGCTAAACTCATTACCTTTCTTCTTCCCTGTACCCTCAGCACCATCATCATCATCATTATTGTCATCATCATCATCATTGTTGTCATCATCACTTTTATTCGAACCATCATCATCCTCTTCATCATCATCTTCTTTCTCTGATTCAGAATACTCATAATCAACCTTCTGTTCATCTTCTTCTTCATCTTCTTCACCCTCTTTCAATTGGGGTGCTCTGCTATACAATTCTTCAATCAAACCACACAAGCGTTTGTTTTCCTTCTTCAATTCTTTGTTATCAGCCTTGATTAATTTGATCTTGTTCTTGTTTCTATCACATCTCCTCTCAAGCTTCTCATTCTTAGCTTCTAACAACTGAATCTTTTCATTAATATCATCCTGATTCGATTTCGAAGCAACTACAATCTGGAGCATCTTCTCCTCATTCTGCTTGAATTTAGTGATTTCAGCTTGTTGAGCAATCAGCATTTTCATCATATCCTCCATCTTCTTATTAACTTGTTTCATAACATCATCATCAACAGTCATTTTCTTTGACTTTGATCTGGAGGGCTCAACTTCAACAGCTTTCTCCTTTTGAGGCTTCCTGAACATATCGAGCACTTTATCCATATCGATATTAAACTGATCGATTGGTAAAGTCTCTGCCTCCTTTCCTTTCTTCTGCTTCTTAGCAACTGGTGAAGATAACTTGGAAGGTGTTCCAGCATCAGGCAATCTTTTACCCTTCAACAACTGAGCCAACTCCTTCTCTCTCAGTTCTTTCACACTAGACTTCTTTGCCATAGTCTTTTGTTTCTTTGACTTCTTAGGCAAATTCACAACTACAGTATCTCCAACACTCAGCTCAGCTAGATCAACTCCCAAACCTTCATCTTCAATTGATTTCCTTCTCCTCTCAGACTCTTCAATCGACTGATTCAATAATTCAGACTCACCAACCATAGTGGCCTTACGTTTGGTGGTCCTTACGTTCTCGTCATCAGAATCCCACTGTTCATCAACCTCAGTCTCTTCCGAATCCACAGACTCTTCATCCACCAAACTCGAACCTTTCTTCGCAGTCGATTTCTTTCTAGCAGCCTGTTGCTTTGTGCTTCCCTGATCAATAGCCTTTCCCTTGCCCTTCCCTTTGGCTCCAGGATTGACTACTTGACGCTTCCGCTTAGTGCTTGAATCAGCATACACTAAGGGATCGTCGTTGTCTGAGTCACTATCATCATGTCTAGCTTTGTTCTTGCCTGGATCAGTGTAATCCGGACGAGCCAAAGCGCCAAACAATCTCCTATTGGGTGGTTTCTCATTATCAGCTACACCCTTATAACCTTTCATCCTCATCAAGGTTCTAATATTCATGTGATCCTGACCTAGAATCATTGTCGGATCCTTCTTCAGCATTGGATACTTGTAATCAAAGATCATCATTAGAAACCTTGGATACAACATAAACTTCTTAAACTTTATACCCTTCAGCATCTCTAACATGTGGTCAAGAATCATCCCAGACACATTAAATGGTTTGTTGAGTGTCAACGCAACCATTAATGAGCTCAAACTCTTTCTCATCACGTCATAACCACCACTAACACATCCAAAGACATGGATCAGAACATGTGCAAAGTACTTGTATTGCACTCCCAGCTTCCCTTTATACATCGATCCGTCAGTGATAGGACCTTTGTATTTCATCCTTAAGAAGCACGCCTTCTGTTCTGTCCACGACAATTCTCTGGGATCTTCTCTATCTTCGAACTTAATCTGTAAAGCTTCCCGAATGTCGGCTTCAGTCAAGAACATATCTATCTCCTGAATCTTGCTCTTGATGATAGTTTGATTATCCCAGTAGTCATACTTAGCGTTCTGGTAAAAATCTTCTATTATGTCTTTGTAGATGATGGTTGGTGTGGCTAGAGCATGTACAATCCTGCTCCTCTTCAGAAATTCAATAATGCCAGTAAACTCCGTGTTCTTCTCCACGTCTCCTAAATACGCGCAACAGTTGTGCGATCTTTCGAAAGGCCAACTGCTCGGTGTAGATGTTTCAGCTACGGGAACTGATTCTTGAACAGCTATCTCTGCTGGAGTCTCAACATTCACTGCTGGAGCTTCAATATTCTCTGGTTGTTCAGCCATCTGCACATGAAAATCAATAAAATGCGTCAAAACACAAAAACGACAAAAATATAAAATTCTGGTCAAAACTGTTCTGCACATTCGCCCCTTTTTGGATTGGCCGAATGTGAGATTTTGTGGTCGAAAGTAGATAATTATGGTCGAAAGTGAAAAATTTCTTAATAAAAGTCACATTCGTCCACATTTGTTCCACCTTCGTCCACCCGTTCCACTTTCGCCCGGTTTGACCAACCGAAGGTGGAAAGTTTTCCCCCAAAAATTTAAAATTTTGCCATGTTTAGTTTTAATCCGTAATTTTGATTCTAAAACATACTAACAAGGCCGAATAACACTTGTTTATAATCAATTTTATCAATACATCAGTTTACATAGGTTTTCAATTGGAATTAGGGTTCATCGTGTTCAATCGATCAAATCTGTCATCTAAACACGTTATTATTCTAATTCCTTCCATAATCTCCCCCTAAAACCTATGTGAAATGATCGGCAATCAAAATCATTCATCAATAAACATCAAAAATCCCCAGATTTAAAACCCTAGGTCCGGTTCGTTAAACAGTCAATTTTGATCTGTTATTTCGTCCATTACCTGCAATATTATGGTTAAAATGATCAGAATGAACAAGGGAATGATATGCACAATCACAGAAAAACACAGCAACAAGGTCTTGTTATGAGAGAATTTTTTTTAAAAATTTCAGAATGAAAGGATCGAATGTGACTGACATATATATAGGGTGCCACGTTCGACCGGTTCAAGTGGACGAATGTGAGTAAAATCCACATTCGCCCCTAATGAAAGACACGAATGTAGAAGTAGGCCACCTTCGCCCCTTTTTGAAGACCCGAAGGTGAAACCTGGTACCCGGAAGTGGAAATCACACCCGGAAGTGAAAAATCCACCTTCGCCCAAAACAAAAACGGTCGAACTTGAAGATTTTTCCACATTCGACCCATTTAAGGGGCGAATGTGAAATGGAAAAATCTGAAAATTTCGCCAAATCACGAATTCGATTCCCGTTCAACATTTTTCAATCCGTTAAGCTTCCAAAACTCAAATTTTCACATTTTGAATGTTACAAAGACCAGATGGTGTTATCAAATCTCAGAAATCGACCATCAAGCATCCCCGGATATCAAAAATAAAGCAGAAATGCAAATCTTTTGGATTTTCTGAAATTTATATCAAAACACACCTAAAATCTTTTTGGAGTTTGTAACTTTTTGACAACAAAAGTAAAATGCGACAAAGTAAAATGCATCAAATTAAATGAAAGCAGTAAACATTTTGTGATTTCCGGTAAGAGGATCATATCAGTTTTTTGAGAAATCTGAACACAGCGTTGATCTGGTTCAATATTATCATTAGAAACAATATGTGACACGGCAATTGCTGATATTGTTGTCCACATAAGCTCACATGCAGACAAATACGCAATGCTTTAAAATGATACGAATTAGATGTATTAGACTAACACATTGTGGTTCCCACACACACGACATACTCCCGTATCAAGAAGTAATCTGCACAAAGACTCATTGTAAAGCGTGATTATGCTTTCGTCGTCTGTAATTGTACAAAATATAATGCATAGAGGTATACAGGTCAGCAAATTAATGCAGCAAAGTAACATATGCATCATACCAGGTTGAGGACTGATATTAATCATGATTTGCATCAATGATCAATACGATATTATAGATAATCTTTGATCATCATATAACATGGAAAGTTCCTCAATTCGGTAACTTTAGGTTTTGGCATAAAGCTCTTTTATAAAGACATCCTGTCTGATCTAGGTCCGTAATGACTTACAGCAGAAGATCAGATAGGCTATCCCCAGACAACTAATAACATAACGACCCTAAACCTCCGAGTTTTGTACAAACACCCTATCAAACGAAATTACGGTACTAAGACCATATGCCCATGAGGTGTTCATCCACAAACGCGTAGTTTGTTATGTTTGTATCACTAATGCACGCAATATAAAGTCTACGAAGCCTATCAGCATATCACACGTAATCAACATACGTCTCATTAAAACTATACAATTCTTTAGCCTGTGTCAGATCCCCACTGATGTACTATCATTTCCTCTTTTTATCCAGGAAATCATTTTGGGTTTTTCTAATTTTTAGATATTTTTGAAAATTTTTCAATGTTTTTGGTTTTTCTGATAAAATGACTCCCCCTAAAATAAAGAACATATTTTTGGGTTTTTAATTTTTCTGAAAAACAAAACAAAAACAAAACAAAAACAAAACAAAAAAAAAAAAATAATAAAATAAAATTTGAAAGAAACAATCCACTTGAAAGCATCAACTTCTTTGAGGATTAAACAACCCCCTCGAAAGCATCAACTTCTTTGAGGATTATGATAGTAAAGAGAAATTCCCAATTAGCAAAGAGAAATTCCCAATTAGCAAAAATTTAAAACTAAAACTAAAAACGAAAAATGATAAACCGAGGAGCCGATTAGTCCTGTTTTTCCTTTATATTGTTTACTTTCAAAAGATAATCAAAGCGGGATCTGTCAAAAGCTTTTGTAAATAAATCTGCACGTTGGTAGTCAGTATGGATTTTGACCATGTCAATCAATTCCTTAGCATAACAGTCACGGATAAAATGATATTTAATCCGGATATGTTTAGCTTTAGAATGATTTTCAGTATTTTTAGTTAAAGCAATTGCGGCTTCGTTGTCACAGTGTATAGGGGTTTTAAGAAACTGCAAACCATAATCGACCATCTGTTGTTGGATCCAGAGCACTTGCGAACAGCAACTCGAGGCTGAAATGTACTCGGCTTCACATGTAGACAGTGCGACGGAAGTCTGTTTCTTGCATTGCCAGGTAATTAACCTGCTCCCTAAAAACTGGCAACCGGCTGTTGTTGATTTGCTGTCTTTGTCACAGCCGCCCCAATCTGCATCACTAAAAGCAATAAAATCAAAATCATCATCATTAGGGTACCAAAGTCCTTTTGATGGACAACCCTTCAGATATCGAAGGATACGCTTGACCGCCGTCAGATGACTTTGTTTCGGCTTCGATTGGTAACGAGCACAGAGACACGTTGCATACATAATATCTGGTCGAGACGCTGTCAAATACATCAGAGATCCGATGATTGCTCTGTATGTAAATGGGTCTGTCAGCTCCCCCTTAGCGTCCACTCCAATCCCGTGATTGGGTTGTATCGGGGTATCCATCGGCTTAGAGTCCTCCATCTGGAATCGGCTCAAGATGTCGGCAACATATTTCGTCTGGTGAATGAAGATCCCGTCAGGTCTTTGATCCACCTGTAAGCCGAGGAAAAACTGCATTTCTCCCATAGCGCTCATTTCGAACTTCTCCTGCATAACAGTTTCAAATTCCCTGCACAAGAGTTCGTTAGTTGAACCAAATATAATATCATCAACGTAAATCTGTACTAGAAGCAAGTCATCTCCCGTCTTCTTCGTAAAGAGGGTGCAATCGACGAGGCCGCGCTTGAATCCTTTGGAGATAAGGTATGTGCTTAGCTCCTCGTACCACTGTCTTGGAGCCTGGTGCAAACCATATAAAGCTTTGTTCAGTACGTAGACCTTGTCCCGGTGGATTGGGTCCTCAAAGCCCGGTGGTTGCCCGACATAAACCTCCTCCTTGACTTTACCATACAGAAATGCGCTCTTGACGTCCATTTGATAGACTTTGAATTTCTTATACGAAGCAAACGCAAGGAACATCCGAATAGCTTCCATTCGTGCTACTGGTGCATAGATTTCGTTGTAATCAATTCCTTCAATCTGATGGAAACCCTGCACAACCAATCTGGCTTTGTTCCTTACAATAACCCCACGGTCATCTTTCTTGCACTTAAACACCCACTTAGTGCCAATTTTCTTTCGTCCCGGCGGCAAATCTGTGAGCGTCCAGACTCCCAATTTCTGAAATTGCAATAACTCTTCCTGCATTGCCTCAACCCAGGCATCTTCTTGCAAAGCGTCTTTGTATGTCCTTGGCTCTACCTGGGACACATAACATGCAAACGACCAATCATTTTGGTCACCAGATTTCTGAATTTTGGCATACAATGCTAAAGCACCAAAACTCTCTGGCGTATTAACGCTTTTAAGCTGCCCTCTGGTCATCACTCCACTACCAGGATCACCGATTACTTGCTCCAGCGGGTGAATACGATGAATCCGAGATTCCGGATTAACAGGTACAATCACTCCCGTCTGAGCAGTCAAGTTCTCTGTAGCATCCTGATCATTACCCGTGTTAGATAATGAAGCAACATCTGGATTTGGAGTTGGGTTCACAGTTTGCTCTTCTAAATCTTCTGCATTTTCAAGAACAGCTTCTTCAAATTGTTCATCTTCAGATTCTGAAGTGTCTAACGAAGTTGAAGCTTCTTGAAACAACTCTTCTTCTTGTGTAGGAGCACTGGTATCATTAGAAGCTGGTGGGGGGTTTACGGTAATTGGACGCATCAACGGTGAAGTCGCCGCATTTTCACATTCGTAAAGTAATCTGATCACAGCTTCTTCAACCAGGCTATCTAGGTTGAATGATTCAAAGAAATCTTTGTAATCAAACATCCAATCAGGGCCCGTGCCTTGCAAATTTTGAGTGTAACGTTGAACTTCCACGTTTGCCCAATCCTCCACTTGACGAGTTCGTTTGTTGAATACCCGTTTGAGCGGGGTTGCATATCCAACAAAATATCCCTCTTCAGCTTTAGGACTAAACTTCTCGCTTGGATTCAACATCGTACATGGCGCCCCAAATGGTTCTAGATACTCTAAATTGGGCTTTCGTCGGTGTAACAGCTCATAAGATGTTTTTCCAAACTTCTTCACTGTCAAAACCCGATTTAATGTGTAATTAGCTGCATAAATCGCCTCGTTCCAAAACATTACTGGAAGATTTGAGTCAGCGAGCATTGTTCTAGCAGCCTCAATCAGAGTCCTATTCTTTCTTTCAGCAACACCGTTCTGTTGCGGGGTATACGGAGCTGAATATTCATGATGTATCCCTTTGCTTTCACAAAGTTCATCCATCTTTGCATTTTTAAACTCCGTCCCGTTGTCACTCCTGATCCTTTTTATCTTCAAGTTGTAGATATTCTCCAGCCGAGTGAACAGAACTTGTAAGTTGGTAAAGGTGTCGCTTTTGTTCTTCAAACACATCACCCATGAGAATCGTGAATAGTCATCAGTGACGACTAAACAATAAAGCTCTCCAAGATGACTTTTGCGCTTGACCGGTCCAAATAGGTCCATGTGCAATCGCTCAAGCGGCATCTCAACAGAATTAACCTTCTTCACTTTATGGGATTGTCTGTGTTGTTTTCCTTTCATGCAGCTCACACACTTGTCGTTCAGATGGAAATGTTTCACGTTTACTCCATCGACAAGTCCATTTCTCACTAACTGATTCATTTTCCTCAGATGAATGTGCCCCATCCTGCGGTGCCACATTATTGATTCTTTTTCAGTCGCCTTGGATAGAAAGCATGTTATCTGTCCCTGTGGTGTCATTGCCTTGGACATATCAAGAATGTAAAGATTGTTGACTCGAGGTGCCATCAACATAACCCACTCCTTTGGAATCTTGAAGCCCGGTTTGAGTATATAGCAGGATTTGTCATCAAAATGCACAGAAAATTGTTTATCGCATATTTGACTGACGCTCAACAGATTATAATCTATCTGTTTGACATAAGATATCCGCTCGAAAGTCACAATCCCGTTACTCACGCTTCCTTCCATCGTTATATAACCTCCTTTATTTCCCGCGAACGCAACATATCCTCCATTGATATGCTTCACATCGAACAGCAACGCCAAATCCCCCGTCATGTGGCCTGAAGCTCCACTATCAACAATCCAGAGACTGCTAATAGGGCCAACTGAAGCTCCCTGCACACAAAAGGTAAACAATTAGTTCTTTCGGGGGACCCAAGCCTGAGTCTTGGGCCTTTGAATTTTGGCTTTCAAAGAATCATTCTCAATGACTTTCTCAACAACTTTTTGTTTTGAATCAATCGTTTTCTGATTTTTCAAAACAGATTCATTCTTATCACTCACCTTTGACGTAGAGGCTCCTGGAGAACCATTAGGTGTCCAAGATTGTTCAGACCTTTTGAGAATACGAATTTGAGGTTTTGGTTTCTCAATAGGTTTCTGAACATTATTACTGAAAGTAACTTTCTTAGCAACCTTATCTGATTGAACAGACTTAGGTCCAACATTTGACTTGACAATTGGTTTTTGTGGAACCTTTTGTCTATCAGCTGTTGTGTTCACCACTGGTTTTCTCCAAGATTGTTCCATTGCAATCCGATTCCTCCGATCATAATGAAATGGACGGTTGTTCCTCATTTGAAAATTGTTTTGATTATGAAAATGTTGTTGTTGAGGAACAGTCCGTCTATGCGGTGGGATATAATGATCAATCGGCTTTTTCAAGGAATTCTTAACCTCAACTTCATGTCTCTTGTGCCTTACATATGGACACTGAGCAAGTAAATGCCCGCGTTCTCCACATTTAAAGCACTTTCTATATTCCTCAAACACATAGTGAGCATTTGGTGAAGCAAATGATCTTACAGGAAATTGATCATTATATTGTTGATTTCTTAAACTCTCAGGAAGTGGTCCTTTCGAGTAAGAAGGTTCATGAAAACCATTTGCTTTATCATCAGGTCGAATAAACTCAGTGACATGAATTTTTGGCTCTTTAGGAACTTCTGAAAACAGTTTCTTTAAGATTTCTGGTGGAATTTCATTGGTTCTTTCATGTTTTGGAAACCAAATTGTGCTTTCTTGCCAGATTTTATCAAGTTTAGAATAGAATACGTTTTTAATCGGAAATTCCTCATCAGCAATGATTTTATCGGATCCTTCCATCCGATAAAATACCTTTACAGGTTTGTCACTGGTTTCATTCAGCTCATTCTTTTCAATCACATTCTTAACAACATTCTTTTTCTTAACATCAATCTTTTCAGACTTTTTATCATGAATAGCCTTAGCCATCGGATGTACATGATCAGATGGTGACACTGGTTCGGTAGTAATGATGTGATTTTCTTTTGGAATCTCACATTCATTATCAGATTTATCACTACCAGTATCATCATTATCTGAGTCTGAACTATCACTCTCAGCATAAACACCCTCATTGTTCAAGCCCAAAATCGGTCTCACATCTTCAGGATATGGAACACCAATACTCGAGGTATTAGATTCCACATCTGATGATGAGTCTGATTTCACCGAACTCTCCGGTATAACTTGATGATAGTTATGGTTCTCAAAAAGAACCGGAGATGGTACAGACTTGTAGTTGGTGGTGTTATCATCAATGATATGATCCACGACATAAGCAACATTCTTATAGCTTTCTAACTTCTTGTTAACCTTTTCAGCAAAGCATTTAATGGCAGCCATTTCTAACTTGGTGTTTTCAATTTCATTAATGTAGTTATTTATGGCCAATTGTTTCAATGACAAAGTGTTTTTCAAGTCAGAAATGTCCTTTTTATAGCCATCTAACACTTTGTTAAAAGCATTTAACTCTTTGCGAGTAGATTGACAGTTTTGAATAGCACTATCACGTGAAATTCGGAGTTGTTTATTCTCCTCTGTCAACCTATCACAAGTCCCACAGTATTTATCACTCATGACATCAGTGCTAGATTCAGAACTTACAGGTTTTGGCGGTTCGGTCATGGCCATCAAAGCAAAATGAGCTTCCTTTCCAGTGAAAAACTTTGAGTAGTCGATCTTGGTGAAAGCATCATCAGCTATGCATGACTTCCTCGTCATCAAGAAATCAGCTTCTGCCAGCAACTGGTCAATATCATCATCCAAAGAATCAACACTTCCCTCTGTGTCTGATTCGCTCTCACAATCTGAATAGACTGATTTACACTCCTCGGGAACATCAGAAACTGAATCAATCACCATCCCTGAACTCTTCTCCTCAGCCTTAACCTCAACAGGTTCACTCTCCACTTCCATCTCAGTCTCAGAATCATCACTCTCACTCTCCTCAGTTTCTTTCTTCTCATCAACTACCATCGACTCTTCCAAATCAACCTGATAAGCAACGCAAGCCACATTCCCACCAGTAGTTACCTCTTCAACTCCTATTTGCATACCCGACCAGTCAAACCTCTCATCCTGCTGAGTTACCAAAGCTTGGTTCTGATTCGCATTCTGTTGAGTCTCAGTAGGTGTAGTGATCGGTACAACTGTTCGGTTTGGGTGATTAGGAGATTGGTTTTGAATCTGGTTTTGTGTGTTTGGTTGTCTGTTTTGGTTGTTAAAGTTTCGGTTTTGGTAGTTGTTGTTGTTTTGGTAAGAAACTTGGTTTTGTTGACGATTCTGGTAATTTGCATTGAAAGGGTTTCGGTTACCTTGTTTAGGTGGCTGGGTGCATTCCCGTTTGAAGTGTCCTTTCTCTCCACAATTAAAACATGTAACCTTCTCCTTATTGAAACCATAAGTTGTGTTGGGAGAAGTTGCCAAGTCAGTCCTTCCAGTTTTCTCTATGAACTCTGTTGCTCTCCTCATTATACTCGCAAAAGCCCATTGAATGTCTATGAGTTCCATCTCTTCTTTATCGATCTGTGCGTAGTCTTCGTTGGTCAAGTTGTTGTTCCCAATCTGACTAGCAACCAAGCCATTGTAGGATGAAACCATAGCAGAGACTAATGCAATGTGTTGCTGAGCAACCTCCACAGTCACGTTTCCTAAGTTGGATGTATCCAAAACCACCGGTTGTTTATGTTGAGTAATTTGGTTTGATGGTTGTTGTGATTGGTTAGCAGTGTAAAAACTAGCTTGTTGCATTGGAGAGACTGGTGAAATGTAGGAAGTATATTGTGGTGGTGTGTATGATGGTTGTGAGTAGGAATTGTATTGTGGTGGTGTATAGTTGGTGGTTGGTTTTGATGAATCCATGACATTGGAAATGCATGCAACATGTGGTGCAACACTTCCAGAGCTCGAGTTTCCAGCTGAAACTGAAGTACCTCCAAAATACAGACTCGGATTCTGAGGAATCTGCGACCTCCTAGCTTTCCTCCTATCCTCCAGCTCTTTGTTCTCTAACTTCTCAATAAACTCTGAAATGGTCCAGAATTGATAAGCATCCTTCTCTCTAAGTACCTCCACATGCTGATCCCACTGTGGTGGCAAAGCATCTGCAAACTTATCCACCTGCTTAGTCATGGGAATCTGTACACCATAGCTAGACAATTCAGACAATAAATGCATATATCTTGGAGTTAGTTCTTTCAAAGTTTCATTATTAATGAAAGAAAAATTATCAAACTCTTTAACCAACTCCTCCATTCTCAAACTCCTGGTCTTTTCGTTACCATCATGCTTCCTCTTCAGCTTATCCCAAAGCTGCTTCGACGTTGTACATGTCCCAAACTGATGCAACAGGTCACTTGTGATCGCCTGTGTCAGTTGAGAGAACGCCTTCTTCTCCACCACGTATTTCTTCTTTTCATCCTCAGTCAAGCTCTCCAGAGGAATCAACTCACCGGTATTCTCCAGAATCGGTGCTGTGTATCCTTTCACAATCATGCTCCATGCCTCAGCTCCCTCAACTCCCATGCCTTCCAGATGGATCTTGAACATGGTGTGCCACTGGTTATACTCTTGCATATCCATGAGCTTAGGTGGCCGAGTTCCACTACCTGTAGACAAATCCTTAATCAAGGTAGAGATAGCGTTAGTGGTTTGAGTATTTACCGCCGCTGCAGCTACTCCCCAGTAATCTGATTGTAATGCCGGATGTGCTACATTCTGAGGCATCGTGCTCGTTGTTGTCATGTAGTTATGTGGTTGTGAGGATTGCGTGTTCGTCTTTTGAGCTGCCACAGTCCATGGGTCCATTGTCTGCTGTTGTGGTTGTGTTGGAGCTGATCCCGAAGTAGTCTGAAAACGCCACATGATCACAATCTGAAAAACTCAACACTTAGAAAAATTTTTCAGCAAAAAAATACTACGTTCGCCCGAAAAATACTACTTTCGTCCAAATTTTTCTAAGTTCGTCCAATCTGTCACACTCTCGTCCCTTTTTTTTCTCACTTTCGTCCAAATAGTGATATCCGAATGTGGAAATGACCAGAATGTAAACAAAGACTATCACAATTCCACTTTCGCCCAATTAAGAACGGTCGAATGTGGAATTTTCAACCCGAATGTGAAAATTTTCAACAAGAATTTTCAGGTTCGACCACTTTAAACTCAGGTTCGCCCACTTTTTGTCAGGTTCGCCCACAACTCTCAGTCCAGGTTCCAGGTTCGCCCAAAAACAGCAGATCTCATTTTTGAAAAACGGTTATTGTTTGAAAAACGGTTATTTTGATCTCAGATTTTCAAAAGTTCTTGGATTTCAATGATCTCAATCAGGTTATGTTTCGGATTTGATTTGGAACAACTTTAAGTCTTGGAAAACTTGAATTTGACCACAAAATCACCTTTAAATCGATCAAAAACTATGTTTTTAAGAGTTTTTGTAAAAACAGATGATAATTTGTCTAAAACATGTCCAAATCAACTCTGATCTTATCAAACTTGTTGTTGTATGATCTTCTATGCTCTGATACCACTTTGTGAGCGTTGGATTTTATCTAAAACAGGATTATTTGATCATACAAGTCACAAATCTAGGTGCGGAAACCCTAGATCTGAACAAATTGATAAGATGCTAATCACGACACAATCAAGATCATTTTCAATATCATTTTCATAGATTAACTTTCAATCAATAAGCATTTACAACGTTTATGTTAATCTAGAATCACAAAGACACTTTCTCAAAAACACTACTGAACCTGAACTGAACCTGGACACAAATGATAACTCTCTTACATAATCAAAAACTCAAAAACTATTTATAGCCTCTGCACATTCGCCCCTTACAGATGGTCGAATGTGGGCATTTTCCACATTCGCCCACTGCAAGTGGTCGAATGTGATCTTCTGTCTATGTCCATTCTACCTTCGTCCAGTCAGCATCTACCTTCGCCCGTTTATCTTCACCTTCGCCCAGTTTATCTACATTCGCCCCATCAGAATCACCTTCGGCTATCTACTAACATATGTTAAACAAGTATATCCAATCCTTAGTCGCAAAATGCATCAACACATATCTGGTGGCGCCCCGTCCCCCCTAACAATCCCTTTATTTATACAAGGGGACACCCTAATATTATGTCATTAAGGGTAATTCCGTCCATCAAGAAATAACATATTATTGACTTAGGGATATATTAGTAATTGACCATCATTAGATAAATGATTATGATGGCTATATAGATAAATATACCAACATAGTATATATATTTATTCCAACATAATTTTATATGTAACACTATTATATATATATAATAGAGGGTTTAGATGAAAAAAAAAAGTCATAGATGACGATTTGTCCCTTGTGAACGGCTTAATGTCTAACTTTATAAAAGGGTGGTGGGAAGGGGGAATGAAATATGGTTTTAGTTGGATAGGTGGATCGAGGGACAACTGTTGTTTGATCAATTCCCAGTATTATTCGAGAGATATTGATAAATCATGTGTGATGGCTAATAGATGTTGCATACTGGAAGGTAAAGTGGCATGGTTTTGGTGTTGGAAACAAGAATTGGGTCCTTACGAACTGGAATAACTAACTAAGCTTGGAGACTTTATTGAAAGGGGTTAAATTGACAAATGATAGGGATAAATGGTTGTGGTGTGATTCTTTGAACCCAGATATTACTAAATCAATTAAGGAAGTATATTTTTCATCCACCCGGACTAAAGAAGTATATGTTTTCCGTGGAATAAGTGGGTTCCAAAGAAGGTGGCAATTTTTGGATGGAGAAGGGAGAGAGGAAGGTTAGCGACAAGAGATGCGTTGGAGTAAGGGGATCCAAGTTCGGTCTTCATTGTGCCCAATATGTAATTCGGAAATAGAGACGGTGGAACATATTTTCCTTTCTTGCCACCTAGCAAGCTACTTATGGATGGGTTTGAGTACACGGTGTCGTGTGTCGAACATTTATGCTTTTACTATATGTGATTTGGTCAAAGTTCACAAGTTTATATCGGCTTCAAATATGAAAAAGAAAATGTTACAAGCTGTGATATTGAGTGTGTGTTGGGTTATTTGGAAGACTCGTAATGATAAGATTTTCAACGAAACAAAAGTTTCGGTGGAGAGTTTGTTGGATGAGATCAAGACTTTCGGGTTCTTGTGGGTGATTAACCGGGCAAAACAATTTGGTATTACATGGGAGAAGTGGTGCAAGTTTGAAGTCGAGTAGTTTTTTTTTTTTGTTTTTTTTTTTTTTTTTTTTTTTTTTGCTTTTAGGGGACGTTCTTATTGTTTTTTATTTTATGTCGTTTGTTTTATCCAGTGTCTTGGTGGTGGTTTATCTATTGATATAGCTTGTCTTTTTCTAAAAAAAAAAACCAAAGTTTAAACCAATTAAAATGCTTCATTTGTAAGGTATTAGGGTAAATTTTTACAAAATTGATTAAACTAAACTAATTAAATTGATTAAACTAAACTAATATATTATTTTCAAAATATACCTTTTCAACTAAACAACATAATTTACAATGTATGATAAATTCTAATACGTGTAAGATAAATTTTGAAATGCGTAGAATAGAGTGTATGATAAATTTCGATACATGTAAGATAATTTTAATATGTGTAAAAGAAAGTGTGTTTCAAATTAACTACTCAAAATTGAGATAAAGAAATAAGTAATAATTTTTTATTAAGTATTTTATTATTATATATTTTTCTTCTCAAATTCAAATTCTTTGAAATAACTATTCCCTTCCCTGGTTTCCTTTTTATTGAACAATAAGAAAATGACGCGTTGTAACACCCCAACCGATGGCGGAATCATCGAGGTGTCACGTAGTGACGATTGTTCAAAAGCACATGGTACTAAAATGTAAATATATTATTGAATAATTTAAATTGTCTTACACGGATGAATGTGAAAAATAAATAAGTCTGAACAAAACATGAAATTTGAAATAAATTATTAAAAGCAAGCACTAAAATCCAATGCT
The DNA here is from genome assembly GCA_028751855.1 of Ambrosia trifida. Classification (NCBI taxonomy): domain Eukaryota; kingdom Viridiplantae; phylum Streptophyta; class Magnoliopsida; order Asterales; family Asteraceae; genus Ambrosia; species Ambrosia trifida. The sequence continues at coordinate 125,788,032 of CM054126.1, read as the reverse complement.
ATGGAACTAAGATCAAACTGCACCTGAAACATGTACAAAATAAGTTTTGGTCAACATATGAAATGTTGGTGAGCATTCCTAGTTTTAATATATATAGTAAGTTGGAAAATGTTATACAATTCAAGTGCAAAACTATAGTGCATTTATGTAAACTATGTATCATACAAATGAGCGAAATCAATCCTGTGACTGTATAAATGTACTAAATGAACGGCGGTGTACTTATCCAATAAGTGGATAATAACTTAACAATGACCATGGATTCTCCGATGAAAAAGGGGGAGAATCACCTAGGTGGGTTGTCAATCCAATAGCGTTATCCAATGTTAAGGTCGGCTTGTACATGGTTAATGATTTCACTAAGTACAAATGTATTCTACATGTAATGTCTAAGCATAAAGCATGTATGTAAGCAAATGCACAATGTACTAGAATTGTATTGTAAAAATGTGAACTTGTATGCGTATTTTGTATAAATGTACATGTAACACCCCAAAAGTGAATAAAAACAAAAAGGGGATAGGAAATATTCACTTTCGCCAAATAACTAGATGACTAAGCGAGCGTGAAAATGCGAGCAATCCAAAGACTCAACAACGAAACTAGTCCAATTTAGAAGAAAAGAAACCGAATAAGAAAAATATCCAGCTTCCAATTTGCCAATTACGAGAGCTTATAATCAAAGCTTCAAATGTAAAAGTAATATACTCTAGAAGAAAGGTGTGAGGCAGAGTTTAATCAAATTGAAACAATCGATTTAGAGCTGCCAAGTTTAATGGGTCATATGTGGGTTTTTATACTAGTTTTGTATTCAATTAGGCTTTAAAATTGGTCAACACAATAAAGTATGGTTTTAAGATGAATTGACTATTTGCCTAGGACTTTGACTAGGATTTTGACTAAGACTCTGACTAGGACTTTGACTGTCTTAGCGGACCGCGAGGGCTAAAAAAATAATTTTTCTAATTTAATCAATTTTAAGTTATAGACTTGTTTCCTTTTGTTTCTAAGTTGTTTTAGGACGGAAAATTAAGGGCTTTGAGTATCAATGTCTGAAACATACGTGCTCGGGTGTAGATGTGAGTATAAAACGTGTATACTTTTACTTATAAAAATTATAAGTTTTATTAAATTGTGAATTTTGGTCCTATTAAAATACGAGGGTTAAAAATGAAAATTTTAAAATAGTTGAGGAACCAATTATGCACATTTATGAAAAGTGAAGGGTGCAGGTTGTCACATGCGTCAACCATCGTGACATCAGGTGTTGTTGCAAATGTAGACTACTCGACCGTCGCCGACACCCTAGCTCTTTCAGATGCGTGAAAACCCGACCTCCACCCGCCCGAAGGTATGATAGAGGAATAATCGATAAAACCTCGTCTCACATCCGAGTCAAACCGGCGCCACCTGTATTCGCTCTTCACTTGGATGCCACAGAAAATAATAAGAAAAGTGTGAATCGAATCTGGATAACAAAGAAAAACAAGTCTTTTCCCGACCACACCACCAGTGCCTCATTGGCCTCTTCCTTAGGCTGGAGGGTATGGAGGACGACATTGGGGTAGCAATGGCAAGGGAGGCCCAGCAACATCGCCCTCTATGGGCAGCATCATCATCGAAGACATCTAGTTGTTGTCCAAGCCGTTCCTCCCTATCGGTGTTGTGTTTTTTTAAAGGAGGGAGGTTCATCACTCCACACCCTTAGACCATCATGGGGAGGATGAACCTACCCCACGCTAATGTGACATATGAGGTGGAGGACCATCATGGATGGCGGGCCTCCTCCACACCCACCTTCCTTGGTTTCGTAATTTTTTGCAATGTTTTAAAAATCGGTACGTACCGGCCGATTATATCGGTAATACCGTTTTTCGGAGGTGATCACAGAACAAAACACCCCGGTATAGAGGCGAAAGGATAACAAGTTCGTACCGCCGGTAAAATACGGTATACCGGTTTGAACCTTTATAGCGGTACCGACACAAGGTAAATTTTTGGGTTTTGACTATTGATTATTATTTTGTGGTTCAAGAAAAGCAAGAAGGAAAACTTAATAATAATAATAATAATAATAATAACATGTTTTGTTTGGTGAGGAAAGCACGAATCGGCTCTTCAAACACACTGTTACTTGTTATATATGTTACTTATCTTTCGTAATTGAAGTATATTATTATTGTTATTTCTACTAAAACTTCTTATGTGATAATGTAAGAGATGAAAATAGTTATTCTCTAGATTTTGAGGAAAGTAACGGTAGTAGATTTCATCTTTTAAGCAATTGTGAACTTGATGTATTCAATTCTCCAATGGCTTAGACATAGCATACACTTTCATTTAAAAAGAACTTTGTTAAAAAACTAAACACTTTTCGATTATTTTTCATATGGAATAACTTTGGGATTATTTTTTAATATGTAATCATTCACTTTTAGATTATATTTTGAGTTCAACTTGTAATTTATGGATTTGTAGAGTTAACAAGTCAATCTGGTTGAACTACCCGATACAATCCGATTCAACCGATTGAACCATTTTTAAGCCAAATTCGATAGGATTTAAAAACGTTTTTTAAAACATTGAATTTTTGTTAGGCTAGGCGGTGCACAGACGCAACCCCCCCTGTCCCACTGATTTTGCCCCGTCCCCTTGCCCCACACCGCCCCCTTGCCCCGTCCTCCACTCACCCCGTCCCCTACGTCCTCTTCGAAACGATTGGAACGCACCAATAAGGTAATTTCTTGCTTTTTTAAAAAAAAAAACGTTATATAACGGTCGAAAAAGCCAAACGACTATTTTTTTAAAGTTTTTGTTTTTCTAAATTCAAACTAAATATATTTAACCAAATCAACCTTTTTCTACATCTCATCTCTACCTTTTAAACCTTTTATTTTATAAACTCCCAACATTTTATAAAAAAACTTCATGGATCCCTTCCACCAATTCAACCAAAACCCGAATCAATCTAACCCCACTCATCCTTTCACCACACCGAGTTACACGCCAGTAGTCGATCCACCCATCTCGCAAACCGTTCCACCAATCCTGGAGGTAGCCCAAATGCTTCAAAACCCGGTAGCCTTTGCACAATTAAACCTGATCCAATATATGCAAATGCAAAGCAATATGCAACAAATGCAAGCCTTTCAAAATACCCAACAATTTTCTCTACAACCACAACCCACTACACCTCTTGGAACATCTCAACCCACTCCACCTCTTGGAACATCCCAACCCACGACCCGTAGACTCGGAGAATGAAACCGGTGATGAGATAATTCCCGAAACCCAACCTACGCCACCAACCAAAGGCAAACGCAAAGGAAAACAAAGAGAAAAAGAACCGGGATGTGGTAAACCACTAGAGGGAGTCGTCAGGCCATGGTCCGATGTTGAAGAGGAAGCCTTAGCTAAGGCGTGGGTCGCGGCTTCAACACGCGCCACAATCAGTAAATTATTTAAATTTATATATATGTTTTTTTTTTCCGAAAAATATATGTTTTTTTTTTCCGAAATATATATTTATGTTATTAGTTTTTTTGCCGAAATATATATATATGTTTTTTTATATATATTGTTTTAGTATGTTAATTTAATTTATTTTTAATCAAAGGTACCGCCCAATCCTTAGATAGCTTATGAGAGACGGCGAACGAATACTTTCACAGGCTCATGCAAAGCAAGCCGTATTGACAAAACGACGCTCTTAGCTCGAAGTGGAGAAAGATGAATACGGATTGTAACAAATTCAATGGAATTTACAACCGTATTAAGGCGAGCCCACCTAGTGGTTGGAACGAGCAAAATATTTTCGAGGATGCGTTGTCGAAGTATAAAAGTGAGGTGAGGAGATCATTCTCCATGATACGGGCTTGGCAGGTCTTGAAAGATGAACCAAAATGGGCGAGGGTTCGGAACGAGGTTGAACGGGCCAAACGAAAAACTAAAGCTAAACAGGGAGGTCCGTCTGTTCCAATCGACATTGATATGAACGACGAGCCCGAGTTCGATGAACCAGTATTCGTGGAGGAGCCACGCCCCATAGGTTTATAAATTTATAGTTTTTTTTATACATAATTCGTTGCGTTTTCTTTGTAGTATAAAAATGGTTGTGTTTTTTTATGTAGGTCGGGACAAAGCTCGAAAGGAAGCGGCAGCGGGAAAGAAAGCGGCGACGGGTAGCTCGAGCGGGAGCGCTTTAAGGCTTGAAACTTTAAGTGCACAAATGGAACCTTTCAACCAAGCTAATTTTTTTTTTAAAGTTCAGTTTTCATTACCGGACAAAGAAAATTACATCAAGATAACGGGCAGTTGGGCAACAAGCTGCGCCGCCACCCCTTTCTGAATAGCAAATCCTAAAAATCAAGGAAAACAAGGAAAACAAGCTTAGGTTGATTGACGAATCGAAGGCGGTGGAAGAGTGGAAGATTATGTCCGCCGATATCTCGAGTTATCCCGAAGAACAACGCGTCGCGTTGAAGAATTTGCAAGACAAATTGATTCAAAAGTGGAAATAATTTTATATATTTTAGGAAATCATATGTTTTTTTTCGGTGTGTTCGTTTTTTTTTTAATTTATCATGGCTTGTAATTTTTATTTATAATATTTAGTGTTTAATTTAACATTATTCTATTTATTTATTACTTTTAAAACAAACTAAAATTAATATTTAAAAATAAATTAAAAAGTATTAAATGTTTGAGACATGGGTTTCTCATGTCTCCACATCCCACCTATGTCTCAAGAATATTGAGACATCATTTTGATGAGATGACATCCTAAATAACATGAAGACATAACATTTTTCATATCTTTACACCGCATAGCCTTATGGCATAGAGTGGTGACTCTACCAGATAATTACTAAATTAAGGATGTTTGGACTTTTGTATACCGGTTGACAAGGTTCATGCATAAGAGTATGCGTAGTCGAGCGCCATGGGAGGGCGTTTTGGATATTTTATTCCCCCATAGCGCCCGGCACACCGCCCCCGCCGGCGCTATGGGGGCGTTTTGACAGCGCCGGCCATGGATATAACTAGCGTTGTGGATGGAGAGTTTAATATTTATTATTATTATTATTATTATTATTGTTGTTGTTGTTGTTGTTGTTGTTGTTGTTGTTGTGTTTGTATGTGTGAAGAGGAAGAGAAAGAAGTGAAGAGGAGGAGGAAGAAGAAGAAATGAAGAAGATGATGATGGAGAAGAAGAAGTAGGTGGGGAAGGGATAGGTGGGGTGGGTTATTATTTTTTTATTTTAATTAATATTATTTTTAATAGTAAATCTTATTTTTTATTATTGTTTTTTAACTTAATAAATTTCTTTTATTATTATTATTATTTTTTATATTATTATTAGGTATTTAATATATTCTTATTTAAATAAAAAGCAATAATTAACCAATCATTACCAATCATTTATAACCCCCACATAACCCCCCTTCCCACAACACCCTCTTTTTTCATAACCCCAACATAACCCCTTTTCTATTACTTTTTAATATTTTAATCCTATAACCCCCACATAACTATCTACCACTACACATACCCTAATGGGACCCGCTATTTAAGGCCACATAAAAGATACCGTTGGAAGAAGGTAACAGAAACTCATTAAATAATTAATAATTTTACCTTACTTGTCCATTTAGAAATCGACATATGTATCGTTAAAAAAAAAAAAGAAAAAAAGAAATCGACATATGTACATATTCAGCAATGACGCATTTCTGAGAATGACATATTAAATTAAACACGTCGTTTTACCAGTCTGATCCATTGTTTATTTATTAGTCTTGAGATAACAATGTTATAACTTACATTAGGAAAAACATGATTATGTGAATAATCGTGTCTTTTAGACTTAGCGAATCTAACATGATTTGCTTGTAGTTAGCTCCCTTATTATTAACCAGTTGTGAACTAGACCCGTGCTCGGATTCAGAATCATTTAAAATCGGTTTAAATCTCTTTCTGGCTTTCTGCTACATCATTGTCAAATAACATTTTCCATCATTTCACTCTGTCCCTAAACCCATGGGACTCATCTTTCTCATCTCTCTCATATAAGTATAGTAAAAGTCAAGACCACACACCGATCGGGAACATATGTCAACGGTAAGGTGGGGCAGTGTTCCCGCCAGTCCCACTAGAAGTTTTGAAACAATAACTTGTAAATTATAATTAATATAACATATTTTTTATCTTGATAATCAATTTTTTCATTATATATATGATTTTATAGAAAATGAGTGGTCGACGAGTTAATGAACACGCAAACTCTCTTTTCATTCCTCAAATGAATTCTAATGACGTGTTCGACATTCAAAAAAAAATCCGTTAGCGCTACACGCACTTTAAATCAGTGCGAGTTGACCTTTGTATAGTGTTTCACAACTAGGTTTCAGAAGATTCGAGTTATCCTATTGATCATGTGCAAGGTGGCAATATGTTTGACGGTTCAACTAGTAAACCGGTACAATAGTACCACAGATTGTTTCCGACGTTTCGCTTAATAATATATTTGTACAAAACTCAATGATCTAAAATATGAAATATGAAATTACATTGTCAAAACACAAAGTTTTATTAATGATATAAAAATAACACACATAGACTAATAAAAATGGTACACGTGGCATGAAGGAATAAATGAACGTGGGACGGCCGGAACTGCCGATGGTTTTCGGTGGGAGATTCCCATGGTCCCCGGCGCCGTAAACAACGCCACCGTCTTTTAGCTGACTCCTTTTATATTTAACATTTATTTATTATTATTATTATAAATACATTTTATTTATTTAGTATTTATTAATTAATTTATTCCAACAGATAAAACCAACTTTTCATTTGGATAACCCCAATAAATGCCACGTCATAACCCCATCCTCTGCCTATAAATCAACCCCCAACATCATAAAGCTCAATCCTATCCTAAACCAAAAACAAACACAACCAATAACCTTAAAATATTATCCAACATCCAATGGCGATTGCTGCATCTTCTTCTTCTTCTTCCTTATTTTCCACCTTCAAGTCATCCTCACCATCACAACCAATTCCAAGATTATCCAATCAAAATCTTCAGTTCAAACGCACCACCGTTACGGCTGCGTACGCCACAGCAGAGCGACCAACAACGAATGAAACAATGAGATCGTTCCGTACAAGTAACTCGAGTTCACTATACGATGTGCTTGGAGTTGGAATAGGAGCTGATATGCGAGAGATTAAATCGGCCTACAGGAGATTAGCAAGGGTGTTGCATCCTGACGTGGGTAACGGTGACTCGTCGGCCGACGAGTTTATGAAAGTTCACTCGGCTTATTCGACGCTTGCTGACCCGGAGAAACGAGCGGTTTATGATCGGAGTTTGGTGCAGAGAAGGATGGGAGGTTTGTCTCCGGTGATGTCTGGTGGTGGGTATAGAAGCCGGAGATGGGAGACTGATCAGTGTTGGTAGAAACCAAAGGCGGATCTTGAACGACAAACCTTGGACTGGACGGCTCAATACATATAAAATTATTCAGAAATCAAAAGATGTGGGGCCGGGAAATGGTCTGGCCACGTAAAAAGATCCGCCCAACTGGATTGTAGATTGTAACTTGATCGTGTTTTAGTGATCTTGTTTATGTAAATATGGAGATTAGAGTTTGAATTCAGTAACCGATCTCATGATGCTTTGATAGGTTTTGAAATCAGAGTTTTGAATTTTTGGGATTGGGGTTTTAATATATGAATTGTTAATTGTTAATCTCGATTTCGTTTTCATTTGAATATGATATTATTGACCAATTGGATGTTAGATTTTCGTTGCCGTTTTGAGTATTTCACTATAAATTTAAGAAGATATATATTTAACCTACTAGCTGACTGCCCGGGAGGTTCGGGGTTGAAATTCAATAATATTTAATGTCGGATGTCGTTGAGGATTATTAGAAAGGGGTTGGCGGTAGTTTTACGTGTTCACATCTTGAATACAACATGCCATGGAATTAGTCGAGTTTATAATAATCAGTAATCTATAAGATGATACAAACCTAGCTGTGAACAATGCATAGAGACGACCCGTCATTAACCACAAATAGTGCATCGAGTTTATAATAATCAGTAATAACACTCTCATATTAAAATCCCAAGCCTCAACTCCTAAACAATTCCACAAATGAATTACTAAAACAATAAGAACCCGATGTCAACCAAAACCATACATATTAAGTCATTTAATAAAAAACACATCACCTTGTTTGAGAATTGAGAGCATCTACTCATAAGGGATAAAAAGAGACAGACATACCTCTTTTCAAGATCTCCGTAAAGTAACCTACTACAAACTAATTATATTTCCTCTTCCTAATAACATTATCAACACAAGGTCCCAAGTAGATCTTACCGAACATGACTACGCCTATCATCGCCTCAACAACGTCTTCCGTAATCACCTAAATCGAAGTGGAAACATGAAACAACAGGACAATGTTCCACATAAGTTACGTACACAAACCCATGCTCTAGCAAATAAACTGTTCCCGAACTAAATACGAAGAAAAAACCAACAAAATTCTTATTTTAAGACTCATGACTAAAGAAAAAGCTAAGAAATTCTTACTCTAAGTATGCTTAACTATTATACTAACACTGAATGCAACTCACACTGAGAACTAAGCATTAACGCCCATGTCTTGCCCATTACAATTCTGTTGATTGCATAACGTCATCCTTCCCTCTAACTTCATGAATCTCATGGATCCTTCCCGTGTAATAGAAAACCCTTCCAGTGAGCGTAGTTTTTCCTGAATCGATGTGCGCCGATATCCCTATGTTTCTGTAACACCCCGAAATCTTGTTTCACCTAAATACGCCATTAGGCGTAATTGATAAAGTTTCGAAAGCGAATTTAGCGGTGGATGTTTTAGTCAACGGATAAAAACGAGACTAAAACCCACTACAAGATACTAATCTAATTAATGTTATAATCTAAAAGCAAACCGAGACCAAAACTTGAGGGACCATTGTTGCCAAATGACAAAGTGAGTTTTATTAATAATAATAAAACAATAAAAACACACACAAAGTGTGTGTGTGTCGTATGATGATCAGGAGATCATCTCCTCCAACAACCAAAACCCTAAACACTCAAATTCAAGCTCAAATCCAAGCCAAATCCAAGGGGTTTCGATGCATGAGCTAAAATCCGGATTATCCAAGCTTATTACACAAAAAGGTATCATTTATTTGGTGTAATTTGATGTTATAATTCGTTTACGATCATGGTGAAATTCTAGGGTTTTGGTAAAAACGTGAATTTATTGGTTTCTATGAGTTTCTATATGTTTGTAGACATCAAAGAAACCATAAAACATGATAAAAAGTTATGTATTGTATGATTCATGTGGATTAGGATGATACTTGTAGGTGTAGGTAGTGGGTTTTAACCCAAATGTTGAACTACACATGTATATGAAGAATCCTTGTACTAGTATGTGTTAACTTGTCATATAGATGTGCAAATTGATAAGTTGAACTTGTAATGATGATTAATCAAACAAATGGTGAAGTTTGAGAAGTCCATAAGGCTTAGAATTCACTTGCAAAAAGGGTGCACATGAAGTGTTTGATAAAATGCTTACATGAACTTGAATTGGGTCAAATAGTGTAAAATTCGTCACTCTTGACAGCCTTAGGTGATCACCTTGTAAAGGCCATATCTCATTCGTTATTAGGAGTCAGAAGACGAGCCTTATATCATTGAAAAGCTTGTTGCACATATTACACCACAGTATTACCAGGGGAGTCTGTTCCACTTTACTTTTTATTTTTTTTTCTACTTTATTTTTAGTTTCTTGTCGCTACACATTGAGGACAATGTGCAATTTTAAGTGTGGGGATGGGAACTGCGTTTTAGTATAGTTTGAGTCTTTATTTCAAAAAAAAAAAACAACCCGTATGAGGTGTGAAGGCCAATTCGGTAAGTATTATTCTAGCTAAGCTTAATGCGCGCCTTGGCGCCAAGTATGGCTAAAGCCATAGTTAAATTATGGGTTTGTAATAAAACTAAGTCCGTGAGGGCTTAGAAGCATTCAAATAAGTTATTAAGTAGAAAACAATTGATTTGAATCAAGTGGTGTCGTCATGGATGGCTAAATTGAAAGATTTACTAAAGGTTAAATGTGACACCCGGCAAATTCCGGTTAACAACGCTGTCTAGATTAAAGTCTACCTTAGCGAGTCACGCGTATATTATACTTAACTGGGTTAGTTGAGTCGTGTTACGGTTCGGGAACTGTTAGTTTAGTATAGAGGATCATTAGATGTTAGTCTAGAGGCTCATTAGATGTCAGTCCTTAACCAAGTGTACAAAGGGTGACGATTCGTAGAATCGTCAGAGCATAGGGAACATACAAGTCTTGAGTCCCGGGAATTGGTGATCGAGTGTGAATGTGTTTGTTTGCAAGTATTATGTGTTTACAATCATTATGTGATTTGTCGGTATGTGAAAATGTGTTAACATATGTTAAAACGGGGTTTAACGCGCAAAATACGCAGAACCAACCCCTATAGGCGATTAGGGAGGGCTAATCGCCTATAGGGAAGGCGAGTAGGGTTCTCCATTGGGCGAGTAGGCCCTAATCGCCTATACTATAGGCGATTAGGAGCCCTATTCGCCTGATGCTGCTGCATACTCGCCTGTAACGTACCTGACGACTAAAAACGCCTATAAATACAATACTTGACCTCCTAAACTTCATTATAACAACCCTAGTCGTCCCACAACTCGTCCCAACACACACACAACCTCTGGAACACGATTTTGGATCAAAACACAAGATTTCAAGCCTATTACATCAATCTATCATAAACCTAAGGTGTGGTTTTCATTCATACAACCTTTAATAATATTTTTATTGAATCCCTAATGGTCCAGACCTGTTTATAAATGTATGTGTCTTCTGAAATTCGTAAATAATCATTGTTAATTGGATTCTAGCTATTATGCATGTTGTATGTGTGTTTATAATTAAAAGATAGGGTTTTTGTGAATCAAGAAGGATTGTTAGCATGATATTAAGGTAGTTACAGATTGATGATGATAGCATGTTGATGAGATCTGAGTAATTGTTCATTAGGGATACGGTTATGCATGTTAATGTGATGTTTCATGCTATGTGCATTGTTTTTGGGATACATGGTTGCATGCAGGGCTGATAGAACGAGGTTAAACGAAGGATTTTGATTGAAATATGTTTGATATGGTTGTTTGATTGATATTTGATGTTTACACACGTTCTGGATCTGATTTGGAGTGTTAAACGCGCGAAAAACTGGAACAGCTGGGCTAAAGGCGAGTAGGGATCCTATTCGCCTATACTATAGGCGAATAGGAATCTAATCGCCTGATATGGGAGCCTATTCGCCTATAGTATAGGCGAGTAGGGGCCTAATTGCCTTTACTTCATGTATTTACGATCCTAATTGCTAGTTAAGCCCTGAATTGCATGCCTTACGACGTAATCGCCTATAAACTCATGAATTGCATACCGCATGACCCTAATCGCCTATAGTATAGGCGATTAGCCTTCCTAAATGCCTGTTCACCGACGTAATCACTAGTTGACTTTTCCTAATCGCCTGTACTGCTGCTGTAAGTGTAATTTAGCATTTCGGGACCCGATTGGACACCTAGAAACATGCTAGGAACCCCGTAACATACCTAGTAACTTGGTAATATGTGCTCGGACTTGTTTATGTGATACTTGAACTACGTGCTACAACTTGTTGGACTTTAACGTATGTTAAGTGTGATTGCATGATTGTATGTTTGTGAGTGCAAGTATAACACGGGGAGTCTCGGGTCACCAATGGGATGTCGAGTCTTGTACATTGGGTTAATTTAACAGTCACGGTGTTTTCAAACGAACTTGGTTATGGTCTGGACATCTAGGGACTAACTAACCTACGGGTTATTAGTCTAAGTGCTTGTAACTGTCATATGTTAGGTCGCCGCTTTACGGGGCTAGCATAGCTTGCTGATCTTATTCGTATTTTCGAAGTAACGCAACCTACATGTGTTAAACTTATGTTTTGGTAACAACTGTCATACTATGGGTTTCTATGGTTTACTATACGATCTTTGGAAGTCCCGGGGGAAACCATGAATGTGCGGGTTAGCACAACGGGGAAATTTGAATAGATCTATTGGGAGTAACCAACCCCGCTCGTCGGCTTGGAGGGCCGGGCGAGTGCATATTGTCTCAAACAGGAACATGTTTACTATTCGGGCACAACATCTGGTTTGCGAGTTAGTAATGGTTTTCCAATCGTTGTAGTAATAAAACATACGCCTAGCTAGCGTACTTTGGTTTGCAAATTGATATACTATGGACAGGTTGAACTTGGTACTTTAATTACAAACCTGTAAACTCACCAGCATTTTTGTGCTGACGTAACTCTTACATGTTTTCTCAGGTCGCTAAGGTAGCACTACGGAACTAGGGCGCACGCGTCTGCACGCGTCTGCACGGCGTCTAGTTACGATTGCATGGTTTTCAAACATTGAATAATTTGGTTTACTTTTGGATTATGTTTTGAGAATAAGCTTCCGCTGTAATTGGGGATTTAAACTATGTTTTTGAAATTGCATATGTTCATTTAGACTTGTTTATTGTGATCGTTGACTTGGATCCTGGTTTGTCATGCGCCTCGCGGTAAAACTCCGCAAGTGGATTTTGAGGGTGTGACAGATTGGTATCAGAGCCAATGGTTATAGTGAACTAGGACTGCATGTAGAGTCTAGTCTATAGCCGAGTCGCACACACTAGACGATCACATAGTACTAAACATTATGGTGGATTACGTATGGCCTTGTCGGGGTGTCTATAAATCATCTGACCTTCCTATGTTACATCATCTGTTCTATCTTAGGTCGGGTTACTTGCTCTCTAGGCAGTGTGGTATATTGGGGTAAATCGTGTACTTTTGAGATTTGTCCAAGGCTCGGACATCTCCCTTTCATACTCCAATAGAAACACTTGCCATAAACTACCGTAGCATTACGGTGTATAGCTAAGAGTCTATGTTCGGTGATTTGAACTTTGAACTAGGAGAACACTTGGAGGACCATGTAGAGCGGTTTATCATTTTGGGTGCACACAAAATCATAAACCGAAATACATGAAAGCCCTAATGAGCTCTGGGTTTGAATGGATAGTCCTGAGTTGGATCTAGCTTTGATCTTGTAAATGCTAGTGGTTACCATTAGCTGCGAAACTAAATTTTCTCGTCCTTTCTGTTAGAATCATGTCTGGAGTACGAGGAGGACGTGGAGGTGGTCGCGCTGGTGGACGTGGTGGTGGTCGTGGTGGTGGTGGTCGTGGAGGTGTAAACCTAACACAAGAAGATCTGAACAACTTACTGCAAGCTGCCTTTCAGTTAGGGCACAATGGTGGTGGTAAGTTGATTTATCCACTTTTGCCTCATTGGTGAACCTTGTTTACATCCTTCGTGGTTTCTCATGCGTTTTATTTCAGGTGGTCCTGTTAACCCACCCCCACCTATGTGTACCTACAAGATGTTTCGGGACTGTAAGCCCCAGGAATTCTCTGGCACTGAGGGTGCGGTGAGTTTGCTCAGGTGGCTGGAAAAGGTGGAGTCAGTGTTTCTGATGTGCAACTGTCTCCCAGAGGATCGAGTCAAGTATGCTGCTGCGTTATTCCAGGATGTTGCTTTGACCTGGTGGAACAATATCACCCAGAATATGGGTATAGGGGAGGCTTATGCTATGCCTTGGGAAAATTTTGTTCAACTACTGAAGCGAGAGTACTGTCCAAGGGAAGAAGTTCAGAAGCTAGAGCACGAGGTGTGGAATCTCAAGATGACCGGGTCAGAGATTGAAAAGTATACGGTAAGACGTAATGAGTTGGCAGTGCTGTGTCCTGATCTGCATGTGCCAGAATACAGGAGGATTGAACACTATATCTCGGGGCTAGTACCAGAGATCGCAGGATTGGTGGCTGCGGGGAATCTTCCTACATATTCAGAGGTAGTCCGATCAGCTCACAGGATGACAAACTTGAAGGTGAATGAGGGTATCTTGCCTGCTAAGGGTTCGACTGTCAAGGCCCCGGAGAATAACAAGCGTAAATGGGATAATGAGGGGAAAGGATCTGTGCCAGCCTCATCACAACAGGGTAAGAGGTTCGATAGCGGGGGTTCTTCTTCTTCTGGTACCAAACCGGGTGGTTATGCGGGGAGATTACCTAAGTGCAACAAATGTGGGCGTCATCATCAGGGGGACTGCGACCGTAATCGTTGCCATCGCTGTCAGCGACTTGGGCATTTTGCTAAAGATTGTCGGGCGACACTTCCATCGACCCAGGCTCCAATTACTAACTCGGCTCCTACTGCTCAAGGAAATACGGGGAAACAGGGTTGCTACAACTGCAGGGAGACTGGGCATTACAAGAAGGAGTGCCCGAAACTGAAGCAGGGCGGGGATGTGAGGGATAGAAACGGTAACGGGAACAACGGGGGCGGTGGCAGGAATGCACGTGCCTTCTTCATTGGAGCCGCAGAGGCTAGACAGGATCCTGACACAGTTACCGGTACGTTCCTTCTCAATAATCGCTCTGTTAGTGTTTTATTTGATTCCGGTGCCGATAAAAGTTTTATATCTATGGAAGTTAGTCGACTGCTAGATGTAGTACCCGTACCATTAGAGGCTAAGTATATAATTGAGTTGGCTGACGGTAAAAAGATTGAAGCTACTTGTATCCTTCGGGAGTGTCAACTAGAGTTGTCGGGTTTGTCGTTCCCCATCGACCTTATGCCGGTACCTTTGGGTAGTTTTGACGTTGTTGTAGGCATGGATTGGTTGTCTTTGTATCGCGTTGAGATCGTTTGTTACGACAAGATTATTCGGATTCCCCTCCCTGATGGAGAATTCCTTTCTGTGTACGGTATCAAGGGCGGTGCTCCGCTAAATCTCATCTCCAGCATGAAAGCCCTTAAGTATCTTCGAAAGGGTTATTCAGCCGTTTTGGCACTTTTATCTGTTTCCTCTACCGATGAGAAGAAGATCGACGATATTCCTGTTGTACGCGAGTTTCCTGATGTATTTCCCGATGACTTATCTGGTCTTCCTCCCCATCGTCAGGTGGGATCCTATTCGCCTATAGTATAGGCGAGTAGGGGCCTAATTGCCTTTACTTCATGCATTTACGATCCTAATTGCTAGTTAAGCCCTGAATTGCATGCCTTACGACGTAATCGCCTATAAACTCATGAATTGCATACCGCATGACCCTAATCGCCTATAGTATAGGCGATTAGCCTTCCTAAATGCCTGTTGACCGACGTAATCACTAGTTGACTTTTCCTAATCGCCTGTACTGCTGCTGTAAGTGTAATTTAGCATTTCGGGACCCGATTGGACACCTAGGAACATGCTAGGAACCTCGTAACATACCTAGTAACTTGGTAATATGTGCTCGGACTTGTTTATGTGATACTTGAACTACGTGCTACAACTTGTTGGACTTTAACGTATGTTAAGTGTGATTGCATGATTGTATGTTTGTGAGTGCAAGTATAACACGGGGAGTCTCGGGTCACCAATGGGATGTCGAGTCTTGTACATTGGGTTAATTTAACAGTCACAGTGTTTTCAAACGAACTTGGTTATGGTCTGGACATCTAGGGACTAACTAACCTACGGGTTATTAGTCTAAGTGGTTGTAACTGTCATATGTTAGGTCGCCGCTTTACGGGGCTAGCATAGCTTGCTGATCTTATTCGTATTTTCGAAGTAACGCAACCTAAGGTGAGTTTACGGCCCCTCTTTTAACTGGTTTCACTTTTTTGGGGGAGAAAACATGTGTTAAACTTATGTTTTGGTAACAACTGTCATACTATGGGTTTCTATGGTTTACTATACGATCTTTGGAAGTCCCGGGGGAAACCATGAATGTGCGGGTTAGCACAACGGGGAAATGTGAATAGATCTATTGGGAGTAACCAACCCCGCTCGTCGGCTTGGAGGGCCAGGCGAGTGCATATTGTCTCAAACAGGAACAGGCTTACTATTCGGGCACAACATCTGGTTTGCGAGTTAGTAATGGTTTTCCAATCGTTGTAGTAATAAAACATACGCCTAGCTAGCGTACTTTGGTTTGCAAATTGATATAGTATGGACAGGTTGAACTTGGTACTTTAATTACAAACCTGTAAACTCACCAGCATTTTTGTGCTGACGTAACTCTTACATGTTTTCTCAGGTCGCTAAGGTAGCACTACGGAACTAGGGCGCACGCGTCTGCACGGCGTCTAGTTACGATTGCATGGTTTTCAAACATTGAATAATTTGGTTTACTTTTGGATTATGTTTTGAGAATAAGCTTCCGCTGTAATTGGGGATTTAAACTATGTTTTTGAAATTGCATATGTTCATTTAGACTTGTTTATTGTGATCGTTGACTTGGATCCTGGTTTGTCATGCGCCTCGCGGTAAAACTCCGCAAGTGGATTTTGAGGGTGTGACATTAAAACTAAAAACCGGGTCATAATGAAACAATCCGGATAATGTTTTTAGTTAAACAAGCGTCTAACGAGTTGGCAATATGACCCTTATGCTTTTGTGTGGTCAAATAGCATTTTGTATAACCCATGACCTTAACGGGTCGATTTGGGTAAAATCGACATAAACATTTAAATCTGAGAACCAGGTCATAATGAGACAAACAGGACTATGTTTTCAGTTAAATAAGTGTCCAATGGATGACAATATAATTCTTATGTTTTTAGAATTGTCAAAAAGGGTTTTGGCCCAGTGAACGACCGTTCATCTGGAGTGAATAGCCGTTCATGCCTTCTGAGTAGATTTGGATGAAAAACGACACAAGCCTTTGAACACCCGAAAGGGAGACTTGATGGCCATGACCCACGGCGGGACATCTTCTAAACCTGTTTGTTTGGTCGTTTGACCATATTGGTTCCGTTTGACACATATTAGCATATTAACTGATCTAAATGCATTATTATCAATCTCACTGACTATTCTTTGTGTAATGGTGCTAGGTATACATTCGTTGGATGTTCCGGAGCAAGGATCAAGTCACGAGAGAACCGAGCACACCTGAACACTTAAAAAGCTTCCGCAATAGACCGTCCTATTTAAAACACAAACTGTAATACAAGTTTTAGTAGATAAAAATATAAAAACAAAAATTGGTGGGATTCATTGAGTTATGTTTCTTTGTAGTTACCAAAGTTTTAATAGGGAGTGATTTTAGTTAAGGCCTAAACTCGGAAATTTAAATGACAAATCTCAGGTTTACGGGTTAAGGTCTTACAAGTGGTATCAGAGCCACTGGTTTGAGGGATCTGAGTGTCAAGAAGGATACTTGGACTCAAACTGTGCGCTTAAGTGTTGAAGGGTGTTCGGTTCGAGGCTTGATCAAGGAATCCGGTAAGTAATGCCTGTAATAACATCCGGTTTGATCGGAAATTGTTATAGGTAATCAATAGTGATATCGTGTAGATACACGCTATCCAAAAAAAAACTATGCAAGGAAATGGTTAGGTACTCATGGGGCCTATCCAAAAGATTGATTCGGGCAACGAAAATCTCGCATAACAAGAATTCTAACATCACTATTGTAGTGATACATACTAATACTGAAATGTCATGTTACTAATTAATTGAAATTATAAATGTGACAGGGATGATAACATTTTATTTGATCGAGAGAGGATCAAATGATTCACCAAACGAGGTTGTAGAGGGTTCGGGAGCACGGCTGATGGCATGCTCACTAAGGACCAAGTCAAGTAACGACTCGGGTTAATGGATCAGTAACAAAAGGGAACACGGGAGAAAGTTTCAAAAAGGTACATGCTCGAAATCATAGTAGGTGCATTAGTATGCAATTATCACCTGTAGATTGGTAATTGCATATGCAAGTAATAAGCAAAATGTGAAGGTGCATAGTTCACGACAATGAACGATCAATGCCCAAACTTAACTTGAACCTCGAGACCGGGTTGGGGGTAATCATCCCAAACTAATGTTTAGAAAGGCGTCGTGATCATACCAATGAGTGTGATCACACAAAGCTTATTAAAACGAAAACACATCGCTTTTCCTTAATGAATGAAGTTAAAAAGCCAACATTGAATAATTTATCAAGGAAGGGTTTTACCAAAATAAAATAGGGGGCACAAGCATGAGCTGAAAATTTGCTTGCAAAGGGTGTGATGTCTTAATTATAATAAGTCCGTGTGTACCATATGCGAATTACTTACCCTGGCCAGGTAAGTGTTAAACATATGATACCATGGGTTTCTTATGATTAATACATATACAACCTATGTAACAAAGGCTTAGTAAATGTGAGGTGCCGGGGGGATTTTGGACGTAGTCCACTGTCTAACACGGCAGGGATGCGATCCATGCAAGACCTTGAGCAAGGCACCAGCTAGAATACGCTGGGCTAGCAAAGAGGACAACAAACTGGAGCGTTTGGACGTAGTCCACTGTCTAACACGGCAGGGATGTGAACCATGCAAGACCGTGAGCGAGGCACCAGCTTATACGCTGGGCTAGCAAAACGGGCAATATGCGATACAAGTTATCCGGGATTGATACAAAGATTGACTTGAACCTTAATCAAGGTTTAGCCATAAAGAGATTCAGTTTGGAAATAGACTTGAACCTTAATCAAGGTTGAGCCATAAACAGATTTAGCTTGAAAACAGACTTGGACCTTAATCAAGGTTAAGTCATAATTAAACTCGGACTTTTATAGAAGGTTAAATTCGTAAAGAGGGACTTGAACCTTAATCAAGGGTTGAGTCATAATCACATTCGGGTAAGTCGTGGATCTTCGGATTAATGACCTAAAACAATGAGTTGGGGTCGTGATAGGCCAGTAAATCATTCAATCTCATGTAAACTGTGAAAACATTGGATTGTATAATCGGTACAATCTAATGAAAATCGGGATAATAAGAGATTAGTCGATACAATACGTTGCAATGACGAATCAACACCAGGTTTTATGAAAAGGAAACCGACCTCAATTTATATTGAGATCGGTAATCAGAAAGAGGACTTTTAGAAACTAAGCGTTCTAAGTATATAAACGATTTGAAATCTAAAACTCAAAAGTCTTTAAACGGGTCGGTTGGGGCAATGACCACCAATCGAGTTAGCAAAACAGGAACTAGGGTAAACCAAATAAATGGCAAATTCTTAAAATAAGGATTAGCCAAAGAAAGGAAAATGTTAAGGTAAAGCAAGGTTCGTTTATAACATTCTAGCAAACCAAAAGAAAGACGGTAGTTGGATTCGGGGATGAATCCAAGATGCTAGAAAACGGCTATGTTAAAAAGCCGGGTTAGTCTTGGAAACCAAGACAAATTACTATAGAAGCATAGACATGTATGCATATGCATGCTACAACCAAGTATTACAGTAGATGCCCTAAGGTGCATGATAGAATGGCCCCTTAAACCGTTACATCATTCGGGATAAGGGTAGACGGGGATAGTCTACAGATCTAAGGAAGACCTATGAAGAACATAAGTAGCTAAAATGTCGGGTAGGGGGTAAGTATGTAGGTATTGCCCCTAGTTAACTGAAAGAATAGAGTAACTGAAGTCACATTATGAAAGCTAAGGCTTTCATATAATAATCGAAAGGTTAGAAAGCCGAGTAAAGGGATGATAGCCCTAGGTATATAATACTAATTAGTGACAAGGCTTTAAAACGACAAAACAGCGAGTGGTCCTAAAATTTGGTTTGGGGATATACTAAAATTCCTCATGATAACCAAAACAACTACAAGAGAAAGGTTTCGGGGACGAAACCTCTTTAAGGGGGGTAGAGTTGTAACACCCCGAAATCTTGTTTCACCTAAATACGCCATTAGGCGTAATTGATAAAGTTTCGAAAGCGAATTTAGCGGTGGATGTTTTAGTCAACGGATAAAAACGAGACTAAAATCCACTACAAGATACTAATCTAGTTAATGTTATAATCTAAAAGCAAACCGAGACCAAAACTTGAGGGACCATTGTTGCCAAATGACAAAGTGAGTTTTATTAATAATAATAAAACAATAAAAACACACACAAAGTGTGTGTGTGTCGTATGATGATCAGGAGATCATCTCCTCCAACAACCAAAACCCTAAACACTCAAATTCAAGCTCAAATCCAAGCCAAATCAAAGGGGTTTCGATGCATGAGCTAAAATCCGGATTATCCAAGCTTATTACACAAAAAGGTATCATTTATTTGGTGTAATTTGATGTTATAATTCGTTTATGATCATGGTGAAATTCTAGAATTTTGGTAAAAACGTGAATTTATTGGTTTCTATGAGTTTCTATATGTTTGTAGACATCAAAGAAACCATAAAACATGATAAAAAGTTATGTATTGTATGATTCATGTGGATTAGGATGATACTTGTAGGTGTAGGTAGTGGGTTTTAACCCAAATGTTGAACTACACATGTATATGAAGAATCCTTGTACTAGTATGTGTTAACTTGTCATATAGATGTGCAAATTGATAAGTTGAACTTGTAATGATGATTAATCAAACAAATGGTGAAGTTTGAGAAGTCCATAAGGCTTAGAATTCACTTGCAAAAAGGGTGCACATGAAGTGTTTGATAAAATGCTTACATGAACTTGAATTGGGTCAAATAGTGTAAAATTCGTCACTCTTAACAGCCTTAGGTGATCACCTTGTAAAGGCTATATCTCATTCGTTATTAGGAGTCAGAAGACGAGCCTTATATCGTTGAAAAGCTTGTTGCACATATTACACCACAGTATTACCAGAGGAATCTGTTTCACTTTACTTTTTATTTTTTTTCTACTTTATTTTTAGTTTCTTGTCGCTACACATTGAGGACAATGTGCAATTTTAAGTGTGGGGATGGGAACTGCGTTTTAGTATAGTTTGAGTCTTTATTTCAAAAAAAAAAAAAAAGTCCCTGATTTTTTGTGCATTTTATATGGAAAATGATAGTTAAATTGGGATTTTTGGTTTTCAAAATATTATATATATGAGAATATAAATAGATTGAAAGCGTGTTTGCTTAAGATGTGTCGGTAGGCCCAGCTAGCTTTGAAAGGTCCTAGGATTGTTCTTAATATACCTTAATAAATCATGAAATCTTGTGGGTTCTCATCTTAGGAGAAACGGTTGAACTGAAACCGCTGATAGAAATTAGAGGTACCACTGTAGGTTGAAAGCCCATATGTATTATTAATTAAATGGCACACTTGATCATTTTTATGAGAATAAATCCGGTGAAAAGTGGCGCAAAAAAAAAAAATCCACATGTCCATCAATTGAGCTAGACCAAAAAAAAAAAAAACTGAAGCCTCTGATCGAAACTCCCTCGAGGTCAAGTTGAAAAAAAAATACCGAAGCTCATGCTGTCGCTCTTGGGGATGGTGACTCTGATTGAGACAACCTCTGGGTCAGGTATGAAAAAAAAAATGTGTCTAAGCTCATAAACTTCATCCATCATCCATCATAAATTTAATTTCTAATACATTAGGGAGTTTAGTTTGCAGTGGTTGGAAAATCTATATGGTTTAACCTTTGCTTCGAAAGCTTGAGGTGGGATTGGGTGAAGCTGGATATCTTGAGTGTGAGACCCATAGATTGATTGTAATAATATGAACTTAATTGCTTTACATTATTGGGGCCTGATTATCTAGTGGTTGGGTTTAGGTGGACAACGATACCGACAGTTTTGGTTGATGCGTAATTAGATCATAATTAATGAACCTAAAAGTTTTTGAAACTAAGAATTCTAATTATGATTCCATTGCAGTCTTTTTTAGGGACGAAAAAGGTTTCAGTGTGGGGATGTTTGATGTGTCGTAAAACACATCTATTCTCCTATGTATTTTGAGTTATAATTGAGTCTTTTGTATATAGTTTTTAATAGTTTTTAATAGTTTTAGGCGTGTATTCGTTTGTTTGTTTTCTTTATCATTGTATATTTTTTTTATTAGTTTTTAGTACTTATTTATTTATTTTATTATTTTATAGGTGTTCGTGAAAAATGAGCTAAAAAAAAGAATTTTAATTGAGACACGAGCACTTGAGAGCATGTGTTCATGGACGTTGGAGCGTAAACGAGCAACTTTGATCGAGCCAAGAACACCTAATACGAGAGCATGGAGTAATAACAATATATATAAATAATATAATAGTATATAATATACTATAATAATAATAATAATAATAAAAAGGGAATCTATGAGACAAAATAAAGGTCACGAGACCTTGATTTGAATTATGTTTTCCGAAAATAATAATAATAATAGACAAAAAGAAAATGTGACCCTTGAGGTCGGTCACGACTCATGAACCAAGGCCCAAAAATAAAAAGGCAATTATTGTAGGGCAACATTAGAGAGAGGATATAAAATCACAACATTATTCTTGAAGTCAGGGGAGCCGCAGCAGAGTTGATCGACCAAAAAGAGAGAGGCTGCCAAATTGATCCTAAGGAGCTTTGAAAGAGAGAAGGTACCGGGCGCACGAAAGATTAATTATTTGAAGACCCGGGGTTTGTTTTATCGTTTTAATTATTTAGAGACATGATGAAATTGTTTTTCATAGACTTTGAATTTATGTTTCTAATTATAATTATGAACTAGACTTTCATGGTTGCTTAGGTTTATGAACTAGACACGTCTTATGCATTATTTAATGATTTTTGGTTTTTAATTTGATGTGTAGGATTACATGATTTTAATTTTATTGTTGAATTTGATATATGTGTGTTAGTGTTGATTTTATTTGAAGTTTGTTTATTGGTTTTGTGGAGCTAGGCATGTAGAGATACCCCCTAGGTCTTGAAATCAATCTAGTTCGTCAACTTAGGTTAGCGTGCTAGTATTTGGAGTTGGATTACGACACAAGTATAACAAACTAATATAATAAATTAACTAAGACATGCAGTCCATTCTTGAGGGTGAGAAATCTAACTCGAGTTTGCTAGGTAACTAACTAGGCATTGTTCGGTAGTTGGCAAGCGCTAGGGCGGGAGTCGCTACTTGTCCGTGTTTAGAGTTTTCCTAGGTTTTCTTCAGTAGAGTTTAAGTCTGCTTCATAGTTTGAGGGTTTTAATCCAGGGGAGGTTTTAATCTGATTTCTATGGGATTTTGGTACGCTAGGGTGATCCGGATCCATCTTAGCATTTCTACACTTGTCCCGCCTTACGTCTAGTGAGCTATCTTTGACAGGAGGTTTATTAGATAAGAATAGGGTCTTAAGTTAATTACCAGATTCAGGATTTATTGCTAGTGTCTAGGGATTTTACCTAAGTAACCAGCCTTCTTCCTATCCGATTTTTCCAAGTTCCTAGTTCCTATAAGAAGTTGAGGTTATTTTAATTTAGTTTCTTCTAAGTTTATAATTAGTAGTTTAAAATACCCCCCATTTAAGTATATATTTATTTAGGCTAGTATTCGGTAGAGGTTGTGATCTAGAGCTGCATTCGCGTCTTTGGGTTCGATACTCGGTCTTATCTGTTTACTGCTTTGCGATCGGTACACTTGCCGTGCGTGTGTAGTTTTTAGGTGAGTCGTTTTAATTAAAGCTTGTGTTATTTATATATATATATATATATATATACATTTACACACATCAGTATATCCCATTGTTGGCATCAACAGATACTGCAGTTAAGATCTGTCCTGGAAAAGGGCCTTTTAAGAAACAACCATCAACCCCTAGTATGTCTCTCAAACCAGCTTTAAAACCCTGTTTTAATGGCCCTAGGCAGACATAGATTCTCCTGAATTGCCTTGTGGGGCTGCTAGGGTTAGGTTCACTCTCAACATCAATCTTAACAGTAGTACCTGGGTTAGCTCTCATCAACTCAGCACCATAATCCCTTAGCTGCCTATATTGGGCACTGTAATCACCATTAAGCTTAGCAGTTGCTATTGCCTTAGCCCTGAAGATCTGATGACCTGTTACCTGAATTTGGTATTTGTTCACCATGATTTCTTGGAGTGATTTTATCCTAATTTCTGGATTTGTCCGAAGAATATTCTCAATCTTTCTTGCAAGCCAACTTACTGTGCACAAATGAACATCCCTTGTTTGGATGCATTCATGCTTCTTGTGAAGTGTGACAATAATCCATGTGCCCTTTTCTTTCAGATTTGAGGCATGCAACACCCAAGGACATGTGGGTTCTTCCTTACTTTTAGAAGTTTGTCCCCCTTTATCTTCAACTACCACCAATTCTTTACAAGTATGGGCCCCACCATCTGTATCCTTCCTTTTACCACTTGACCTAGTCTTTACACCACTTGAATTTACCACTTTGTCCTTCTGCTTTGACCTAGTCTTTACACCACTTGAATTTCCCACATTATCCCCTTGTGCCATAGGTTTTACACTCCTAGGATTCAGACCATTACAACACACCCTAAATCTCCTTCCTTCATTTCTTACTATATGCAACTGCCTCCTAGTCTTTATTGCATAATCCTTCATCATATTCTTAATGGTTTTTTTATCAGGAAAACATTGTCCAAGTGAGAATGGACAATCTGGACTCCCCTCTGAACCAAAAGCTTTTCTTTCCCTCCTTTTTCTCCTACAAGCCCTATTAGCTCTCTGCAAAGTGTTGCTCTCTTCTTCATCACTGAAACTATCAAAATTATCTAAGTCTATGTCAATGTCTTCCTCAAGTGGGTCAACATTTTCATCATCACTAGCATTAAAGTCAACAGCAGCCTTATATTCATCCATGTTAACCTCAATATCATCATCTGCATTGTCCTGATCAACTATGAAGTCTCTATCCTCCCCATCATGACCCTCATTATTATCCTCACCACTACCCTCATCACTACCCTCATCACCAGGAAAATAATCACCATCATCTGGATCAGGGTTTACATGAGTACCCTGTTTCCCCTTGTTCTTCCTAATGGCCACAAGTCTTCTACCACATTCTTGAAGTATATAAGAACCACTACTATGACTGCCCTCACCACCCTCATCCCTACCATCATCAACACCCTGATCATCTTCCTGATAAAAGTTTGCCTCGTGTATGACACATGTTTCAGTAGGATCAGGCTGTGTTGCCTGGGTTATGACACCTAAATCACTAGGATCAAGCTGTGTTGGATTACTTGAATTGGAAGAGGTTAGAATAGGTTGAACATAAATTTCTATCATCCTATGTTTTACAGCAGCTGTCAACATTCTATTATAATCAGTTTCATCGTTCAATGGTCTTAACCCAAAGTCTAAATCCTCACCTGGAACTTTAAAATAATACCTAAAAATGGAAATATCCTCTTCTGAATAACCAAGTTCTAATACCATATCATTCAACATTGTAGAAACATTACCATCAACATAATCAATATATGCCAGTTTACCACCCACATATCTACTATCTGGAAAATCAGTCAGCTCACCACCATAATGCAATTCCACTGAAAAAAACTGATGATTGTCACCTGAAAACAAAAAAAATATTCTTGATCATGTTAGGCAGAGGTGATCGTGTGGAGACAACAACGATCATGACAAAGCAACAATAAGCAACAATAACTTACGGTATTCAAGCCGAGGATTGAAATCAGCACCCTTGTCTCGAAACCTCCACATTATTGAGCAGAGATGAAGACGAAGAACGTGGAAGACGAGGAAGAAACAAACGACGAAGAAGAAGAAGTTGATAGTTAGGGTTTTTTACTGGATTAAAATGATTGATCAGGGTAAGAAAAGGGGTTTTAAAACGTTATAACATGAAAGGACGAAAGTACCCCTCAGACTTAACTGAGTTTTTCTTCTTCGTCAGAAACTCTGTTAAATATGGGTCATTTTTGTAATTTTCGATCTGTGAGGGGTGCTTTTGGCACAAAATTCAAAAAAGTGACCAAACAACCAATTTGAGCCAAACCTGAGGGGTCATTTTGGCAATTTATTCGTTACAAAAATGAAGCATATGTAACTTCATAGCTAGTCACATGTAATTCTTTGTAAAAGAATTATTGTTCAAAAAGTAAAAAAAAAAAAAAAAAACAATAAAAGAAATAATATTTGATGGGTTACCAATAGAAATTGACAACACGTCTCACCAAATTAGGAAGTTGAGAAAGAAATGAGGACACAATATTTTAAATGAAAAGAAGATATAGGTAATATGTGTCAGGAGAAACTAGTGGTGTGAAATGATTGCTGCAACATTGATTCTTACAACCTTCACTTGACAATACTACCATTCCTCTTCATACAAACAAAAAGCCATGTCCTTTTTAATAATATAAAATACCTTAATGAATCTCAGCCATAGATTGACATTGATCAAGGGTGGAGATAGAGTTTCTTGGGTTTCTCCAACTCAAGAAAGTTTCTAAATTATATATATATATATATATATACACACACACACACATGCAAATACCAACGGGTATATCTGATACCCGCGGATATGCTCTATAACCGACGGGTAATGCCCCACAAAAACCCGACGGGTAATGGGACGGATATGATATGAGATTTTATAACCAGATATGGATATGATATTAGCCAAACCTGACCCTTACCCGACCCGTTGCGATCCTTAGTGACAATACGCATAAAGAAAACAATATGGGCTAAATTCGGAAAATTATAAATCAGGAACTACATTCATAATTTGGCCCAAAATACTTGTTTATTCTAATTTAAATATTCTATTGGAATTTAATTTTTTATACAATTATATATTATGTCGCTTTCATTTTGTATTAAGAGGTGCATGTTTATCCAATGGGCTCAGAAGTCACGAGACATAAAAAGTCCAAACCTTCCAGAAATATTTGTTTTATATTTCTAATTTAAATATTCTATTGGAATTTAATTTTTTATACAATTATATATTATGACGCTTGCTGACCCGGAGAAACGAGCGGTTTATGATCGGAGTTTGGTGCAGAGAAGGATGGGAGGTTTGTCTCCGGTGAGGTCTGGTGGTGGGTATAGGAGCAGGAGATGGGAGACTGATCAGTGTTGGTAGAGATATAATAGGGTTTCAAGTTCTGGATTATTGTAAATTATGGAGGTTAAAGTAGTTAGAATTTAGTAATTGGTCTCATAATGTTTTGATAGATTTTGAAATCAGTCTGTTGAATTTTGGGTTTAGATTTTCAATAATTGTTGATAGCTAATCTCATCTCGTTTTACCTTCCAAAAAAAAAAAGTTAATCTCGATTTGGTTATCATTCGAATATGATTTCTTGACCAATTGTGTTTTAGATTTTCTATTTCCGTTTTAAGTATTCGACTATAAATTAAGAATATTAAACTAATTTATTTATATCTTCACGGTAGCATCTAAATGATATTTTTATAAAAGCAACAGAAGATATTACTTTTTAGTTAATATATACGAGTGAGAATGTCCGCACGTTGCTGCGGGTTTTTTTATTATTTCATTTTATTTTTTTATTTTTTTTTGCAACGGTTGCGCAGTTCGTTTCACATATGTAAATGTTTTGTTATATTAACCTTATCTAGCTTGCCAAAATCTAATCCGTCAAAGTTCTTGAAGGTGAGATTTGGTGACAGAACAAATCTGCAAATGGACACATTGAAAAATATAATATGTAAATATAACAATTTGCCAATAATATTGTGTGATATACCTGTTCTAGATATCAGCTTCCCTTTGGCCAAGTCTCGGGGTATCAACAGTCAGGACAATCGTCTTAAAACCAGCCTTTTCAGCTCGTTTCACCAGCTGAGTTACAACAATCCCGTCTTTATACACCAAACAATTGGCAGAAACATTTAGGGAACAATTAAGTTAAAATTGGAACTGTCAGATGAAATAATTTGTGTGTATGTTTGTATAATCTTGGAAAAGATAGGAGGGAGTAAGAGACTCACATAGAGCTGAAAAAACCGAACCGGGACCAGTTGAAGCAACCTCCTCGACACTGGATGTACCCCATGAGGACAATGTCCGGAAAACAAATGGTGTACAATGTAAAAAACTGAAATTCAAACGTAGAAAACGGAAAAAATGATAAACTTGAAGGAAGAAAAACAGTGGAAAATAAATTTAATATAAGAGGGTAATTAAAGGGAATAAACCATTATGGTTCCAGCAGTTGCTGATGCTCTTGCAACGTACGATGAGTTTCGAAGCGCCTTTTCAAAGCAATTATGTTAAAAGGAAGGGTGAACATGTAACTTTCTATACCCTTCATCTATTTTGTTGAAGCTCGTATGGAACTAATAATTCATCTAAATAATCAGATAATCATAAGCAGAACCCATTAATCAGTTTCAAAATGCCAATACCAAGACAAAGATGCTTGCACGTTAGCAAAAGCATGCAAACTTCATTCACTTGACATACCTTACAAGTCCTCATTTCCTACATCTCAGCAGGTAAAAGTCGATTTCACGGCCGTTGAAGCAGGAGGCAGTGTCGTTCACCTCACTATCACCACAACCTTTTTTACCATCTTTACCCTGCGCAGTGTAAACTTGTTCAAGATTAAGTTGCAAAGTGTTGATCAAATTCTTGTTGTATTTGGCCTGTTGCTGCCACGTGACAGTCTCCATGGCTAGCTGTTCCACTTGCAGTTCGAGTTCCATGATTTTCTTGTTGATGTTTTCCACCTCGGCTTCTTTTTCTCGAAGTTTCTGAAAGAATTTATCTTCAATGTGTGAGATTATTTGCAGCCGGTTTGTCTGTACCTTCTCCAGAATTGCTTGCCTGAGTCTGTCAGCCTTAAGAAGAGAGAAAAAAAAATGCAAATTAGAAGCTGTTTGAAAGTATTAACAAATTCGTAGAAGTTCAGTAAAAAAAATTAAGACCATACGGGCATCATATATGATTCATCCAACTGGTATTAGGAACAATTTTAGGGTACTGCAGATTTAGATAACCGTGATTAAATGGATAAAGAATTTGGTCATTTTTAGAGGGTGTTTGGGGTTGAGTTTTGAAATGGATTTTTAGATTATTGCGTTTTGAAAACGCAAATAACAAGTTTTTAGTGCTTGGGAAAGGTTTATAAAAATAGATTATTTGCGTTTAAAAGGCTACCAAAACGCAATAATCTAAAAGCATCTCCCCCCACTGCACCAAAAATGCATAATCTATTTTCAAAAAGCAATCCCAAACACCCTCTTAGTACAAGTTGAAAGAGATAGGGTTGGGTTGAATTGACCGGCAAAATACTTTTGTTCATTTTTCAAAGGAAAGTATATAATTCATGTTAGTTGTGATTACAGGAACAATATAACTACACAAGTAATCCAATCCATATATTCACATAAAAGATTTTAGGAGGTGGCATGGTTTAGATATAAAGTATAGACCGGCTCAGTGGCTCCCCATTGAGAGTTTTTTTTAATTGACCCATTTGATATTAAACACAGCCAAAAGTGGTCCATTCATAGGTAAATGGTTGGAAGGCCATCTAAATGCATAATGATACTACGCTCAGTTTTAGCATAAGAGTAAAGAGTGCAATTAAACAATAAAACTTATACTACGGTGACATCAGGTATTAAGCAAGAGACTCTCGTAAGTTCCCTGATGATGCCACAAAGCATAACACTCTGAATGCATAGGAAAACAATTAATTCTTGACAATAATAAAATGAGAAGACCAGCTAGTCAATAAAGTAAACAACGTTGTTGCCATGTAACAATAATAAGATGAAGCAATAAGTAAATCTAATGTGAAAACGATAAGCAACCATCCTCCCCAAGTTTCAGGCATATTTCGATTTACAACATTTGGGCATAATTATTACCCGTAACTCCCAATGACAAACTTCAAGTTGCATTCTAGTACTAAAATTGCTGAGAAAACTCCCTATGCAAAATGTGTACCAAGATTTAAAAGAGAACCACAACAATAGAAAGAAAGAAAGTTTTAAAACTACAACTCAATCCCCAACGAATCTAATCAGCTGAAACTCAGATAACAGCATATATATATATATATACTTCCAACCACTAACGTTCTTAGTCATATGTTGGGGATTATAATCATCAAATACCAACTAAAATCATACTTAATAACAATAGTAACCATCATCTTTAACCACCTTTAAATACATCATCCCTTATATACATCACTGATTATCATTATCATTATCTTGGCTGGTAAACGAACAAGGAGGGAATCTCGGAAGGTACCTAATGTCACCAGATTCCTAATCTGACATGCATAGTGTCACTAAATGTACCGGTAGGACATGGTTGGGGAAAACGACAATTGTAGCTAGATTAAATACGGTTATCCAATCACCAATCAGCTGAAATTGCCATCTGATACATAGCTTTTGTGAAGGGTAGCAAGGTTTTTTTCATGGATGGTCCATATAAGCAGTAATGATTTAAACTGTTCCTGTAAACGGCTATAACAACTAAATTTATTAAGTTTATGTAATTATTTGATCATAAAGTCATGATATGCTCATATGATAAAATTTGGTAAACTTACCCTGAAATGGCATCTTTGGTTTCAATAAAATTTACAAGTATGGCATCATAGCTGCAAAGTTCAAATAAGACGGTAAATGAATAGATCAAACAAACATTAAATTAAGATCTTATACTAAATGCCATCATATTTTGTTTCTGTAAACTGGACATACATCAGCCAGTCGACAATAATCTTCGAATCACCGTTAGCTTCCACTATATTGACCAGAACTCCAATATTTTTCCATACGGCATGCACAGGACCGTCTTCAAGTGAGTAAAACCTACACAATATTAACGAATTCCATGTATAAAATCAGGATTTAAGATAGCACACCGCGACGACTACCCTACGGCCTTGGTTTAAAAACGTGCGAGGCGCTCCGAGGCGCTTAGGCCAAAAAAGTCGAGGCGCGGAGCTTTAAGCGCGAGGCGAGAGCTTCACGTATTCGATAAGCTATGTATTTTTTTTATATTTATAGATTAATTTTAGATAATATTTGTATAATTTTTAATCATTGGAGTAGAAAAACAGAATAAATAATAAGAACTAGAAAAAATAAAACTCTTAACCAATTAAGCTATATGTTCAGTGGAAAGTAACTAAAAAATGTAAAACAGATTAAAAAAATATAGAAATAAAACCAATATTCCTGTAAAAAGAAAAAAAAAACCTAAAGAAAAAAAAAACAAAAACTACAAAGCCTACAACACATATGTATGCTGGTGTAAAAAAATTAAAGTTGGTAAAAGGATGGTGTAAAAAGCATAAATTCAGAAAAAGCCTGCAGCACATAGGAGGGAGGGAAATAAACAAATAAAAAAAAATAGAAAACGTATCCTTTTTGCTTTACCACGGCAGCACATAAACTCTTAGCCATTCAAAGAGTGACACATCACTCATTTTCATTATATTTTCACTATCTAGTTTAGCTAAAATCTTATCTTCATCACCTCACCTCACCTCTCATCTCTCTCACGCTCTCTTCTCTTTTCTTTTCATTTCTTCTTTCTTACCTGCACTCACAATGAACCTTCAACTCTTCATCCCCTAATGTTTCAAAGAAGCAAAGTTTATCAGCAAAAACTGACCTGACATGTCTTGCTGGCTCACACAAAATAAGTTTTCATGTGATTTCTGGCTGAGGCGCTAATAAAGCGCGCTTCACACCCTCGCCTAAGGCGCCGCCTCGGGCGCTTCATGTATTCTGGCGCTTTTGTCTAAAAAAAGCGTTTTTCCCATCGCCCCGGGCGCCTCACGCCTCAGGCGCGCCTGAGGCGCGCTTTTTTAAACCAAGCCTACGGCTTGGTTTTAAAAAAGCGTGAAGCGTTTAGGTCCCGAAAGCTGAGGCGCTAGGTGTGAGCTTCACACTCGGGAGGCATTGCTATATGTACAACCAAAAGTTGCATCTCTCTCATTGTTTACCAATCTTCCCCACATGCACATGAAGTGCTACCCTACGGGCTTCATATACTCAAATGCAAGCGTAATTTGAACTCCATTACTACTGTTTTTCATGCATTTTCATGTTGAATCTCTAAAACTCATTCTATTTAATCTCGGTTCTATGACATCAAAGCTTTCTACTCAGTAATCGTACCGGTTAAAACAGCTCGAATCACACTGAACAACAAACTTACCTCAATTTCATAGCCAATAGGTCTCAAAGCAGCTATGACAGAGACCATCAATACTTGCAATGGATCAACCAACAGATCTGCAAAAAGCTACATAATAATTGAACCAATAATCAATGAAACATTATAACTAAAATGTACCCAAATCCAACTAACCAAATTCCATTATGTGCATGATTATTACTTTAAAAAAAAATAGTAAAAAATGTAATACTCACAAAAGCAGGCTGAGGTTTTCTAAGCCCAAATCACTCTACTTTTCTAGAACCTCCAAATAACAAATTCTCAACATTATTATTATTATTATTATTATTATTATTATTATTATTATTATTATTATTATTATTATTATTATTATTATTATTATTATTATCTTTTTGTTCCAATGTTGAAAGTGGCAACAACATTTAAAACACAAACATAAACAAGAAAAACACTACCACTGCACAAACCCATTTCAGGTAATCCAGCTTCTTAAAAACCACAAATCTTGATCTGGGTTTTTGCCTAAATGAACTTTTTCTTTCATTTCATTATAAAAAAATTCATAAAGGCTCTCTTTTTAATGGCAACACTCCATTTTCATGAGACCCTATTTTACATTTCCACTAATTGATGAGACAAATAATCGATTTTTTTTCACTTTTTTACATCATAAACTCAAATCAGTACATAAAAACGATTTGATTTTGATTTTATTTAATTAAGAATAAAACGAATAAATTACAAAACAAATAAATTGCAACAATCAGTTCATCATGATTATATAATATAGAATGCAAATAGCATGTATAGGATACCTAAATCAGAGCACTGAAGACTGCATACATCACGTAAAAATCTGTAATACGGATTGAAACATTAAGTTAGATTGTTATAATGTATAAGAGATCACAAAAAAAATTAATAATAATAATAATAATAATTAAGCAACAAGAAAGATTCATAAAACCAGAACCTTGATATTAGTAGGGGTAGCAGAATAAGCAAAACGTATACCATCATCTTGATATTTAGCGACTAAATGGTCCCGAATGAAATTATATCATTGATGGTTGTTCATTACTCCGACGATTGGGTTTCTGGATTTAAGCAATTCCTACCGATTGATTAATTAAATGCAAAAACGGTAAAAGGCTGATTTAGAATTGTGGGGCAGGTATGAAAGAAGAGGGTAGTTTTGTAAATTTATTTTGATATTGTAAAGGATGGGGTGGGTGAAATGTCTACATTACCCTTTTAAGTGTCTTAATAGTCCCAAGTATGCCCTTAAATTTCTAGCTTAAATATGTTGTACATGTTGCTTGTTAAGTTGTATGGAAATGCAAATTACCATTTTGGCCACCACTCCTCCTTAATAAGATAATATAGATATATATATATTTTTTAGAGAGAATTACATAAATTGTCTTTTAGTTATTATTGAAATTGCATCCTATGTCTGTTTGGAAATT
Organism: Ambrosia trifida; assembly: GCA_028751855.1. NCBI lineage: Eukaryota > Viridiplantae > Streptophyta > Magnoliopsida > Asterales > Asteraceae > Ambrosia > Ambrosia trifida. The sequence goes on along the minus strand of CM054126.1, from coordinate 125,754,437 downwards.
TTTCACTCCTTATGTCCTTTGTTTTATACAGTTGTTACACCCTATGTCCTTTAGACCAAACCCAGTTAAAAAACTGGGTTAACTTATACACATGCCCCTCACATGAGGGGTAAATCTGTCAATTCACCCTCATTTCTTCTCCCACCTTATTATACGATTCAGAAAGTTCAGAAATTAGGGCTAAATTCTTCATTCTTCATTCTTGAATCAAGTTAGGGTTCCACTTATAACTCCCACCTGACTTACTCATGAATCATGGGTATAGAAATACATAAATGTAAAAGTATGAATAAACATAAATCTCACCCCTAATCTCATCTAATCCAACAATGGAAGGGGCTCACCTAGTCGGAGCTTAAAAACCCCCTTCATTTCCATGCTTAATCAAGCCACCTGAAACTCTTCTTATTCGTTTAAATTCCGTTTTGGCTTCTCCAGCCTCACACAGGTAAGGTTACACAAGGTTTAGAACTAGATATGAGGTTTGAAACTTCTAACCAGAACCGGAGTCGAAGCTTAGAGGTGGTGGTTCTAGGAGACCATGAAACGCAGAAGTGGTGTGATGGTGATCTAAACTAAAGATGAAGCTACCGTGGTGGAGGGTGGTGGTTCGGTGGCGACATCGAAGAACAGGGGAGGGAATTTTTTAACACAAGGTGAAGCATTTTCCAGGTTTGGTGTAGAATTATCACTGTGATGGTTGTGGTATTTGCAGGTATTATTTTCACGTTATATACACTTGGACATTCATGTGTTACACGAAGTATAATTAATAACAGAAAGATATCATCCTCATGATTTTGCTGGAAAAATGGTATATGATTATTGGCCTATGATACAAAAATGTTGGATATGTGATCTTCCAGTTATTTAAGATTAAAAAAAACTTGCTTTTTTTTTGTAATCTGATATGATGTGTGGATTTTTATTTGCATCTCGACTCCTGAAAATAATATGGTGGGAGAAGAAATGAGGGTCAATCAGGTTGGATATGTGAAAATCCTGTATGTTAATTTTTTATTCTGATATAAAGCCCTGATTTGCTAAAAATGATCGTTATAAACTAGAAGGGGAGAAGAGGGTGAGGGTGAAAAGACAGGTTTGCCCCTCACGTGAGGGGCACGTGACAAACTTAACAGAGTTTTTTAATTGGGTTTGGTCTATAGGACACAGGGTGTAACAACTGTATAAAACAAAGGACATAAGGAGTGAAAAATTTCCAAAAATGACATAGGATGCAATTTCAGTAATAACTAAAGGACAATCTGTGTAATTCTCTCTTTTTTTAACGGAAAATTTTTACTTTTCATATGACTTTAACCTTGAATTCCCTAACTTACGTGTTTATATAAGCTTTTCTTCTACAATAAGAGGCCAACTGATTTTTTTTTTTTTTGTCAAAATAGTGCTACAAGAAAAATTTGTGCAACAAGTGCGTGTCAGAAACTAGTTTAGGATATGGTGAACCTGCAAATTTAACTTGCGGTTTATTCTGAATTGGACAACGAAGCAGGCTGACTGTGAGCAAATGAGGGACGTGGCATGTGAAACCGCAAGTTGAACTTACGGATTTACCTCCTTTTTTGGTACAATCCGCAAGTTCAACTTGCGGTTTAAAGGATACTAGTATTATTATAATCTCCTCTCCCAAGCCATCGTGCCACATGTTCTCATCTCCCTAGTCAGCTGGCTTCATTTGTCTACGTCAACATAAACTGCATATTAAACTTGCGGTTTTACCACCGTGCCACATGTTCTCATCTCCCTAGTTAGCTGGCTTCATTTGTCTACGTCAACATAAACCGCAAATTCAACTTGCGATTTTACCATTTGCTTAACTTGGTTTCTTACACATACTTGTTGCACAAATTATTCTCACCGTAGCACTATTTTGGCAAAAAAAAAAAAAAAAAAATTCATCTAGGCCAACTCCAATGGTACATTTTAGTTAATCTATACTATCTTATAAATCATTTCAGAAGGACCTTTTAATTTTTAAGTAATACAATTATAAATGCTTAAAGTACAACATATAATGCATGTGGTAACTACTTTTTAAGGACATTTATGTCTTTTTAAACATAACTTGCACATATACCCCTTATTAATTACAGTTTTCCCCCTTATCTATCTATACTATATTATAATTTTATACAATACTTACATATTTGCATTCATCAATTTTACTCAATTTATGTTTATTTATATAGTAATTACATTTTTGCACCTTTATTTTAACCAACTACCCCCATGATTTTTTAACCATTCATAACTTTTTCAGATGATAATACTTTCTTAATATTATTGCACCGTATAAAAGAGCATTTTATTCTCTTTAATTTGAGTATAGTATTGTTATAGTTTTTTAATTTTTAAAAAAATATATGTTAGGGTTAAGCAATAACCGAAACGAAAACAAAGGAAAAAAACGAATACAAACTAAAATCATCTAAACTTTATTATAATACATTTCCCAAAGATCTCTCAAAATTCAACTTTTACAAGTATATTGATTAGAGTACAAAACAAAATTTAGATATTAACTATTTTTTTTAAGGCAAACATGTCTTTTGAAAAATATTTACACATGTGCCCCTCCATCTTTACTTAAATTTTATTTATTTAAATAGTAAATTTAACCAACTACCCTCAGGATTTTTAAACGTCCATAACTTTTTCGTATGTTAATATTTTCTTAATATTATTACACCATATAAACGAGCATTTTATTCTTTTTAATTTGAGTATAGTATTGGTATAGTTTTTTTATATAAAAAATGATATGATAGGTTTAACTAATAACCGGAACGAAAACGAACCGAATTAGACGAAAAATAATAGTTACATGTTTTCTCTTGTTTTAAGAAAACTACCCCCACGATTTTTAAACGGCCATGATTTTTTCATACGTTAATTTTTTTAAAAAATAAATTATCATAAAAACGAGAATTTTATTCTCTTTAATTTGAGTATATTAATGCTAATATTTTTTTTTAATTTTAAAAAGTTGATGTATTATGTGATTTACCAGGGCCGACTTGACCATTTTAGGGGCCTAAAACGAATTTTAAATTTGAGGCTCTTTTAGCATAACATAGACTACAGTAAAAAAAATCATATCATTGAAGGGATTGGGTACCATGCAAATCCTTACATGGATTGGTCTAACCGATACAATGCGAGTCCCAAAAGTGACCACTTAGGAGAGCATAATTACACGTTTCTAAGGATGTCCAGCGCCAGGAAGCTCTGGGTGTAGACATCCAGAAACGTAACATAGGCCTTGTGCCTCTACAACCTAATGGCAGGGCGCGTAGTGTATCGTACGCACGGAGCCAGAAAGTCACACGTCCAACAGGGACGCCTGTACACGTTCGCCAATGATAGATTGCATGTCACGTCATCAGATATCTCCACCAACTACATTTCCACATGATTAGACATAAGCTTAGGACAAGTGACCAATCAACAGACGACATATGTCCCTTCCAGGAATACATTCGACAATTAAGGCGGTACTGATTCCATTTCCATATTTAAATATTTATTTCCTAATTATGATTACTAACTTGCATTAGGGTAGGGAGAACCTAATCGGGCCTCGGCCCACCAGATTGAGGTTTAGTGATGTTTGCATATGTCACTTCTATATAAGCGGGTCTTGATCACCTTATGGATGACACTTTTTGTTAACACGAGAAGCTACAACTGTAGTATACAACATCACCCAAATTTGTTATAAACGTCTACGATTGTAGCACACTCCATGCTTTAGTAGACTTATGTTTTGGCCAAAGTTTAGTTTTGGTTATTAACAAAATTAACTTAACCCAACTGAAAAACGACAATCTAATCATATAAACCGAACCAATTAACCGATCGGTTAATAAAATTATTTAACCGTTGACTTTGATTTTGGTTGAGACTAATAACTGAAATGAACCGAATCATGCATACCCGTAAAAGTAGTTGTGTTCCCCGCCGTATCGCGCGGACACACTACTAGTATTAATCTAAATTATTTATATTTCTACGATCACTCATTTAGGAAAAGGAAAAGTTCATGTAATAGTAACCAAATTTGAAGTAGGTCACTTAACGTTTAATGATATTCTAATGGGTGGGTATATTTAAACCCCCCACTTTCTATTTTCACCCCCTCAAAGCGCCTCGCTTAGGCCTAAGCGAGGCGCTTTGAACTCAATTCGAGGAGGTCAGTACGAGGGGCAGAAAAAGCTGATTTTTAAATTCGAAGCGCCTCGCTTAGGCCTAAGCGAGGCGCTTCGAGAGGGTAATTTATTTTGGTAGTTGTTTTGATGTTTTGATTTGGTTTTTTTATTTTTTTTTAATTTAATAATTATAAAAAGTTAAAAAAAATTAAAAAACAAAGTAATAACCCTAATCATGTCAATGACTTAAACTTGACATCATCAACCACGTATAGTCAATGAATGCGGTATGCGCGTTAAATTTCATTAAATGCGGCAATACTTGGATCCGGTTGGAGTCTAAAGCTTCGTGTGTCATCTGTCATCCTTGTGTTTCCAAGACACAGGCAAGTCCTCGTCTGATCCACACCACAGAACAACTTCAAAATTTCAACTTCCCGTTCAGGTGCTTAAGTCCACCTTGAAGACTGGATTCGGTGCAATCAGAATCCGAATGCGGTATGCGCGTTAAATTTCATTAAATGCGGCAATCAAGGGATCCGGTTGGAGTCTAAAGCTTCGTGTGTCATCTTGGTCGAACTCATGTTGCAACATTCGTCTTGTGTGTGTTAGGGTGATCCATGGTACCTTGAAGACTAGATTCGGTGCAGTCGACGAACGTCATTCAAAATTTCAACTTCCCGTTCAGGTGCTTAAGTCCACCTTGAAGATGATCAAAGATGCTACAACATAACTTGCACCGGCTTGAGATATGAGTTTGATTAGCTTAAATCTCTCTGATCCATGGTATCCACTTTCAGTAATGGGTTGAAGGTGTGTCTTCAATGATTATAAAGAAACTATCGTTGACCATGGATCAGAGAGATTCAAGCTAATCAAACTCATATCTCAAGTTGGCCTAACAACTGAATTTGACTTGCTTGCATAGGAATCTTGTACGAAATCATTCTCACATGAATATCCTTTGATGAATGTATTAGGGGTTGGAAACTCTGAAGACCAGATATCTGTCAACGATGAAGGCAACATACTTGAAATCAATGGGATGATAAACAATCCTCATCCACAATGTTCTTACCTATAGCTACCAACCATCCGGTTGTTGATTTCTTCTCTATACAGAGTGACAATAGTCGTTTTCGGCACTGTAACGCGATCGTTTTACTCATATAAAGTGTTCGATGTCACTGTGAGTACACATTGTGCATGACATTACATTCTGCATGTGTCATTTCATAACTTGCACCGGCTTGAGATATGAGTTTGATTAGCTTAAATCTCTCTGATCCATGGTATCCACTTTCAGGTTGTCTTCATCATTGACCGCTATCGTTGACCATGGATCAGAGAGATTCAAGCTAATCAAACTCATATCTCAAATTGGTCTAACAACTGAATTTGACTTGCTTGCATATGAATCTTGTACGAAATCATTCTCACATGAATATCCTTTGATGAATGTATTAGGGGTTGGAAACTCTGAAGACCAGATATCTGTCAACGATGAAGGCAACATACTTGAAATCAATGGGAAGATAAACAATCCTCATCCACAATGTTCTTACCTATAGCTACCAACCATCCGGTTGTTTTCAGGTAAAGCGATCGTTTTACTCATATAAAGTGTTCGATGTCACTGTGAGTACACATTGTGCATGACATTACATTCTGCATGTGTCATTTCATAACTTGCACCGGCTTGAGATATGAGTTTGATTAGCTTAAATCTCTCTGATCCATGGTATCCACTATCAGGTTGTCTTCATCGTTGACCGCTATCTCTCGGATAACAACTGAAAAGTTGTCTTCAATGATTATAAAGAAACTTGAAAGTAATTACAAGAAGATGATCAAAGATGTTACAACATAACTTGCACCGTCTATATAGGCGTTTTCGATATCCAAATGAATCAACGACTTAAACTTGACATCATCAACCACGTATAGTCAAAGATTTATTCTCCATATCCATACCTTGTTTCAAGTATCTTGTAAAATTCATTTCGTCTTCAAGACTCCTATGAGTCAACGAAGGTTGACTTTTTTGAGCATTAACCATGACTATATTACATTATTATTATTATTATAATTTTTTATTATATTTGTAATTTAGTTCCTTTGTTTTATTATTATAATAATTTATTATTATCAAGAATCGGAAATTAGTAAAACGATTTATGAAAGTATCAAGAATCGGGAATTAGTAAAATGATCGGATAAACACAAAACTTATTATTTAAAAAGCAACAAAAACACAAATCGTACCGTGAAATAAAGAGAGGCCCATTAGGAGTGCCGTGGAGGAAGATCGTCGGTTTGCTGTAGTCGATGATGGCACAGAGGTTAGCGGTAACTTTAAATTTTGAATGATCGTCGGTTTGCTCTCTATATACCAATCAACAGTCGATCCGACTGTTGATTTCTCTCTATAACCGGTACAACTTTTCAGGCAAGCAAGTAAAATTCAGTTGTTATCGGAGAGATATCGGTCAACGATGAAGGCAACCTGAAACGACATGAACATTTATAACCTTTCTGTACCTGTGGCCAAAAGAACCTGATAAAGGTGTACACGAGTATAATCAAACAAAGGTTGCCCTGAGTTTGATTAGCTTGAATCTCTCTGATCCATGGTATCCACTATCAGGTTGTCTTCATCGTTGACCGCTATCTCTCGGATAACAACTGAAAAGTTGTCTTCAATGATTGTAAAAATTTGAAAGTAATTACAAGAAGATGATCAAAAGATGCTACAACATAACTTGCACCGGCTTGAGATATGAGTTTGATTATTATCGTATTTGCAACTTAGTTCCTTTCTCTCGAAAAACAAAAACGAAGGTTTGCGCGTTAGCGCCGATCCGATTGTTAAAAGTATCAAGACTATGAAATTAGTAAAACAACTGAATTTTACTTGCTTGCATGAAAAGTTATTTTTAAATTTTTGGTAATATATTTTTAAATGTTTGGTAATATATTTTTAAATGTTTGATCTGCAATATTTGAAAATTATCATTTCTTGACATGCTTGGTAACACCTTGATCTGTAATATCTGAAAATTATCATTTCTTGAAAAGTAATTAAAAACACTTAAAAATGAATTAAAAACAATTGTTGCAAGTTAGGTTTAGTCAGAGGACCACGTACAATGATTCATCAAAGTTGTACAAAGCTGGATGTTTTTACTGGAAAACCAAAACGAGCAATTAATGAAGCGAAACGGAGAGATATAATTTTCTTGGCTTGGAAACAACTTAAAAGAACCAAAAATGAATTAAAATTATTTTTTGGTGATTAACAGATAATTTTAAAGAATTAAAAGAAATTCAATTTTTTTTAAAAAAAGGCCAAAGTGCCTTGCTTTGGCCAAAGCTAGGCGCTTGAGTGGTTTGATTAGACCACAAGCGCCTCGCTTTGACCAAAGCGAGGCGCTTTGGCCTTTTTTTTAAAAAAATTGAATTTCTTTTAATTCTTTAAAATTATCTGTTAATCACCAAAAAATAATTTTAATTCATTTTTGGTTCTTTTAAGTTGTTTCCAAGCCAAGAAAATTATATCTCTCCGTTTCGCTTCGTTTATTGCTCGTTTTGGTTTTCCAGTAAAAACATCCAGCTTTGTACAACTTTGATGAATCATTGTACGTGGTCCTCCGACTAAACCTAACTCGCAACAATTGTTTTTAATTCATTTTTAAGTGTTTTTAATTACTTTTCGAGAGAAAGGAACTAAGTTGCAAATACGATAATAATGTACATAATAATAATAATGTAAAGGTAGATCATGGAAAGTTGAATTCAAGAAACAAAGATGAAACCGATTAATGTTCTTTATGTATGAATACCAACGATGATTGCCAGTGAGATTGATAACTGGACAGGTTAGCCAGGTGTTTGTCAAAAAGGTAGAGCACACCACTAGAGCAAAAAGTTGTGTGTATGAATAGTGACCATCTGGCAAACCTGCGTAAAGGACTAAAGCCACATATCTTGCCATTAATACCAACGATGATTGCCAGAGGGTCACTATTCATATATAAAGAACATTAATCGGTTTTATTTAGCGTAAAAAGTTCATTGTACATATACCTCCTTATCTAAAACAAATCACATCATTGTACATATACCTCTTTCATCGTTGATGATAACAACTGAATTAGTAGGTTACTCATTACCGTTGGACGTTGAAGGTAAACATGGACAGTGAGAAGTGAGATTGATAACTTCTCTATGGAAGTTGCTAAAATAGTTAAACAAAAGCTGAAATTGAACAGTTATTTGGAATGTTCCTGATCATTACAGTTATGCATTTTTTTGATCAGAAAATATATTCCCAAAAAAATTAAAAACAACTTTTTCATGCAAGTAAAATTCAGTTGTTGGACAGTGAGTAATATAACTGGACAGTAAGATTGATAACTTCTCTATGGAAGTTGCTAAAATAGTTAAACAAAAGCTGAAATTGAACAGTTATTTGGAATGTTCCTGATCATTACAGTAAAATTCAGTTGATGGACAGCGAGATTGATAAACTGGAGAGGTTAGCCAGACATTTGTCAAACGAACAATTAAAATAAACTTTTCATGCAAGCAAGTAAAATTCAGTTGTTGGACAGTGAGATTGAAAGGCGGCAGGAAAAAGCTGACATTTTGTTCCTTGTTGCAGAAAGAAATCAACAGTCGGATTGACGATTTTGTTTACCCTCCCATAGACATAAAAAATGTTCTTTTGAAAAACGTCTGACTGCAAAAAAAAAAAAAAAAAAAAAAAAAAAAAAAAAAAAAAAAAAAACACTAACTCAAAAGACCAAAAAATAAAAAAAAAATTTATCCGAAGCGCCTCGATTAGGCCTAAGCGAGGCGCTTCGAGTCGAAAATCAGCTTTTTCTGACCTCGTACTGATGAGCCGGTCGTCACGGTTCATACAAAACCTAATTAACCTAGATAGATAGGATAAGTAGGGTATCAATCCAAGGAGCGTGTGGTTAGTGGATATTACTTAGTTGATTAAACAGTGTTACTTATGAAGATTACTAGAGAACTTATGAAGTTTGGACTTGGTTCATTTAAGAATTTGATTGGAAGGGTTTTGTTTGTTATATTAAAAACTTGAATTGAAATTATATGAATGAAAAATAATGTAGTTTGTAAACAATTTAATTAAAAGAATCACACCTAGGTTTCAACAACTGAAGTCTAAAGTTTTTACAAATGGGCCAAACAAATGTAGTGCAATTGGTGTTAACGGGGTGATTGTTCAATAGGCTTAGGTGTCAAGTTTCATCAACATCAGAGATGGACTAAACTACACTTCATTACCTAGAACATACAACCCTATGTTTGTATTAGAGCAAGAAAACATGTTCATGACATTAGAAATTGGCACAAGATCAATTAACTAAAATGAATTCAACATAAGATTAATCGCAGTCTAATACAGTATATTCAAACACACAATCACACGATTAAAAGTTTAAAGAAATACCCAAATGTTAAACTCTAAAACTTCGATTGTTTACTTCCTAGGCATGATACAAAGAGACTAGCCACTCATGGCCATGGAGATTGATTCTTCAAAAGTTGGATCTTGGATCTTGAAAGTCTTCGATGAATCGAATGATTTTGGTGTTCTTAAATTGTATGGAATGATTTGGATTGATAGGATGAATAGGTGGTGTAAGAGATGAAGTAAGAGGGATGATGAGAGATTACTCTCAAGACTTCATTATATAGTCTCCATTGTCAAACTCCTCTTAATGACCATTTAGTTTAGTCAAAGTCTTGGTCAATAGTCTTGGTCAAAGTCTTTGGTCAAAGTCTCGGGTCAAAGTCTCTGGTCAAAGTCCCATTAATTTTCCTAAAAATATTGATTTCTTTGACTTTGACTAACAGCGTCCGTCAGCGACAGGCCTTCACCAGTTTCTCCATCTTTCTTCTTCGTTTTCTTTCCTGAATCATCCTAGCTCCAATCCAAAGCTTCGTTTAGCTCCGAAATACACCTTAAACTTTGTTAAACCTGCAAAACGCAAACTTTATCAAAGTAGTGTGTCCAAAACCATAAAATTGCATAAAAATACAATCTTAAACACGAAACGACTAAGATTTTCCCCCGCGTATCACATCCCCACACTTATATTTTGCTTGTCCTCAAGCAAATTTATTACGCTTTTACAATTCCAAACACAAAATGCATTCCCCATTCTCAAAGAGTTAAGATCTAATGTCATACCCAGTTCCTATGGCTTCTACAATCAAGACTACCCAACTTTCAATAAATATTTCTTTTCAAAACTCAAGTGGTTACCCAAGATTAGCCTACTCTAAAGCCAATAAACCACACACATATCCCTCGCATTATTCTCTCCACTCGGTTCAATTGACTAGTATTGATGTACTAGTATATATATGGTACTCTCAAAACCGATTATAATGCATATTGGTATAAGCTTGCAACTTAATCGCACTTCACCAAATTACACAAAAGCAAACACAAGTCAAAAGGTCTTTAAAAGGGTTGTAACGTGGTTGGGCGAAGGGTGTGGAATGGGATATTTAAAGTGACTATGGTGATGAAAATTCGATTTTTATTACATGAAACAAACTAATAGAAACAAACAAACTAACTCAACTATAAAGCAAGGATATGCCTTTTTATTCAACGACTAACTAGAGCATTTTTTTTTTTTTTTTTTTTGCTTTCTACAATGTTTTTTTTTTTTTTTTTTTTTTGAGACTTTGCTCTTTTTCAATGCTTTTGCAGTTTTTTTTTCAACAAACAACTAACAATAATAACTTTAAACTATTTACAACACAAAGGAACAACCTACAATCGAATTTTCATCACTCGGGTTTAAAGTGAAAAAGGCTTATGGGTCAACTGGGTTGATATGGGTGGTCAATTGAAAAATGTTTAAGGCTCAAGATTGGTTAACTAAGGGATATTGGAATGGGTCAGGGATGATAAAAATGGTTTAAAAATAAAAGGTTTAACCTAATGCCTTAATCATTCTTGTGTTCACAATCGGTCTAGGGCGGTAAACGTATTAAAGGTGCAAGTTCTACCGTATGCAACTATAATGGCACACTCAATTCAAAGGAACACAACATGCAAAATGGATAGAATTTTTTATAAAGTGTAACATGTTGTGGTGGCTCAAAATCTCACATGGAAAGATGGGTAGGTATATGACATGTGTGTAATAAATCGACCTTTCAAGCAAACTACTCCCAGATAACCACCCGTAATTCTTTTTACCAAAACTAGTTGAGAGTTATCATGCGAATTTTTCAGAACCTGACCATGACAAAAGACCAAAATGGTTCATACCATCCCGTGTTGACTTAGTTACTTGCGTTTTTTTTTTAAATATTTAAACAAGGACAAAGACATTTTTGAAAAATTTTCAAATTTTCTCCCCCATCCCCACACTTAGAGTCCAACATTGTCCTCAATGTGTAGTGTTTAAATGGTGGATTTTAAAATGTTTAAATTTTTCTCCTCTCCCCACACTTAAAGTCCACATTGTTCTCAATGTGTAGGGAAAGTTTAAAATTGTTTTGCGGGAATGTGATAAAGCCAACCAAAGAATTCACCCCAATCAACAATATACAGTTTACAATCCACTTATTAAATCTAAGTAAACGATCAAAATTAAAGAGATGGAAATAGATGCACCTGGTTGTTCTTCATTCTTCAATTCCATGTGTTCTTCAACAAAATAGTTCCACTTCCATCATAAATAAACCTGCAACTCGCAAGTGTGTAGAAGCAAGCTTCTCACAAAATCATTAAGAGTTATCGGTTTTACTTTTTGTTGAAAATAATTACCAAGTAATCTTTTAGTTAATTTTGATCAGTGGACAAAATATACACTAACTAAGATAGATCCTTTAAACCTCCCGGTAGCCCGGTTATGAGGACGAGTGAGGTCTCGTGAGGGTTATATAGGAAACACACCCACAACGTTTATTTACCTACCAAACAAAATAAAAAAAACGAACACAAAGAAAAAAAATACAAAAATATACAAAAACTAACAAGTACCTCTTACTCACGGTGGTCGAAGTGAACATTTTCCTACCGAGTTACCAAGATAAGCTCGGTAGTTTACTTTATGTTTCCCAATCTGTTCCTTTTCCTTCCACTTGTTCATCAAATATATGCATGAAGGTTTTATCCCACATTTTCCTACCGAGTTTCCAACATACACCCGGTAGTCTACATGCCAAATCCACAATCGATTCTCAATTATTGGCATGAGAATTGGGTGATTTTTGTTGCGGGGCCATTTTGCAATAAATTGCCCAATATCCTCCCAGCTCACCTTCCTCTTCTTCATCTTTAAACCTTCATCCTCCACTTTGTTGGGTGCTATAATCAACACGGGATGAGATTCGTGAAGAACTTTCACCTCAGCCACCAGATCTTCATGAGATACTAAGTCTTCAGTTGGAGTTAACCATTCAGAAAGACTTGCAGTATCTTCATCTATATCAGCATAAACCACTACACCACTAGCCAGCTCATCACGCTCATGTTTAAGTTGGGAGATTTCCACAGCTAGTTGGTGAACCTGCATAACCAAAGCTTCATGAGCTTTGCCTCTCACTTCATTTTCCTGCTTTGCCTCTTTTATCACATCTATGATAGCATCGAACTTGGAATCTCGTGAGTTTTGAGGTTCTTCATATGTCGGTTGAGGATATTCATTGTGGTTTATATTGTATTCTTCTTGGTAACTTGAAAATGGCTCCTCTTCGGATTCATAACCTTCATAGCCCCAATTTGAGTTATAATTTGGTTGGTAATTTTCTTGACGTGGCTTTGCCCTATAACCAGCCCTGAATTTTTCTTTCCAATACTTTGGATTACTCCAGAATACTGGGCAATCTTCACTTATGTGAATTTTCCCGCAACAAAAACAAGAATGATCTTCCGGTGATGGAGGTGGTTTAGAGTGTGGATGGCATAATGTGTATTGTACGGGTCGTTGGTTGGGATATTGTCGGTTTTGGTTTTGTGGATGTGGTGCAGTATTGGCACGGTTTTGGTTAATGAGAGTTTGTGGAAGGGGTGGTCGCCGGTTGTTACCTTCTCGATAAATTGTTTTGGTTTTGCATGATGGTGAAGAAGATAAATGTGAACCTCCAGGTTTTTCGAGCCCAAAAATAATACGATCTTCTCGTTCTTTAAATGCTTCCATTTTCCTACGGGCCACTGGACAATCTCGCCACAAATGATATGGGCTCCCACAACAAGGACAAGTATTATCATCATCTTCCCAATACATTGTGATGATGACGATCAAGTCTTGCTAAATTCCCAATCTTCAGATTTTACACAAGTGGCATGCATGCATTATCTGTCACCTGCACACTTCACACACCACGCGTAAAAACGAACAAAAAGAAGTAACAAAGACAAATTAAACAGTTAATCACAATAACCAACTAAAAACTAAACACTAAGCGCACTAGCTCCCCGGCAACGGCGCCATTTGATGAGCCGGTCGTCACGGTTCATACAAAACCTAATTAACCTAGATAGATAGGATAAGTAGGGTATCAATCCAAGGAGCGTGTGGTTAGTGGATATTACTTAGTTGATTAAACAGTGTTACTTATGAAGATTACTAGAGAACTTATGAAGTTTGGACTTGGTTCATTTAAGAATTTGATTGGAAGGGTTTTGTTTGTTATATTAAAAACTTGAATTGAAATTATATGAATATTCAATATTCCTTGCTCAGTCCATAATTAGGTTGAATTATGGGTGGTGACAGGTCATCCCCGGCAACGGCGCCATTTGATGACCTGTCGTAACGGTCATGCAAAACCTAATTAACCTATGTAGTTAGGGTAAATAGGGTATCAATCCAAGGAGCATGTGGTCAGTGAATATTGTTTAGTTGATTGGAAACTATTGCTTATGAAGATGCTATATAACTTATGAAGATTGCATTTGGTTCATTTAAGAAAGTTTAGTTGGAAGGAGTTCTGATTTATAAAAAATTGAAATAGAAATGTAATAGAAAAAAATAGTAAACAATTTAGATTGTAAGCAATTTAATTAAAAGAATCACACCTAGGTTTCAACAACTGAAGTCTAAAGTTTTTACAAATGGGCCAAACAAATGTAGTGCAATTGGTGTTAACGGGGTGATTGTTCAATAGGCTTAGGTGTCAAGTTTCATCAACATCAGAGATGGACTAAACTACACTTCATTACCTAGAACATACAACCCTATGTTTGTATTAGAGCAAGAAAACATGTTCATGACATTAGAAATTGGCACAAGATCAATTAACTAAAATGAATTCAACATAAGATTAATCGCAGTCTAATACAGTATATTCAAACACACAATCACACGATTAAAAGTTTAAAGAAATACCCAAATGTTAAACTCTAAAACTTCGATTGTTTACTTCCTAGGCATGATACAAAGAGACTAGCCACTCATGGCCATGGAGATTGATTCTTCAAAAGTTGGATCTTGGATCTTGAAAGTCTTCGATGAATCGAATGATTTTGGTGTTCTTAAATTGTATGGAATGATTTGGATTGATAGGATGAATAGGTGGTGTAAGAGATGAAGTAAGAGGGATGATGAGAGATTACTCTCAAGACTTCATTATATAGTCTCCATTGTCAAACTCCTCTTAATGACCATTTAGTTTAGTCAAAGTCTTGGTCAATAGTCTTGGTCAAAGTCTTTGGTCAAAGTCTCGGGTCAAAGTCTCTGGTCAAAGTCTTTGGACAAAGTCTCTGGTCAAAGTCCCATTAATTTTCCTAAAAATATTGATTTCTTTGACTTTGACTAACAGCGTCCGTCAGCGACAGGCCTTCACCAGTTTCTCCATCTTTCTTCTTCGTTTTCTTTCCTGAATCATCCTAGCTCCAATCCAAAGCTTCGTTTAGCTCCGAAATACACCTTAAACTTTGTTAAACCTGCAAAACGCAAACTTTATCAAAGTAGTGTGTCCAAAACCATAAAATTGCATAAAAGTACAATCTTAAACACGAAACGACTAAGATTTTCCCCCGCGTATCACGTACCGAGGTAGTTAAAAAGTAAAGAAAGCGCCTCGCTTAGGCCTAAGCGAGGCGCTTTCAAGGGGTGAAAATAGAAGTGAGGGGGTTGAAATAGACAGCGCCTATTCTAATACTATCTTGTTTAACCTAAACAAACAAACACACCTATATGCCATTATTTTATTTTTTTTTTTAATTGTTGTCATTGCTATCATCGGCCAAATGTCATATATCCAACTTTAGTGTAACCACCTTTTTTCATTTCTTGTTCAAAGTTCACCTTCAAATTTAAATTTGCAATTAGTTTAAGAATAATGATTGCTGATCTATCTTCCACTGACTGACTGACATAATATTAGAACGGAATAAACAAGAAATTGTATGTTATTAGGAGGATATAGTGGGTTTGGAGACACTAAAAATGCCATGTCTCATTGTCATCTAAAATATGGTTTAACATTTATGTTAATCACCAGACTTTTAGTTATAAAGGAGGAATAAAAACCCTACTTCTCCGAGGAAGTCGGAGGCGATTTGACGGCGCTCCATTGACGGATTGGTTGATCTCTTCAGTTTTCATGGCAGGTAAAGAGAGGTTCAAGGTGAATACATGGTACGATGCTCCAACAAGAAAGGGTAAAAGGTCGGATCAAGGTGAATCGTCGAAACAGAAGGATTGTGCTAAGACGAAGTATTTTGTTTCAAACTTGTCGGGTGGTTGTGCCTCGTCCGACTTGGTAGCGGTGCTGAAAAGTTTTGGTACCATTCAGAACACGTACATAGCTAGGAAATATGACAAGTTGGGTAAGCGTTTTGGTTTTGTTACGTTTATTGTGACATCCGTCACCTTTTCTTTATATTTTGTATATAATAATAATAATAATAATAATAATAATAATAATAATAATAATAATAAAAATAAAAATTCAGATTTTTGTTATATACATTTTTCAAACCATAACCAACCATCCCTTTACCCATTAACTTAACCCAACACATAACCCAACCCAATAATCCATGTCCTTATTATTACAACAGCCCACTATGTAGCCCAGTCCACACGTGAGCCCAGCAGTCACCTAAGCCCAGCCCACTTCCCCTCCTCCCTCTCAGTTTAAACAAAAAAAAAAAAGTTGCTCTCCCAGGAAGCGAACTCGGGTACCTAGCTGGGTCACAAGAAACACACGCAGCACACACCACTACTCCAAACACACGTTTGATGTTTAGAACCAGATCCAAATACATTTAACTCCTTAAAACGCGAACCTTCTTCTTTCTCTTCTATTTTGCTGCTGTGCGAACAGAGGGGCAATGATTTGGCCGAAAATTATGGAACAATCATTATCACTTATTGCCTTATAATGAACGACCAACCAATACACATCAACTCTATGCATAATCAACGCGGTTAACAACTCCAATCCGCTCCAATTGTATCAATTATCACGCGTATATTATTAAAGCCTAGTCAACTTTCCAATCCGTCAAGTATACCACTAATACTATAAATTGGACCCTTCTTGACGAGCTGAAAGTGCCGAAGATCAAAAGCCCTCTCCTAAATCAATCTCTCTAACACACTACAACGTGCAATCAAGCCTCGTTGACCTTCGGGTTGACCTCGCAAATCAGAAGCTTCACGACCTGTTTGTTCATTTTTTTTGCTTCCGAACACTTACCGGCCTATGTTCATTGTTAACCCCAAAGGTAATCTGTAATACATTTGTTCGTTTTGATTATTAAAGGATCTAGGGCTTGAATCATTTGATTTGGGGATGAACATGAATGGTAGATAACATATATAGTTAAATTAAAACAGAAAATAAACAAACAACTGATCCAGATCAGTTGGTGTAGCCTCCTGCCCTAAAAACTTGAACCGGCCTATGGCCCAGGTTCGAGTCTCACTATAGGCAACCATTTTTTTTATTTATCCTGTATACTTATATTATCTTCATTCTTTTTTTAAAAATCGTTTTAAAATACTAAAACTATTTTATAAATTCTACAAAATTTATTTTATGTTTTTCCACTGATAAAATTCATCATCCAATTTTTAGTTTTTCAAAAATAAATTATTTAATATATATTATTAATAATGCAAGTTTATTCATTTTTATTTATAAAATTCAATAAAATATCTGAACAATTTTATTAAATCTCACAAAAATTATCCTAAACTTGTATATTCTTAAAAATCGTTTATTTAATATTTTTTTATCAATTTTTGTTTGTTTTAATCATAAATAATTCATAATAAATTCATTTTACAATATTTTTGCACCAAAATTTTACATAAATTATTTCTAACTATCTAGAACTGAAATACAATTTTTAATTCAGAAATTATTTGATTTTAATATTTTTAGATATTAAAGTCACATTTTGACAATTTGAAATAATTAGATTAAATATTCTATTTTTAAGAAAATAATTTTATAAAAATTATTTTCATACTTAAAACCTTATGTTGTGTCTATATTCAACTTAAAATTTTACAAAAAGACTTTTGTTTATTTATTCATTAAATTTCTTATATTTAATAAACAAATTGTTTAATAAACATATAAACATTTATCCCCAATTTGAAGCCCTAGAAATACATATATCCTAGAGTTATTCCTTACACATTATCAAATTCTTTAGGTTGATTCTTTGGAATATTTTCCAACGCATATTTCGTTGTCCAGTTCAATTTCAAGCTTACATAGACAGTGAGTATTTCCTATCCCCTTTTTGCTTTTATTCATTTTTGGGGTGTTACATGTGCACTATTACAAATTACAAATACAAGTTTACATTTTCAAAATACAATTATAGTACTATGTGCATTTGCTTACAACGTGCTTTATGCTTAGACAATACATGTGGATTACATTTGTACTTAGTGAAATCATTAACATGGTACAAGCCGACCTTAACATTGGATAGCGCTATTTGGATTGACAACCCGCCTAGATTGATTCTCCCCCTTTTTCATCGGAGAATCCGTGGCCAGTGTTAAGCTTTTTATCCATTTATTGGATAAGTACACTACAGTTCATACAGTACATTATACAGTCACAGGGTTGATTTCGCTCATTTGTATGATACATGGTTTACATATTTGCACTGTAGCTTGCACTTGAATTGTATAACTTTTTAACCTACTATATATATCAAAACTAGGAATGCTCACCAACATTTCATATGTTGACCAAATCTATTTTGTACATGTTTCAGGTGCAGTTTGATCTAGTGCTTTAACAAGAGATACTTAGTGCATTATTTTAATCAGTTATTTCATTATTTACATTTCATTTAAGACTTTGTAATTTCCATTTCCATGTAAGACAATTTTGGATTATTCAATAATATTTACATTTTAGTACCATGAGCTTTTGAACAATCGTCACTACGTGGCACCTCGATGATTCCGCCATCGGTTGGGGTGTTACAGATTGGTATCAGAGCCATGGTTATAGGGAACTAGGTTATTAGATAAAATAGGCCTAGACTATAACCAAATTTCAACTTTCATGCATTAATTGCCTTACCCCTCATTTCCCTCTACTTTCCTTCCTCTATCTTTCTCTTCTTCTCCATTTCTCCTCATCTTTCATCCTGGTGCATAAAGATGGTGTCCTACAAGGAGTGGAAATCCTACATGGGAATCCATCCACAATGCAACACTTGCAAGTATCATCACCCTGCAAATCTTCCATGTCGTCAATGCACTAGATGTGGAAGGTTTGGACACTTTGTCACTACTTGTCGTGTAACAGTTTGGACGCAAGATAATCATCAAACAGCTGCCCAGGAACCACTACGGATTACTAACGGTCGGGCATGTTATCATTGTAGAGACCCTGACCACATGCTACCTCAATGCCCCAAATTGAACAATGTAAACCTGGTGGCACATGGACAAGCTTTCAATATCGATATCAACGAAGCAGACGATCAGGATGACGTTAATCCCACTGGTTGAGCCATGGATGAAATCTTCCCAAGACTCGAGAATCCAATACTCGTGTTTTCATTTTCTTGATCTTATTATCATTTTGTACCCAATTTTGTCGCACTCATTAGCATACAACATCTAGAAATTTCCTTGCATACTATTGTGTACGAACACGGATTGGAAATTTATCAAATTCGGTTACGTTTATTTTATATCGTATAAGTTTCAGACTCTACCTTACATTTTATTGAAACATTTGGTCTTGACTCCCATGGAAATCAAAATACCTATTTAATCCTACAAAGCTTCTCTAAAAACATCATTGGTTGTCATATGAAACTTGATTTTTCCCTTAGTTTGACTATCCATTGAACATTTAATTATTCATGATACTCGTAAACTATTCCTATAGGCCACTAAGATAACACTTACACCTAATGGTTGTAGTACTTACAAACTTGTTTGCATGTGTGTATTATCCACGCAACTCAGATAAACATTTCATTTAAAGGGCTCCTCGGACGAGTGGTAGCCCATACTTAAATACTGTTATGCTTACAAGTCATTGCAAACCCATGCAATTGACCTCATTATTACATGGCCTCATTTCATTGATAACATTTCATTGTAACTCAACGTGTTTGTTGTGTCATCTTCTCGTGAAATTTATTTGCTTTAATGTGTGTTAGATTAGGATCATAGAAGGACATAAAACCCTAATGTAAGGTAAATTGATGATTCCGGTCCGGAACGTAATCATGAATTTACAGGTACGTTAGGGTAGTGTGAAATTCTGTTAGAGTTTTTGGGAAGACGTCCAGTACGTTTTCAAGGTATCAAAGGTGTGGTGGGTTAGCTGCGGTACACCCTGTATACAAACGCTAATGATGCATTGAAAGTGAGACTGGAGGTCGGACCAGGAACGAACTCTGGTTATTTGGTAGTTCATTTGATCTTTTCATAATCAATCAACTCATACAATTATTTTAGGATTTCTAAGCTTAGTGTTTTACTAGATTCTTATTCTCGTTGTTATTCAAGACGAACCTAATCCAATCCTTAACTCACATCTCTCGAGACGATTCACTCTGTTACCTATAAATTTACGCCTCTTCCAGACCACAGTTATTTTAATTTTCACCCAAGCATCCACAACCCTATGTTTCTAATAACTTCGGGACGAAGTTTCTAAAAGTAGGGGATGTTGTGACATCCGTCACCTTTTCTTTATATTTTGTATATAATAATAATAATAATAATAATAATAATAATAATAATAATAATAAAAATAAAAATTCAGATTTTTGTTATATACATTTTTTACCATCTTCAAACCATAACCAACCATCCCTTTACCCATTAACTTAACCCAACACATAACCCAACCCAATAATCCATGTCCTTATTATTACAACAGCCCACTATGTAGCCCAGTCCACACGTGAGCCCAGCAGTCACCTAAGCCCAGCCCACTTCCCCTCCTCCCTCTCAGTTTAAACAAAACAAAAAGTTGCTCTCCCAGGAATCGAACTCGGGTACCTAGCCGGGTCACAAGAAACACACGCAGCACACACCACTACTCCAAACACACGTTTGATGTTTAGAACCAGATCCAAATACATTTAACTCCTTAAAATGCGAACCTTCTTCTTTCTCTTCTATTTTGCTGCTGTGCGAACAGAGGGGCAATGATTTGGCCGAAAATTATGGAACAATCATTATCACTTATTGCCTTATAATGAACGACCAACCAATACACATCAACTCTATGCATAATCAACGCGGTTAACAACTCCAATCCGCTCCAATTGTATCAATTATCACGCGTATATTATTAAAGCCTAGTCAACCTTCCAATCCGTCAAGTATACCACTAATACTATAAATTGGACCCTTCTTGACGAGCTGAAAGTGCCGAAGATCAAAAGCCCTCTCCTAAATCAATCTCTCTAACACACTACAACGTGCAATCAAGCCTCGTTGACCTTCGGGTTGACCTCGCAAATCAGAAGCTTCACGACCTGTTTGTTCATTTTTTTTGCTTCCGAACACTTACCGACCTATGTTCATTGTTAACCCCAAAGGTAATCTGTAATACATTCGTTCGTTTTGATTATTAAAGGATCTAGGGCTTGAATAATTTGATTTGGGGATGAACATGAATGGTAGATAACATATATAGTTAAATTAAAACAGAAAATAAACAAACAACTGATCCAGATCAGTTGGTGTAGCCTCCTGCCCTAAAAACTTGAACCGGCCTATGGCCCAGGTTCGAGTCTCACTATAAGCAACCATTTTTTTTTATTTATCCTGTATACTTATATTATCTTCATTATTTTTTTAAAAATCGTTTTAAAATACTAAAACTATTTTATAAATTCTACAAAATTTATTTTATGTTTTTCCACTGATAAAATTCATCATCCAATTTTTAGTTTTTCAAAAATAAATTATTTAATATATATTATTAATAATGCAAGTTTATTCATTTTTATTTATAAAATTCAATAAAATATCTGAACAATTTTATTAAATCTCACAAAAATTATCCTAAACTTGTATATTCTTAAACATTTCAGAAAATATTTTTATTTCAGAAAAATCGTTTATTTAATATTTTTTATCAATTTTTGTTAGTTTTAATAATAAATAATTCATAATAAATTCATTTTACAATATTTTTGCACCAAAATTTTACATAAATTATTTCGAACTATCTAGAACTGAAATACAATTTTTAATTCAGAAATTATTTGATTTTAATATTTTTAGATATTAAAGTCACATTTTGACAATTTGAAATAATTAGATTAAATATTCTATTTTTAAGAAAATAAATTTATAAAAATTATTTTCATACTTAAAACCATATGTTGTGACTATATTCAACTTAAAATTTTACAAAAAGACTTTTGTTTATTTATTCATTAAATTTCTTATATTTAATAAACAAATTGTTTAATAAACATATAAACGTTTATCCCCAATTTGAAGCCCTAGAAATACATATATCCTAGAGTTATTCCTTACACATTATCAAATTCTTTAGGTTGATTCTTTGGAATATTTTCCAACGCATATTTCGTTGTCCAGTTCAATTTCAAGCTTACATAGACAGTGAGTATTTCCTATCCCCTTTTTGCTTTTATTCATTTTTGGGGTGTTACATGTGCACTATTACAAATTACAAATACAAGTTTACATTTTCAAAATACAATTATAGTACTATGTGCATTTGCTTACAACGTGCTTTATGCTTAGACAATACATGTGGATTACATTTGTACTTAGTGAAATCATTAACATGGTACAAGCCGACCTTAACATTGGATAGCGCTATTTGGATTGACAACCCGCCTAGATTGATTCTCCCCCTTTTTCATCGGAGAATCCGTGGCCAGTGTTAAGCTTTTTATCCATTTATTGGATAAGTACACTACAGTTCATACAGTACATTATACAGTCACAGGGTTGATTTCGCTCATTTGTATGATACATGGTTTACATATTTGCACTGTAGCTTGCACTTGAATTGTATAACTTTTTAACCTACTATATATATCAAAACTAGGAATGCTCACCAACATTTCATATGTTGACCAAATCTATTTTGTACATGTTTCAGGTGCAGTTTGATCTAGTGCTTTAACAAGAGATACTTAGTGCATTATTTTAATCAGTTATTTCATTATTTACATTTCATTTAAGACTTTGTAATTTCCATTTCCATGTAAGACAATTTTGGATTATTCAATAATATTTACATTTTAGTACCATGAGCTTTTGAACAATCGTCACTACGTGGCACCTCGATGATTCCGCCATCGGTTGGGGTGTTACATTTATGAATGTGAATGATCCGATAGGTTTAGAGAAGGATATGAATGATGTTTGGATTGGGTCGTATAAACTTTTCATTGCGTTGGCACATTTTGTGGATGGGGAAAAACTGCACTGGAAAGGGGGTAAACAATGTGTTCCGGAGAATAAGGATAATGAGATACCAGTCCAGGATAATGTGGACAATGGCAAGGAACCGGCTGTGGAGAACACTAAGGTGGGAAAGGGTTTGGGAGATGGTAGATCTTTCAAGGATACATTGCTTAATATTGATCCGATAGGTGAAAAGAAACGTAGGGAGATTGTGGTGGATTCTACGGTCAAAGGGAGTTTAACGTGGATGGGTTGTGGAGCCATTGGGAGGTTGTCTGATTTTAACAAGTTATCCAAGCTACGCAAATGGCTTGATTCCGTAGGCCAATTTGGGGTCGGTATTAGGTATGTGGGAGGTTTGTGGGTGGTGCTTGTGTTTGAATCTGAAGTGTGCATGGAAGGTTTTGTTACTACCACGGAGGTTTGGACGGCATGTTTCGAATCGTTGGTTAAATGGGATGGGCAGGTGATACCTAGGGAACGGGTGGTTTGGATTAAGTTGTTTGGGTTACCTTTGGGACTGTATGACAACGGGTTCATTAATGAGATTGGAGCTTTATTTGGCAAAGTCATTCATCCGGCAGAGGTTAGTGAAGCGGACGTGGATCTTTCGTATGTAATGATTGGAGTTCTTTGTGAACCTGGTAATAGAATTAATGAAACGGTGGATGTTCTTTGGAATGAGGAGGTTTGTTCGGTGTTGGTGGAAGATGAGTTGGGTGAGTGGGTTCCTGAATGTTTGGAGGATTCGTATGCGTACGCGGAGGATGAGGTGAACTGTAGTAATGGAAGGAGTGTGGAGGTGGAGGTTGATAATATTGCGGATGTAGTGGAGTGTGTTATGGCAGTAGATAATGAGGATAAATGGACGGAGGGGGCATCGGGTGTCAATGGCCGCAGGGAGGAGAGTGGTGGGGAGACAACTTTGGGTGGGGACAAGATAGAATTGTTGATCAGTAAGATTAAAAAACCAAGGGGATTCCGTAAGAAAGATAGATCGCAGAAGTCTCTGTCTCCCCAGGGACAAGAATGACCAAAGAAAAGAGCCAGGGAAGGAGATGATTTGTTCGATATCGATAGGTTCATTTTTAATGTCAATGGGGAAGAGGAGCATAGGGTGGGTAAGAAGGTGAATGAAAGGCCCAGCGAAGGAGACGAGGTCTTTGTTACGCCTGACTTGAATGGGGTCACGGCTAATGTTTGTAAGGATCAGGAGGAACTTTGTCCGAATGATATTGTGGTTGAAGTTTCGGAAAAGTTGAAGCTCGGTAAAGTGTTGGGTGTGGAAGAGTTCGATGGTTTTGGAGATTCAGTTGTAAATGTCATCCAGGAAGAAGGTTTTCAACGAGTTGATCAATGAATGTGTTATCATGGAATGTTCGAGGACTAGGTTTGGATGGTAAAAGTGCGTGGTGCCGGAAGATGAAAGTGGAAAATGAAATCGGTTGTATTTTAATTCAGGAAACTCAATTCGAGTCCCTGGATAACATTGATATTAGTAGATATTGGGGTACATCAGATTTCGAGTTTGCGCATGTGGATGAGTCGGGTCGGGCTGGAGGTTTAATTTCATTATGGAATCCTAAGCTTTTCTCTATGTCTTCGGTTCTGAAGAGGCGTAATTTTTTGGTTGTCTCGGGTGTTTCAAAAGGTGACGGAACAAAGGTTACGCTCATTAACGTATACTGTCCTCAAAGAATTCAGGAAAAGCGTGCGGTTTGGGAGTTTATTAAATCTGTGATATCGGTTGATGGGGGTTTTTGGATAGTCGGTGGTGACTTTAACAGTGTTCGGGATCGAGTTGAGAGGAGGAATTCAAACTTTAACTTGTTAGAGACGAATGAGTTCAATGATTTTGTGGAGGACGCGGGATTGTACGAGTATGGTCTTAAGGGACGGAAGTTTACGTATTTATCGGGAGATAAGCTTAGCCGAATTGATAGGATATTTGTGGATTGGTCGTTTGTTAACGAATGGCCGAATGCGGAGTATCGGGTGTTAGACCGGGATGCGTCGGATCATTGTCCTCTTGTTCTTAAATTGAATCTCGTAATTTTGGAGCTAAACCGTTTAAATTTTTCAACTCGTGGCTTCTACGAGATGGTTTTGATGATCTGGTGAAAGATACGGTCAATAATGTGGCATTTGAAGGGGATCCGGACTCGAGATTGATGCACAAATTCAAACTGTTGAGGTCGATAATAAAAATTTGGAAGGAGCATATGATTAATGCCGAGTTGGAGGAGTCTAGGTGTTTACTGAATGAAGTTAAGGAGTTGGAGATAATTTTGGAGGAGAGGGATTTAGTGGAAGAGGAGGTATGGATTTTAGAGGAAGCGAGAAGGAGATTAAAGCAACTGGAGTGCTTCAAAGTTAAAGATTTGAAACAGAAGTCTAGAGTGCGTTGGGCGAAAGAAGGGGATGAGAATTCTAGTTTTTTTCACGGTTCGATTAATAACAGACGACTTTCGAATGCAATTATGGGTTTGACAGTGGAAGGTGCGTGGGTGACCAAGCCGAAGGAAATCAAAAAAGAAGTTTTGCGTTTTTTCAGCAGTAAATTTGTTGAAGATGTTTCCGTTCGGCCGAGGTTGTCGTGTTATGGATTGAAGAGAATAAGTGGGGAAGAGGCGGATTTGTTGACGCGTCCTTTTTTGGAGAAGGAAATCAAAGAGGCGGTCTTTCAATGTGGTAGTGATAAAGCTCCAAGACCGGATGGTTTCAACTTTTGATTTGTTAAGAGGTATTGGGATTTATTTGCTAATGATTTTGTTGATATTCTTAGTAAATTTGCGGAAAGTGGGGTTATTAGTCGTGGTGCGGCATCTAGTTTTATCACGTTGATTACTAAGGTGAAAGACCCGGTTACTCTTGGGGAATACCGTCCCATTAATTTGATAGGGGTGGTGAGTAAAGTTATTTCGAAGGTGCTAGCAAATAGGTTGAAGTTGGTTATGGATAATATCATAAATGAGACACAATCGGCGTTTGTGTCACACCCCAACCGATGGCGGAAACATCGAGGCGAGACTTGTGGTAGATTGTTCAAAGACTTCATGACACTAGATTTTGTGACAATATAGTTTAAAGATAGAATTTCATTTATTGTCTAAAAATAGAAATACAAGTAGTTCATATAACGAAAAATACAACAACAAGAATATGATAACTTGAACTAGAGTGAGTTTCTATGTCCAATCCTAAGTAGTTTTCTTGAATGTCTTGTAATAAATATTTCCTGCAACATGTATAAAATATACGTCAACACATAAAGCATTGGTGAGCATACTAGTTTTGACATACATACATAGTATAATAAAGTTTTGCTTATAGGCATATGCAAGAGAACCATACAAACGGCGACTAGCCACGAAGAATTTTGCTTAACATGACCCATGTAGGGGGCGGATAGCCAATCCTATAGCGCTATACATGCAAGGTGGGTTGTCAACTATATGAACATTTGTATGTTAGAGTAAATAATTCTACATAGCATAGCGTACAAGCATATAATAGACTTTAGATTGCGCATGATAGAATTTAGAATATGATAGACTTTAGACTAAGCATAATAGATTGTAGAGTTTAAAATCGTTTGAGTTTTGATAGTGATACATGTTGAGCCCCAAAGAATAAAGGATAAAAGGGGGACAAGTATGAACTCACCTTTGGGTGTGTTTTAGCAAGGTTCCAAAAGAATGAGTCTTGGGGGATTAGTTCCTTAGCCTTGGTTAACTAGAATTAGAAAAATAAAGAGTCTTAGGTTCGAGTTTAGATTATAGATTCAAGAGAGTCAAGCAAGCCTTTTAGGCGAACCAAAGCATAAACCACCATAAAGGTGATTCGGATGGTCATGAGAGTCAAGTAGTGCCTTCAAGGCTAACCAAAACACAAACCAACATAAAGGTGATTCGGATGGTCAAGAGAGTCAAGTATTGGTAAGGTAGGGATGTATCCGCAAACCTTCCAAGTTAATAGATTAATAGAGTTTTGAAAGTATATATTTTAGTATTTACATAATATAACTATAGGGTTAAAGTAGTGTATGGTGACTTAGTTTGGAAGAGCCTTGGCTTTCCTTTGTCAACCATTAACCATAGCACAAGTCCTAACAACATTAAGTTGTTGGTGAACTTGGTTGGTATCACTTCATCTAACCTTCTAGTGCATAAAAACAATAGAAGATGAACCATCTTTGAGGCCTCATTTTGGTGTCCTACTCATATTTATTTGCCATAACAAACAAGAGCAAAGTCCTAGAGGTTTCCCCAAGGGGTTAGAAGAAGAGGAGAAATGAAGAAAGAAAAGGGAAGTGAGAGTTTAAAATGAGAAAACTCACTTAGAAGTGGGCTTCCATCACTTAGGATTTCTTGTAGAATTTAGATGTTTAGAGAGGATTTGAGATTGAGCAAGTGATTAAGGTGTAGGGAGGGGTTGTATTTATAGATGGGGTAAGTTAGTTGGGTATTAAATAGAGTTATTAGGGTGGTTAGGAGGAGGTTAGATGGGGGTTAAGTCTAATTATTTATGGAATGATCATACCATTGTAATGCTATTGTACGTTGTTACCATCCATCGTGTTTCAAAAAAATAATTAATAAAATAAAGTGAACAACATCATTATGATGTTGTATGTTGTTTGCTGTTTGGAGATAAGTCACCCGAAACTTAGTTATGCTTTTATTTATTTATTTATTTTTTGCTAAAGGTATATTGTTTTATTTAGAAACAATATATATATATATATATATATATATATAATAAGATCTTAACTAAATGAGTTTCTTGTTATAACGTCTAAATTGAATAGGATAAATTAAAATGACGACTCGTCACGAATTGGTAGGAGTAACATAAAAGAAGCGAGTAAAGGCGAACTTGGAATTTTATACAAGAAAAGTAAAAATCACGCGATGTTACAGTTTGTGGTGGGTCGGTATATTCTGGTTAGTCCTTTAATTATTAGCGAGGTCTTATCTTGGGCACAGAGGAGAGGAAAGGAGCTGTTTATGTTTAAAATATACTTTGAAAAGGCCTACGATAATGTTAGATGGAATTTCTTGATTTCGGTGATGAGGCAAATGAATTTTCCGGATAGATGGTGCAAGTGGATAGAAGGCGTCTTGAGATTGTCTCGATCGTCTGTTTTGGTTAACGGGTCGCCGACTTTTGAGTTTACATGTGGAAAGGGCATTCGACAAGGTGATCCTATATCGCCTTTCTTATTCATTATTCTTATGGAAGCCTTCTCGGGTCTAATAAAAAAAGCGAGTGACATTGGGCAATTTCGGGGGGTTGTTCTTCCAAATGACGGACCGGTTGTTTCGTATTTGCTTGATGCGGACGACGCGTTGGTGATGGGTGAAAAGGTGGAAAGTAATTTTGTGTGTTTAAGACGGTTGCTTCGTATTTTCCACATGTGTTCGGGCCTCAAGATAAATATTCAAATATCCACATCGTATGGGGTTGGGAAAAGTATGGTGGAGGTGGGTGATAAGGCGGTAGGGATGGGATGTCGAGCGGGGGAAACGCCTTTTACATACTTGGGTATTCAGGTTGGTGCTAATATGACTAGAATCAACAATTGGGAGCCGGTTGTGAAAGTATTTAAAACAAGATTATCTAGATGGAAGTCTAAAGTTTTTTCGATTGGAGGTAGATTGACGCTCATCAAGTCGGTATTGGAGAGTCTCCCATCTTATTATTTCTCTCTATTCAAGGCGCCTATCGGTATCATAAATACGTTAGGAGGTTTGAAGAAACGGTTTCTGTGGGGAGGTAATGTAGACTCGAAGTAATTACATTGGGTGGGTTGGGACGTTGTGACTAGACCCATTAAAAAAGGAGGCTTGGGTATTCGCAAATTAGAAGATTGCAATAATGCATTTTTGGTTAAGTGGCTTTGGCGGTATCGTCATGAAGGTGAAGCATTGTGGAAAAGAGTGGTGGAAGCTATTTATGGTTCAAATAGGAAGTGGGACGCTTATCCTTGTAATTCGAGAGTCACAGGTACATGGACAAAGCTGGATAATACTGGGTATCGGCTAAATGTGGGCGGGTTCAATAGCATGAGCATAATTCGAGGCGTTTTGGGAAATGGTTTGGAAATAAGATTTTGGATAGATCTTTGAGTGTCTCGTATTCCTTTAAAGAGCTTGTTTCCGGATCTCTTTAGATTAGTTGCGGACAAGTCTTGCAAGGTTTGTGAGAGGCTTGGAATGCATGGTATGGTTTGGAATTGGCGGCGGCCTCCCACATCAGAAACAGAGGAAGACTAGTTCACATATTGCTTGCAGTTGGTTGAAGGCCTTGCTTTAGGGGATAACAATGATCGGTGGGTGTGGGACACGGGTTCGGGTGAAGACTTCTCGGTTCTTGAAGTAAGGAAGTGGCTGGAATCCGAGCGTCTTTCTCATCCTAGTTTGAAGTTTGAATGGTGTAAGTGGATTCCGATTAAGTGTAATGTGTTTATGTGGCGAATTTTGATGGATAGAATTCCGACTAAAAAGGCGTTACAAAGGCGAAACATTGATTGTGGGGATACTAGGTGCAACTTTTGTAATGAGCAGGAGGATTGCATCGAGCATACATTCACGGCTTGTATGTTGACGTGTAGGGTATGGAATGGGATTGCTATTTGGGTAAATCTCCCTCAGTTTTATTTCTTCTCAGTAGTGACGGATCTAGACCAAAATTTTAGGGGTAACGTATAATAGTATTTAGGGGTAGCGTAATACGAAAAACGTTAAAAATACGAAAATTTTCCACTACGTCGAAAAAATTGAGGGGTAGCGAGCGCTACCCCTCCTCTCATGGTAAGTCCGCCACTGCTTCTCAGTAGATGATATCATGTAGGTTTACTCGTCGTCCGGATGGTCTAAGGTGAAGAAATCGGCACTGCGTGGTATTTTAATCTTGACCTGTTGGCGTATTTGGAAGGCTAGGAATGATCTTATCTTCAGGGACGTTCGGCGGAATGTGGTTGGCATTGTCTCGGACATCAAAGCGTTGAGTTTCATTTGGTTTACAAGTAGATATAATAAGGGTTTGATGGGTTGGAAGGATTGGCAAATATTTAGTTTGATGTAATGTAACTTTTGTGGTTAGGGGGTCTCCGCCTTGGAGATTTTCCCCTCGTTGTGTTTTAATAAAGTTTGTCTTCCAAAAAAAAAACCTAAAACATGGTTTATGTTCTCTTGTTTGGGACATGGGTAAAGTGTGAAGCCATGAGATAATATTAAATGCAATAATAATAATAAAAGTAAACAAAAATAATAATATTAACTTATGATCGACAGTCCCTTATGTCTCTGGAGAGACATGAGAGACAGAGACATGTGTGGGGTGGTGTTTGAAACGGGGACGGGGATGAAGGAGAGAGAAGGTAAGACATGAGGTGCTACGTCTCCACACCCATAATCCTGATAGTTCGGATCACACTAAGTCCGATCTACAGAGTATATCTCCAAAGCACTGTCGGTCATGTTCGATAAGCGGTGTTTTGACTGTGAATAAAATAAATAAATAAAAATAAACCAAGTATTATGCCCCATATTTAAGGGCCCTCGGCTTTTTTGGGTCCGATTTTGTTCGAGTTGCGTTCAATTATTTTCTTTTCAATCACAATTTCCTCATCTTTGAATCACTAAGGGGTTGTTTGGTTCATCTCTTTATGGTTCCATTAATAGGTTGCCTCTGAATCGGTAAGAGGTAAGGGTGTTTGGTTTCCAAAACACAACCTCTTAATGAAACCATTAAGAGTTAAATGATTCAGCAACATGTTTATATGCACACAATAATTCAGATGGGTAAAAGAGTCATTCTCCACAGTCATTCAGAGATACAACCAAACAAAGCTTAATGGTTTAACACTTTACTAGTTTAGAGTCTCTCACCAATTTAGGCATCTTACTAGTTTAGTACTTACTGATTCGCCACTTGTCAAACAGCCCCTAAATTTTCTGTACAATATGTGATTCAATGTCTTTTCGGAAATATATTTAAAATTGGGTGTTATCGTATTCTTCCGTGTTAGGATTTCATACAAACTACATTATTTTCTAAGAAAGTCAAAAACAAATTTCCAATACGTGCGAGACTTGATTTTAAAGGTTGATCCAGTATCGGGTTTAGGAATTTCAATTGAAAATTGTATGTCATATTACAAGTTAAGGTTGATCCAATATAGGTTGATCCAATAACACCGTGACTAAGGTGTTGTTTGTATATTTTTTTTTTTCAGGAAAAGGTCGGCAGTGCGAACCACATCTGCAGACATCTTCAGGAGAAGAGGTGGACCAAAAGTCTGCAGTCTACAAGAAGAAGACTGTTTGTTTGTTAACGTCTTCAGGCTGCTGAAATAAACTGATTTTTATAGCAGTCTGGTGGTGGATCGTGGTGGCGGTGGACGGTGGTGGTGGTGGACCATGGCGGTGGATGGTGGTGGTGGACCATGGTGGGTGATGGTTGTGGGTGGTGGTGGACCGTTGTGGTGGTGGACCGTGGTGGTGGTAGATGGTGGTGTACCGTGGTACTGGTGGTGGGTGGTGGGTGGTGGACGATGGTGGTGGTGGTGGTGGACCATGGCGGTGGATGGTGGTGGTGGACCATGGTGGGTGATGGTTGTGGGTGGTGGTGGACCGTTGTGGTGGTGGACCGTGGTGGTGGTAGATGGTGGTGTACCGTGGTACTGGTGGTGGGTGGTGGGTGGTGGACGATGGTGGTGGTGGTGGTGGGTGAGGAGAAGAGAAGAGGAGAAGACCTTTGAAGACCTTAGAATACCTTGGAACAAGTCTGCACCAAGAAGAGGTCAGTAATACCCTTTTGAGTGAAATGTCTTCCGAAAAAACAATTTACAGACCCCAAATCTGCTTGCGTCTGCGCGGCGCAAACAAAAGATGTCAGAAGTGTTTATGAGCAAAAAACGGTTAATTAACCGGAAATAACCGGTTAATTATCTAAACCGGTCACAACTGATACTGAAAAGAAATAGAAAAAAAAATTGGTTATTAACCGAAATTGTTAAAGTGATAAATTGATAATCGATTTTTTTTAATTAACAGCCAGTTTGGTTAACCAAACCGCTTACCCAAAAAAAAAAAAAAAAAAAAAAAAAAAAAAAAAACCGATCTGTGCACCTATAGTTATATCACCGTGACTAAAATAGAAATACATAAATTTACTCTTTTAGTAATTTGTCATGATTGGTCCTTGACGCGAGTTAACATCTCAATCTAAGAAATATATTGGAGACAGGCACCTATCGGCAAGGGTGCTCGGTTAGGTTGTCGTGCGGTAACACCGTCGCCAACTCTTCGGCAACAATTAAAATTGTTATTGTTTGGCAAGATGTAACCACTCAGCAACGGTCAAAATTGTTGATTCTAGATGTGGCTTTGACATGACATAGAGGGATTGGATGGGGCTTAGCAAGGTTGCTAAGGGCGCACCGTCCCCGTAAGAAGCCATCTAGAAACTAGTGGCGGAAAAGCAAAAGACACATTACATAAAATTCAAGCCAGCTCGACTCATTTAATTTAATAGACTTGTAAACAAAATTATTTTTAGAACGAGTTCAACTCCAGCTCGTCCTGTATATAACAAGCCGAGCCGATGTTGAAAAGCTCGTCCATGTCTCTATATTAAAAAGATATGCTTTATAATCTTGTACATACACTGATAACAATATCAACTACACACCTCTATATAATGAATTTCTATATACACATACATTTAGTTCATCATAAGAAATATATATATATATATATATATATATATATATATATATATATCACGAACCAAAAATGGTTTAACCAACAGCTTAAAAAGTTGTACCTAACCCATCTAACACATCCAACATATTAGCATTTGCATACTTGTGATCTCTTGGAGGAGAACTCCCCATGCTTCTACTCGAAGCAAAAACTCGTTTGTTTTTCTTCGCGATCACGAATTCTTGACTTTTGCTGACTCCTGGAACCAAAGTTCTCCGTTTCGTCACTTGTTCCAAAAGATTCTTGTCCTCTAGGGAGATCTTGAGTTGTTGACGTTGACCGTTAGGATGCAGGGTCAATGACCCGTTTGAGATAGGAGATCGGGTTGGGGTGTATCTTGGTACTTTGTCCCTATATCTCACGAGGCTGATTAAACGGTGAAGTAAGATGACTAAATCGAGTATGTACCGATCCATTTTTTGTTTGTCTGCATGATATAACGTCTGCAGCCGGATTATGTTGTTGCTCCCTGATGTCTTCTTCCCAAACTCGTTTCTGTTTAATCAAAACTAGAGAACGTTAGAGGTGTAAAACGGAACTGATATCGGCTCGCTAAAAGCTTCAATTGAGCTGAGCTTAAATGAACTTAAGCTCGATCCAGATAGCAGCTTGATAAAAGATGAGCCTAAACGAGTAAGAGCTCGTTTGATAAAAGTGCTCGAGCCAGAGCTTTAGACATTGAACTTGATTAGGCTCACAAGCTCAAACGAGACTGTAATCACCAAATAAATATTGTTATTTAATTAAAAAAAAATTAAGTTAAATAAATAAAAAGTTAAAAATTAATTAAATAATATAGGAGCTAAGCTCGAGCTTTTAAATTTAACATAGAGCTCGGAACGAGCCAAACTCAAGCTTTGGACCTAGAGCTCAAAACGAGCCAAGCTTGAGGTTAGTGAAGCTCAGCTCCGCTCATTTACACGCCTAAGCATAAAAATTAATGTTTTGGTATCAATGCAAACTGCAATGCATATGAATTTCTAAAAAGTAAAAAACAACACAAGAACAGGCAACTCACCCTGTGTTTGCCCACTCACCAACCCACCCGAAACCTTGATGTGCTCTGCCAAAACAAGAAAATAATGAGTGATGAACATAGAAAAAGATCATCGAGATGTTAGCGTAAAACACGAGTGTAGAAAAAAGTACTTGGTGGTATCAGTAGCTACAGGAACGAGCCACTGAAGAGTCTTTTCCATTTCCGCCTTAATTTTAGGCATTGCCATCTGAAACAAGCCACAAAAAGTCTACATTACATTACAACTTTATAATTAAATTAATAGTCGCGGGGTATTAATTGTTTACAGTTGGCGAGATGAACCGTTGAAACTGAGCATGGCCCATATATTTACTCATGGCAAATGCGTCATCGCTAACATGCACACACTAAAAATCGTGTAGAAGAACATGACTCGTTTATCCCATTTTTCTAAACAAGTAAAACCGGTTGCCGTGTTGGCGGGTTGTAAACGTACTAAATGGATTGGAGTTGGAATAAACAGGTTAAGCGGTCGTGAACGGGTTGAAGTGTTAAATTAAACGAGTAACAAGTCAACACTTACACGACCCACTTAAATTAATCAGATCAACCCGAACCGGCCTGTTTATTTAACGGGTAAGATAGGACAACCCATACCTAATTATTTTCGTGGGGATACTAGGGATGGCAAAATGCCAGGCAGTTGGGTAACGGTTTAACAAGCATAGCCCTTTTAATATGAGTTGTCACGTTTACCCGAAACACTTTTAGTCCTAAACTTTTACATCTATTATAAACAATCAGTGTATCATATTTGATTTTATAAATTAAATAAAAATATGATTTTAGTGTTGGACGGTGTAAGAAATTTTAATGTTTTATGCATTAAAAATATTTAGGTGACTTGATGCTAATTTTTAGGTCTAAAAGGTAGGAAATAAAGGTATAGCCAAACTTGACACATAATGAAACGGGTCAGGCTACTTACCGCTTCGTTAGAATCAAGAGCTTGTAAGCGAGAACGTAAAGCTGCCTTGACACTGGCTGGTAAACCGTTGTATAACGTGTCCCTCATATTTGGAGGTAAGGATGTAGGACGAGATGCCTGCAAAACAGATGACGAACCCCATTTATATAAGTTTATGTGTGTTTTCAATAGACAATTAATTTTAAATAGAAAACTACATAAACTACACTTGCGGTGTGCGCATATAATGTATATATGTGTGAGCCCTTGGGGGCAAAAGTAAAATTGCACTAATTTTAACATTATTTTACTAATTTCGTGAAAATAGCGTTAAAAACACGGAAGGTTAATCATGCATCATGTCGTAGCGTTGATAGCCAAAAGACAAGGGGGCACCAATCGGGCTTGTCCCAATTTTTGTCCAAGCTGGATGCAAAACTACTATCAAGCCAGGGGTCTCACTGGAAGTAGCCTCTCTATTCCTACGGGGTAGAGGTAAGGTTGTTTACATCTTATCCCCCTACCTTAGCTTTGCTATTGGTGAGATTTACAGAGTATGATGATTGATATAAACACTTGTGTATACTGTATAGTGTAGCCATGTATAATGGGAGGGAGAGTCAAGAGTGGATCATGTGGTTCTCGTAGTTCTTTATGTGATTCTACCATAGGCTTATCAATATACCTACATATAATTAGGAGAGAAACAAAGTGGATTATGTGGTTCTCTTATTTCTTTATGTGATTCTACCATAGGCTTATTGATTGATATACCTACATATATAGAGAGACAGATGTATGAGAGAGAGATGGTCGTTTAACACATTCAATAGATAACAAATTTTAACTAGAGAGTTAATATGACCGCAGTAACGCATGTATTGATTTTAACTATGAGATTTTGTAATCGCGTAACCGCCTCTCTTTCATCTCCCATTAAATATGGTATGCACTATATACAAATGCGTATGCGGTCTCCACTTTATGTATTGAGCACACCCATATATCATCAAACTATGATAAGTATGCATACAAAAGTTAAAACAGATAAAGTTAATCTTCAGCTTACGATGTTGTCCATCTGGGTTATTAAGTTGGCATAGTGTAAAGCCAGACCAGCAGCACCTAAACGTTCGGGTTTTTTGTTAGTCTCCTTGTCATTCTTTGTGGACACTGACGCTGAAAAAGAAAGCATACACGTAACATAAGAATTTATTCTTTTATCTTGTGCATGTAGATGGACATTATCATACTATAACTTCAGGATACTATATCGGGAGTGTTTAAAATGTTTGATACGACCAGAGTTGACAATTTTGACCCATTTCTAGGTTATATTCTATATCCAATGAGCAAACATTAAAAACATTGATAAAAATGAAGCGACTCAAATGGGTCGAGAAAGACACCACATGCTTACAACTTCTAAATCATCTTTAATAAATTAAGTTTTTAAAACTCAAGGAAAACAGATAGTAAAATGTTGCTCGGTCAACCCAAAATCATTTTGACCCCAAACCCTTTTCCCAACTTTTGTGTTTTTACACCAACATAAATGAAGTATGTAGTATATTTTTCAAGTAAGTTGCATATACCATTCTCCTCAAAAACTTCCGTAATTGCTTGATGGATGAAAGTGACAACATCTACAAGCTTCTCCACAACCTACTAACGGGGAATGCAAACCGAAACAATATGAATAGAAATATCAATCCATATTAGAAATGGAACACGTCGTTAAACACGTCAAATTTTATTACAGGTCAAACAGGCGGGCCAAATAGGATATACGTATACCTTTTGTCATTTTCTAATTCAGATTTATAGAATATGGTAATGTTAACACTAACAAAGATTACAAAAATAATTTTACTATGATCATAACCTAATTCTTTTAACAAAATGATAAAACGATACAGGAGGTTGTATACATTGAAAATAAATTTCATTCGACCTGTTTTACCATTTGACTTGTTTGAAATTGGAACATATAATATTGATTATCTATTAAATATGTACCTCTCCGAGATTTTTGGACCAAAGAGATTTCTTTTTCAAGTTCCTCACGACTTTCTTTTGATGTTTTAGCTCACTTTGTAATATCACTACACTCTCTCCTATACAAGAACAAATTGTTAATAAAAAAAACTGAGACCCCTTTGTTATGTAGCAACAACTAATATATATACACACACACACACACACAAAACCCTATACATATATACACGCACGCGTGAACACTATACACACACATTGTTAATGTACCTTTACGAGGAAGATTCAAAGATTCAACTTCCTCAAGCTTACGCTGATAATCTTGCGCAAATCTATCCAAAGCATGGTATTCATGGTATAATTCCTGCACAGATAGTTTTTTTAGCATCATGGACAATATATCTAGCCAAAGGGTGGCTTAATAAAAATATTGGAGGGTCAAGACTGGTCAAGTTCAGTTTAACCATAAAACTTTTTGTTCAGTATTATTAATTTTTGTAAGTTATGACAATAATAATCACAAGATTTATATTTTCTAATAATATCATTAAGAATGTTTATTACATTAAAAATGCAGTTTGGGCTATATTCTACATTTCAACCCATTTCACCTATTTTCTTTTGAACTATCTTTTTTTTTTTAAACGACTTTTTAACGTGTTTTGAAATAAATTATAGGTTAGCAGATCAGAATTGTGGCCTCTAATTTAAGGAATAAATAAACAGACTGACTTACTGAAGTATGCTGAGCCAAATCAGCAAGTTCTTGCATTGTAACTTCAGCCTCTTCTCTTAGCTGACCGTTTGTTACAGGGTCCGAATCCAATCTGATTGATAATATCGTTTCCAAATAAGTTTCAGTACCATGTGAACAAAAAACAATCAACCTTGTATTACAAAAGCGTGAAGCGCATCAAGGTGATAGGGTCCCCAGATCCGAGACGTGAAGAGAGGCGAAGGCGCACGCATCACGTACGACAGGCACAAAGTATTTATATAATATATTTTTATAATTGTGATAAGTTTCCACCAAGTACCCAATATTTAGATATATTTTAAACTCTATATACGGTTTAATATAAAAATAACCTTTGTGTACAAGTGTATAACCTAAAAGGTTATACGTACGTCAAGCAAATTTGACCTGCACCTCACACTATCGAAGAGATGCCTCGCGTGCGTCAGGCGCGCTTGTTTAAGCTAAGAGATCAACTATTTATAATTCACAGTTTTCAAATTTACCTGTCAAAGAAACGATCCAAATTATGCCATTGCGGATCCTTGCACATGTCTCCAAATCTCACCACTTCTCGAGAGAAGATTTCAAATTCCTCTCTGAAAGGAAAAAAAATTATTGTGAAACGAGCATAAAATTGCTGTCAATAAAAAATACTGACATAAAAGTTCATACCAACAACGCTATAAGTGGCAAAACAAACGGGTCAGATGGGTTAGTGAGAGTATAATTACCTCTTGTCAGTGGCTGCAATTTTTAACAACTCCTTCATATCTGTCGAAACCAGAAGTTGCACACCTTTTGAATGCAAAATCTCCTTTTTAAGGAACTGAATGCTTTCATCCGAAAGGGATTGCATCAAATTAGAGCCTTTAACGATAGTATTAGCCACTTCAAATGCTAAAATAGATACTTTATTCCCCCTTAAAGCCGAATTAGATACAAATCCACTATGGGTATTTAAACTTGTCATGCTGCTTCCAAGGGTGTCAAGGACTTCAAGACCAACACTGCTCGCTTTACCAAGAAATGTGCTTACATGAGGCGCCTATAAAATTCACAAGTGGAATAATATAAGTACAGTAACATAATCATGACGGGTCAGTAAATCAACGGTCAAATTTTGTATTGTCGTGTATGTGCTTGCGATTATAAATACACAAACATACATACACCTAGCATACATACATTGCTACATAGACTTTCACATTCGATATAAACAAGCATAGTTCATGAGTATGCTTGGAAAAATTATTAGAGCTATGTGTTTTAGATGTTTAAAATAGAAGTGTTTGGCAAAAGTAGTTGTAGCTTATGTATATAAAAAGGACACAAAAGAACACATAATTATATCTACAAAAGTGGAATATCTTTGTGCTCAATATTTTTTAGCTTATCTTTTTTAGAGTTTCTTTTCTTCAAAATTAAAGTTACTTTGTCATACAAATAAATGGCTACTTATAGGAAACAGAAATATCCTCAAAGGGACTCAAAAATGAGTCCACATTAGCACCTCTCTCTCTAATTGCCAAGGTTGCCCGTTGACCCTCTCCCAAACCCGAAACTATTGTAAAAACGCTATCTCCTCCTTTCACTCACATAAACACGTTTGACCCCACCAGTGGCGCAGCATATAAGGGGCAAGGGGGGTCCCCCCCCCTCCCCCGAAATTTTCGCTCAGAAGTTCAGATTATATAGTATCCGTATAGATTTTTTTGGTATATACGGTTTCGACCCCCATGACCGGTGACTTTAAACCCCGCGGTTGGAATTCTCCATCCTCTCTCCATAAAATTACACCAAAAAATGCCCCTATTAGGGGTGCCCCATGTCAACTCGTCGTAGCAAGTAACACCAAGAATATGACACTCAGCATCCTCTATCTCCTCATCTCGTCTAATCGTTTGATTAAAAAGCTAATTTTTTATCGTCAAACAAAAACTAAAAGTTCCCAAAAGCTCCAAAACTATGTGCCAAACATAGCTCATGATTAAAATCCATATACATGACCACCCGCAACACAATCGCTTCATGGCCACGATTCTCTCCTCTACGCTAAAACCTTCAAGCACCACTCTCCTCTCTTCGCCCAAGCCCGCCCGCCCAGACAGAATTTTCCACTCCCTCTCTACTCGAGTCCTCGACACGTCCTTCCCCGCCCCATTGTCTCTCTTCCCCTGTCCAAAAGCCTCCCAAGGGCCCATGCTTCAGAGATGGTCTAAACTCTAAACCAACAATCAAACTAGTGGTAAAGCTTGCATAATTTTACTTGCAAATAACAATGATAATAATAATAATAATAATATATAGCATTTGGATGATCACACACACATCAATTAAGTCAAACCACTTCAAAATCATAAACCAAAAATAATAATAAAATAAAATTATACCTTAAGTCTAGCAGGGGTAGATGGCTTCAACTCTCTAGAAATAGAGGAAAACATTTCACCAGAATCATACGACGTCGTTTGCCTATTATGATGATAATAATTATCAACATCATCACCCTCTGTATAACTCAAATCATCATTACCCTCATCATAACTCTTCTTCTCCTCTTCCTTCTTCTGATGTTGATGATGATGATGAGGATTATTATCACTAAAACTCTTGACAGACTTTAAATTACCTGAAAACCCGAAACTACCCCTCTGCCCACCATCATAATCCCTCTTCATAGTACCACCTGTACACACCCCACCCATCTTTTTAACCCTTTTTTTAGAAATTCAAATACTTTATATGAACCCACCTCACAAATGGTGAAAAAATGATCAAAGAGATGATGTAAGAGACCAAATCCAAAGAAATTTGAAACCCATGAAGGAAATAGGGATTGGGTATGGGTGTGAGGGATATTATTATTAATAAGTGGGAACAGAGTGATAATAAACGCGTTGATTGGTATGGTTTACTTTTGTTGCTTGTAGATTGGGAAAAAGGATATGAGATTTGAACAAGACGAAAGAGCAGAGAGAGAGAGAGAGAGGGTAGGGTTTGACTATGGTTTTTGAGTTTGTGTGTAAAAAGTCGACTGCTTTTCTGGGCTGTGGGTCCATCTCATTCATTGTCACTTTCTTCAAATTTTGTAATCAAATTACCCTTTTTTATAAACGGAAAACGAATTTAAATACTCCCGACTTTCATCCGCTGGTACATGTTACCCTCAACTTTTACTTTAGCAGATAATACTATAAACTTGCAACTTCGTAACTAACTGAGGTCTAACCTGATTAGTCTAGGCGACAAAAACGGCTTACGTGGCAAACTGAGTTGTCAAAATGGTTTATGTGTAATGATGATGTGTATTAATGATCCCAAACAACCTCCTCGCCCCCGGTTGTATACCCACCTCTAAACACCCCCTAATCTGCATAAACTCACGACAAAAACACAGTTCACCACTACCCCTCTCTTTCTCTCACTATTATCTTTCTCTCTCTAAAACACCATCACCATCACCTACACCAACCGCTGCCATTACCACTTGCAACCACCGTTACCTTCATCTCACCCCCCTCACCGGACAACCAGAACCTCACCACAACCTCCATCCATCGTCACTATTAAACCCAACTACTACCTCCATCTATCTCTAAAAGACGTGTACCTGTCTGAAGTGGTGGTGGAGAATGACCTGTGGTGGTCGGATAATATAACCCCCATATCAGTTTTCATTTTCAATCGTGTAAACATTCGAATTTTGATCCATTCGTATTCATTTTTTTCTCGCAAACCCACCATTAGCTGGAATGTTTTTCCTTCAATTGATCTTGTCTTTAGGGTCTGATATTAGCGTACTATAAAAGCCCTAAGAATCTTTCTGTTTACAATATCGAATCGTGATCATTTTTGGGGAAATTAGGGCTATGATGGTGGAGAAAGGTAGAGAGAGAGATTGGTGTTTTTATAATAATAACAATAACAATAACAATAACAATAAAGGTGGACCGGGCGCTATCAGAATTGGGCACGGGTACCACACTACCAGCACGGTAACACCGCCGCCACCTGTGTTGTTAGGGGTCCTGTGAACCAAATACGGGTTCTATCTAACGGGTTGGTAACTAGCCATATTTATTGCAACGGTCAATTTTTATAATATATTTTATTACTTTTTGACCGTTTGAATTTATTTAATATGAAACGGTAACATTTTTTTGAAATGGTATAAAATTGTGCACAGTTTAAATAAAAAAAACACAAACAAACAACTACATTAACCAAACTACTTTAAAACACAAACAAAACAAATGGATCCAAGGAAATCAAAGAGTGTTTCAAGGGGTGCAAGGGGAACCTCGAAATCTAGAGGTTCTAGTAGTCGAGGCAAAGCTTTGGGTTCGAGATCGGCTACGGTTGAACCGTATAGGCCCGTGATCAATTTTTTTAATGGGACGGTTTATTTTTTTTAAGTTTTACAAACAATAGTTTTAATTCAAACGGTCATTTTTTTAGTAAAAACGGTAATTAAAATAAAAGGAAAACTAAAAAATAAAGATTTCAGTGAAGTGAATCAGTTAAGTGTTGCCTACAAAAAAACGAATCAGTGAAGTAAATCAGTGAAGTGATGTGGCAGTGCAGGATCGGTTAAAATCAGCGAAGGAAAAAAAACTATGGTAGCACCCCTTGTGCCCTAATAACAATATGATAAGAATGAAGAAACTTAAGAGAGAGAATTATCCAAATTAAGCTGTTATTATTGATCTTTAGGCTTAGTATTTATACACAATCTATCATACAAGAGTTCTCGCCTAAACTTAATAGCTACTAACAGACTTCAACTAACAATTGAACTATCAGACTTTGACATATTTGACCCCTGAACTATTACAAACTATCATTAACGTTCTAATTCCTTTTATCTCGTAACAATACTTCCCCTCCTATTAAATTCTTGTCCTCAAGAATTAAAATGAGGGAACCTGAGCTGAAATTCATCTCCCAAGAGGCTTCTGTTATTGGCAAGTTTTGCCAATGTACCAATACTGTAGTGGACATCTTGTTACCATTTTTTACTAGTTTCCTATCAATAATGGCTCTGGGTTGTAAGGAAAATCTGGGTTCAGAGGGTAGGGGTATGACTTGATGAGGTTAACCATTAGCAGCTTTTAGTAAGGACACATGGAAAGTTGGGTGAACTTGAGAGGAACTAAGGAGGTCCAGTCTGTAGGCAACCTGTCCAATCTTTTCCAACACTAAAAATGGACCAAAAAATTTGGGACCTAATTTGTGACTCTTGTCACCCTTCAAGGATTATTGCATATACGGATGAAGCTTGACATGGACCCAATCTCCAATCTTAAACTGTCTGTCAGTCCTCCTCTTATCAGCTTGTTGTTTCATCTTGTTTCTTGCTCTTTCCAATGAATGCTTCAAATGTTGTACCTTCAATTCCCTTTCTCTAAACAATTCCTCTAAGGATTCAATCTTAGTCTCATTAGGGATGTAAGGAATGTGCACACCATATAGAGCTTCAAAAGGAGACATTTTTATTGCAGAGTGCCAAGAAGAATTGTACCACCTCAGATATGATTCCAGGCACCTATCAAGGACTTCTGTTTGACCATCAGACTAGGGATGGTATGCAGAAGAATAAGCCAGTTCAATACCTTGGAGTTTCATGAAGTCTTTCCAGAAATTACTTAGAAAAATGGGATCCCTATAAGAAACAATGGTAGTGGGACTACCATGTAGCTTGAAAACATTGTCAAACACAGCTTGGGCCACTTGACTTGCAGAGAAAGGGTGTTTGAGACTCACAAAATGGGCAAATTTTGTGAATCTGTCAACCACTACTAGAATGGTGTCTTTACCGAAAGCCAGTGTCAAACCACCTATAAAATCCATTAACACATCAGTAAAAATGGATCTAGGGGGTGGTAATGGTTGCAGAAGACTAGGGGAAGCCACCCTTTCATATTTTGCCCTTTAACAAGTAACACACTTTTTGATGAAATCTTTAACATCCCTATCACACCTCTTCCAATAAAACATGATTTGCAACTTGTGTAAAGAGGGAACATACCCTGCATGTCCTCCACTTGGTGAAGAATGACAAATGTGCAGGATCTGATCTTTCAACTCTGCTATATCACCAATGACCATTTTACCATTTCTTCTTAAAACCTCATTAACCCATGTCTAATGTTTCAACACCTCACCCTGCTGTAATAGTTGTATCTTTTCCTGAATCTTAGGGTCTTGTTTCCAAATTTCTTTAATATTATCCCACAATAAAGGATCCACTGCACTTTTACTGATCTGAAAAAGAGAAACACTGTCCATTCTAGACAATGCATCAACAACTGAATTTTCTGACCCCTTCTTATACTCAATCACATAATCATACCCAATTAACTTTGCCAGCCATTTCTGTTGCAGGGGTGTATTAATCTTTTGTTCCAGAAGGTATTTTAAACTTCTTTGATCAGTTCTGATTATAAAATTCTTAGCTATTAAATAATAGTGCCATGCTTTGACTGGCATTAATATAGTAAGCAATTCTTTCTCATAAACTGACATATCAAGCTTTTTACCAGTTTTACCCTTGCTTATGAAGGCCAAGGGATGACCTTCTTGCATTAATACTGCTCCCAAGCCTTTAGCTGAGGCATCAGTTTCCATAACAAATGTTTTAGCAAAATTGGGAAGAGCTAAAACAGGTGAAGTGGACAGGGCATGTTTCAACTTTTCAAAAGCCTGTTGTGATTCACCATCCCGTTTAAAAGCTTCCTTTTTTAACAAATTAGTAAGTGGCTTAGCAAATACCCCCAAATGATTGGATAAATCTCATGTAATACCCTGCTAACCCCAAAAACCCTCTCAACTGTTTAATAGTTGTAGCTATTGGCCAATCT
Organism: Ambrosia trifida; assembly: GCA_028751855.1. Classification (NCBI taxonomy): domain Eukaryota; kingdom Viridiplantae; phylum Streptophyta; class Magnoliopsida; order Asterales; family Asteraceae; genus Ambrosia; species Ambrosia trifida. The sequence goes on along the minus strand of CM054126.1, from coordinate 125,710,044 downwards.
TTAATGGCTGTAAGTCTACAATCTTAGAGGGGTCAGTGGCCACACCCTCTTTGTTAATGATATGGCCTAAATACTCTACTTGAGGGCCTGCAAAAGAGCACTTAGACCTCTTTGTAACTAATGAATTCTGTCTTAAAAGCTTCAAAACCAATTCCAGGTCCTTAACATGTTGCTCTAGTGTAGCACTGATGTGTGTAAATGTATATATAAAAATAACACAAGCTTTAATTAAAACGACTCACCTAAAAACTACACACGCGCGGCAAGTGTACCGGTCGCAAAGCAGTAAATAGATAAGACCGAGTATCGAACCCAAAGACGCGAATGCAACTCTAGATCACAACCTATACCGAAATACTAGCCTAAATAAATAGATACTTATATGGGTGGTACTTTAAACTATTAATTATAAACTTAATTAAACTAAATAGATTAAACTTAACTTAACTCGACAACTAATACGAACTTAAGGAACTGGAGGAATCAGATAGGAAGAAGGCTGGTAACCTGGGTAGAATCCCTAGACTCTGGTTATAAAAGCTGACCTATGTAATCCGGTTAGAGACCCTGTTCTCATCTAATAAACCTCTTGTCAAGGATAGTTGACTAGACTCAAGGCGGGACAAGTGTTGAGATGCTAAAATGAAAGTGGATCGCCCCAGTGAAACCAAATCCCACAGTAATCCTTTAATCAATCACTCTTGGATCGAAAACTCCCAAACTGTGAAGCAGACTTAACTAATACGAATGAAATCCTAGGAAAACTCTAAACACGAATAAGTAACCGGTCTCGCCCTAGCGATAACCAACTTACCAAACAATGCCTAGTTAGTCAACCTAGCGATCCCGAATTATATTCCTAACCTTCGGGAAGGGATTGCACACCTTAGCCAACTGACTTTAAAAACCTGTTAAACTTGCGCTATTCCTAACTGCAAGAACTAGCTCGACAACAAAAGTTAATCAAACTAGAATGATTTCTAGATCTAGGGGATATTCCTATATGCCTAGAACATCAAAACCAATAAACAAGTAATCAAATCACAAAGCGCCAGCACACAAATATTTAAAATCAAACATAAAAACTAAATCATGTAACCCAACACATCCAAAACGGAAAGCATAAGTCTTTAATTAAAAACCATAATCTAGTTCATCATCCCAAGTCACCAATAAAAGGTTTAGCTCATAATATTTAGAAACATCTTCACAAAATAAATAAAAATAATGTTGATCATGTCTATAAAAAATATAAACGAAAACTAAACCAAACCCGGGCTTCTTTGAATATCAATCTTTAACGTGCCCGGGACCTTCTCCCCTCCACAACTCCTTCGGATCGATCAACTGGCAGCTTCTTTTCTTTTTCGAATGTGTTTTTCTCTTCGTCGAAGTCGCATCAACTTTCTTTTTTTATAATCTGCCGTCGAGCTCACATATATACATAGCCATATCTTCATTTAACCTATTTTAAATGTTGTGTTAGGCTTGGGCCACGAGCCCAAGCAAACTTTTATTTTTTTTTCTTTTTTTTCTATATTATTATTATTATTATTATTATTATTATTATTATTATTATTATTATTATACTTCGTGCTCTTGACTCGGGTGTTCTTGACTTGATCAAAGTTACTCGTTTACGCTCCAACGTCCATGAACACATGTTCTCAAGTGTTCGTGTCTCAATTAAAATTATTTTGTTTTGAGCTCATTTTCCACAAACACCTATAAAATAATAAAAACGAATGCTAATAGTACCAAAAACTAATAAAAACTATACAATGATAAAAATAGGCCAACAAACGAATACATGCCTAAAACTACTAAAAACTATATACAAAAGACTCAATTATAACTCAAAATACATAGGAGAATAGATGTGTTTTACGACACATCAAGCACTATATACCAAAATGTCGTCAAAAAACACTAAAACACACTTCCTAAGTAGTGGTTTAAAAGTAGTGTTTTATTAACGCCTGGAAAGTTGTAGGGGCATTGGTCAATCCAAAGGGTAAGACCATAAACTCATAATGCCCTTGATGTGTTCTGAAAGCCGTCTTAAACACATCATCAGGGTGCATCCTGATCTGGTGGTATCCAAATCTTAAGTACAACTTAAAAAAGACTGAACTACCCCCAACTCATCAAGTAACTCATCAATCAATGGAATGGGAAAACTGTTTTTTACAGTGGCCTCATTTAATTTCCTATAATCCACACACATTCTATAAGACCCATCCTTCTTTTTAACCAATACTACTAGGGCTGCAAATGAGCTTACACTCTCTCTAATGACCCCAGAGTCCAACAATTATTGAGTCATCTCCTCAATCACATTCTTTTGAGCAGTAGGGTAGTTATAAGGTTTTAAGGTTATAGGAGAAGTACCTTCTTTGAGGACAATTCTATGATCACATGGTCTGGTTGGTGGAAAAGTTGTAGGTACAACAAAAACATCATGATAATTGTTCAGCAGATCTTCCACAATGGCACTTCTATCTTGAACACTTACTTGGGGATTGTGTTGACATATATCTTTTTTCCCATCCGCAAACTGAATAAATGGACTTATGCTAACTGGTCCCTTGCAGTCAACAATTCTTTCATCTTTTCAGTGGTACAAAGGGTGATACCCTTAGATTTTCCCCTTTTAATTCAATGTTCTGACCATTGACTTGGAATTTCATTGTTAACTCTTTGAAATTCCAAGTTATATTATTCAGATTGTGCAACCACTGAATACCCAAGGCCATGTCATAGTTTGATAATGGTATTAAAAACACATCAGCTGTGAACTTATTAGCTTGCATAGACCATTGCAAATTTTCTATCATCATTGTGCATTTCATTTAATCACCATCAGCAACAATGATGTCCATTGACTTAATTGTTTTAATAGGCAGTCCCAATTTTAATGCCAATGTTATATCCAACAAATTGTGGGTAGAACCCGAATCAGTTAAAATTTATAATACCTTGGTACTAATGGAACCTCTTATTCTCATTGTTGAGTAAGAAGGAAGACCCATGATAGCATTCAAAGAAATCTGTGGTTCTTTAATCATTAACTCCTCTTCCATTTCACAATCATTTTCCCGAGTTCCATCATTCTCATCATCAATTATTTCTATTGAGAATAGTTGTTTATTTTTACACTGCTGGGTAGGGGTAAACTTTTCTTTACATCCAAAATACTCCCCTTTTGCTCTTTTATCAGCAATTTCCTTGGGACTTAACCATCTAGTAGAGTTTATAGGTTTTGGTTTGATATTAGGTGCAGGTAGTAATGGTAAGTTTGAAGAATTAGGTTGTGTTATTGTTTTAGGAATGAATGAGTTGGTTCTTGAAAAAGAAGTGTTGTTTCTGGTGTATTTAGAACTGGAAGTAGCCTGAATGGCTTGGTTGGAATCATTTTGCATTCTTGCAAGCATGTAAGCTTCTGGAATGGTTCTTGGTTTTAATACTCTTACAGGGTAACCAATATCAGGATTTACAGCCCTCAAGAACAGGCTAACTGCATACTTATCAAGAATATTAACTTTGGTAAGTCCCAAGTCAAATTCCTTACATACATCCTCAAGTGATCCAGTTTGTGTTATGGCAGCCAAGGCACCCATTGCATCTTGTACCAACACATCAACAAATCTTGTTGCAATAAAATTTTTGTATTCAACCCATGGCATGCCATCAATTGACCCATTTTTGGGTTTGACAAAAGATTGGTGCCAAAGAAGGGCTGTACCTTCAAGGTGAACCACAACATACTTGACCTTTAATCTTTCAGGTGTCTCATCAATGGCAAAATAACGCTCTACCCTGCACAACCATCCCTCAACATTTGTTTCATCGAACTTTGGAAAGTCCAACTTGGTCAAACGTTGACTGCTCTTGTAGGATGATTGCTCTTCATCACCACCACTACTTGTACTTGTTCTGTACTGGTTGTTTGATGGACCATCTCCATTATTAGGGTTCAAAATCTTGAGGATTTCAGACAATTAAGATTTGATATCACTCACAGCTTCAGCATTATGGGTAGTAGCAATTCTCATGGCTGCTAATTCATTCATATTCTGACCTGTGACCTTCTCAAGTCTAGCCAAGGCCGAATCATGTTCTTGAAACTTCTGTTTGGTGGATTGGGTTCTGGTTGTCATTATTGTAAGCAAAACAGAGTATACGAATTAAGAAAGAAATGAATTGGCTCAATTAGGGATTTGAAACGAAGTAAAGGTTTAAAAGGCTCAAGAATGTTTAAGAAACGAAGAATTATGTTTTTCAGGCTAAAAAACGGGTTAAAAATGTGGTGGAAAATGGTGGTGGTTGGTTACGGTGGATTATGGTGGGTTGTTACGACGGTGAACGGTGGTCGAGGTGGTTAAAACGGTTATTATCAAGAGTTGTCCAAGGATTGAACAACTCTGATACCACTTAATAAGAATGAAGAAACTTAAGAGAGAGAATTATCCAAATCAAGCTGTTATTATTGATCTTTAGGCTTAGTATTTATACACAATCTATCATACAAGAGTTCCCGCCTAAACTTAACAACTACTAACAGACTTCAACTAACAATTGAATTATCAGACTTTGACATATTTGACCCCTGAACTATTACAAACTATCATTAACCTTCTAAAATAATAATAATAATAATAATAATAATAATAATAATAATAATAATAATAATAATAAGTTTTGAAAACTCAGTTGCCACGTCAGTCGTTTTTGCCACATAGACTAACCAAGTTAGACCTTCGATAGTTTGGGGGTGACGGGACAAACTAACTTGCAAGTTCGAAGTATTATTCGTCAATGGGTGAAAGTTGGGAGTATTTAAATCCATTTCCCCTTTTATAAAAGTTTATCAAAATGATAGTCGTTTACCGATATCTGGATGATTTGTTTTAACTGGATCATCGGTTCGAGTCTTGTGTCTGATACCAAATCATGCGCGAGTTAGATGTTTTTATCATAGTGGTCTTTCGGGTTGTGAGTTTTCTCTGCAATAGATGGGTCTGGTCAGCAGCGTTATTTATGATCGTGGACATCAATGGTGTTTTACCTATGGTGTATCTGGGTGGCCGGGATTTGTTAGACGTTAAAAAGCGTATTTATAAAATATTTTATTTTTTTACAAATATTTTTTTTCCATGCAATGATATATATTGCTCTTATTTACAACAAGCATGTTTAGTTATGAATGCTAGCTTGATTAATTGAAAAAGTTTAACTCACAGTTGTTTTAAAAGAATTGTTGTGTTATTGTTTTTGAGTACACATTGTATGGACCATTCAATTAGACGTAATGTGTATATCTCAAACATGTATTCATATTCTTTCATGTAGTGTGTTATTTTCACATTTGTTTATATGGGTAAAGTAAGTACACATTCATGCTTTGATCATGTGGTTTCAATCTTATTTTGTGATGTACACGCCACATTTTATATGCTTTCTTTTATATGTATTGGACTCTATAATGTATGGCTGGTTAATTTATCGTTTAATTACTTATATATGTACAAGCATGTTATCACCACAAAGGCACATGGCATGCCATATGTTGCTCTAAAACCCTCCACCTTAAAGCTAACTAACATCATGACCGCAAAACAAATCACCGTTAGTTTCATACATATAAAAAGGAGTTTTGCCTATGACCAACCTCAACCTGAGTATAGGTAGTACTGAGAGTTAGAGATTTAAAATAATACATGAGTTGTTGAGTCATATTATTCTACCTTTCATTGTGTGAGTCTCACTTGTTACACATCTAATTTACAAGTTAGTTGCAGAAACATGAAGCCAATAATATGAGTCTAAAGTCTAAACCTCTTCGGAGATCTATCATTTGTTTTGCAAAGAGTTTTTAGGTATTGTTAATAATGCTAATGTCAAAAAGTATTTTACCATAGTGGACCTTTGGGGACGATGGGTTTTCTCTTAAATTGATGACAGGTCTGGTTATGTGCGTGGTCTGTGATCGTGGACGTGAGTGGTCTTTTCACTTTTGTCTATGAGTGTATCTTGATTTTTTTTTGAACAAACAAAAGGCAGCCAACTTTCATTATCACCCAAGATTACAAATACAAAAGACGCCTAAAGACTCATTAAGCCAGCGGCTACCTGGGCCGAACAATATACAAGCAGAAAAAGAAAACAAAACCAGCCCCAAACTTAGTATTACCAGCTAAGACTTACTAAACTAGCCGTTATCAAAAATTGAGAAATCGTACCACTTCGCCATGTCCAACTCCGGTCTTTTAGCCCTATGGGTGTATCTTGGTGGTTGGGATTTGTTAGATGTTAAAAAACGTATTTATAAAATATTTTATTTTTTACAAATATATTTTTTCTATGCAATGATATATGCTGCTCTTATTTAACAAGCATGTTTAGTTGTGAATGCTTGATTAACTGAAAAAGTTTAATTCACGTACAGTTGTTTTAAAAGAATTGTTGTGTAGGCGTTGTTTAATAGCATCTGAATGGTCATTAAGAGGCTACATCTAAATGGTACATAATCTCTTAATGGTAAGATTAATCTTAAGTATAAATAATTAAGAGGTAACATCTTAGTTGTTGCCTCTTAACCATTCAGACTTAAGGTTACCTCTTAATCATTCAGAGGTTATGGATCATTAAGAGGTAGTTTCTGAATGGTCATTAAGAGGCTAACAAACAAACTTTGTTTTTAAGTACACATTGTATGGACCATTCAAGTAGTAATGTCTATATATCTAAAGGTAATTGTATTCTTTCTATTGGGTGTATCACGTAGTGTGTTATTTTCAGTGAAAATTTTTCACACATTTAATTTGTTTATATGAGTAAAGTAAGTACACATTCATGCTTTGATCATGTGGTTTCAATCTTGACTTGTGATGTACACGCCACATTTTATATGCTTTCTTTTATATGTATTGGACTCTTTATAATGTATGGTTAATTTATCGTTTAAATTATGTATGTACAAACATGTTATCACCAAAAAGGCACATAGCATGACATGTTGCTCTAAAAGTCTCCACCTTAAGGCTTCAACTAACATTTTTACCACAAAACAGATCACCGTTAGTTTCATACATACAAAGGGGAATTTTCCATATGACCAAGCTTAACATGAGAATAAGTATGGGTAGTACTGAGTTAAAGAGTTAAAATGATATAAGAGTTGTTGAGCCATATTATCCTACCTCTCCTTATGTGAACCTCATTTCTTACACATCATTTGTAAGTTATTTAGGGAAACATGAAGCCATTAATCTGAAAGTAAACCGCTTTGCAGACCTATCAAAGGGTTTTTATGTAGCGTCAATTCTAATTGTCGCAAAGTATTTTAACTTCACTTTAAACACTCAATGTAGAGAAGTTCTAAGTTTAGATAGTGGCAGGTGATGGCGTGCGACTACGAGCAGACAGGTGGCGTCCTGGTCTGCGCGGATGCTTCCGCGCAGGCGCTCGGAGTGACGAGTGGAGCAGCTTCTGCTGACGTAGAACGAGCATCACATGTTCCGCAGACTACTTCGCGCGCGCGGACGGACTCAACTATTCAGCAGTAACAGCTCAGTGGTGTAACTATCTGGTCAATCAGTTTCGTCTGAAACTTTAACAACTGAATAAATGCCATTGAAGACATTCAATGACATTTATTTTTCGTTTTTAATGCTTTCCGAAACTGATATGATCTAGGACTGTATAAATACCAAGGAGATCCTTGGTTGAACACACACCTTAGACACACTGGTCTGAAAATCACCAACACTTCCACTCTCCAGCAATCTGTTCTTTTGTTCTTCTTGTTTCACGTACACTTCGGGTCAGAGCCAACTCCGGCAGCACTCTTGCTGTTCCGGCTGTTGTACCCTGGGAAATAAAAACGAGTTCTCGATAATAGACTCGGAATTTGTTTTAAGGGCCCCGTGTTCAACACGATCCTCAGCTTTTTGATTTTATTTTGCTTCTACTCCATTCTTGTATTTGTATTTATTTAGTTGTAACTTTATTGTATTTGCTTTCATTTTTCTTTTGTAATCGTAATAAATTTGTTTTATTTAATTTTACACGAGTGGTTCCTACAATCTTAAAACAAATTTTTTAACACCGTTCGTGTATACAAAACCAATCTATTTGTGATTCAAACGAGTTTTATTTCACATAGTTTGTGTTTTAAAAACATATTTTTTTTTTTGGTTTTTCGAATCATTATAACTTACTGTTCGGTCTTCAAAGTTGGACTTAGAAACCTGTGGTTTGTTATTTTGTTAGAAAACATTATCGGTTACATCTAAACCTTTGTCTAAAAATTGAAATAATACTTTCTGTTGGCCTTCAAAGTTGGACTTAGAAGTCACAGTTTGTTATTATTTTGATTTTTATAGTTGACATTTTGTTTATAAATAGAGTTTTATAAAACTAAAAAATTAACGTGTTTTGGTTAAAAAAAATTCAGAGTGTCGACTAGTGATAACAACAACAACGTGGACCAAGTTGTTCTTGGTACCCCTTTGACTGCCAACACAATGGGATCGTCCACTGTGGCAAATCATGCTGAAAAACCTGAGAAGTTCTCGGGTTTGAACTTCAAGAGGTGGCAACAGAAGATATTCTTCTACTTGACCAATTTGAATCTTGCTAGGTTCTTGACGGAAACCGCTCCCCAACCTAAGGAAGGGGAGAACGACGCTCAATTTCAGAGCGCGTTAGATGCTTGGAAGCATTCGGATTTTATTGTGTCGTAACTATGTATTAAACGGCCTCGTAAATGGATTGTATAATATCTATTATACAATAAAGACTGCCAAAGAATTATGGGAGTCTTTAGATAAAAAGTATAAAACGGAGGATGCTGGAACGAAGAAATTCGTTGTAGCCCGTTTCTTAGATTATAAGATGCTTGACTCTAAAACGGTCATGAATCAAGTCCAAGAATTACAAATTATACTTCACGAAATCTACGCGGAGGGCATGATACTTAGTGAGACGTTTCATGTGGCAGCAATGATTGAAAAGTTACCTCCTTCGTGGACTGACTTTAAAAATTATCTTAAGCACAAACGAAAGGAGATGACTGTGGAGGAACTTGTTGTTCGTCTTCGGATTGAAGAGGACAATAGAATTACTCAAAAAGGTAGCCTTGTCCAAGATTCGGCTAAGCCTAACGTTGTGGAAGTTGGGAAATCCTCCAAGGGCAACAAGAATAAGGGGAAAAAGGACAAAGGGAAAGCGAAGGTGGAACTTGGACCGAAAAAAAGGGATGTGAAAAAGAAGCCTTTCCAAGGTGTGTGTTACAACTGTCAAGAGATAGGCCACCGCGCCAACCAATGCAAGAAGCCAAAGCGCATATGGTGGACGAGGATGGCATGCCTCTCGTAGCAATGATAACTGAGCAAGGTGCTATGGTTGAAGATGAAGTCAACGTGGTGGGCGATAACCCACCTGGATGGTTCATTGACACTGGTGCGACCCGCCATGTATGTGGAGACAAGGCTCTTTTCTCTACATTCAAGGAACTCACGGGTGAAGACAAGCTTTATATGGGGAATAAAGCTACGACCGACATCAAGGGTGAAGGCGATGTGATTTTGAGGATGACTTCGGGGATGGACCTCACGTTGAGCAAGGTGCTGTATGTGCCAGAGATATGGAAGAATCTCGCAACAGGTTGGACGCTCAACAAGTTTGGATTTCGTCTAGTGTTTGAATCGGACAAGTTTGTTCTTTCTAGACGTGGAATGTTTGTAGGAAAGGGCTATGCTCTTAATGGCATGTTCAAAATGAATGTAATGGTTGTTAATAATTCAATGAATAAAACTCCTACTACTTCTATTTACATGATTGAGTCTTCAAATGTTTGGCATGGTAGACTAGGACATGTAAATTTTAATTCAATGCGTCGTTTGATTAAATTGAATAACATACCAACATTCCACATTGAATCCAATTCTAAATGCGAAGCATGTGTTGAATCCAAACTAACACGATCACCATTCAAATTGGTTGAACGAATAGCCGAAACCCTTGATTTAATTCACGCCGATGTTTGTGATTTAAAGGCAATTCCTACAATTGGTGGGAATAAATATTTCATCATGTTTATTGATGATTGCACCAAATATTGCTACGTATACTTACTCAAAAGTATGGATGAGGCAATAGATAAGTATACCTTATACAAGAATCAAGTTGAGAATCAACTTAAAAAGAAAATTAAGGCCGTGAGAAGCGACCGAGGTGGTGAATATGTTGCACCTTTTGCTGAGTTATGCGCAAAAAGTGGCATAATACATGAGTGTACACCACTTTATTCTCCACAATCAAATGGCACATCGGAATGAAAGAACCGCACATTGAAAGAAATGATGAATGCCATGTTGATAAGTTCGGGAGTGAACCATGAAATGTGGGGGGACGCCATTCTCTCGGCTAATTATCTTTTGAATATGATACCTCTAAAAGTTAGGGATGAGACTCCCTACGAGTTGTGGAAAGGTAGAAAACCTTCTTACATATACTTGAAAGTGTGGGTGTGCCTAGCCAAGGTGACTGTACCACCTCCTAAGGCTCTTAGGATAGGCCCCAAAACTGTTGATTGCATATTCATTGGGTATGCACATCAAAGTACTGCGCATCGTTTTCTTGTATATGAATCCAAGAATCCCGATATACACAAAAACACTTTCATGGAGGTAAATCCTATTTTTGTCGAGTAATTTGAACATATGTTTCCTATGCTAGGACAAACACTTGTTAGATCATCAACATCAATTAACGATGACCAAGAAGGTCCATCAACATTGGTTGATGATGTAATTCAAGAGGAAAGACATGAACGACCCGAGGTTGAGGAGGGTGAGTTTAGACGAAGCAAAAGGGCAAGGGTTAAAAAATCCTTTGGTCCAGACTTCTTGAGCTACATGGTAGAGGGTGAGCCCAACACCTACCGCGAAGCGGTCTCCTCATCAGAAGGACCTCAATGGAAAGAAGCAATTAAGAATGAAATTGATTCTATATTGCAAAATCATACTTGGGAGTTAGTAGATCTTCCACCGGGTTGTAAACCCCTTGGATATCATTGGATATTCAAGAAGAAGATGAAAACTGATGGAAGTATTGATAAATACAAGGCTAGGTTAGTGATCAAAGGATTTAGACAAAAGGAAGGTCTAGACTACTTTGATACTTACTCGCCTGTAACACGAATAACCTCTATAAGATCGGTTCTTGCTATTGTGGCCTTAAGAAATTTGGATGTTGTCACACCCTCAAATTCCACTTGCGGGGTTTTACCGCAAGGCGCGTGACACACTAGGATCTAAGTCAACGGTCACAACAAACGACAACTATATGCAATAAAAGTTACGTAGAAATACCAACCACGCAGTTTTTAAGTTCAAAGTAAAGTAGACAACGACAGCGGAAGCTAAAATAATTGTTTACAAAACCAATGTCAAAATATGAATGCAAACACAACCCGGTTTACTTATGTATGCAAGACTAGACGCAGTGCGACTCCAGTGCGCCTAAGACTCCCTGCTACCTTAGCGACCTGAGAAAACATGAGAAGTTAGACAACACATACAGTGTCGGTGTAACATTTCGCATTTATTTCTATGTACGTTATGACATTTATTAATAAACGTCGAATTTTTATCATTATCGTACCTTTTAAAAATATTTCGTGACACGTTTGGACTCCTAGAACCATACTATAAATATATATTATTAATATAGTGGTGTAATTATTGTAAAAAAATAATTGTTTGGGCCGGGGTTCGAACCCGCGTCCCAAACCGGTTCATACACACTCACAGCTCTACCAGCTGGTCTACTGCTTTGTTTTGATTTTAACCCTAATGTATATAAATTTATATTGAGCTTAAAACTGCAGTTGACTTACGAGAAGTCAACCTGCGATTCAATCATCCAAAATTAACATACCAATCCGCGTTTTAATCCCTGTTATGGTAAACTTTGTGATTGATTGACTAACACGCGTATTATACAAGCTAAATCACCATCAATTCTTACCAAAATCGTGCCAATTACACGCCATTGTATTAACCACGGGTCAAAACTTCCAATACGAATCACATGAGCGTTACACTATAAATTGAACCCTCATTCACAAGCTACAATTGCCGAAAATCAAAACCCTACTCTCAATTTCTTCTGTAAACCTCATTTTGATCTTCTTGGGTTCACGTTTGATTTTTTCGTTGACTGCTCAAGATCACACGAGAATCTGTTTGTAAGTTCAATGTTATTGCTTGGTTTTGTTTATCGGCCCTCTGACAACAATAACCCCATGAATAATCGGGTTATTGTTCGTCAATTTTGATTATTGAAAAAGCTAGGGCTCGAAGCTTTGATTTGGGGATAAACACGATCTGCAGACCTCATTATTTAGTTATTACAGAACAACATTCATCACCAACTGATCTACCAACTGATCAGTAGATCAGTTGGTGTGGCTTCTGTTTGCTAAAACACGAACCGGCCATAAGGCCAGGGTTCGAGTCCCTCTTTCCACGCATCTTTTCCTTTCTTTTTAAAGGATTACATAATTGATTCATATAGACTATTTAATTAATTTCAAACCAAGATTATTCATTCTCAGGGTCCAGACCAACTGGTCTGGGCTTGTGATTTAAAAACTCCAACCCAGGTTTGACGCGGGTTCGACCCCTAGCACGTACAAACCTTTTTTTTAAAAAAAAAACCCTTTATACTTATATATTCATTTTATTTTTAAAAATAGTTTTAAAATACTAAAAATGCTTTATAAATTCCACAAAAATTATTTTATGATATTCTAATAGAAAAGTTTATCATACAATTTTTAGTTTTCCAAAAATTATTTATTTATTATATATAATAAATATTTCAAGTTTATTCTATTATAATTATAAAATTCTATAAAAATATCAAAACGATTTTATAAAATTCTACAAAAATTACTCTAAGTTTATAAAACAATAAACATTCCAGAAATGGTTTTTATTTCTGAAAAATCATTTATTTAATATTTTTAATCGATTTTTGTTATTTTAACCATAAATAAATCATAATAAATTCATTTTTCAGTATTTTTGCACCAAAATTTTATATAAATTATTTCTGTCCATTTAGAACAAAAATACAAATTTTAATTTAAAAATTCTTAAATTTTAATATTTTTAGATATTAAAGTTATATTTTGACAAAATAGAAATAAATAAGTTAAATAATCAATTTTTAAGAAAATAATTTTATAAAAATTATTTTCATACTTAAAACCTATTTACGTGATCACCCTTAATCAAAAGCCTACAAAAATACTTTTGTTTATTTATTTATCGAATTTCTTTTATTTATTAAACAATTTAATTAATAATTAAACGAATACCTATCCCCAAATTCGAAACGCTAGAAAATATTTGTAGACTAGAAAGACATAGACTTATTTATTACCTTAAATATAGGGTAATACTTGGCATCGTTGGGCTACACTTATTCTATTTTCACGAGACTTAACATTTTGCTAAGGTGAGTTTTACATAGCCCCTTTTCTATTTCACTATTTTTGGGGTGAAACATGTTACAACATTCTATCTACAATTCAATCATAAAGTGTCTATGTGTTATTCTATGTTGCATTATGTCTTAAACATGACTAGGGTAAGCACAATATTCTAGCATAATCATTAACATTGATCAGCCGACGGTATACAATGATAGATCTATTGGACTGACAATCCCACCCGGATACGTGTACCTCCTACATAGGTAGCGTGGGTGATTTTTATCGAATTCATAACATAATCGAGTGAACCATGAGCGTATGGGATGGACCACAATATTCTAGTCACAAGGTTTGATTATGCACTCGATTTACCTGATAGTATGTTTTCACATATGGACTAGACTTGCCATGACACTTGAATTGTACAAGTTTTATTCAATTATCAAAACCTATGTAATTCTCACCAACTTTTGTTGACACAAAAATGTTTTCAAAATTAACATGTTTCAGGTAACAATGAAGCTGAGGCTTAGAGTATGCATGAGGAATTCTATGAAGTTATTTGCTTTATTTGATGTTATGTATTTTGGGATTTCTAGACATCGATTGGGGTGTTACATATTGGTATCAGAGCCTTGGTTATAGGGAATTAGGTTATTAGAAAAATAATCTAGACTATAACCTTAGGAAATTAAAACAGTACTTGCTTCTCTTACTTGTAACCCTAATTGTTTCCTTATTCTTATCCCTATCCTACACCTTACACAACCCTAAGCCTTTACAAGTTGACTGCTCTTATTCGTCTGCTGCAATCCTGATCCACCATTAGATTAATAGGACAAAATCCTCAGGTTTAGCCTGAACCACCTTGAGATCTCGTCGAAGTTCTAGATTTTAATAACGAACACGTGCAATCTGGAAGGGTGAACGCCTGTATTCTGAGTCTTCTGTCTAGGCTGGCATTGCGCATATATCCCAATCATACGAGGGACCCGGATGCCTACCTGGGAATTCTCGGGATGAGTGTTCACTTATAGGCTAAAGCATGTCTTCACTATGTTATTAGAATCTAGAATCTTTGATAAGTCAACGTTTTCGTTTATTCGTTTTAATTAATGGATAAATGATTACATTCCTTATATTACCTCATTCATTTCATTGTGTCTCTTACAGATCATGCCTCCACGTCGCAGCACTCGCAATAACAATGGTGGAAATCATGAGGAAGGGAGCAGCAACCACAACCATAACCACGACACTAACCACAACAATGGAGGTGATGCCCAACTGGCTGCGATCATTTCTCAACAAATGGCGCAACAGATCGCAACTCTGGTTCCTAACTGTTGGGTCTGCTGACCTGGAGAAGAACAGATGATTAGAAAGCCAAAACATGCTATCAGTTTGATCCTTGAATAAACAGTCTTTACAACTTACTTCTCCCAAAAGACTGCTGACCCTAACTACTGTTCTATCCAAACAACTGCTCAACAACTGCTGATACAAAGAACTGCTGAGTAAACAACTGATGAAGAACAACTGCTGACCAAAGGTCTGATGAAGAACAACTGCTGATACAAGTACTGAAGACCAAAGCACTGCTGGAACCAACAGCACTTAGGCTCCAGCAGTGGATACAAGACCATCAGAGTTTATCTTCAACAGATGTTTAATATCAGTGTTTTCAATGTAACAGTAGTTTGTAATAGGCAGATGTTTATGTTTGTTATTCTGTTAGAGGTCACTGTCTTAGGTGACGTCAGCCTAGGTCATCAGTGCTTTGAGTCTGTCTATAAATAGAACAGTGCTTGTACTGTTCTATTGTATCACACACACAAACATTCTCTCAGACAAACACTGTGTGATCAGGCTGAGGGGGAGTATTTGTACGATTGTAATCTTTTGGATTAATGAAAGCTTTCGATCTGAAAACATTTACTCTCTTGTTTTGATTAACAGTTTATTATTCCGCTGCACTTTCATTCTATATTCATTTCATATCTATCATATTTAGTTAAACATAATCAAAACAAACAAACTCAGATCCTAACAATTGGTATCAGAGCTTGGTCAATTAAATTCGATCTAACAAATCAATTTAATAATCAGCTCACAATTATTGATATCGTTTGTCTGTTAGATTGAAAACAGAGTAATAGTTTAATTTCGTTTCAACCGTTTTTAAACAAACTTTGTTTTTTGAAAAATCAGAGAATGGCTTCTATCAATCACGATCCACATAACACTGGCACGAACAACAAGCCACTGATGCTTGTCAGATCTGAATACAATATCTGGCAACGTCGGATGAGCCATGTTCTAGCTCAACAAAACACTGGGTGTTGGAAGTCGGTTATCTTCGGACCACATGTTCCGACTGTGTCGAGTACTGAAGATCCCAAAGTGTTTGAGCCAAAGAAACTTGAAAACTACTCCGACCAGGATTTTCAGAAAATTGAGCTAGATGCTAAGGCCTTCAGTATTGTGGCCATGGCTCTACCCAATGATATATATGCTGGGTTGTTACACTGTAACAGTGCAAAGGAGTTGTGGGATGCACTGAAAGAACAGTTTGGTGGGACTGAGGAGGTTATTGAAAACAATCGTGAAATACTTAACCAACAATATGAAACATTCAGTCATGTCAAAGGAGAGTCATTAACTCAACAGTTTGAGAGATTTAATTGCTTAATTAGTGAACTAAAATTGGTTGGTCTTACTTACCCTCATTCAACCTTGAACCATATGTTTTTGAGATCATTACCAGACAAATGGGACACTATTGCTATTATGATGAGAAACTCAATAGGATTTAAAGACCTATCACTGACCCAGCTTCATGGTAAGCTCTTGACCTATGAGAGAGAGCTTAACCAGAAAAAGAAGCTCCAGGACTCTGGAAAAGTGTCTGATGACTATGTGTTTGGGAATACAGCACTTTTGGGTCATGATGAGGTGCCTGGAAACACAAAGGATCAGAGTTATGATCATTTTATTGACATAACTTCAGGTTTTAACTCAGGTTTTAACTCTGATTCTTATTCACCAAACTATGCTTTCACAGCAAGTGGTGGTGATATCCAGGCATCTGACAATATATCCTTTGAGTATGATGACCTGAAATACTTTGACCCTGATGATTTGGAAGAAATGGACATTATGCACCAATTGGCCCTTCTCAGTGTAAGAACTAATAATTTTTACAAGAAAACTGGTAGAAGGTTTCCAGGGTTGACTGGCAGATCTAAGGTTGGGTTGGATAAATCAAAGATCAAGTGTTATAAATGTCATAGGTTTGGTCATTTTGCTAGGGAATGTAGGGGTCAACATGGTACACCTATGATAACCTATCCAAATCAAAGACCACAGACCAACACTTATCAGAATTCCTATAATGCCCCTGGACCAAATGTGCAAAACACTGCTCATTTTGCACAGTCCTCAAACACTGTTCCTGTCCAGTATATCCAAACCACTGTTCCTCAGATCCACTATGTGCAAACACCTGTTGCTCAAGCACCTGTACAAACGACTGTTGCTCCATCCTCTGCTCCTGCAGAGACCAGTCAACAGAGCTTCTTTACACAAGGCTTTGTTGATTGGAGCAGTCTACCTGATGAGCTAACAGATGAGAATTTTGCACTAGTTGCCAAAGCTGAAAATGAACCAGAAAATTTTTGTTTCATGGCTATGGTAGATGAGATTGAATCTGAGGAGGTGGTAACTGAATCTGATGTTGTGACTGATGATGTTGTTAGTGAAGTTGTTACAGGTGAAAAACCTGAAGAAGAGGTTGTGAATCTCTCAGATCCCTGGGGTGCATCTGATGACTGTGAGTGCAAGTGTGATTGTGCATTGATGGCTGCTGCTAAGGTATCTCCTCAAATTCTTAAAGAGTTGTGTTCTGACAAATGTGTAATAGCATTTGCTAACATCAAAGAGGTGAATGAAAACCTTAGAAAGAAAATTTTGGATGATGAAGTTAAATTTGAAAAACTCACAAAAGATTTGAAAACAAGTTTAACTGCAAAAGAGTCTGAAATTAGCAGCTTAAAACATGAAGCAACCATAACCAAAGACCAGCTCCAAACTATGATAGCAAAATATCAAAGTTGCAAGAGTGAGCTAGAGTCCACCCAAGTTGAATGTGAGAAATGGGTGGAATCATGTAGAGGATTTGAAATGTTACTCAACAAACAAACTAAAAGTCATATGAAGTTTGGCTTTGGTTTTGAAACCACTGCTCCTGCTTTTGAAAACACTGACAAAAAGAGTCAAAAGTCTGTTGAGGTAATACCAACAAACCTGCAGGGTCAAGAGATTAAAATCACTGAACCAAATGGTAAGAAAATTGTTCTTGAAAAACCAGAAGGTTCCTCATCTTTTGCTGAACTTGAAAAGTATGAATTTAAACCTACTTGGTCTGATGAGTGTGATACTCTTGAGAATTTTAAACCTGTTGATTTTAAAACACCTGAGGGAAAGACAGCACCTCAGGCAAAGGTCATTCCATTGGCTAAAGTCATTCCCCTGAAAAATCTTCCAGCAGATGCTCAAACATCTGCTGAAAAGAAGACTGAAAAGGGGAAGAAGAAAGAAAAGACTGTCAACTTGTTCTGTGATTTCTATGAAAAGAAGAATCATGTCACCAAAAACTGTTTTCTTCTAAAAGCATATGATATTAACAAAGGAACAAGTGAATGTGATTCCAAAGCCACATGCTCAATATGTGGGAAAAAGAATCATAAAACCAAAGAGTGCTTGTATCTCAAAAATTTTGATGTAAAAATACAAGAATACAAAGCTAAAACTCTTGCAAACCCTGTGGTTAGTACTCCAAAAGGAAAGCCCAAACAGACCTTCACCCCTGTCCAAACATCTGTTACAAAAAGGCTTGAAACATCTGCTTCTAGAGATGTCCAAGTAACAGATGCTCCACCCACAAGCAAATACCCAAGAGGTTATGGTCAACCTCCTTGTCACAGTCTGCCACATGTTTATGAGGAGCCAAAGAGACCCTCTAAACCAAGAGTGAACAGAAATCCATATGGGTATTATCATCTGTCAGGAAGTGATCAAACAACTGCTGCCCCAAGTGTTGACATCCAAGCACTGGCAAATGGTCAGCAGCAGTTGTTGACCTTAATTCAGAAATTGGTCCAAACCACTGATCACCTTCCAAAGCTTGAGTCTGAAAGGTCTGAGGACCCATCCAAAGCCAACTTGGCTTTGGACACTCACCAAAACTAATCATTTACTGATGTGCAGGGAGCTTCTGCTTGTTTAGATAGTCTTTGGTATGTAGATAGTGGAGGTTCCAGGCACATGACAGGATGTAGAGCCCTGCTTCTGGACTTCTTGGCTCATGGAGGGGGTGATATATCCTTTGGTAATGATTCTAAAGGTAAGGTGTTGGGTTCAGGGACTGTACAGGCTGGAAAACTCAAGTTTGAAAATGTCAATCTTATTGATAATCTCAAGTTTAATCTTCTGAGTGTTTCACAAATGAGTGACAAAGGTTATGGCTCATTTTTCACAAAGAAAACTTGTAAGATTATTGGGCCAGAAGTGGTGAAAAAGATTGATACCATTATTGCTGAGAGCAAAGCACAACTTGTTGCTCATAGAAGTGGCAATGTGTATGTTGTTGATATGTTAAAGGACAATCCTATGGCAAATGTCTGTCTGTTTTCTACTGCCTCCACTAAGGAGACAGAATTGTGGCATAGGAGATTGGGTCACACCAACCTTAATACTATCAACACACTCTCTAAACAAAGCCTTGTCAGAGGTTTACCATCAAAAGAATTTAAATGTGATGAGCATTGTGTTTCTTGCTTAAAAGGGAAACAACATAAAAGCTCTTACAAATCCATTGATGAGTCCAAAACTAGTCAGTGTCTACAACTGTTGCACATGGACTTGTTTGGCCCTGTTAAAATCATGAGTCTAAGAAGAAAGAGATTTTGTCTTGTCATAGTTGATGATTTTTCTAGGTTTACATGGACTTACTTTTTACATTCTAAGGATGAGACTGCAGGTATATTGAAGGACTTTGTCACCAAAGTTGAAAAGCAATATGACTTGCCAGTAAAAGTCTTCAGGAGTGACAATGGAACAGAGTTTAAAAATAAGGAGTTGGATGACTTCTGTGTGTCAAAAGGGATTGTGAGGCAGTTCAGCATCCCAAGAACACCAGAACAAAATGGGGTGGTTGAGAGGAAAAATAGAATTCTTATAGAAGCTGCAAGAACCATGCTAGCAGATTCTGGTTTGCCACTGTCCTTTTGGGCAGAAGCTGTAAACACTGCTTGCTATGTTTAAAACAGAGTTTTGATCAACCCCAGACATCAAAAAACTGCTTATGAAATTTTGTTCAAAATCAAACCATTAATCTCATTTTTCAAAATCTTTGGCTGCCCATGTTTCATTTTAAATCTCAAAGATTCCATTTCAAAATTTGCAGCCAAAGTAGACTGTGGTTATTTTCTGGGATATTCTTCTACTGCTAAGGCCTACAAAGTGTTTAACACAAGGACTAAGACTATAGAAGAAACTCTGAATGTAAAGTTCAATGAACTTTCATCTCTAAAAATCCCTGCAAACCCTGCTGAACTATTTGATTTAGATAAATTCAAATTTGAAGATATCACTGTTAAAGCTAACAATGCAGGTATTCCACAGTCTCCACAGCAAGATTACAGAACAGATGTTGTGATCCCCAGTCACTACAAAGTCTATTCTGCCTCAGAGGAAGCAGCTGTTCAAAACAATTGTCAAAACTCTGCCACAACTGTGTCAACCACTGTTGGCCAGTCTTATCCTCAAACCACTGCTTCACCCCTCACAACCACTGACCTATCATCTGTTGACAAAAGTCAATCATCTGTTGACAAAAGTTAGTCAAGTTTCACACCACTTGGACCCATTCCTCCATTACCATTCCAAACATCTGATGGCACTACAGAAGTACCAACAGATGTTACACCAACAGAGTCACCAAACCTCTGTCCATCACCTCAAAATGCCATTGTTCCATATCAAGGAGATCTTATTTACTTAAGAGCTCATCCACCAGACCAAATCATTGGTAACATCAGAGAGGGTGTGCTCACAAGAAGCCAATCCTCAAATATCTGTCTTTTTGCAGGCTTCTTATCCCTCACACAACCTGTCAAGTACCAAGAGGCACTGAAAGACAACAGTTGGGTAGAGGCCATGCAGGAAGAACTCCTTCAATTCAAAAGACAACAAGTATGGGAGCTTGTACCACTTCCTAAGGATGTTTGTCCTATAGGAACAAAGTGGGTCTTCAAAAACAAGACTGATGAAAGGGGTATTGTTGTCAAGAATAAAGCCAGGCTTGTGGTTCAAGGCTTCAGACAAGAAGAAGGAATAGATTATGATGAGACTTTTGCTCCTGTAGCAAGACTAGAAGCCATCAGACTCTTTTTAGCCTTTGCTGTCAACCACAACATAAAGGTGTATCAGATGGACATCAAATGTGCCTTCCTTTATGGCAAAATTCAGGAGGAGGTCTATGTATGTCAGCCACCTGGTTTTGAAGACACATTCCATCCTGACTATGTCTACAAGCTCAACAAAGCTTTGTATGGACTTAAACAAGCACCAAGGGCCTGGTATGAAACTCTCTCCACATTCCTCTTATTCATTGGCTTCACAAGAGGTAAAATTGACAAAACTTTATTTCTTAAATGGAAAGGGAAACACTTAATGATTGTTCAAATATATGTGGATGACATCATTTTTGGATCCACATGTAACCAAATGTGTGAAGAGTTCAGAAAACTCATGACAGCAGAGTTTGAGATGAGTGCCATGGGTGAGCTTCAGTGTTTCCTTGGTCTTCAAGTGAAACAACTGCAAAATGGCACATTCATTCACCAAAACAAATATGTAAAGAATTTATTAACCAGATTTGAGATGAATGATTGTAAGCCATGTAGCACACCCATGAGTACAGTCAAGCTGCTCACTATTGATGACAAGGATGAACTGGTTGATCAAACACATTATAGATGTATGATTGGGTCTTTATTGTACCTAACTGCATCTAGGCCAGACATTATGTTTGCTACCTGTGTCTGTGCCAGATCCCAGGCTTCACCCAGAAAGTCAAACCTTATCGCTGTGAAAAGGATATTCAGATACCTCAAAGGTGCTCCCACACTTGGTATCTGGTATCCTGCTAAAGGAAACATTGAGCTTTCAGGTTATTCAGATAGTGACTTTGCTGGCTGTCACACCACAAGAAAATCCACTTCAGGAGGGTGCCAATTTCTAGGGAATGCCTTAGTTTCATGGCAAAGCAAAAAGCAGGCAGCTGTTTCAACTTCCACAGCTGAAGCTGAATACATTGCTGCTGCAAGCTGTACAGCCCAACTCATGTGGCTTCAAAATCAACTACTGGATTTTGGGATAACTGCACTTAGGACTCCACTCATGTTGGACAGTCAAGCTGCTGAAAATATCATCAAGAATCCAGTCTCTCATTCCACTACCAAACACATTGACATAAGACATCATTTTGTCAGAGACAGCTATGAAAAAGGTTTGATTTCTTTACACCATGTTCCAACAGAGGATCAGTTGGCAGATGTGTTAACAAAAGCTTTAGACACATCTACCTTTACAAATCTGATTTCCAGAATTGGTATGTTAAACATGGATTAAACAAATAAAGTTTCAATAAATCTTAATAAAATGTTTCTGCAAATCAAATTTTTAAATAGTTGTTTGGTTGAAAAATCTGTTTATAACATCTGATCAGATAAACAACCACTGTTTCATTCATATCCACTGTTGGTTGAAAAGTCTGTTTCAAAACATCTGATCAGATAAAACAACTGTTAGTTGAAAATTCTGTTTCAGAACATCTGTTCAGATAAAACAACTGTCCGCTTATATATATATATATATATATATATATTATATTAAAAAAAAACAACAGTTGGACCCATCAGCTGTTTGTATCAGTTGTTTGCCAAAAACAGCTGTTATCCACCAGATGTTTCATCCATCAGATGATTGCCACGTCTGCTCATATAAGCAGAGGTTTGGCCACATCAGCGGTTTCATTGAGCCTATAAAAACCCTGTTTTACCACAACAGACGTTACACTGTCTCATTGTATTCAAAATACTGATAACCGCCTTCTTCATTCTCAAACACTCCATCAATCTTCTATCATCTTCACCCTCGAAATCCATTACAATGGATCTTCAAGCCAAAGCTACACACAATTGTCTCCCCTATCTGATCAAAACAGATGACAACACTCCATTTCATTCCACCATCGACATTTTCCTTTACTCCAAATACTTACCCATCCTAACCGCTAACGCCCCCATTTATCTTGATACACTCCAAGAATTTTGGTTGAATGCTGAGTTTCTACTACAGGACAAAAAGCCTACTTCCATTATTTCCAAAATTGGAGAAACCAGTATCGTCATTACCCCTGAAACCATATCCACAACCTTCACACTGAATGACCTGGCAGGTAAGGATTCCTTTACTAAAACAGAGCTTCACACTGAGTTCCAAGAAAGAGGGTATGATGGTCAGATGACTGGATCAACTCTTTTCAAAAAGTTTTTTCCCCCAGTCATGAAATTTTTCTTCCATACTCTTCTTCTTGGTGTCTCTGCTAAGTCCACATCCTTTAATGAAATCCCATTAAGGATGCAATATCTGGGTTATGCCATGTTGTCAAACTCTGACTTCAATCTCTCCCAGGGATTGTTCATGGACTTGGTATCAAATGTGAAAGCTGTCAAGTCTGGGTCAAACAATGCTTTTCTTATTTACCCAAGAATTCTTAGTGTAATCTTACAAAAAGTCTTACCAGAAAAAGTTTTCAAAAAGGGTGAGGCTATGCAAATGAAAAGCTTAACTGATGAAACTTTCACAAGAATGCTGGGTGGAAGCACCCAAGAAAAAGTGTCTAAAGTGTCAAAAGTTTCTAAAACACAAACAAAGAGGACAAAGGCAACAACTGTTGTCAAAACCTCTGTTGTTGAGCCCACTGCTCCTGGTGATCATGGCACTACATCCAGTGCTGTGAAACCCACACCAGCCACTTCCAAAAAGAAACATCCATCCACAAAAACCACCACTCAACCACAAATGAGGCTTCTGGATGTTGAGGTACCAGAAGAAACCTCTGTTGCACAACAAATGCAACCTGAAACCACTGTTGTTACTTCCTCACAACAGTTGGACATACCTCCACCTGACCAAACTCCTCATGAATCCTCTCAAAAGGATCATGTTGTAAGCCAAGGGGACACACATCATGATACATTTGAGTCACTTGACCAAATGTTCACAAGCCCCTCTCCCAGGGCTAATTCTCTTGTTACTCCTCCACCCTCACCATCACATGTCCCACAAACAATGCAACCTCTGTTTGAAGCAATTGACAAATCTCAGGAAGATCCCAGTTCCTCTCTTCCACCTGTCACTGAGAGTATACTCCAACAAGTGACTGATCCTGAGAATATACAATCTGCTATCCCACAAACAGAAGAGGAGGTTACACCACCTGAGTTCAATGAAACTCTAGGTGAGTTTTCAAGTGGAGCAGCCACTACTGATGTAGAGACCACTGTCTCACATCAGGACAGTGATTACATAGCTAAGACTCCCTTGAAGGCAACAACTGTTGAAGCCACTATAGTGTCTCCAAAAACAGTTGGAAGTCCCCAGTACCAAGACAAAGGGGCATCTGATTCACCTATTAGGCCTGAATCAGGTAGAACTACCACTGGTAGGGACTCAGATGATCCTATTAATTTAGGAGATGGGTCAAAATACCAAGAATTGACGGACAGAGTTTCTGTCATTGAAACCTCTGTTGCTGACATCAAATCTGATGTCAAGCTTATACTGAGCTCAATTGCAGATCTTTCCAAAAGTCAACCATCCACAGCTGATATAGCCAGTGAGTTATGGAAATCAGTTTCCCCCATCATCATAGCTCACAGAAAACTGGCTGATCAGACACATGAAACTTACATGGCTGAAATCAGGAATATGGTAGATGCAAGGTACAAAGATACCCATGCTGATATCAAAGCCATCAAGGACCATCTGCTGAAGACTACTGGCTCTGCCCCTACCACCATCCTCAGGGATGAAAATGATGATGCTTTCACGGCTGATGATGCCAAAAGGGGGAGAGTGGCAGAGATAGGCTACCAAAACTAGATCCTTTTGGTTGTCCTCCTTCTCAAAAAGGCCAAGCCAAGTCTGCCAAGAAACCAGAGTCTACCAAATCAGCTCCACAACAACAAGCTCCACAACAACAACAAGCAACAACAGCACCACCACAACAACCACCACAACAAACCAATGAGAAGAATAAAGCAGTAGATGACTCTGCAAACATAGAAGCTGAAAAGGCTGCTCAAGAGAAACAGAAAAGAGCTGACACTTTGGAAGTTAAAGCAGAGTCATTAATTGAACTCAAAAAGAAACAACAAAGGGAAACTGAAGATGTGGGATCCTCTAAAAGGATGAAAAGACCTGCCAAGCATGTTAGAAAACCACCATCTAAGTTGAACACCTCTGTTGATAAAACCACTGCTACTGAAACCACTGCCACCCAAAACACTGAAACTACTCAAAACACTGCTACCCAAACCACTGCACCCAAACCAACAAACATACCTAAACTAACAAACACACCTGAACATACAACCACCAAACATACATCACCAGCCAAATCCCAAACATCTGCTGGACCTACTAAAAGGCCAACAGATGTTAATCCAACCACTGCTACCAAATCACCATCACCAAAAATCATGTACACAAGGAAGAGAAAATCAACCTTTGTTGTACATGATGAAAACATACACACATCACCAACCACCATTTCAACTGCCCAATCCACTCCTCCCATCACAGCCATTCCAATCACATCATTCTCACCACACACATCCAAGTTCAGATCCCATAGACCACCACCAACCATTACACCATTGGTTGTTCAGTATCCCCTTGAACTTGATCTACTCAAGGGGGAATTACAATCCTTCTACAATACTGAACAGCCATCAGAAAGATCCTTCCCATCTCTCCCAAACTTCCCTGTTCCCCTCAACATTGATACTTATCTGAAATACAAGGGTGAACAGGTGGATGCCATCATTAAGGAGAAATGCAAAGGGAAGGATGACAGGACTGCTCAGGGCATCCATTCAGCAGAGCTTAGCAAACTCAGAAGGATTGAAGATTTTGCTAAGACCCTGAGCAATTCCATGTCCTCCATGCCTCTCAGTGTAGATTTGGAAAAGGAGGTAAGGGAATCTCTTCTTGAACAGATAATGGCCACCAAGCCTTACAAAGCAAACAAAAAGCAGTTCAATGGTTGGACTACTCATGCTTTGAGAGAAGAGCTACTCAGGATTGAAGAAATGGCCAAAGACCCCAAAGCTAAAGTCTCCACTCCTAACTTTGGCAAAGGCAGAGACCCAGTCAGAGCCTTGAAATTCAAAAGGATGAGGCAGGAGATTGTAGCTGCCAACTATGGGGAGATGAGGTCTGTTTCCAGATGGTCAGAGTTAAGGCTGGTTGAAACCTACAAAAGTCTGGAAGAAAATAGGAAGAAGGATCCCAGCCTTCCAAGGAAACCAATTTACACTGATGAGCCAACAATGAAGAGACCCCAACAGACCTTTAACCTGGACAGCTTACTTGAAACCTCTGATCTCACAACTGCTGCAAGAAGACAGTTCAAGAGGCAGAAGGAGATGTCAGAGGAAGATCAAAGAAAGTTTGCTGATACATTCATCAAAGAAGGGCTCTTCAATCAAATACACTATTTCTCTGATCCTACAACAGAGAAGCTCAGAGAACTCATTGGAAGACCTCCTTCACCCAACTCATCAAGAATAAAAGTTCATCTCAGCAAATCCACTGACTCAAAAATTCTAAAGTGGAAAGTCAACAAAGACAACCACGAATTGACATTGCTCAGGTCAGATGGAAGGGTTCAGAAGATCAGCATGGATGATGCTTACAGCCTATGTGCAGAAGATCACCAAACTTTGCTAAATCTGGATCTAGAAAGAGATGAAGAAGACTTATTTGCTCTGAACTTTGAATTACAATTCAAAGGTCAAATCAGAGAAAGTCTGATGAGGAATAAAGATCAATATATAAAGCTGAGTTTTGGCATCATCTGTTCTAGGGGGAGATTGTTGGGTCTGCTGACCTGGAGAAGAACAGATGATTAGAAAGCCAAAACATGCTATCAGTTTGATCCTTGAATAAACAGTCTTTACAACTTACTTTTCCCAAAAGACTGCTGACCCTAACTACTGTTCTATCCAAACAACTGCTCAACAACTGCTGATACAAAGAACTGCTGAGTAAACAACTGATGAAGAACAACTGCTGATACAAGTACTGAAGACCAAAGCACTGCTGGAACCAACAACACTTAGGCTCCAGCAGTGGATACAAGACCATCAGAGTTTATCTTCAACAGATGTTTAATATCAGTGTTTTCAATGTAACAGTAGTTTGTAATAGGCAGATGTTTATGTTTGTTATTCTGTTAGAGGTCACTGTCTTAGGTGACGTCAGCCTAGGTCATCAGTGCTTTGAGTCTGTCTATAAATAGAACAGTGCTTGTACTGTTCTATTGTATCACACACACAAACATTCTCTCAGACAAACACTGTGTGATCAGGCTGAGGGGGAGTATTTGTACGATTGTAATCTTTTGGATTAATGAAAGCTTTCGATCTGAAAACATTTACTCTCTTGTTTTGATTAACAGTTTATTATTCCGCTGCACTTTCATTCTATATTCATTTCATATCTATCATATTTAGTTAAACATAATCAAAACAAACAAACTCAGATCCTAACACTAACTTACTGGCTCAAGTCATCCAAATGAATGGAAACGGCAATGGAAACCACACTGGGAACGGGAATGGAAACGGGAATGGTCTCCCAGCCTGCACTCTCAAACACTTTAATACCTGTAATCCTCCTAAGTTCAGTGGGGATGAAGGAGCTACTGGTCTCCTACAATGGTTCGAGGGTATTGAGAATACCTTCATTAACAGTGAGTGTCCCGATAACTTTAAGGTCCGTTATGCTATGAGTGTTCTTCACAAACGAGCACTCACTTGGTGGAATGAGGAAAAGCGCACCCGCGGAGCTGAAGTTGCACTTGCTATGAACTGGGATCAAGTCAAGGAGATAATGAAAGCCGAGTTTTGCCCACGTAACGAGGTTAAGAAATTGGAGGACGAGTTCCACACCCTTGCTCAGGATAGTGGGGAAAACCTTGCTTATAATACCCGCTTCCATGAGCTCAGTTTGTTGTTGCCCCATAAGGTCACTCCCCTATCTGTAGCCATCGAGAAGTATATCGGTGGTCTACCTATGCAAATTCAGGACACAGTATGGGGAAGGAATCCTGCCACCATGGAAGAAGCCAAACGTTTAGCGGCTACACTGACTGACAACCACGTGAAGAATGGTACTCTGTTTCGCAAAGGTGCTAAGAAAGATGTGAACAAAACTACACCAGAGCCGGCTAAGGAGATTAAGACTGAACACTCTGTTAACAAGAAACGTAAGGCCCGAAACTTTACAGTGGTTGCCACCCCCGCACCCAATAAGAAGCCATACACCGGACCTCACCCCTTGTGCAACACTTGCAAATACCATCACCCAGCTCAGGTGCCATGTCGTTTTTGCACTAATTGTCAAAGGTATGGTCACCTTGTGAATATCTGTCGAGCTCCTCCTGCTAATGGCCCTGTTGCCCAAAATAACCCAGCCAGAAATGCCCCAGCTCCCAACCAACAAAACAATAGGCCTGCTCGTGGTCAGTGTTACGAGTGTGGCAGCCCAGACCACTATATCAATGCCTGCCCCAATCGTAACCAGAACCAGAACCAAAACCGCAATCAAAACTAGAACCGCAACCAGAACCAAGGTGCTCGAGGTCGCGCATACAACCTCAATGCTAATCAGGCCCGCGACAACAACGAGGTGGTTAATGGTACGTTTCTCGTTAATAACCACTATGCTTCTATATTATTTGATTCAGGTGCTGATAAGTCATTTGTATCACTAAAGTTTGAACCCTTACTTAACTTACCCCAAACTAACCTAGAGGAACCTTTAGTGGTAGAGGTAGCTAATTGGAAGTCTATCTCGATCGATTCCATTATACGTAACTGTGTGTTGAACCTTGTTGAACATACTTTCTCTATCGATCTCATTCCTATGCATCTTGGAAGCTTTGATGTCATAGTAGGCATGGATTGGTTGTCAACCCATCATGCGGAAATCCTATGCTTTGAGAAAGTTATTCGCATTCCTCTCGAATCTGGTGATATTTTGAAGATCTATGGTGAGAAGCCTTGTGGTGATCTTAAACTCATGTCTTGTACTACTGCTCAAAAATACTTACGAAAGGGGTATATGGCTTTCTTGGCTAACGTGATAGAAAAGAAAGACAAGGGCAAAAGTATCCAAGACATCCCAATCATTCGGGACTATCCTGAAGTCTTTCCAGAGGATTTACCTGGTTTGCCTCCTGCCCGTCAAGTTGAATTTAGGATCGATCTTGTTCCTGGTGCAAATCCAGTCGCCAAAGCTCCTTATCGTCTTGCACCCTTTGAGATGCAAGAACTTGCCAGTCAACTACAGGAACTTTCTGATAAAGGTTTCATTCACCCCAGTTCTTCTCCATGGGGAGCCCCTGTATTGTTCGTCAAGAAGAAAGATGGATCTCTCAGGATGTGTATCGACTATCGTGAACTCAACAAACTCACCATCAAGAATCGTTATCCCTTGCCTAGGATTTACGATCTTTTCGATCAACTACAAGGAGCAACCCACTTCTCGAAGATTGATCTTCGTTCTGGTTATCATCAGCTTAGAGTTCACGAAGAAGACATTCCCAAGACAGCCTTTCGTACACGTTATGGTCATTACGAATTCATGGTCATGCCGTTTGGATTGACCAACGCTCCCGCAGTGTTTATGGATCTAATGAATCGGGTTTGTAGACCCTACCTTGACAAATTTGTGATCGTCTTCATTGACGACATTTTGATTTACTTGAAATCAAAATCCGATCACGAACAACATCTTCACTCAATCTTGGGTCTCCTAAATAAAGAACAACTATATGCCAAGTTCTCGAAATGTGAATTTTGGCTTAAGGAAGTTCAATTTTTAGGACACGTCATCAATGAGAACGGAATTCATGTTGATCCCGCGAAGATCGAAGCTGTCAAAGATTGGAGTGTTCCTAAAACTCCAACAGAAGTCCGTTCCTTCCTTGGTTTGGCTGGTTATTATCGTCAATTCATTGCCAACTTCTCTAAGATCGCTGTTCCTCTCACTGCCTTAACTCACAAGGGTAAACCTTATGAGTAGGGACCAAAACAAGAGGAAGCATTTGAGACTCTTAAGCTGAGACTTTGTGAAGCTCCCATCCTGTCTCTACCTGATGGTAATGATGATTTCGTGGTCTATTGTGATGCATCAAACCAAGGTCTTGGTTGTGTTCTCATGCAACGAGGCAAGGTTATTGCTTATGCATCTAGACAGCTCAAGACCCACGAAAAGATTTATACCACCCATGATCTTGAATTGGGCGCCGTCGTCTTTGCTCTCAAGATTTGGAGACACTATTTTTATGGAACCAAATGTCTGGTTTTCACGGACCACAAAAGTCTCCAACATGTCTTCGACCAGAAAAATCTTAACATGAGGCAATGACGTTGGGTTGAGTTACTTAATGACTATGATTGCGAGATTCGCTACCATCCTGGCAAAGCGAATGTTGTGGCTGACGCACTCAGTCGTAAAGAGCGCATCAAGCTTCATTGTGCGAGAGTTCGTACTGATCTTCAGGATCGTATCCTCCAGGCTCAACATACTTCAGTCACCCAAGGTAACATGTACGAGGAAATGTCTTGTGGTGCTGAGACTCAACTTGAAACCAAACCTGATGGTCTACTTTATTTTCTCAATCGACTTTGGATTCCTGACCGTGATGATCTTCGTACTTTCCTTATGAACGAGGCTCATAAGTCTCGTTATTCTATTCATCCTGGAGCTGACAAGATGTACCAAGATCTTCGTTATTCGTATTGGTGGCCTGGTATGACGAAAGATATCGCTCTTTTTGTTGCAAAATGCCTTACTTGTTCAAAGGTCAAGGCTGAACATCAACGACCATCTGGTATGCTTGAACAACCAGAAATTCCTGTGTGGAAATGGGAGAGCATAGCAATGGACTTCATCACAAAACTCCCTCGTACACCCAAAGGTTTTGACAGCATTTGGGTAATCGTTGACCGTCTAACCAAGTCAGCCCATTTCTTACCAATTCGTGAGAAATATTCTGTGGAAAGGTTAGCGAAGATGTACGTGAGTGAAATTGTATGTCGCCATGGTATACCTTTGGACATTATCTATGATCGTGATGGTCGTTTCACCTCTCACTTTTGGAATTCTTTACAAGACGCTTTGGGTACCAAGCTAAACCTGAGTACTGCTTATCACCCTCAAACAGATGGTCAGACCGAATGGACCATCCAGACACTTGAGGATATGCTCAGGGCATGTGTCATTGATTTTGGTGGCGCATGGGATTCTCATCTTCCCTTGGTTGAGTTTTCATACAACAACAGTTATCATGCCAGCATTAACATGGCTCCTTTCGAGGCACTCTATGGTCGTAAGTGTCGTTCACCTGTCAGTTGGACTGAGGTTGGTGAAGCCCAGATCACTGGACCTGAACTGATCCAGGAAACCACAGATAAAATCCAACTCATTCAGGATAATCTTCTCAAGGCTAGAAGTCGACAGAAGAGCTATGCTGATAAACGTCGTAAGCCCTTGGAATTTCAAGTCGGGGACCTTGTACTACTTAAGGTATCTCCTTGGAAGGGAGTAATTCGCTTCGGTAGAAAGGGAAAACTAGCTCCTCGATACGTAGGCCCATTCAAAGTGCTTGACAGGATTGGAAAGGTGGCTTACAAACTTGATCTTCCACCTGAGTTAAGCAATGTTCACCCAACTTTTCACGTTTCGAATCTCAAGAAGTGCTTAGCAGATGAGAACCTCCATGTCCCTCTTGAAGATGTGCAGATTGATGAAACTATGCACATTGTCGAGAAACCTGTTGAGATTGTGGGTACTGGAGTCAAGAAACTCAAGCGCAGTCGCATTCCGATCGTTAAGGTTCGTTGGGAATC
Source organism: Ambrosia trifida (assembly GCA_028751855.1). Lineage (NCBI taxonomy): Eukaryota > Viridiplantae > Streptophyta > Magnoliopsida > Asterales > Asteraceae > Ambrosia > Ambrosia trifida. Next base: position 125,678,262 of record CM054126.1, on the reverse strand, counting down.
TAAACGAGGTCCAGAGTTCACTTGGGAACGCAAGGACCAGATGAAGTCTAAGTACCCACACCTTTTCCCCCCAGACTCTCTAACTCCAACTTCGGGACGAAGTTCCTAAAAGTAGGGGAGACTGTAACATTTCGCATTTATTTCTATGTACGTTATGACATTTATTAATAAACGTCGAATTTTTATCATTATCGTACCTTTTAAAAATATTTCGTGACACGTTTGGACTCCTAGAACCATACTATAAATATATATTATTAATATAGTGGTGTAATTATTGTAAAAAAATAATTGTTTGGGCCGGGGTTCGAACCCGCATCCCAAACCGGTTCATACACACTCACAGCTCTACCAGCTGGTCTACTGCTTTGTTTTGATTTTAACCCTAATGTATATAAATTTATATTGAGCTTAAAACTGCAGTTGACTTACGAGAAGTCAACCTGCGATTCAATCATCCAAAATTAACATACCAATCCGCGTTTTAATCCCTGTTATGGTAAACTTTGTGATTGATTGACTAACACGCGTATTATACACGCTAAATCACCATCAATTCTTACCAAAATCGTGCCAATTACACGTCATTGTATTAACCACGGGTCAAAACTTCCAATTCGAATAACACGAGCGTTGCACTATAAATTTAACCCTCATCACAAGCTACAATCGCCGAAAATCAAAACCCTACTCTCAATTTCTTCTGTAAACCTCATTTTGATTTTCTTGGGTTCGCGTTTGATTTTTTCGTTGACTGCTCAAGATCACACGAGAATCTGTTTGTAAGTTCAATGTTATTGCTTGGTTTTGTTTATCGGCCCCCTGACAACAATAACCCCATGAATAATCGGGTTATTGTTCGTCAATTTTGATTATTGAAAAAGTTAGGGCTCGAAGCTTTGATTTGGGGATAAACACGATCTGCAGACCTCATTATTTAGTTATTACAGAACAACATTCATCACCAACTGATCAGTAGATCAGTTGGTGTGGCTTCTGTTTGCTAAGACACGAACCGGCCATAAGGCCAGGGTTCGAGTCCCTCTTTCCACGCATCTTTTCCTTTCTTTTTAAAGGATTACATAATTGATTCATATAGATTATTTAATTAATTTCAAACCAAGATTATTCGTTCTCCGGGTCCAGACCAACTGGTCTGGGCTAGTGATTTAAAAACCCCAACCCGGGTTTGACGCGGGTTCGACCCCTAGCACATACAAACCTTTTTTTTAAAAAAAAAAAACCATTTATACTTATATATTCATTTTATTTTTAAAAATAGTTTTTAAATACTAAAATGCTTTATAAAATCCACAAAAATTATTTTATGATATTCTAATAGAAAAGTTTATCATACAATTTTTAGTTTTCCAAAAATTATTTATTTATTATATATAATAAATATTTCAAGTTTATTCTATTATAATTATAAAATTCTATAAAAATATCAAAACGATTTTATAAAATTCTACAAAAATTATTCTAAGTTTATAAAACAATAAACATTCCAGAAAGGGTTTTTATTTCTGAAAAATCATTTATTTAATATTTTTAATCGATTTTTGTTATTTTAATCATAAATAAATCATAATAAATTCATTTTTCAGTATTTTTGCACCAAAATTTTATATAAATTATTCCTGTCCATTTTGAACAAAAATACAAATTTTAATTTAAAAATTCTTTAATTTTAATATTTTTAGATATTAAAGTTATATTTTGACAAAATAGAAATAAATAAGTTAAATAATCAATTTTTAAGAAAATAATTTTATAAAAATTATTTTCATACTTAAAACCTATTTACGTGATCACCCTTAATCAAAAGCCTACAAAAAGACTTTTGTTTATTTATTTATCGAATTTCTTTTATTTATTAAACAATTTAATTAATAATTAAACGAATACCTATCCCCAAATTCGAAACCCTAGAAAATATTTGTAGACTAGAAAGACTTAGACTTATTTATTACCTTAAATATAGGGTAATACTTGGCATCGTTGGGCTACACTTATTCTATTTTCACGAGACTTAACATTTTGCTAAGGTGAGTTTTACATAGCCCCTTTTCTATTTCACTATTTTTGGGGTGAAACATGTTACAACATTCTATCTACAATTCAATCATAAAGTGTCTATGTGTTATTCTATGTTGCATTATGTCTTAAACATGACTAGGGTAAGCACAATATTCTAGCATAATCATTAACATTGATCAGCCGACGGTATACAATGATAGATCTATTGGACTGACAATCCCACCCGGATACGTGTACCTCCTACATAGGTAGCGTGGGTGATTTTTATCGAATTCATAACATAATCGAGTGAACCATGAGCGTATGGGATGGACCACAATATTCTAGTCACAAGGTTTGATTATGTACTCGATTTACCTGATAGTATGTTTTCACATATGGACTAGACTTGCCATGACACTTGAATTGTACAAGTTTTATTCAATTATCAAAACCTATGTAATTCTCACCAAATTTTGTTGACCCAAAAATGTTTTCAAAATTAACATGTTTCAGGTAATAATGAAGCTGAGGCTTAGAGTATGCATGAGGAATTCTATGAAGTTATTTGAAGTTATTTGCTTTATTTGATGTTATGTATTTTGGGATTTCTAGACATCTTTTCATTTGGATATTTATGTTATCAATAAATTATTTAAAATTTCAATATATACCATGTGCTACTGAAACAATCATCAATACGTGACATCCTGATGTTTCCGCCATCGGTTGGGGTGTTACAGTCGGTGAGTCACAGAGATAAAGTTTGTAAAAGTTTGCCATAAAGTAAACCAAACCCAACAATCCTTACATCTATACCTGATGCTAGCTAGACATCGTTACATGACACTATAGTGTCGTGAACCACTGCTGACAAACAAGAATGCCTCAAACCCGTCACCGGTTCATCACCCGGTGCCGTAAGATATAGGACAAATATGCACCCGCCACCGACCTCCAGTCGGCCCGAGTGGGGCTTGCCAGGCAAATAGATCTATTCACGCTTTCCCCGCTATGTACCCACATATTAATGGTTCACTAAGACATGAGAGGACTTTAATGATGAAATAAAAGTCACTAAGTATCCATGTGATATAATGTAATATGTTGGTCTAAAAGTTAGAAAGTTTGTACCACATGTTTCTCCCCTAGAATGTTCCGAAAACAGTAAAGAATGAGGCTGTGACACTCACCTTAGTTTGAGTTCTTGAAATAAGAATAAAGATAAGCCTTTATAATCCCAAATACCGACGATCTATCAATAAAGTTTGTATAAGAATTTTGACTGATAATCCTAAGGTTAACTAGTCCCCGATTGCCCAGATCACGACTAAGTAAGTTTGAAAACGTGTTTGACTGTTTAACCGACACACTAGACCGACTCGACATCCCGTTGGTGACCCATTACACAAACAAATCAAGTACACATAGATTACAAGTACGGTTCAAGCATAACACACTTAGTTTGCATCAAGAATCGCACATACGAAGTAGTTGGGTCAAATAAGGAGAGAAATAAGTTAGGTTCGACCCCAGAATGCCTGGTTCAACCCATTTCAGGTTCCTTCGACCCCAATGTAAGTTCATGCAACCTAAAACAAGTTCATTCGACCTTAACACATGTTCATTCGACCTTAACATGTGTTAATTCGACCTAAATCAAGATTGTTCGACCAAACTGATGCAGATTCGACCAGCAGAAGCCAGGTTTGACCCTGGGGAGCTACATTCGACCCCACGAAAGTTGAATGTACCCCTAGGTTCGACCCTGTCAGTTAGTTTTCCCCAAAACGCATCAAAAACATCCGAAAACATCACGAAACATCATGAAACACAACAGTCAAGTATGAATAAAATATCCCCACAAGACCCTACTAATTTTACTCCCAAATCAGTCCATTTTAATGTTTAACCAAAATGGAAAAATTATGGAGATGTCACATCATGCATGGAAACTTTACCTAATTAGGAAACTTTTATGAAATCACTTAATAATCACATCATTATACTCAGATTATCATGTGAATCAAAACCCCTAATCATATCATTCATAACAACATCATGTATCAATCCCTAAATCCATCAAAATCCCCAAATTAGACCTAACATCATCATCCAATAATTTATGACCTAAGATAATCAAAACTCATCAGCTATAATCCTCCTAGAACATCTCTATATCAACAAAACATCATATAAACATTAATCAACACATAAAATAACATGAAAGATCATTAACATATGTTAATACATAAGAAAACTCATGTTTTATGATAAGGTTTTGCTTAGAAAGGTTTTAGAAAGGTTATTATTCATAAAAGTCATCTTAGATTAGATCTGAAACTTTGGGGTTTTTATGAAAACGAATTAAAATTGCTCAAAAAGGATTTAGAATGAAGGACACACCTTAGATCTTCACTTGTAATGATTTAGAGGGTTAGATTATGAAAAACGAGATCAAAAACTCCTTCCCCAGTGATAAAAGTCGAAAGAGAGTGTTTAGAGGCGTTTAGGGTTTGTGAAATGATGAAAAATGACTAAGGATGGTATTTATAGTCTGGGTAGGTTCGACCCCTACATGAGGTCGAATGAGGGACTAAGTGGCCGAATAAAGATTCTAGCAAACAGCTAGCCTGGTTCGACCCCCTTAAGGTTGAACACTGGAAAAGTATAACAAGGGTGCTTAGATACATAAGATACACACGGGACTATGGACTGCATTATACCTGCCATCCAGCAGTGGTTAAAGGATACACTGATGCGAACTGAATTTCGGATATAAAAGATTCCAAATCAACATTTGGTTATGTGTTTACACTTGCGAGTGCTGCTATATCTTGGAAGTATTCAAAGCAAACTGTTATAGCAAGATCCACGATGGAATCTGAATTTATCGCCTTAGATAAATGTGGAGAAGAGCGGAGTGGATACGTCAATTTATGGAGGATATTCCAAGATGGAGTAAACCTTTACCAGTTGTTTCCATACATATATTTCTTTGTGGGTTTATGTTCTATGTTGTGAGAGCTTCGCAACGAACCAAACCACGTCCACAATGGAGCTAAGATGAATGAGATATCGATGCTCAAAGGTTGGTAATTGAAACACTTGATGCTGAAATGAAACAAAGTGGAACTTGTCCCACATAGGAGGAGTGATGATACCATGAGTGGTATATAAGGAGGAACAACCCTTCCTTATTGTTTCATAGGAGCACACACTGTGGAACTCGCGAAGGGTGTGGAGCACCCTAACTCGCACTCGCACACGCATTCACACACGTGCGCGTGGCATGGGCGATGGGCGCAATGTGGCGCTTTGATGGCGCACTTTGCACTTCCCACACTCGCATCACTGCGAGCCGCTTGAGAGCCACCTTTGTATTTTTGAAAGCAGGTTTGAGGTCCTCTGCATAGGACCTAGTGGCAGGTGATGGCGTGCGACTACGAGCAGACAGGTGGCGTCCTGATCTGCGCAGACGCTTCCGCGTAGGCGCTCGGAGTGACGAGTGGAGCAGCTTCCGCTGACGTAGAACGAGAATCACGTGTTCCGCAGACTACTTCGCGCGCGCACGGACGCACTCAACTATTCAGCAGTAACAGCTCAGTGGTGTAACTGTCTGGTCAATCAGTTTCGTCTGAAACTTTAAGAACTGGATAATGCCATTGAAGACGTTCAATGACATTTATTTTTCGTTTTTAATGCTTTCCGAAACTGATATGATCTAGGACTGTATAAATACCAAGGAGATCATTGGTTGAAGACACACCTTAGACACACTGGTCTGAAAATCACCGACACTTCTACTCTCTAGCAATCTGTTCTTCTTGTTTCAGGTACACTTCGGGTCAGAGCCAACTCCGGCAGCACTCTTGTTGTTCCGGCTGTTGTACCATGGGAAACAAAACGAGTTCTCGATAATAGACTCGGAATTTGTTTTAAGGGCCCCGTGTTCAACACGATCCTCAGCTTTTTGATTTTATTTTGCTTCTACTCTATTCTTGTATTTGTATTTATTTAGTTGTAACTGTATTATATTTGCTTTCATTTTTCTTTTGTAATCATAATAAATTTGTTTTATTTATTTTTACACAAACGGTTCCTACACACTCTACCAAAGGGGGATTGGTACTAGATATATAAATACGATGGTTTAGAACGAGGAGTGAAATACTTGCAAGGTATCCTTAGTAATAACATTATATAACTAAAAAAACATAATAAACAATAAATCCCAAGGAAAAAAAAACAAGAAGTCAACAACCATATTAAAACCCTAATAAAAACATATTGTTGCATTAAATGCAATTAGGGCTAAATTATTTGGTTCATTCAATGTTCAAAGTTATGGAAGCTAGTAGACTAACGAAGATAAGACAAAAGAATGTAGTGATTTTTGGGTTTTCTTTTATGTGAGAACAGAGAAAGCTTGGAATTGGACCTAGTCAGTTGTTGACTATAAACATATATGTTACACGATTAGACTTTTGGTCGACTCGACTTCATGATTCATATTTTTTTATTTTTATACATTTTTATTTATAATATCTTAATTTAATATACACTTTATAATATCTTAATTTAATATCTTTTAGATTGAGTGCTCATACATCTTAAAAATTTAACATGCGGTTGTTCTAAAAAGAAGTGTCGTGTTAGTGTTTCTGAGTACACGTACCTTGTATGGATCAATAAACTAGTAGTGTGTATCTACACGTATTTGTATTATTTCTATTGAGTGTACCACATAGTGTATTATTTACACATTTGTTTATATGATCAAAGTGTATAATGGTTTTCACACCTAATCCACATATAGTAGATGTTCATGCTTTAATCAGGTGGTTCCACTCTTGATTCGTGATGTATACACCGTATTTTTATGCTTTTTTGCATGTATAGGGGTATTTATAATGGTACTATTAATGTTACAGTTAAGTGTTGTATGCATAAGCATGTTATCACCACAAGGCATATGAAAACCTCCACCTGGAGGCTTTGACTAACAATGTGGCCCGGGAACTGAATTGATTGCGAAACCAAACATATTTAGTTTCATCACATACGGGATGGAGTTGTGACCAACCTCTACGTGAGGATAAGTATGGTCACTACTACAGAAATGCTTAGATGGTGCGGTAAAAATGCTTTCAGGGTGCGGTTTATGGCCTGCACCAATAGATATGGCATCAACAAAACACATATTTGATGATGGGGTTTCATGGACCACCCCATTAAATTATACACTACCACCAACAAATAATTCTCCACTTCAATAGTATGGTGACAGCTGGAGATAAAGAAACCGCATCACCAAAGATTTGAAACAAAATATTATATTTATTTTAATTTAAAATTTGCTGGAAATCTAATTTTTTTTCCTTCCACTTTACTCTACAAATACACTTTCAGTTTTCTAACAAATACACATATTATACAGCCAAAGTCAGAAATAACATACCAAAAAACAGCTAATATTAAACGTGTTTTACAAAAAACATACGTGTTTTCCAAATGAAACACAAACGTATACAATACAAAAATTGTTGACCCATCCACTTCATATACTTTGCAGCGCAAACCGAACTCTTCAAACCTTGTAACTCGTTCCGTAGAAACTGCCTAACAAAAATAATGTGACATTAACAAAACTAGAGTATTTCTTTAAAAACACGAATTCAAGAAGATGCAACATCGGCCACGAATTCAATAATGTGACATTAACCATTATAGCAGCGTGTCGTCACGCCGCCAGAGGAAGATGCAACATCAGCCAACGTTTGAATGCCACGGCCACGTTTAGAACCTGGGCGCTACCATGACAGCAACCAAATAAACAAAATAAAAAAAAAATCCTATCCTAGAAAACACAAACACCTAGCTAAAGATGCTATAATGGCATAAAACCATCTACGCTGAACCAAAACATATTAGACCATGTAACAAAGCACAAACCAATAATATTTTAGGAGACATACCAGCTTAAGCAAGAACAACCTAGCAACAATTACCTGCAATGATAAGACAACATAAATCAGAATAAATGCCAAAGCCATGTATCAAACGCCACAATCGTAATGCAAAGACTGAACACACAAATATAAAAACAACATTAGAGGAAGAATGTGGAAACAAACATGAATCTAATTAACCATGACACCTGATAACGATAAAAAATAACTAGTATTTTGTCCGCGGGCGTTGCCCCGCGAGCATGTGTCGTACCAAGCGAACATGAATACCAACAAGATTGATTATACATTAATGTTAAGAAACTTTACAATCACTCATTTTGTATCTCCACACGCCTACTTACATATTACATACACAAAAGTTTTATTTCTATCGCTCATTTTGTATCGCTCATTTTGCCCCTACTTACAGTCACTAAAAGTTTTATTTCTCTTATGCTACAAAACATATTACATACACAAAAACATGTGAAACATGATACTAACATCACAGCTACAATGACATATCATATCCATTTTTTATTGATACCTATTTTGACACCAAATGACCTGAGATTTTACATTATTTGTGCTGTTTGTTGACTTTTATGGCATTTAAGTAAAGCCCATATCTAAGATCCAATAATACCAAATCCATTTTATTTATGTTATCATTTGACCAGTTAGTGCATTTGACTCTCTTATATTTGCAACTCAGATAAATGCGAACTATTAAGATGCCACATTAACCATGTTTGCCACATGATCGATCCACTATTCCCTTTGATTTCAAATAATAGTAGACTATAGTCATATTAACCTTAAGTTTGATTTTGACTTATCTAATACTGCAATTAAAATGACAGCTGACCTTGCATTCTCTACTGGTTAGATGCAACCATACTTCTGAGTTCTCCTCTTTAATCTCCTCATTCTCTTCTTCTTCCACTACAGAACAACAGATCCAATAAATAGGTTAAATTTATTCACCCAAAAGGGTAAGAAAATTACCTTATCTGCAGATGTTAGTGGTGTGAAAATATGAAAAGCTTTAGACACACCCTTCGAACGGCCCTCCAGCTCACGACACACCCTTTTTCTGGGTTTAAAACCACCATGCCACCACCACAAGCGAGGGTGGTGGTCGACCGCCATTCTTGAGGGAGGATAAGGGTGAAGAGAGAGAGAGAGAGAGAGAGAGAGAGAGAGAGAGAGAGAGAGAGAGAGAGAGAGAGAGAGAGAGAGAGAGTAGGGTTGCAGAGGGTTGCGGCTGCATCAAATGAAGGAGGAGGAGGAGAAGCTTGCCTTTTATACTTAGGGTTAGTGTTTGGTGAGTTGGTATCGCGTATACGAACCCATATAACATCTCGTGTCTCGGTTTTTATTTTGGCTCATAAAGTAACCATTAAAATACATCGGTTTTCTTCGTAAACAAAAACACAATAAAACCGGACAAAATAATTATTTTTTTTGTTATCCGACGAGTGCATTTGACACATGCGTTAAAATCGTGTTATCACATTCAGTCACGGTTTCCTTCGAACTAGTGATTCGTCAACTTTCGAAACTTAATAAATAACATTATTTATAGTAAATAATTAATCCGAAACTCCTATAACGGTTAAAACCACGCAATACGACGTCCGATTCCCACGTCGGTTACTTCAATTGGCGATTGTGATCCTATAAGGCCCAATATGGTCCATTAACACATGTATGACCTACTATTGTCTATTATGATCCATTAAGGCACAATATAGTCCATTAAGATATATATGATCTACTATTATCCATTATGACCTATTAAGGCCCAACATGATCCATTAAGACATATATGATATATTATTGCCCACTACGATCCATTAAGGTCCAATATGATCTATTGAGATATGTAGGATCAACAATTGGCGATTGTGATCCTATAAGGCTCAATATGGTCCATTAACATATGTATGACCTACTATTGTCCATTGGGATCCATTAAGGTCCAATATAGTCTATTAACATATATATGATCTACTATTAACCATTGTGACACATTAAGGCCCAACATGATACATTAAGACATATATGATATATTATTGCCCACTGTAATCCATTAAGACCCAATATGGTCCATTAACACATGTATGACATACTATTGTCTATTATGATCCATTAAGGAACAATATAGTCTATTAAGATATATATGATCTACTATTATCCATTATGATCCATTAAGGCCCAATATAGTCCATTAAGATATATATAATCTACTATTATCCATTACGACCCATTAAGGCCCAACATGATCCAATAAGACATATATGATATATTATTGCCCACTGTGATCCATTAAGACCCAATATGATCTATTGAGATATGTAGGATCAACAATTGGCGATTTTGATCCTATAAGGCCCAATATGGTCCATTAACACATGTATGACCTACTATTGTCTATTATGATCCATTAAGGCACAATATAGTCCATTAAGATATATATGATCTACTATTATCCATTATGACCCATTAAGGCCCAACATCATCCACCAAGACATATATGATATATTATTGCCCACTGTGATCCATTAAGGCCCTATATGATCTATTAAGATATGTAGGATCAACAATTGGCGACTGTGATCCTATAAGGCCCAATATGGTCCATTAACACATGTATGACCTACTATTGTCTATTGTGATCCATTAAGGCCCAATATAGTTCATTAAGATATATATGATCTACTGTTATCCATTATGACCCATTAAGCCCCAACATGATCCATTAAGACATATATGATATATTATTGGCCATTGTGACCCATTAAGGCCCATTATGATCTATTGAGATATGTAGGAACAACAATTGGCGATTGTGATCCTATAAGGCCTAATGTCCCATGATTGGCTTTGTTATGCTATATTAGGTAGTAAATGATTAAATAATATTGTTGTTAGTCTATAGGACTGTTATTCTTAACCGAGTCTTTCTATGATATTTGTGACCGAAACTAGGTGGTCACAAATTTTACAACCGATTTGAGACCACATTTTTTAAATTTAATATCTATTAAAATGATTATGATATTTCCAACCGAAACTAGGCTATCACAAACTAGGTGTGACGTGTAGCGGCGAGTCACAATAGCGTGTCTTAAAAGGAGTCGTATCATTTAGGGGCTGTTTGGTAGCCTTTTAATGACCTTAAGTCTGAATGGTTAAGAGATAACCATTAAGATGTTAGATCTTAACCATTCATATACTTAAGATTATATCTTAACCATCAAAAGACTATGAACCATTTGATGTAGCATGTAATGACCATTCAGAGACTACCAAACAACCCCTTAGTCACAAAAAGAATTTGATTTAAAAAAAATAAAAATAAATGCCTGATCTACAGGGACAAAAATTTTCAGTATTTTATCTTTACCATATGCTTTATAGATAGGGGTGTAAACGAGCCGAGCCGAGCCCGAGCCTGACTGGGCTCGGCTCGGGCTCGTTAAGGTTTTGTGAAGCTCGAGCTCGAGCTCGGCTCGGTTCGAGCCTACAATCTTGAGCTCGAGCTCGGCTCGCTAGCAAAATCCAAAGCTCGAGCTCGGCTCGGCTCGGCTCGAGGTGATTTGAGAATCTCAAACGAGCTCAAAAGCTCGGCTCGAGCTCGCAAAAGCTCCGCTATAACTTAGGCTCGCGAGCCCAATCGTTAAGGCTATAACTTAGGCTCGGCTGTAACTTAGGCTCGGGCTCGGGTTCAGGCTCTAGCTCGTTAAGGCTCGATTAGGCTCGCGAGCCCAATCGAGCTTTGTATCTAGGGCTCGAGCTCGGGCTCGATAACTAAACGAGCCATATTTCAGGCTCGGGCTCGGGCTCGATAACTAAACCCCACAACCTACACACCAATCCTATGAAACATTTGTGCGAAATTGAAAAAAATAAAGATTTAAAGGTGTTGAAGGAGTCGCATGAAGACGCCGAAGAACCATATAAGTCGATTCTCATCGATCGAACACGTGAAATTTGCCACAAGTGGGGTTGGCCATGTAACTTTTAGGTTTATTTTTTTTTTCGATTTTTTAGGTTTTTAATGTTTATTTTTCTGTTTTTTTTTATGTTTTTAGGTTTATTTTTATGTTTTTTTATTTAATTTAATGTTTTTTTATTTAGTTTAATGTTTTTTTATTTAATATACTGTTTTTTTATTTAATACAATGTTTTTATATATCTATTAATATATATAAAAGAAAATGCATATGCTGACGTGGCGTGCAATGGTGCCTTCAACCTCTTAATGAAACTGCCACGTGACATCATAATTGAAAGATTTTAGTGTTTTTGAATTATTTCCTTTTTTAATTAAATTGAGTTATTTTAGGAAAAAACAATTTAAAAATAAATTTAAAATTTTCTCTCTCATATTTACTCCCATAATTTTTAAACGTTTATATCTTTTATATACGGAAATTTTAAAGAAAAAAATTACACCAAATTAATGAGCGTTTTATTATCTTTCCAACGAGTACCATAGTATTATATAAAAAACGGAGAAAAAATCGACTATTTTTTGTGGAGTTTCGTTCATACAGGAAAAAAACACACAAAGTGTTCATGTTATTCATTAATCATGTTTTTTCTTTTAAACCAGGTTCTTATCTACGATGTTGAAAATCAGCCCAATCGCCATATTATCATTGGAATTTTACTAGGTATACTTCATCAAGAGAAGCTAGGAAAAAGAATCGGACAACACTACAACACATGGTGTCAGCTTATAGCAATGTTATTTTTTTATTTATTTAATTACAAGAGTAATAATTATTACTATTAGTATTAGTATTAGTATTATTAGAATGGTTATATTTTTCAACCCCGGACGCTCCCGGAAAGAATTGATAGCTGCTGGCGTGACGTTCAATGGTGGCCTCAACCATCTCTTGATTATGCCACGTGGCATAATGAGATGCAATGGTTACAACTTCCAACTTAAGTGTTTGTTTAGTTGATTAGGTTAGGAATTATAAGAGCCATTAGAATGTGAGAAATTAGAGAGATGTGATGAGTTTTTGAATAGTTGTAGCTTACATAAGTGATTCTTTTGATGATTACTGATTAGGTTTTAGATTAGGGAATATGAGTTATTACTGATTAGAATACTATGAACATGTAATGATTGAGAGATTTTGTGGTTAGTTAACTTGAGCCATTTGCAATAGGTTATCACGTAAAATTAGATTTTTCAACCCCGGGACCCTCCCGGGGTAATCAGCTAGTTTAAAAAATAAAAAATAAAAGTTTATTGATGAAATTTGATAGAATGTGAACATCATCACAAGGATTGAGTAATGGAATGTGATAAAATGGGGTGACAGAATCTGATTGGGTGTGATAATGTGATGAATCTGATAAATGTTTTACCACCCTTGTGGCCTTAAGAGTGTTGGGAAATTAGGGTGTCACCTCTCCACTAGACTAAAGTATGTTACGTACGTACTCCTCTTTAGATATTCCTAAAATGGACATCTAGTTATCTTAAACCACAACTTTTTAAAAATATTTTACCACTTATTATTTTTTTTTTAGAATTTGCAATGTGAACAAAATAAAGACCGAAAAAAACTATATGTATAAGGAGGTTGAATTAACAGTTTATGAGTCAATGAGACCACCTATCCAAGTCGCTAGTTCAACCGGTTGGTGCCATAGGCTCATAACCAACCAATCCAAATAAAGTCGTTCAGCAGTACTCGACCAAATCAATTGGGCAGACGATTTTGATCCGGCCGGCGGTACCGATATGAATGTTGGAACAGTGGAAAAAACGAAATTCTTAATTTTTTATAATTGTAGCGTATGAGTAGGGCCAGCCCTAAAGGGGTGCGGGGAGGACTCCCGGCCCGGGCCCAATTTCTCGGGGGCACATTGACTCTCCGACAATCCAAGTTTTTTTAACATTGATGTTCTTAATTTGATGGATTTTTGTATGTTTGAGCTCCAAAATTGTTAATCGAGTATTAATAATCAAAGAGAAGGGTAGTTTATATAAAACAAAAGTTAAGAAATGTTGAGAGATGTTAAAAATTAAAGAAGAAAATGAAGTTGTTTGAAAAAAAAAAATGCAGGTTTATTAATAAGTGTAGGACTAAAAAGGATGAAGAAGATGAAATGAAAAGGGCTCAAACTTAGTTGTTTTTTTTATTTTTACTAGTCGGTTTTGACTTCTTTTTTAACTTTTATTTTTGTTATGAAACAAAAAAATTTTAATTGCTAAACTTTCACCCTTTTGTGGGATTCGAACTCCCAACATCCCCAAGAGGGTTTGTTAGGTACAATCTAAGTTGGAAATAAAATTTGATCCATCAATTTAATATTACTCTAATCGTGGCTTAAAAAAATAATTTATATTATTTATTTCGTTAATACTCTAATCTCGGTCCGGGCATCTGAATTTTCAGGGCCAGCCCTGCGTATGAGTGAAATACTTTGGCCACAAAAAAATCTAAATTAGCTAAAGACCCATAATAAATCTCAAGAAAAAAAAAGTCTTATCATATAACCCTAATTAAGTTGCTGCATTAAATGCAACTAGGGCTAAATTAGCTCAAATTGTGGATGATATTAGACTATTGAAGATAAGACAAGAACATAGTGATTTTTGGGTTTTCTTTTTTCTTTTATGTGAGCAACTAAAAAGCTTATTGTTGGACCTAGTCATTTGCTGACCGACTTTAAAACTAGATGTTACACGATTGGACTTTTGGGCATGTCGGTTTCATGATTCATATTTTATATTGGTATATACTTTTTGTTATTTATAATATCTTAATTCAATAGGGAGTTTATAAGATTATAAAACTAGAGTAAAGATCCTACACAATTTTTATTTTATTTTTTTATTTTTTTTTTAGAACTGTGAAAATCAAAAGAGGGTATTTTTTTAATTATTTTTTTGAAATTTTTTCCCCCTATTGTTAAACATGTATTATAGTATTGAAATCTAAAAAAAAAACAAAAAATAAATAAATTTTGGTGTACAATAATTACGTAATTACTATTGTAGAGTAATTACATAATTACTTTAGTGTAAACTAATGTATTTACTTTAACGACGTAATTACACTAAAAAAAAATTAAATTTTTTTTTTATTATTCATCTAGAAAGTATGTTTAAGAACATGGGAAAAAAATTCTAAAATTTTTTTTCCCCCCTTTTGATTCTCACAGTTCTTATAAAAAAACACTTTGTATTTGATCTTTACACATAAAGCTAAATAGCAATAAGTTATTTTATTGTATCTAAAACAACCTACGTATTAAGAAGTGAAAATTGTTCTTATAGTCCCTGTGGTTTGCTCTAATTTCACCTATAATCCCAACTTTTTCAAAATTACAGTCTTAATCCCCCACCTTTTGACATCATTTTACTCGGATAGTCTCTCGAGTGGATGGAGATTAGATTATCTAGTTAAGTATGTGTGAAATGACTAAACTACCCTTATTATAAAAAATATAAAAATAAATAATAATTAAGGATGTATGTGGGGCCCTCTACTTAATCTTCCCCAATTCATCTTCTCCACCCATCACCACTACAAACCATCACCACCACCACCACCACCAACACCTCCACCCATCACCACTACAAACCACCACCACCACCAACACCTCCACCCATCTTCTCGCTTTTAGAAAGAGATAGAAAACCAAATTGACAACTAAGTTTATTAGTTTACTTAGGGACTGTTTTGTAGGATCTGTTTGATTAAGTTTTGAGTTATTAAGAGTGGCTGAATGGTTCAACACTCCTTATTAGCTGAATGGTTAAGAGCTTAGTGGAAAAAAATTAGATATTTTTTTAGTTAAAACAAACACTCTTAATGCTAAATGATTAAGAGCTATACTAACAAACACCCCTAGTTTCATAATTATGTGCGCTTTTCAATTTTCATAGTGAAAAAAACTAAATAAAAAGAAAAAGAAAGTTTTGTTGGTTGAAACATTCAATTAATAAAGATGCAAAAACATTTGACTTCCTTATTGTAACATCCCGAAATTCGCTAGTAGATATAAAAAAAAACGAATAACCAGTTTTCATCAAGTGGGTCCGTTAGAGAGTTCAGTGCTTATAACTTCTAAGGTGATTGGAGGGACCTAGTTGTCATTGTTGGAAAATGTTTTAAGTAACTTTTGAAACAAGTTATCATCAAATGAAAGTTTGAGGGGCTGAATGTAAATTATGAGTTTAGGCTCATTATAAAGGGATAAAACCCTAGTAATTGAGGCTGTGAACACAAAATGAAGACAAAGAGGCAGACGACTTGGTGGTGCAAGGCGTTTCTGGTCGTGAGTCTTAACACACACCACGGTAATGTTCATCCCTTTCTGTCTTGCTTCGTTTCGCATAGGGTTTCAGCGGGGTTTGGAATCGAAGGTTATGTAGCCGCCATCTAGTGACCATCTTCAAAAACACAAAGCAAATCCCGTAAGGGTTTCGTGTCTTCACCTGATTTGAGTTCGTGAAGTGTTACATAACGGTGCATCGTTGGTACAGAACTCGCAACATAGCAATCCCGTAAGCTTGTTTCCGCGACGTTCCGGTGGTATTATATTGTGGGTACAAGCATGGATTGGTGAAGCGGTTGCGGGTTATGATCGAAGAAGGTATACATGTGGGTCACGGCTCTGGCATTCTCTATTGTTCCTTGTTTTTTTTATAACGAGGAAGGTGATGTTCGGTGATAACGATGGCCATGGGGATCGGTGGTTGTGGTTGGCTGGTGATGAGAAGTTCGTGACGAGGTCGGTTTTTGGCTTCGGCTATGGTGGCGACGTTTCTAATGGTTGACATTGGCGATGGAGCATGACGGTGGGAGGTAGCTACACTCATGTTTGGTTGACCTTTTAAAAGGGTTGAGATGTACTGTGTCGATGGTGGTGTGGCGGCCTCAATATTCCCGGGTAGGCCGCCAACTGCCGATGGTTAAATGATCTTAGTTGCCTTGGTTTGAAGTTTATGATGTTCCATAATGAAAACCATGATGTTATGGTTATTCATAAGGTTAGTCAAAGGTAGTTGCTGTTTACATTTTTTGAGATGATGTAGGCATGTGATGCGTGGTGGTATATGTTCCTTAGAAACATGGGAATGGGGATGATGATCTAGTATGCATGGTTGTATATGCATGAAACTTGCTACATGTGGTTGGTGCATGCATGAACCTAGTACATGTTAATAGAATGGTGGGATGAAAATTTGTGGGGTAAGGCAACTACGAATTATTTGTTACATGTTTTCTACGAGATGAGCTGCGGTCCTAGGGAGTGTGGCTTGTGGAATTGGAAGTTCGCAACTGGTGAGTTCTTGAGCCCACTCTTTTAGTTATTATTTTTCTAAATATTTTTGGGCTGACGTGCATGCTAAACCAGTATGATTATTTTTATGAAGTCACAAAATATTTTGATGACGTTATAAATATTTTTGTGTACGAACGAAATCTATATTTAGTATACATATTATTTTAGCACATGAAACGTAAGTGGGCGGAATGCGCCTAACGTGTTATTATATGGTTTGAGTTATATGTATTATTAGAAGTGGGATAGGCCTACTCTGGTTTATGACATAGTTTTTGTTTACGATAGAAATCCATATTTACTCATATATAATATTTTGGCATGAAACCTAAGTAGGCGGAATGCGTCTAATGTGTTATTATATGGCTTGAGTTATATGTGTTATTATATATATGAATAGATGGTTGTCTTGATTAAAGTGTGGCTTAGGTTTTTATTTAATAAGCGGAATGCGCTTAATGTCTTGGCCACGTATTTGAAACCTTGCTTATTAGATCGGGACTTGCCTTGAGTTTTACTTGTTAGGTTAAATGTGTTTATATATATATATATATATATATATATATTTATATTTATATTTATATTTATAAATATAAATTGTGTATGACGGTTACCTGGTATTATAAATTGAGCTATGATAGTCTTACAGTATGTTTGCTCTGATTTATAGTTATGGTTTGAGTCTTTGTAGGCGATATGCGCTTATGTAGACTTGTTGTAGTTTTGTGACAAATAGGCGAAATGCGCTTATTGTATATTTAAGATAAAGTCTTATGTTAAATAGGCGGATTACGCTTATTCTAGACTTTACATGTTTTTTTTTTCTTAGGGAACAAATTGGCGGTTTGCGCTTATTGTTAACTCTGAGGTTGAGGTACTTTGTTAATTCTTAAATTGACAAACTACTTGTTTATATAAATTTATAAAACTTGAACTCACTCAGCGTAGCTGACTTTCTACATACACGTTAGATTGATTTCAGGTATTTGAAGAATAAAAGGGATGCCTTGGCATGCTGCAGGACTACTCAGAGGCGGTTGACATTTTGAATAAGAAGATACTACTTTATTGCTAGAAAAATCTTTTCTAAACTTATTGTTTTTGTTTTACAAATATGCTTTGACCCATTGTGGGTGAATTTTATGTTTGAATAATTTAAACATTTACTTTCCGCTGCGTGTTTTCTGATAATAAAATAAGACTTCTTAAGTATTAATTATGGTTTTAGCCTTTGAATGCCAACTATTTGACCTATCGGATTTTAGGGTCTTACAAGTTGGTATCAGAGCAATGGTTCGAGGGATTCGTGCATTTTGTGCTCGATCTCGAATTTGGTATGGGACCAAACTATTACTAAGGAATGTCAACTGCTGGGTAGCTGCACGCCAAGAGGTAATTCTTAGCTTTGACGTATTTCTATACATATATATTTACACTACATTGGATACTTAATAGCATGAAGTCATAAACGAGTGGTTAGTGCCTTTACATTTTGATGCAGTATGGGAATCTTATCATGTAGTGCATAATGCATGACATATAGGTTGGGATGCTTCTTGTTGAACACTTAGATACATAAAGTGTCAGAAGGAAACCCAATACCTAAATTTGTTTAAGTATGTTATGATGAGTCTTATTGAGTGCTTAATTGCAATAATTCATAGGGAGTGTATGCTCTTGTGTTTTGAGGTAGGGTAGAATTCCTTTCTCCGTTTGTTAATTGCAAAACTTTAAGGTTTAATAGTTAAATACTATGTGGATTTGTGTTAAAGTGTAGGCGGAATTGTTAATGTGGTTATAACTTGTTGTGTTTAGGGTGACTAAAGTAAAGTAAACAGCTAATCACACTTGATCAACGTTATTAGAAGTTTACCCTTACTTTACACATCCTGAATATGTCTTGTGACTGATCATGTAACGGTTTTGTCGTAAATGTTAGTATGGGTTATGTCTATCGCTTTGTATTAAGGTAGATAAGATCCCCAGGATATTAAACATTTATGCGAGTTCGAGGTTGCTCATTACCTCGGTTATTTCTATACTGAAGGCGGGGAAAAATGTTGCAGCGTGGGTGTAAGGCGTACCTGGCGTAGGTCTTGGATGTGAGGGCTGATATCCCTAAGCTAGGGGATGTCACCGTAGTGCGGGATTACCCGGATATATTTCCTGAGGATTTGACGGAATTGATCGGACCTCGTGCCAGAAGCTAAACCTGTAGCCAGAGCACCTTACCTATTGGCACCTGCGTAAATGGAATAAACTCTCATCTCCATTGGAGGATTTGCTCTTTATCGAGAACCGACGATTTATTTCAATCAGCTCCAAGGAGCTAGTTGGCTCTCGAAGATTGATCTTAGATCGGGTTATAGTCAGCTACAAACACGATAGCAGGACATGTTTCGTACTCATTATAGACATTATGAGTTTTTAAAGCCTTTTGGCCTTACTAAAGCGCCCGCGACATTCATGGATTTGATGAATTGGGTTTGTAGACCGATGCTCGACCGTTAGGTTATTGTTTCCATTGATGACATGATCATATACTCCAAAAGTGAAGAAGACCATATGCAACATCTCTAGTAGGTTCTTTAAACTTTGAGGAATGAGAAACTTCGCACTAAATTCTTGAAGGTGTCGTCTGATTTCGTGAGGCTTAGTATTCTGGGCCATGTCATTAATTCCGTTGGTACCATGGTAGATCCCACGAAGGTGGAGACAGTGATGAACTGGGCGACACCAAAATCACCGGCTGAGATTCGTAGCTTCTTAGGTTTGGCAAGTTGTTATCGGAGGTTCGTACATGATTTCTCCAAGATAGCTCACTGACTAAACTGACTAAGAATGAGGCGAGATTTGTTTGGGACTTGGACCAAGAGAACTCGTTCCTTGAGCTAAAGAAATGTTTGACACCGGATTTGCGGGTCTTACAAGTTCGACACAAGCACCGATCCTAGCCTTACCGGGTTGGACGGATGCTGTAGTGGTTTTTTTTTGACGCGTCATTTGGGGGTCTCGGGTGTGTACTTATGCAGCACGGTATGGTGATAGCTTATGCCCCACGCCAATCGAAACCCCAAGAGTTTAATTACCCGACTCATGATTGGGAGTTGGCAGCTGTTGTTTTTGCGCTTAAACTATGGGAACATCACTTATATGGGGATTCTTGCACTATCTATACCGGCCATAAGAGTTGGAATATTTCTTTGAGCAGAAGGACCTTAGCAGGAGGCAGCGTAGATGGTTGGAATTAATCAAGAACTATAATGTGGAGATTGCGTATCACCCAGGAAAGGCTAAAGTGGTGGCAGACGTGTTGAGCCGAAAGGAGAGGCCTAGACCTATTCGAGTGAAGTCTTGTCAGCTTATTTTAAAAGACCGGATGTGGGTACCTCGATATGGAGGGTTTAGGGATAAAATCATGGATGAGGCACACAAGACCCGCTATTCTATTCATCCGCGGGTGACCAAAATGTAGCAAGATCTCAAGAAGAGCTATTGGTGGGCAGCAATGAAGTACGAGGTAGCGACATACGTGAGTAGGAGTTTGACTTGTTTATATGTTAAGGCGGAACACGAGAAACCGTTTGGAAAGATACAACCTTTGGAGGTACCGGAGTGGAAGTGGGAGCATCTTACGATGGATTTCATCACTAAGCTACCACGTTCGCCAAAGGGGTTTAACACCATTTGGCTGGTGGTGGATAGGTTGCCGAAGAGTGCTCACTTCTTACCGATACGAGAGACCTTTAACTCCGAACGGTTAGCTGAATTGTTTATTCAGGAGATTGTATCGAGGCACAGGGTACCGATGTCTATTGTTTCCCATAGAGACACTCGTTTTACGTCAAAATTATGGATGAGGTTTCATGATGAGATGGGTACTAGGTTACACATCAGCACCGCGTATCACCCGCAGATGGATGGTCAGTCGGGAAGAATCATCCAACCTCTCAAAGATATGTTTCGGGCCTGCACTATTGATTTTGGCGGTAGCTGGGATTATCACTTACCCTTGGCAGAAATTTCTTATAACAATAGCCATCACACCACTATTGGGATGCCACCGTATGAGAAGTTGTCGTGTTTGGCGACTACCTGACTTTATAAACTGGGCTATCATAGAAGTGGGATATGCCTGCTCTGATCTATGGTATAGGTTTTGTGTCATGGTTGTTGCTTAGTTTATGTTATACTGGTTATTATATATAATAGACTATGTTTAATGGCCACCTGACATGTCGAACCGAGCTATGGCAGAAGGGGGATATGCCTGCTCTGGTCTATGGTATTGGTTTTGAGTCAGGGTTGTCACATAGTTTATATTATATGTGTTTTTTTAAACTGAGCTATCATAGAAGTTGGATATATCTGGTTGATCCCTAGTCTTAGTTTATCTTGTATGGGTGCAGATATAGGACTCCGGTTGGTTGGGGTTCCATTTGGGTAGAAGCAATTGGTGATTTGTAACCGGAAATGATCATGTGAATACTCTGTCTGGTGTAGAAGTAAGTGGATTGGAACAGCAATAGAAGGCTACTCATATGCTCCTGTAGTTATTATATTCTTAGCAGTTTATCCTTAAAATATCACGTTTGGTGGTTCCCTATCCAAGAGGATTCGAGGACGAATCCTCTTATTAGGAGGGTAGACTTGTAACATCCCGAAATTCGCTAGTAGATATAAAAAAAACGAATAACCAGTTTTCATCAAGTGGGTCCGTTAGAGAGTTCAGTGCTTATAACTTCTAAGGTGATTGGAGGGACCTAGTTGTCATTGTTGGAAAATGTTTTAAGTAACTTTTGAAGCAAGTTATCATCAAATGAAAGTTTCAGGGGCTGAATGTAAATTATGAGTTTAGGCTCATTATAAAGGGATAAAACCCTAGTAATTGAGGCTGTGAACACAAAATGAAGACAAAGAGGTAGACGACTTGGTGGTGCAAGGCGTTTCCGGTCGTGAGTCTTAACACACACCACGGTAATGTTCATCCCTTTCTGTCTTGCTTTGTTTCGCATGGGGTTTCAGCGGGGTTTGGAATCGAAGGTTATGTAGCCGCCATCTAGTGACCATCTTCAAAAACACAAAGCAAATCCCGTAAGGGTTTCGTGTCTTCACCTGATTTGAGTTCGTGAAGTGTTACATAACGGTGCATCGTTGGTACAAAACTCGCAACATAGCAATCCCGTAAGCTTGTTTCCGCGACGTTCCGGTGGTATTATATTGTGGGTACAAGCATGGATTGGTGAAGCGGTTGCGGGTTATGATCGAAGAAGGTATACATGTGGGTCACGGCTCTGGCATTCTCTATTGTTCCTTGTTTTTTTTTTATAACGAGGAAGGTGATGTTCGGTGATAACGATGGCCATGGGGATCGGTGGCTGTGGTTGGCTGGTGATGAGAAGTTCATGACGAGGTCGGTTTTTGGCTTCGGCTATGGTGGCGACGTTTCTAATGGTTGACATTGGCGATGGAGCATGACGGTGGGAGGTAGCTACCCTCATGTTTGGTTGACCTTTCAAAAGGGTTGAGATGTACTGTGTCGATGGTGGTGTGGCGGCCTCAATATTCTCGGGTAGGCCGCCAACTGCCGATGGTTAAATGATCTTAATTGCCTTGGTTTAAAGTTTATGATGTTCCATAATGAAAACCATGATGTTATGGTTATTCATAAGGTTAGTCAAAGGTAGTTGCTGTTTACATTTTTTGAGATGATGTAGGCATGTGATGCGTGGTGGTATATGTTCCTTAGAAACATGGGAATGGGGATGATGATCTAGTATGCATGGTTGTATATGCATGAAACTTGCTACATGTGGTTGGTGCATGCATGAACCTAGTACATGTTAATAGAATGGTGGGATGAAAATTTGTGGGGTAAGGCAACTACGAATTATTTGTTACATGTTTTCTACGAGATGAGCTGCGGTCCTAGGGAGTGTGGCTTGTGGAATTGGAAGTTCGCAACTAGTGAGTTCTTGAGCCCATTCTTTTAGTTATTATTTTTCTAAATATTTTTGGGCTGGCGTGCATGCTAAACCAGTATGATTATTTTTATGAAGTCACAAAATATTTTGATGACGTTATAAATATTTTTGTGTACGAACGAAATCTATATTTAGTCATACATATTATTTTAGCACATGAAACGTATGTGGGCGGAATGCGCCTAACGTGTTATTATATGGTTTGAGTTATATGTATTATTAGAAGTGGGATAGGCCTACTCTGGTTTATGACATAGTTTTTGTTTACGATAGAAATCCGTATTTACTCATATATAATATTTTGGCATGAAACGTAAGTAGGCGGAATGCGTCTAATGTGTTATTATATGGCTTGAGTTATATGTGTTATTATATATATGAATAGATGGTTGTCTTGATTAAAGTGTGGCTTAGGTTTTTATTTAATAAGCGGAATGCGCTTAATGTCTTGGCCACGTATTTGAAACCTTGCTTATTAGATCGGGACTTGCTTTGAGTTTTACTTGTTAGGTTAAATGTGTTTATAAATATAAATTGTGTATGACGGTTACCTGGTATTATAAATTGAGCTATGATAGTCTTACAGTATGTTTGCTCTGATTTATAGTTATGGTTTGAGTCTTAGTAGGCGATATGCGCTTATGTAGACTTGTTGTAGTTTTGTGACAAATAGGCGAAATGCGCTTATTGTATATTTAAGATAAAGTCTTATGTTAAATAGGCGGATTACGCTTATTCTAGACTTTACATGTTTTTTTTTCTTAGGGAACAAATTGGCGGTTTGCGCTTATTGTTAACTCTGAGGTTGAGGTACTTTGTTAATTGTTAAATTGACAAACTACTTGTTTATATAAATTTATAAAACTTGAAGTATCATAATCACTAGGTTTAGTTTAGTACCCGTGGTATATTGGTGCACAATAATTACTTCCTACGATGTTTTATATTACCTTTTAAGCACTTGGTTGCTTTAGGATACTCATGAGGAGTTCCACTTATATTCAGTTCAATCATATAACAAACATAACGTATTCCGAATTGAATCTTTTTATTCCGATCATAACGTTCTCGAGAACTTACGTTACAAGATTTTGACACATTATTAGACGCATTTCAATTCTCTCTTTGCATTACCAGACTAATAACATAATGAAAAAAATATTATATCCACCACTGGAGAATGCGTCTCCTCATAATCAATTATGGGTCTTTGCGAAATTCTTGTGCCACCAATTTTACCTTGTATCATTTTCTTTTCAAATGTTGATTCGCACAAAAGACCTTTTCATATCTATATGTTTTACAACTTTTGTTGTATGGACTACTGGTCCAAAACTTTCGTTTTCAATAGAGAATTCAACTCTGCCGTATTTGCGTCTTTCCATTTTGGCCAATCATTTCTTTGTATTCATTCACAGGCAGATCTTAAATCTTGATCCTCATTTTAAGCGCTACATTAGATAAAATTTATAACGACGTCGATTTTATTTCGATTCCATACATTTCATAGACATGATACTATATAACGAGATCTCTTTTTTTCAGGTACCTGAGGTTCTTTTGGAACTATCATGTCTAATGTCTCATCAGGAGACCTTTTTACTATAACCTCGACTTGACCATCTTTATTACTTGCTCCAATTTCTCGAGGATTTTTTTATTCTTTGGAATCGACTAGTCTATCACGCTTTAGGCGTGCAAAAGGCTTATTGCCAATATACGATTGTCCTTCATGGACACTCATCTTAAATGGCTCATTGGCAGTTGGTATATGTGACTTGATTAGCTATTCATCATATTTAGGTCAGTTAATGCGTCTGGTAATTAATTCGCTAATCTCTGTGAATGAATTATCCTTTGAACTTTTGGTTCACAGTGTTTAGTACGAGGAGCAATGATATTTCATTCTAACTCATTTCTATTTCCAACTGCCTTTTATCTCCCCATGATGTTGGGAATGTTAATCCATTGAGATGGATATCAATTAATTGAGATGTAAATAAATATCTTGTTGAAGGCTCTATAAATCATCATATATTTCCAATCACCTTTTAAAGTGCCATCTTCGTGCGTCGTGGTGGATCAATTTCAATATATGTCGCACAACAAAAATCTTAGTTAGGCAACATTTGGTTTCTGACAAAAAACCAACTATAATGGGGAGAAACTATTACCACGTATTGGCTTGATGTGAATAAATGTTACTGCATGTAAAGTCAAATATGAACTTTTGCTCTCATGATCATTGACGTTGCAATCAATAGTAGACGTTTTAGTGATCATCTCAATGAAAGTAATATTTCTATGAACATAAGCTATATGAAGTTCAACACTTATTCCAATGATCATTATTATCTTGGGAATTGATTAAATATGCCAATCTAGAATAATATGCTTGCTATCTTATTAGCTAAGCCACAAATCAAGCAAACTTCAGGTTGCAAACTTGATAACCATTTAGATGATGCATCGATTTTAAATACTAAATGGTATCATGTTAGGATATGCGTATCCTTTAATCAATTCCAAAATATATAGTGATACTCACGCTACTTTATATGGCAAATATATAATTTTTCTTAAGAGCAAACATTACATGCTATGTATCAGATGGAAGAATCTTTAAGTTCTTCATTATGTTCACATCATAATCGACTCGGTGTGGTCTTACCGGTCACGCCAATTAATTAAATAATTATGATCCATAAACTAAACTTCTAGTTTATGATCGAATATGTATTACTTGCATGTATGTAATACAAAACATATGACATGAAAGAATGTATTGTAACTTCAATGTTCAAACCATCATGTTATATAATCACTCCTTTTATTTTCCACATGTGGTGGTCAATCTCATTAGTAACATGATTATTATTGCATTTTTTGATGATCAATCTCATTAGTAACTTGGCTATAATAATAATCTTTGATGGTTGATTACATTATGACCATCATTGCAACTTTCTCAATTATCTCCATGATCATGACAATTTCAATTATTATTATATAATCTCATTCACTTCAAGAAATGGAGTAAAACCAACCAAGCTTTATTATTTTCTTGAACATAAGAATATAAAGTCATTTCAAACTTTTCATACCCTTTTAATGGTATTGCTACTTCAGGAGCGTATTTGAGGTATGATAAGTAAAATTCGTTCTATCCAATTTTCCCATATAAAATTGAGAAGTAATTATATTTCATCAATTACCATGATCATGGACTTTACACTGATCATTATATCATCACATTCACTTCAGGGAATGGATTATAACCACAAAACTTTCATGGTGGAATCATTACAACTTCCTTAGTTATGTACATGATTTTTAACCTTTATACCGATCATTTTTCATCACATTCACTTCAGGGAATGGATACGAACTACACCACTTTCATGGTGGTCATTTCAAACCTTATATATTCTTTGATAATTTGCTACTTCAAGAGCATATATGAGATATGATGATGGAAACTGTTTCAATCAACTTGTATAAATAATCTTCTCATCACATAACACTAATTGAGAAGAAGTTATATGATCGAATCATTACGATTTATCGATCAAAATTCTTACAAGCTTCCATAAATTTATAATAAATGAATCTTGATCACAATTCAATCATATAACTTGTGACAATATACCATAATGTTCTCTTCAAAATGATACGAAACACAATGTATACATAAAGTTGGATTATATACTTCATGACGTTATAACATGTTACCAAATAAAACAAGATGTGGTATAACCTTTATGAAATTAAGTGTTTTCATCATTTATAAGAAAACATATAATTTTTATATTAGTTTATCATGAAATAATGGGATATCATATATCTATATATTTGAGTGAAAACCAATTGCTTGGAACATAACAATCAAAAGCCTATCATGTAAAAGCAAACGTAAAGACATGTAACTTTATTTGTAAGTCAATTATTTCAAAATAAAAATAATGAAACATAACTAGACAACAAACTAGTATTAATAATATCTATATACAATACATGTACCTAGACATATTCAAGCATGGGTCTAATATGATTATCCCAACATTAGATTAGAATATATAAACAAATTGCATTTATCCTCCAACTTCATACTAACCATTTTCTCAATTATAGTCATTTATATATGATCCAACCACTTTAACCTTTTTAGAAACATATAATCTCATAATGCTTGCTAAATATATTATGGAAACATAATGTTTGGTTTTTGCAATTTAAAAGTTTTTTTTTTTTTTTTTTCAATTTGAAAGTTAAACAATACTATTGTAGTATATAAAATAAAGTTTCCATTTTCTTTCCTTTAAGTCCTGTGTGGTTATTATCCTTTTTTCCAAACGTAAAACGCCAGCCTTATTAGAGCGAATAATAACCCTCACTAAATAATAATTAATTGTCAAATTAAATATATTCATTATAACTAAATGAAATGTTAATAATCATGACAAAATTATAATCAATTTTCAAATTCAATATATTCATTAAAACTAAATGAAACGTTTTATTTGGAGAGTTTTAATTTCATGATTAATTTATAATAAACATATTAACCAAAACTAAATGTAAGTTTAAAGTAAGGGAATTAAAATGGACCGGTAGAAAATATCAACAGCCTTCAAAAGCTATCAACCCCAGTTACTAGTTTTGTTTGATTAAAACTTCTCCAAAATTTATATAAAAACCACAACTTGTTATGTTTATTCAGAATAGTACCAAGTAATGAGCAATAGAAAAATGAAGATATAAGCGAGAATTTATAGAAAAATTACAATACCAAATAACTTACTTAAAACAATTAGATTTGTTTAACTATACATAATTTATAATTGTATTGGAGTAATATATATATATATATATATATAAATCTCATTTAACCCAAAATTGTATGAATTACAATATGGATTGTGTTGAGAGAGTGAACAAAAACAAAATAACTAGAACATGTAGACTTACCATATGTTATAACTCCAAAAGCAACTCGTGCTGATAACATGTTGTAAAACAACGGCCTACTAGCATACAAAATATAAGAACTATGAACAAAGATTAAAGGAAGATTTAGAAAGGGATAGAATATACATGAGTGTGTATGATACAATATACATGAGCCACTATTTATAGGCTATTCAATTAATACAAACATAATAATAGATGTAGGTTATGTATGTGAAGAGTCACCATATTATTGATGCATTCATAACATTATTATTATTATTATTGTTATTATTTGATACAGATATCGACATGGATCTCTGATCTCTGTAGTCATTCCACTAATGAGATTGGCAATGGCAAAGGCTGATGTGGATGATGATGATTTGATCTATGACCCAACGGCTGAATCAATCAGTTGTGTACATCAATTTTCGGTGAATCGTTTACCTAGGCTATAAAATTTTTGGATCTTATCCTCGAATCATCGTTTTCTTATTCTCTAGAACAACTAATAATAAACACTCTCATTAGTTTTGTTTCTAGTTTACATAAGACGATAATAATTAGCCTTGTTGTGTACAATCATATTCTATATTATTATTATTATTATTATTATTATTATTATTATTATTATTATTACTACTAGCTTTTATCCCGGGAGTGTCCCGGGGTTGAAAAATATAACCATTCTAATAATACTAAGGGGCAGTTTGGTTGATTAAGTGCTGAATCATTAAGAGGTCTGAATGGTTAAGATGTCTGAATGATTAAGCGCTGAATCATTAAGTTGGACCTCTTAATGGTTAGTTTTCTTGTCCCACGTTGGTAGGGGAGCCTCATTAAGGTTCAGCCTAGTTCAGTGCTTAATGGTTCAGCAACATCCTAAATCTTAATGATTCAGACTTAACCATTCCATTCAGAAGCTGAAACAAACGCGCTGAATGCTAAATCATTCAGCGCTGAATGGTTAAGAGCCCTTATTAAGAGGCTACCAAACAGCCCCTAATACTAATAGTAATAATTATTACTCTTGTAATTAAATAAATAAAAAAAATAACCTTGCTATAAGGTGACACCATGTGTTGCAGTGTTGCGCGATTCTTTCTCCTAGCTTCTCTTGATGAAGTATACCTATCCATCTTTAGAAGAGTAAAATTCCAATGATAACATGGCGATTGGGCTAAATTTCAACATTGTATATAAGAACCTGGTTTAAAAGAAAAAACATGATTAATGAATAACTTGAACCCTTTGTGTTTTTTTTACTGTATGAACGAAACCCCATAAAAATAGTCGTTTTTTTCTCCGTTTTTTATATAGCACTATGGTACTCGTTGGAAACATAATAAAACGCTCGTTAATTTGGTGTAATTTTTTTCTTTAAAAAATTTCGTATATAAAAGATATTAACGTTTAAAAATGATGGGAGGAAACATTAGAGAGAAAAATCTAAATTTATTTTTAAATTCTTAAAAAGATTTGAGTTAGATAAGTGTAGGAGAATGGATGAAAACAAAATAAAAAAATAAATTAAAAACTCTCACCTCAACGTGCCACGTGGCAGCCTCCATTAAATGCCACCTCATCAATATTCAATTATTTTATTATAAGGTAGTTTATTTCCCGGGAGCGTCCCGGATTGAGAAATCTAAGTGAAGTGAATAAAATTCGAAGTATCTAAACTATAAAAATGGCATCTGCCAATATATGATTAATGAATATTATTATTATTATTATTATTATTATTATTATTATTTTAAACAAATCTCTGCCATAAGTTATCATATTCTAATATAAAAAAAGGGTAATTGGGTCGGGTATCATCTAATCCCAGGCCCGACCCAAAACCACAATTTTTTTTAAACTAATTCCAAACCTGACACAATACCTGTCGGGTTACAAAAAATAGTCGTTTTTTCTCCGTTTTTTATATAGCACTATGGTATTCGTTGGAAAGATAATAAAACGCTCGTTAATTTGATGTATTTTTTTCTTTAAAAAAATATCGTATATAAAAGATATTAACATTTAAAAGTTATGAGAGGAAACATGGGAGAGAAAATAATAAAGTTTTAATATTTACATTTAGTAGATTAGGTATTTTATAAATTATGTTAAATCATATTTAAACCATATTTATTCCTTTCTTTTTAATTGGTCCAGAGTTGCCACATCACATCCTATGTGGCATCTTTCAAAAGAGAGATTGCATAATATTATGACATGCCATTAAAAATGCTTTGGTTCATTATATACTAATTTATACCCCGGGAGCGTCCCAGGTTGAGAAAATCTAAGTAAAGTGAATAAAATTAGAAGTATCTAAACTAAAAAAATGGCATCTGGCAATATATGATTAATGATTATTATTATTATTATTATTATTATTATTATTATTATTATTATTTTAAACAAATATCTGCCATAAATTATCATATTCTAATATAAATAAAGGGTAATTGGGTCGGGTATCACCTAATCTCAGGCGCGACCTAAACCCACAATTTTTTTTAAACTAATTCTAAACCTGACACAATACCTGTCGGGTTACAAAAAATAGTCATTTTTTTCTCCGTTTTTTATATAGAACTATGGTACTCGTTGAAAAGATAATAAAACGCTCGTTAATTTGGTGTAATTTTTTTCTTTAAAAAATCTCCACTACAACAAAAATGGCTTTTAAGGACCTTTTGTGTGGGACGTTTGTAAAATGGGGTCCTAAAAAACTATTTAATAAGACGAATTAACTTTTGGGGTCCTTTTATTATATACGCTAGTAAACCGGTGTCCTAAAAAACTATTTAATAGGATGGATGATTCTTTGGGGTCTTATTATCATATTATTTAATACGACACTTAAAATGTAGATCCTAATAAATTAATTTATAAGACATTTAGTTGGTGGTATCCCATTAATCTATAATCTAATAAGACACTTGATCACCGGGGGTCCTATTATAACGTAACTTAATACAACATTTTGTAGTTAAGTCATAAATGTTTGATGTTATAGGACCCTTTGTAGTCGAAGTCATATTAGAACATAACTTAATAGGACACTTAAAACATGGGTCTTATAACTTTAACCTTTATTGGACACTTAATCATTGTGAAGTTGTTATAATACACCGTGAGAGGACACATGATATTTGAGTCATAAAAGATCAGTTTTATAAGACGCTTATTCACTAGAGTTTTTATTATAACATAACTTAATAGGATGCTTAATCATAGTGGTGTTATTATAATACACTGAAATAGGACACTTAATGTTTGAGTCATAAAACATCAGTTTTACAAAACTTTTATTCGCTAAAGATTTATTATAATAGGAGGACACTTGACACTTAGGCATTATGGTTAAAGAACCTTAGGACATTGTTTTAAACCTTTTCTATGCTCTTTCACACCTAACCCTCACCTTTCTCTTCTCCTGGTCTTATCGACTGACAACCACACTTCTGATGTTTTGGTTATGGTTTTACTTCTCCTGCTCTCGTCGACCACTCCGCCGCCAACTAAAAATCGTTTGTGGCTCACTTGTCTAACCTTCGTTTTCTGTCCGGAATGTGTTTATTCCATAGTTTCCATTTTTTGTTGTTTTTTCAAAGCCCAAAATAAGGGTTAAAAATAAAACAAACTCAACACAACACACATTACACACATCCAGCCTTCACCAGACCCTCTCCAACCTGCAGCCCCTACCCCCTTCAGCCCTCCTGTCTAGTTCCAGCCGTCTGGGCTCCTGCCTCCACCTACGCCCGCCACGGCTCCACTCCAAGCCCTAGCACAGCAGCCCATCACTCTGCCAACGCCTGACCCTCAACTCCACATCCAGAATCCTCTCCAACATGTATGTTTTAATTTATTAGTTTTAACATTTTGATTTTCAGTTTTGTTGTGTTTTAATATGTTTTAAAGTGTGATTCAATTGATGGTGATCTTTATTTTTGTTTTGTTATTTTTAGTTTTTGTTTTTTGCTTTGAATTATGATTAATGATGTTAATTTCCATTGTGTTCTTACTTTAAAGTTTAAATTTATGTTGTGTTAACTTCTATTATAATTAAATGATTAATGATGTTAATTTCCATAATTGAAAGTGAAGAATTGCCCTCTTTTGTTGAGTTGTGCCATTTAATCTGAGCAACTTTTGGAGAGACAGTTTGTTATGCTTTTCTTAGAGTCTTCAACTGATGGAAATCATTTCTGCAAACTTCTGTAATATATCCCTAAAAAGGGGTCAGGATGGGTGCGCATTGGCCTACAACAAATTACTATGTTATTTGTACATCTTGTTCAAAAAAATTCATTTTTGTTACATATAGTAAGTGTATTAAATGGTATTTTCTTTATTCGAATCTTTTTTCAAATTACTATGTTTATGACTAATATTTTTTTAATCGTGTGTTCTGGGTTTGAGGCATTGGAGTTCAAACCGGATGAATGGAGCAATATGTGTATATACACCAAATTATTAAGAATCTAATCTAACAAAAACTCAAAGCTTAATTTTATGGTAACATTGAGCGTTATAATTCAAAATTATGAAACTAGCCTTCCCTAGCAACCCAACGAAAGAAGGCTTATGTCAAGAAAATGCCTTGATTCGAGAACTAGAGGTGGTGTTCACTTATTATCATTTTGATTGGACTTTTTAATCTGTTATGTTTATACGAGGTGTTTAATATTTAGGAATTTTGTTATTAAATGATGTTATTAGAACATACATGTTTTCTTTTACCTTTTCTTTTATAGTTTTACTCGATGTGTTTAATATTTCAAGTATAGTCACCTAAATCGCGGTCGCTCCGGTACGGGAACGCGGATTGGGTACGCGGTTCGCTAGGCTCGACGAATTCGGTACGGAGGGAGTAGGTTCATTTTGGTACGTACCGGTACGATCTGGTACGGTTTTCCGTATAGTCCGGTTCGATGTACCCGATATAAATTTTAATGATATTCACCACTAAGGGATGTTGCTATAATTTTGTTTATGGAACAAAGTCACAAAAATTATTTCAATGATGTTGTTGCATCTGATCCAATACTATAAATTGCATGAATACTTGTAGTAGCAAAACAGAATGCATGAACACTTGCAGTAGATTCATATTTCAATTTTCATGACTCATTATCCCGCCCATTTTAGAGCGCCAAAACAGGGGAATCTGAAGAGTCTGTCATAAACCTTCTATTCGTGATTTTTGTCTAAGAAATTAATTTCTCTACCATATGGCACACGTGAATTGCATAAATTTGTATCGTGAATTGCAGATGTTTGGATCGCCGTACCATACTCGATCGGAACGGTGGCGAATTCCGATCCGGTACGAAACGATCCAATACGAAAATCGTGGCCTCTTGAGCGATTTATGTGACTATGATTTCAAGTTCTTACCAAAGATAACCCGCATCATATCTTGAATCATCATCTTCAACTAGTAAAGCATTATTTGTGTTTTAAATTCCTAATAATGATATTTTTTTTCATTATTATATCATATTTTTATTATGTAATGAACCTTGTCTGACCCGAACTATCAAACTGACCCAGAATTATTTTATGTTCAATCGTATGAAATTGAAGCATCTAAAAAAGTGAACCCCATGGAAAATATTCCTGGATCTACCACTGGTTGTTGGACTTGGTGGGTGGTGGCGTTGGTGGTGGTATATATGGTTTTAGGAGTAAATGGATGGTTGTGTGTTGGTGGTGGTACAGATGGGTGTAGCAGACGGCGTCGTGGACACTGGTGGTTTGAGGATTCAATGAGCGATAGGCGCGTCAGTGTTCCGGTGGACACTGGTGGTTTGATTGATTTTCTAGACCTTGTAAGTGTAGATGGTCCTATAATTTGAACCTTAATATATTATACATATGGTTCATGGTACACTAAATGCAAACCACGCTATTATTGACAAAACTCAAAAGTTAAATTTTATTTGATATAATAAATAGCGTTGACCCTCCTATCATAAGTTTGTTTATATGATTACACATTAAGCATGTTTGAATACTAAGTCTAACTGTAAGTTTGTAGCTGTGAACTAAAACTAGAGGTTTCAATTCTAACTGTAAGTTTCTAGCTATAGTGTATGCCACTCTTAAATTAAAAAAAAGTTGACATATGATGGGCTTGTATCACTCTGTGTTGATTTGAGGGGAGAGATTAGGTTTTTTGAGCATTGGTGTGAAGCCATCAGATTTTTGGTCCAATATCAGATTTTTCGTGTCTTGGTAGGGCAGTCAAGATCATATCAAAGCGTCATAATCACTACGCTTATGAACTTTTCTGTGTTTATAGGAAACCACACTGCGACTCGTGGTTAATTTTTGCGTTGGTCAGGTACTCTTGCTTTACCTTAGTATTCTAGACAAAATTCTACTCAAAAGCACTATGCATTTTTGCTTAAATATTAACAAATATGCTAATGGCAAAAAAGATAAGTTCTAAAGATTTTAATAATAAATATTTTTTCTAACCCATGACACTTGATTTGATTAAAAACCTACAGGGAAAGCGGGGTAAAAGCTTACTAATTGGAATTTGAGCTGGGATTTTGTAGGGTTGTGTTGCACATCTTAAAATTCGGACTTTGTTCAGCCTTTTATTGGCAATATGTTCAGCCTTCTGTTAGTGATCGAAGAAAATAAATAGGTATCAGTGGCTGAAAGGTTTAATGGATGAAAATGGAAACGACCTCTGTGCAGTCAAAACGAGATGACGGAGTTCACGCAGTGTAGCTTAATTTTTGGTAACTTGGTGCTTGCTGAGACTCATGATAAATGGCAGTGGGTTAGCAGTTCAGATGGTTGCTTTTCGGCTGCTATGTGTCCTCGCTGGTATGGCAAAGAGTGAGCTTTTGGTGTGATATTCAAGAGGTATACGCGTTTAATGTCAGAGATCTACTCAACCTACACAAGCTTATTAATGCACCAGAAAAAAGCGGAAGTTAGTTGGGATTGTGATTCTATCGGCTTGTTGGATGATATGGAAGACGTGTAATGAAACAATCTTTACGAGAAGGAGATTTAAGCTGGATGGTCTAATCTGGATCGTGATTCTATCGGCTAGAGTCCAACTCTTAATGTGTATAATTGAAACAATTTTCAGTTGAATTAGTTAAATGAGTTATCTTGCTATTAAGTTTCTAAGTGTAAAAGCTGCCAAATATTGCTAATGTGCATTAATTCTGTTTGTAGAGTATATGTTTTTAAACCCATCTTAGGACGGTATATTGTTTGTGCATTAATATATTATGCGACTATAAAATTGGTTTCATTATCTTATTTGGGATATTAGGACCCGTTTCTTGGTACTAAAGCTCCTATAATGTTACATCATAACGGTCCTATAAATTAATTTTAAAGGACTCTTGTATGTGTATTAAAAGATTAAAGTAGGTAACCACATGTTAAAACATTGTAAAAGTGTCCTAATATGTTTTATTAGGAGTTTTCTTGGGACATATTATGCGACCATAAAATTGGTTTCATAATCTTATTTGAGATATTAGGACGCTTTTTAAGTTTCGTGACTTATTACGACCCCCTTACATGAAACGCTTTAACTGTTGGTCCTATTAAATAAAAGGTCCTATAAAATAACATTTTAGGACGCTTTTGTGCGTACTAAAAACCCATTTTTGTTGTAGTGCTCGTATATAAAAGATATTAACATTTAAAAGTTATGAGAGGAAACATGAGGGTAAAAATAATAAAGTTTTAATATTTACATTTAGTATATTAGGTATTTAATAGATTATGTTAAATCATATTTAAACCATATTTATTTCTTTTTTTAATTGGTCTAGAGTTGCCACATCACATCCTATGTGGTGTCTCTCAAAAGAGAGATTGCATAATATTATGACATGTCATCAAAAATGCTTTGGTTTATTATATATATAGATATAGATTATTATTATTATTATTGTTGTTGTTGTTGTTGTTGTTGTTGTTGTTGTTTTTAGATTTCAGATCTTAGGATATTATGTAGAATGAAAAAGATGTTTGAAAATATGTGTTGTTGGGTGTAGAGAATTGGCTGCAGAGTCTATTTTATAAAGAGAGATGTGGTGGTGTTGATGGTTCGTTTGAAGAAAAAACAGGGCGGTGAAGGTTTGATACTTAATTTGAGGTGGTTCGTTTGAAGAACAAAACAGGGGAGGTACGAGGTAGAGTTTGAGACGAGCTTACAGGTCTATAGCATCAATTTTTTTTTTTTGGTATGAATGTTCAGTTTTTATTTTTGTTGAAGTTTGAAATTGTTGGATTTGTTTGTATATATATGTCAAAAGTTTGATTTTTTTTCGGTATGAATGTAACAATATAACAACGTAACACATAAGTTGTTACAGACAAATCTGACTTATTGTTACCTATTAAAAGGTTTAAAAAATTGAAAAAATGTAAAAGAACGGAAAAGAGAGGAGAGAGAGTCAGGAGAGAGAATAGAGATGAGAGAGATTTAGGAGAGAGAAGAGAGATGGACAAAATGCAATTTTCCAAAAATACCCTTTTGCTTCAAACAAATAAAAAGGACAACTCTTTTAATAATATAATATTAGTTGATCAATCTCATCCATTGATGTTGGTTGATCAATGGTCACCATTAGGTTTCTAGAGTTTGCACAACTCATAAGGGTTTTTATTTTAGCCAAACCCAAGTATCATGAAGCAGTTTAGCCATTGTTAACAGTGAGGGAGCAGAGTTAATGAACGATTCAAGTCAAAACTCTAAATCATCAAATTTGTTGTCGGGTCTGTCTTAGAAGTCCATATTAGAGCCGATCCATGACCACTCGTACACACAAACCGAGGCTTATCTTGTGATAACTCTAGATCGCCGGAGGACGGAGCAGTGACGATGATACGGTCTGAGTTGTCAGTGGTGATTGTGTTTGTTTCTAGTCATATTCTTATTTTTAAACGAGCCAGAATTTGGGTCGGAATCAGAGAGTTAGCGGCGAACATCGGTGGTGGCGGTGGTAAAAGGTGAAGATAAGTGGTGGGTGGGTTAGAGAGAAGAAGATGAAATGGGTGGGGTAGGTGGTGGACCCATTTAAATTTCTAAATATTAATTAGATTTCTTTTAATTTTTATATCTTTTTAATGGTAATGGTAGTTTTGCCATTTCACACATACTTAAGTGAATAATCTAACCTTCATACACTCATGGACTATCTGAGTTAAACAATGTTAAAAGGTGAGGACTAGAACTGTAATTTTAAAAAGATAGGGATTATAAGTGAAATTGAGATAAACCCTAAGAACTATTCGAACATTTTTATCTATCAAGAAAAATGATGACTTTTAATCAATCTCAGTAAACATTTATAGTATACGTAGAAAACTTAATTACAAAACTCTTTTCATACAAAAGTTACATTTTCATAATAAGGCCATGGGTATACTTTAACCATTCTTAACGATGCCACATCAACCACTTCTCTCATTCACTCCACTTCATCCTATGGAAATGGTTTAACTTCACATAACTATATATATTTTTTTTTTTTACAATTTTTGGTTTAAAAAAGGAAAAATAATTAATTCAGTCTCTTAACATTGTTAACATAAAGAGGAAGTGGTATACAACGTCAGTTAACAAGCCATGTCACATTTAACGTGCAAATTGTCAGTGTACACATCTTTACCCAAGTTAAAAAAAATTGAAGCCAATACGACGATAAATAATCTATTAATTAACAAGATATTAAAATAACTTATAAATCAGATTAATTATCTATATATTTAAACATCTTGAAATGAATACCCTAAGAAGGGTCAAGTTATTCTACACAGTGTAACAAAAGTAAGAATGGTGAGAATGATACAAAAAGCATACTAATAGATTACGAAATATGACACA
The DNA here is from genome assembly GCA_028751855.1 of Ambrosia trifida. Taxonomy (NCBI): domain Eukaryota; kingdom Viridiplantae; phylum Streptophyta; class Magnoliopsida; order Asterales; family Asteraceae; genus Ambrosia; species Ambrosia trifida. The sequence goes on along the minus strand of CM054126.1, from coordinate 125,640,148 downwards.
ATGAATCATAAAAATGACACAATGATGAACATAAGAAAAAGACTGTAGGATCGACTAACGGGTCACCCGACAATCACGAGCTTGATATTCAGAGTGCGGAATCCTCTAAATATGTTCTAATAGCTGAAACGAATATGAAACAATGATATACGAGTAATTAACACACACAAATGGGTCAAAAGATTAAAGATTTATCACTAAAATAGAGCTCGAGTGTTTACAATGATCAAATCAGACCTTACAGACCAGGGAGGGTGTTCGGAGAGTGTGTGTGGCAAGAACTCATCATTAGGGCAATGATTGGGACTATTTATACCTCCCGTACTCGTACAGACCTGTTCATGCGAGTACGAGGTCAGTTCATGCGAGTACGATGCTATCCAGCATGATAAACTAGTGAGTAGGGCCGTACTCGCTAGTAGGTTCATGCGAGTAGGGGCTATCCAGCATGAATACTGATATGGTATAGGCTGTAAATGCCTAAAGCTATTCCCTACTCGCCTGAAGTGTCCCAAACATCCCGAAACGCGTATAAACATCTCCAAACACCACGAAACACGTCCAAACAACATATATACTAGCCTAGGGACATCATGCACTAACAGACTCCCCCTTGGACCAGGCTAGTATACGATTACGAGCCATAAACTGCTCGATTAACCTAGCCAACGACCTATAGAGACCTATCACTAGCTAGGGACATACAAACAATGCACTTACAGACTCCCCCTTGGACCTAGCTAGTGATTTACAGACTCAACCTATCATCTAGCTGGGGACACACAAGAAGTGCATTTACAGACTCCTCGTTGGATCTAGCTGGAGATATATGGTCTTCGAGTCTTCAAGTCTTCATTTTCAGCATTCTTCAACTTAGGGTGACACCGCAGTGTATGACCTCTGAAGATTTGAACATATCAACTAATTTGAGCTTTAGACGTGGCTTCATAAGATCTCGTCTTGGTCATCCATTTGCTTCGATAACTTGGGAGGTAACAAGAAATCTTCGCTTTTAATGATTGACAATTCTTTGACTTGGACGAAGATCAATATCATCTTCACTTTCATCTCTTGACTTTCATCTTCTTCAGCTTCGATTGCTGGAGCTCTACCACGATCTGGTTTCTTCGAAGATGAAATATCGGGTTCTTGCTGTTCAGGATGATTTTGTTGTTCAGGTTCGGGCCTTGTTCAGCTTCGAGCCTTGTCGTTTGAATCATGGTATGCACAGACGTTGTGTTGATCCTGTAGGAAAAATTAATAAAAACTGCACACAAACTACAACTTGTATTAGATACGACAAATAATCCGGAGTCAATCAAATTCTTGAAGTTTATCATTTGATGAACTTTCAAGATTTGTTCATAGTGACCACCAATTTGAGAAACGAATCATTCTCCCCCTGAACATTTAGATCCTTTCAAATTTTACCCTGAACTCTCACAATTGACAATCTGTGACCCTGAAAGTGATATTTGACCCTTGAATTTTGTAAAATTTAGATTTTATTTGAGTTTCGGCTTCGGATCTGAGATTCCAATTGAAGAATACTTGTATTCCAACATCGCTCAATCAAAAATAAAGACAAAAGAAAGATCTTTTTGGGTTTTTCAAGATAATCAAAAAAAAAAAATAAAAATGCAGGAAATGTAAAACGCTATTCACTATCATATTTTTGCGAGTTTTATCTGTTAGGGAGACATATCAGTGTACGGACTAATCTATAACCCTTATTTGTTCAGTAATAGTTCAAATTGCCAATAAGCATCCTAAACAACTGCCAGTATTGTTGTCCACCTAAACTCAAAATCAAGTTTTATCGCTAGGCAGTTTAGATACGTTAAGGTAATATTAAGACTGATGTACAAGGTGTTCCCCGCCACGCGACACATTCCTGTATCAAGTCATGCACAAAGCTTCCTCGTAACCGGTGAGTAAGCTGTTGTCATCCGTATTTTACAAGGAGTGGACTCAGTGGTGATCAGGTCTGCAGAAACGCTGCAACAGAGAGACCAGTGAGATCCAAACCAGGGTTCAAGTCAAATACCGTATATTTGATTTTTCACGGTACGATGCTTTAGGTATATGATTTGATACCTTAGAGCGAATTCTCATTGAGAATAGGGTTTTGGCATATATGAATCTTTTTGCTCTTTTAGGATTCCCGGACGTCCCCTGATCAGAACTTATTCTATTTTTTTTGTTTTTGTTTTTTTTTCCAGGAAATGACATAGGGGTGTCTCAGTCGTAGGCTGCGACCCCAACGTACGACACGTGTGTCACTCCTAATTATTCTGAGAGACGTCTAGTTCACCCTGGATGTACCAACCTCTTAAAGACCATGAAACCTCGGATTTTGGCATGCTATCAAACGAGATTTCGGTACCAAGACCATATGCCAACGCACGTTGATCCACACATGATTCAGTAGATTTAGGTTTATATCACCGTGCCGAACTTGGAAATGGTTTTGAGCATACCGACACATCATTGTAGAGGCTACCTATCAGTTCCAATATTTTTAAGATGATAAGAGTCCAGACAGTCCGACTGATTGGTTAATATCATCTTACCTATTTTCACCAAAAGAAACTCATTTTTGCAATTTTTCATTTTTTTTAATTTTTTTTTAATTTTTTTAATTTTATTTGGTTTTTTGTTTTTGAATTTTCCCCCCCTAAAAATCTAAAAATTTGCGAAAAGACAATATTTTTGGATTTTTCTGATTTTTGAAGAAAAATATTAAATAAAAATAAATGATTTTCCGATGTGGTTTACTCAGATTTTCCCAAAATGCCTTTTACCTTTCAAAGATAGTCAAATTTCAATTTGTCAAGTGATTTGGTAAAAAATTTGGCAATTCGGTAGTCAGCGTGGACATAAATAATCACTGGATCCTTAGTGATTGTTATGGAAGTTACACTGTTAATAAGAAAATGGAGGTGATAAGAAAATGCAAACCGTAGTCAAGCATGTGTGTAGAAGTATCCAAAGATAAACCTGGAAACAGCAGCTCAATGCAGCTACCTGATTCGTCTTCGCAGGTTGCAGGAAACACATGTGACGACCTCCCAAGAACTGATATCCACCCGTTGCGGATCCAGCTTCAATATTGTAATCACCATTGATAAATTCACTAAAGTCAACGAGATCCAGCTTATCGCCATTAAGGTACCACAGACCTTTGTTCGGTAACCCTTTAGATAATGAAGGAACCGTTCTGCAGCAATCACCCAGTCCACTCTTATTCATTACTGAAATCCGTTGTTAAGTCGAAACACTGGGTCTGGAATTATTCTTATCGAGCATTTTCTCTTCTTTCTTCTTCTTTGATAACAAATCCCCCTTTTATTGGCTAAGGTTACATATCCTCCAAAGATATTCTGATCAATTTATTGGAGCAATATGACACCTATTTTGTGCTAAGATGCCCCACTATCAGCAATCAAATGACTGCTGATAGTTCCTCCTGGAACACCCTGCACACTCGTTCAAAGATTAGTTCTCGAGGGGGACCCAGGCCTTGACCATCTCTGGTCGGCCTAAGTCATCAATCATAGGCAGCTCCATCCACCTACCATGAGGGGTAGGTGTTTTCTTATCAACAACAGTTGATGTAGATGGTGCTAATGAAGTAGATAAACTCACAGATGGTGCTTCAGCTGCTTTTGGCTTCCAAATCTGGTCATGCTTAGCCTTTACAGGTCTTTGCTTCACAAATTTGGGTGGTACCTGAGACTTCACCTTTGGGTCAGCCGGTGGCTTTGTGTAACATCGAGAAATTTTCAACACGTATATTATATTTTTTTTTTATCATTCATAACGTGCCTAAGTCTTATTTTCCCGACCACACAACTTATATATATATATATATATGTATATATATATAAGTATAATAATAATAATAATAATAATAATAATAATAATAATAATAAACATGATGCAAATATTATAACTAAACCTCCCCTAAACCTAAACTACAACCCAATAAAAAAAACTACCCAACCCAACACCCTCTTGAGCCCACCAGACTCGGCCCAAACCACCCAGCCCAAACCCCTCCTTCCCATTTCAGTTATAAAAAAAAAAAAGAAATAAAGGTCCCTGCTCGGATTCGAACCCGGACCACCTCCACATACACACGCGCATTACACCACCTGGACCACACCCTTTAGTTGGTTTAAAACCAACTTAATTTATATTAATACTCACCCTCGTTACTCCTTCTTCCTTCCTGTGTCGTGCAACAGCAGCAGATATGGCATGTTTTATAAACTTTGACCATTCCATTGACTTAATTAACTCGCTTGAATTTATACATGGTATGATTACACAATTATCGGCCCTCTCTGACTTGAATACACGTCGATTATCAATCAAATGATAATCAATTGACCTTTGACGCGTATAACATTGAATTGTTGGTCAAATCTTACCAATTCTTCAATCCAGTGATTAATCCTATAAATTGGACATTCACGAACCATCACTATTCGCTCATACACTTTTCTTAAACATCAGTTCCTCGCAATCAACCTCTGATTATTGTTTTCTGTTCGTATTTTTGACCGAGCCTTTGACCAATCAATCGAGCTCGTAACGTGTTGGTAAGTTCAATGTTTTATGTGGGTTTTGTTCATCGGCATTCACACATCAAAAACCCTAACATTAATCGGGTTAAAGATGTGTGAATTGCTTGATTGGAAAAGCTAGGGTTCGTGGGTTATTGATTTGGGGAAGAAACTGTTTTTGCTTATTGTATTTATTTTTAATAAACTAAGATAAATCACAACCACAGGCCTAGGCCAAGTGGTTGTGACTGATGCCTATAACTGAGACTACCCGGGTTCGAGTCCCGGCTTGAACACCCTTTTTCCACTTAATTTCATTTCTTTTTAAAAACAAACCAAATATATATATATATTATACATTTAAATCTTATAAATTCGTTTTTAAATATTAAAACCTTTTTATAAATTCTAAAAAAATTACATTTATCAAATCTGAGGTAAAAGTGTTATTTACAATTTTTAGTTTTCTGAAATTCATTGATTTAATATTTATAATAATTAAATCAATTTTATACTATTATATTTATAAAAATCCATTAAAATATCAAAACAATTTTATTAATTTCTACAAAAATTATCCTATGTTTGTACAATGTTAAACTTTACTGAAATGATTTTTAATTCTGAAAAATCATTTATTTTATACTTTTAATCAATTTTTGTTAGATTTAATCATAATTAAATCATAATAAATTCAATTTTTATTATTTTTGCACCAAAATTTTATACAATTTATTTTTAAATATTTAGAACAGAAATATGATTTTTAAAATAATAATTCTTTAATTTTAGTATTTTTAAATATTAAAGTTAAATTTTGGCAATTTGTAATAAATAGATTTAAAAATCTATTTTAAAGGAAATAATTTTATAAAAATTATTCTTATACTTCAAACACATTATTGTGAACATTCTAAATTCAAATTTTATAAAAAGACTTTCTTTTATTTAATTATCAAATTTCCCTTTTATTTAATTAACATTTTATTTTAAATTCAACAATTGGATATCCCCAAATCGAAACCCTAGGATATACTTATAAACTAGTTAGACTTAGACTTATTTGTTGCCTTATACATAGGGTAATACTTGGCAATCTATTGGGCTACACTTATACTATTCCTCAATACCTAATACTATACCAAGGTGAGTTTACGTAACCATGTTTATGCGATTCTTTATACTTGCAACAATTATTTAAGCCATTCAACATGCATGTCTAGTAGTAAACTTTATTGCCTCATGAATTAGTCAACAGTTTCAACGAGTTTCAACATTTACATAATCATTAGCTATGGCCAAGCCGGCGATACTCAATAATAGATCTATTGGATTGACAATCCCACCCGGATACGTGTACCTCCTACATAGGTAACGTGGGTGATTGTTATCGTTCAACATATTACTAAGGTGAACCGTAGATGACGGGATGGACCTAAACTAGTCGGAGGTTTGATTATGTCAACATATTATACTTTTCATGTAGACTTAAATTTACGATAGACATACGAATTGCTAAACTTTTATACTTAAACTATTTGCTTGACATGGCTTATGTATTCTCACCAACTTCTAGTTGACCCCCCCCCCCCATTTTTCCAAACTTAACAGGATATACTGATGCTTGAAGTCTAGAGCTAGCATGAGGAGATATTTGAAGCTTTGTTGATTACTTGATGTAGACTTTAAATGAAATTCAATATTGTAATAAAGGATTATTTAAACTTGTGTACTACCATGAGCTACTGAACAATCATCACTACGTGACATCCCGATGTTTCCGCCATCGGTTGGGATGTTACACTTTGCCCTTTGGTTAGTCTTTGGACCTGCTTTTGGGCCTCCCTTGGGTTTTGCAACCTTAGGTGGAGCCTTGGAGCTTGATGCCTGATCAGCTTTAGGCTTTGCACCATCAACAACAACCCTTTGTTTCTTTTTCACATTCTTTGGTGTCACCTGAACTTGTTGTTCAGGTGTCTTGTATCTTTGGTTGTTGTATTTAGGGGGCTTAAGTGCTTTCCCCTTTAATTTTCTCAGATAGGGACAATTAGCAATCAAGTGTCCAACCTCGTTACATTCATAGCATGACCTCCATTCTTCATAGTACTGGGGTTCATACCGTGACTGTCTCAAACTAACCTGAGAAAATCTAGGGCTACAGCTCCCTTGTGAGCTTCTAAATCGAGAGGTACTCGGATATGAATCATAATCAGATGATCTTGGTGAAAAATTTCTTTGATGATTTTGAAGAGAATGTCTCATCTGATCAGTACCTTTCGATTTGATGGGCTTAAGTTCATTGATCTTGGGACCCTTTTGATTTTTCCCAAACCGATTCTTTTGATTCACATGTTTGGTGGGTTTGTGTTCAACATGTTTCTTCTGATCAACGAGTTTCCTTATCTGAGCTTCAGTAACTGGTACTTCCTCAAAAATATGTTTAATCAAGGATTGATCCACATTCTTAATGGGAAACTCTTTATCAGAAAACAATTTGTCAGATCCCACCAACATGTACAGCCCTTCCGTGCCTTCAGCAAACTGAAAGTGCTTCTTTTCTGGTTCAGGTTCACACAAAATGTGATTTTTAATAGAGCTATGTGAACCTGATTGAGCCTTCTTAGTTTTCTGGGATTCTTTATTAGAAACCTCAAGGTCTGCCTCCGGTAAGGCCTTTGGTTTCAATTTCTCTTTCCGTCTATTTACAGAACGTTTATTGTAACCAAATCCTTGATTTTCTTTTTGCCGAGACTGTTTTTTAAGATCAACATCATTTTTACTTAGCACAAACTTTGCAAACTGAAAACCATCTAGCTTATGTTGAGCTTTTTCATAATCAGATTTTGTTTGCGCTAATTCTTTCTTTATTTCCTCAAGAGTTTTAGAAAACTCAGAATTTTCTTTCATTAATATTTCATTTAAGTTTTTAAGCTCCATTTCATTTGCTCTCAAAACTTCATTGATGGTTATACAATTTGCTAGATCGCAAGTAAGGGTCTGGTCTTTTTCAGACAGCCTTTCAATCGTACTTTGGAGTTCGGCACAGTTAGAACAGACAAACCTGGAATATCCTTGAGCAATAGGGTCAGTTTCGTGCTTCATTTGAACTCCAACTTCTGGATTTTCATCATCAGCATATTCCTCTTCTGATTCACTTCTTTCGGAAGTTGAACAATTTGCATCAATTCTGTTGATTTCTTCAGAACTTCGTTCAGGATCTTGTTCACCGGATGATGATTCACTATCTACGTCCGTACTCTCTACTGAGATTTGAGCACTCGCTAACACTTCTCCCAATTCCACAGTCTCTACTCGTTGAGCAAAACACGCAATTTCCCCATTAACACCTCCCATGAGTTGTGTCTTCTGGTCAAAGCCTTTCTTAGCAAGCACAGTAAGTACATTCGTAGCATCCGTGTTTGCTGAGACAGAGTGAATTGCAGGAGTAACCGAAACCACAACCGTTTCTTGATTGTTTTGAACATTGTTAAGTTGTCTGGTTTGATTCGGTTGACTTTGACTAGCATATGACGTTGATTTCCTCTCCAGATGGGCCCACGGATTACATCCGGAAATCCTCTGTTGTTGTCGTTGTTGGGCCGGTTGGGTGTTCATTGAAGACGCGAAAGCCCATGGTTTGGTTGCATTTGCCATTATGAAAGCCTTGTGAAAAAGTCAACTCTTGGTCAACAAAAGTCAAACTTCGGTCAAAGACGGTTAACACCTATTTTGAAAGTCAAACTTGGTCAACGAAAGTCAACTTTGGTCAACGCAAGTCAAACTTAGGTCAAAGACGGTTAACACCTATTTTGAAAGTCAAACTTGGTCAACGAAAGTCAACTTCGGTCAACGAAAGTCAAACTTAGGTCAATTTTAGGTTCAGGTCCTTTCAGGCGAGTAGGAACTCTATTCTTGTGTTTATAGGCGATTAGGGTTTTGTTGGGGTGAGTACGGTTGTAATCACTAGTATTACACGCGATTAGGGTGTAAATGCTAGTGAATAGGGACCTTTCAGGTGATTAGGGGCTATACCACATAAGAAAGTGGGGAATAGGCCCCTAATCGCATGTAATAGGGGCGAATACAGCTGTAATCGTGTGAATATGCTTGTAATCGCCTAAAGATTAGGCGATTAGGGACTGTACTCGCTAGAAGGTCTGCATACTCGCTAGAACTGATCTGTAACCTCACTTTTGCTCAAAAACTGCCGTTTTTGACTCAAAATCTTATCCAAAACGAAGTGTTTAAACCCCAAATGATTGGAAAAGTTTCCAAAACACTTTTAGAACAAAACCTAATAAAAAACACACGTTTTTATCCATAAACACACACCAAGAATTTGAAAATAAGGGTTTTTATCAAAAACTCAAAGTTTCAAACTTCCAAACAGGTTTTTGCTTAAAAATCACAACTTTCCCACAAAAAACTACCTGTTTTTGCTCGTTTTTGCTATCAAAACACTCGTGATAAGAGCCTCGGCTCTGATACCACTTGTAGGATCGACTAACGTGTCACCCGACAATCACGAGCTTGATATTCAGAGTGCGGAATCCTCTAAATATGTTCTAATAGCTGAAACGAATATGAAACAATGATATACGAGTAATTAACACACACAAATGGGTCAAAAGATTAAAGATTTATCACTAAAACAGAGCTCGAGTGTTTACAATGATCAAATCAGACCTTACAGACCAGGGGAGGGTGTTTGGAGAGTGTGTGTGGCAAGAACTCATCATTAGGGCAATGATTGGGACTATTTATACCTCCCGTACTCGTACAGACCTGTTCATGCGAGTACGAGGTCAGTTCATGCGAGTACGATGCTATACAGCATGATAAACTAGCGAGTAGGGCCGTACTCGCTAGTAGGTTCATGCGAGTAGGGGCTATCCAGCATGAATACTGATATGGTATAGGCTGTAAATGCCTAAAGCTATTCCCTACTCGCCTGAAGTGTCCCAAACATCCCGAAACGCGTATAAACATCTCCAAACACCCCGAAACACGTCCAAACAACATATATACTAGCCTAGGGACATCATGCACTAACAGACTCCCCCTTGGACCAGGCTAGTATACGATTACGAGCCATAAACTGCTCGATTAACCTAGCCAACGACCTATAGAGACCTATCACTAGCTAGGGACATACAAATAATGCACTTACAAAGACACAATGTTACATAAAAGACACAATGATATAACGTAAATTCTAAAAACTATAAGCTAAATTCAAAAATAGGGAAAACCTAAAAACTAAGATCGTAAGGTTCGATGAGACGATTCCAATGCCGCTTGAATGAGTTCAATCAAAGTCCGTTTGATACCCTTCCTACGACTTCCTATTTTTCTTTCACTGTGCATTTTATCCTAACCCACCCTAAGAAATATAATATTTAACACATGTCTATTTTTACCAACAAATACTAGTGGCAACAAGGCACACAACCTAAACACACTACATGTAAATTAGGCCATGAAGTTACCCTTTAACTTTTTTAACTTCACCTAGATTCTACACTTTTCACTTTTTCGTCTTTTACATTATCTCATTTTAAGGAAATGGTTTAACGCCATTTAATTCTACCTCATCACCTTAACTTTCTCTTTTATGATTCTTGTTAACATATTAACTTATGGCCACTTTAACACCCCCTAACTGGAGAAGAGAGTGGTGTATAATGAAGATTAAAATGTCACATCACCGTTAACACCATTAGTGTTAAAGTACAAAACATAGCCTAACTGATTCTTGGTTAGTTAACATATATATTGACCACAGACCCGTTTAATAAACGACTCAGTCAAACATGTCTCATTTAAAACGGGTCGACTCCTTAACTCATTTATGTGTTTTTTAAGTAGTCCATATATATATATATATATTTATATATGGGTCGGTTCAAATATAAAGTAATGAAAACATGCGAAGTGCATGATAATTCCGTAATGATAATTACATAATACTTTCATGAACATACAACAACATTTTTGTACATGATAATTACGTAATGCTTTCATGAAAATACAAAAACATTACGTAATTATCATGTACTAGTAGTGATTCTGTCTATGGTACGTAATTTTGTTATGTAATTTTAGTTATGAACTAGTAGTGATTATGTCTATGGTATGTAATTTTGTATGTTATGTTTTTAGGGGTATGGAAGATTGTTATGTAAAGTTTTGAATGATTTTGTTTATGAAACGTGATTTTGGTAATGAAACTATAATTATTATGTATATAATGGAACAATAATGATTTATGTATTGTGGGAGGATCGGTTTGACAAAAACAAGTTATTTGATCATACAAGTATACCAATTTAGGTGCGGAATCCCTAAATCATTTACGAAATGATAGTTATGTAATCAAAACACGCAATTCACCTTTTAACATCCATTTCATTAATAAACAAGATCAATAAGCCTTACAATATGTGTTTACAATGAAATAATCAAGTTTCAGACTTTCCTAAAACACCTAGAGAGAATACAGGTCGAACCAGACACGAAATGACAAAAAGTTAACTTGAAAAATAAAATCAAACTATATATAGGCCTGCACATTCGCCCCCCCATAAGGGTCGAATGTGCAGGTTCAACCCTTCATATGGTCGAACAAACACAATGTTCTTCAATCTCCACGTTCGTCTGAATTCTCCACCTTCGACCTTCATAAGCCATCCTCGACCTTCCAAATATCCACCTTTGACCCTACGATATAGACAAAACAACTTTAAATGTACAATCCAATAGCACTAGTGGTAAAACGTGCATCAACAAACTCCCCCTCGACTATTGCTTGGATTGTTGTCGTTGGTAATCGAGCGTCTTGTTCATCAACTTGATACACAAGTTCGTTTTCTGCTCTTTAGTCATAACTGGTTCGAAAGTTGGTTTAGATTTCTTCTTTTCAATTGGAATCTTCACAATCTTTCCTAGCTTCTTATCGTAGTCACATCCCGCATTAACATCCCAAGCGAAACACAAGCATACCACACGTTGGTATTTCAGAGCTTGTTCGCTATCATTCTCTTCACAGTAAATTGGGTTGTAATACAGCATTATAATATCTTCATGTGAGCAATTGATCAACCACATTGGATCAAAAATATGAATCTTCTTGAACTCATCTCTCTTATCCTTCAGCAAGATAACAGCTTCTGCGGTCTACCAATCATAGTACCAGCACATGAATTCTTTCGAAAAGTGTTGTGGAATCGGCATCAAAGGAATATGTTTCAGTACGGTCGGTGGTTTATACTTCAAAGTCACCTTGTTCATCCCAGTAATCTGATCAATAATATTTTTATGAACAATCCTTTTAGGATACTGCGGAGTGAACACATCCCATTTCGTTATGCTTTCTCTTGCCATGCGATCTGCGAAATATCCAACTGCATCATTGTTTACAGTTGCACCTGACAAAGTATGTCGGCAGACATCGCGTACAGCCCAGTAAGGTAGTGTTTTGATGTCATGGAATCTGTTGAAATACAGAATTCCCTTCTCCCATTTAACAGCAACACACCTTAGCTGTCTCAGGTATTTCCAACCGAGAGCTCTATCTTTGAACAATTCGTTGTGAAACTTGTAGAAACCTCCCTGAATTTCAGTCTTTGGTCGGTTGGCTTCCTTTTCTTTTAGTTTCCTCAACAGGCTTTTCAGATCATCAGATTGTTCAACATTCGGTTTCTGACTTTCTGAGTTCTTGAATACTTCATCAACGAATGTCTTACTTTTCTCCCGTGCAAGTTTCTCAGCCTGATTCAACAATTCTTCAGAAAATTCAAGAAATGCATCATCCTGTTTGTCTTTAAAGTACTCTGGATATTCCTCACTGGTAATATCCTCAATCTCAACATTTTCAAATACTAGGGCATCTCTATCATCAGAGTGATTTCCTGCTTCTTTCTCAGGAATTTTAGGAATCTGATTTTCACTCATCAATTCTTCAAGAGATTTACCGACTTGTCTCGCCAATCCTTCAAGTATCTCTTTAGATATGGCTGCAGAAACTTCATTATCTTCAAGATCAGGGTCATTATATTCAAGCTCAAATCTCATATCATCCGACTCAAATATCTCTGGAAACTTTCCAGTAAGCTCAATCGTCCAAACTTTTTAGTCAACATTTGACGATATAACTTCTTATCTTTGTCTGATAAAGATCTAATCTTTTCATTCCAGAAAATATTATCATCATCAGTGTTACCACCAGGAGCTTTCGAGCTTGATTCTCCTGCATCTTTACTAGAATCTCTCTTTTCACACTTATACTTCTTAGTATCATCATCATCGTCATCATCATCATCATCATCATCTGCAGAACTGTTATCTCCAGAATCATTTCCAATACCATCTTTATCATCATCATCTTTCTTTTTAGGAGCATCACCGGCATCCTGTTCCAAATCCTCATCATCATCATCTTCTTCTTCTTCTTCAGATTCAGACGGATCAAAATCAACTTGTTCTTCTTCACGTTCTTTATCTTCCTCTCTGTAACACCCCAACCGATGGCGGAAACATCGGGATGTCACATATTGATGATCGTTTCAGTAGCACATGGTATATATTGAAATTTTAAATACTTTATTGATAACATAAATATCCAAATGAAATGATGTCTAAAAATCCCAAAATACATAACATCAAATAAAACAATTAACTTCAAATAACTTCATAGAATTCATCACGCATACTCTAAGCCTCAGCTTCATTGTTACCTGAAACATGTTAATTTTGAAAATATTTTTGGGTCAACAAAAGTTGGTGAGAATTACATAGGTTTTGATAATTGAATAAAACTTGTACAATTCAAGTGTCATGGCAAGTCTAGTCCATACGTGAAAACATACTATCAGGTAAATCGAGTGCATAATCAAACCTTGTGACTAGAATATTGTGGTCCATCCCATACGCTCATGGTTCACTCGATTATGTTATAAATTCGATAACAATCACCCACGCTACCTATGTAGGAGGTACACGTATCCGGGTGGGATTGTCAGTCCAATAGATCTATCATTGTATACCGTCGGCTGATCAATGTTAATGATTATGCTAGAATATTGTGCTTACCCTAGTCATGTTTAAGACATAATGCAACATAGAATAACACATAGACACTTATGATTGAATTGTAGATAGAATGTTGTAACATGTTTCACCCCAAAATAGTGAAATAGAAAAGGGGCTATGTAAAACTCACCTTAGTGTTAAAATGGAGACCCTTGTTATATAAGTAAATGTGGCTCGTGTGTATCCAAATTTCACCCTATTTCAAGGTAATAAATAAGTGTTGGGGAAAACTTAATAAGTCTAAGTTTTCTAGTCTAAAATGTGATAGGGTTCCTAATTTGGGGATTAATAATTGATTTATGATTAAATTTGAATAATTTAAATAAATAAAGAAATAATTAATGAAAATGTTTTCTGACCAATATTATCTAAAAGTAGTTGAATTATAATGTAATAAATGTGAAAATAATTTTTATAAAATTATTTTCTTAATTAATGAATATTTGTATATAAATACTTATTTGAAAAAAAATAGACTTAATATTTAAAAGTATTAAAAATTATAATTTTCGAATCAAAAATTTATATTTCTGATCTAAATGATTAATAATAATTTATATGAAATTTTGATGTTAAAATAATGAAAAATGAATTTATTATGATTTATTTATGATTAAAATAACAAAAATCAATTAAAAATATTAAATACATGATTTTTCAGAAATAAAAATCATTTCTGGAATGTTTATTGTTTTATAAGTTTAGGATAATTTTTGTGGAATTTTATAAAATCGTTTTGATATTTTTATAGAATTTTATAATTATAATTGAATAAACTTGTAATATTTATTATATAAAATAAATAAAAGATTTTTGAAAAACTAAAAATTGTATGATAAACTTTTCTATTAGAATATCATAAAATAATTTTTGTAGAATTTAATAAGCATCTTTAGTATTTTAAAACCATTTTTAAAAATAATAGTGAATATATAAGTATAAAGGGTTTTTAAATAAAATGGTTTGTATGTGCTAGGGATCGAACCCGGGCCACTGGCCGGTTCGTGGTTTAAATCACAAGACTAGACCATCTGGTCTAGACCCTGAGAACGAATAATTCTTGGTTGAAATTAATTATATAGCTTATATGTTTCACTTATATAATTATTCTGAGAAAAAGAAAATATACACGCGTGAGTGGGACTCGAACCCTGGCCTTCGGCCGGTTCGCGTCATAACATAAGGGGCCATACCAACTGATCTACTGATCAGTTGGTGATAGATGTTGATCTGTTTGAAATATATAACCGTGTCTGCACATTGATTATCCCCAATTAGTAATTGCATGAACCCTAGGTGTAACAACCGGCAAAAATAAGGTAATTCCGTACAAATTAATTAATATACGATTAACGTAATTAAATGCAATTATGTGTGATTTAATTTCCAAGGCCTTAGGGGATAGCAATTTCCAAATAGTGCATAGGAATGCATACGTTTAATGGTAAAGCATGATTGGATCATGTGTAAATAAGCTATCCGGTATGGACGTTGGCAATTACCCGGTAATAATTAAATAAACGAAAAGGATCCCGGACACCCAGGATATAAAATAAAGGGTATTTTCATAAGATATAATGAGTTTTGGAACTCCAAAACCATAAATGAAAACGTCTTGTACAAATCTCCCGGTAACGAATAAAATGCGCGTACCGCACCCGATACGCGTATAACTCATAATTTCACCCGGCAAAGGCCTAAATAACCAATCAACGCTTAAATTAGACTATATTTAAGGGTTATTAAAGGTATTTTTAATGTCCGGATAACGCGTGATTAAAACCCGAAAAATACCCGAACGACACCCGAACGACGGGGGATTAAACATAACAAACAATGGGTAAATATTTGAAGTTGTGGACCCCACTTAAACCCACTTGGGGGCCGGCCTAAGGGCCTTGATATATCCATGTCTTGTGTTAATAATAATAATCACCTATACTTAGCCAAAAGCATGCAAAAGGTGTAAGATAAAGTTGTAAGAAAACACTAGTACAAAAAGCATGCAAACCTTGTCCCCTCTTGTCAAATTTTCGGCCAAAGGCCACAATAGTCCAAGACAACACTTAGCTAATTATGACACTAGTGTATGCATGCATGTGTGAGGCCTTGTATGTAGAGATCATGATACCTTATAAAGATTAACCAAGATTTGCAAGTAATCTCACCTACACATACATACATACACGGCATTACCTACACACACATATCAAATCTTCCAAAATCTCCCAAGTATACAACTCAATCCTTCATAAGATTTCTTGAATCTTTGAAATGATTACATGTGATAAGATTATAAATAACATGTGTTAGAGATTGGATATCAAAGCAAAACAACACTTCTTCTTCCTCTCCATTTGGCCGTGAGTTTCCACCTTCCCCATACTTCATTCTTACAAGTTTCTACATCTCCAAAACACTTAAAACAATCCATCATCCAAACCCCTATTGTGTGTTTCAAGCTTGGAGCTTAACCATTAAGGAAGAACACACTAAACCCCTCTCAAAATCAAAGGTTTTGTCTTCCCTAGCCTTGTGCTAGTAGTAAGCTTCTTAATCTTGTTTTTGATTATTATTATTCATGTATGTGTTCTTAGAAGCAAGTTGTACATGAAGGGTTTAAAAGGTGGTTTTGAACATAATCTTTAATAGGTTTTACATGTGTAAAATGGATGGTTAAAGATATGAAAACAAACCATGGATTTGATGATGATGATGTAATAATCTTGAAAATATGTAAAGTTTACATTTAAAACTAAGTAGGATGATGTTTTGGTTAAAATTGTGGAATGAACTTGAATATGTTAAAAGTAACTTTAAATCATCTTATTATGATCATCTAAGTTATAACATGTGGTAAAACATGTTAGAAGTTCATAAATAAAGAAGATGAAAAATTAAAGTAGCTTACTTAGATGAATGAAATTTGGTTATGTTGAAGAAATACATAAAACACACATACAAGTAGTCTTCCATATGGAATATAAGACTAACAAAAGTGTTTTGATACAAAAATAACTTACCAATAAAAAGTTGAATCTTCAAAGTCTACTATTTTGAGTGAAAAATGTTAACTTTGGAAGTTAGAGTAGAAAAATGCAACTTTTGGAAGTTAAGGGACTAAAGTTGTAACTGTGAAAGTTAGAGGACTAAAATGGATATTTTAGAAACTATTAGTCCAAAAATACAAGTATGGAAAGTTTGGTGTCAAGAATGTAAGAAATAAATTCTAAAGATGAATTTGGTAAATACTAGTAGATACACTTGGGTATTTTGTATAAAAGTGTATTTTTGAAAGTCATAAAAATATAGAGGGTTTTAACATAAGGATTTTTATAAAATAGAGATTTTATAAAAATATTAAACAAACTTGAGAAACTTATACAAAAATGAATACTTTTAT
This sequence comes from Ambrosia trifida, assembly GCA_028751855.1. NCBI lineage: Eukaryota > Viridiplantae > Streptophyta > Magnoliopsida > Asterales > Asteraceae > Ambrosia > Ambrosia trifida. Next base: position 125,623,084 of record CM054126.1, on the reverse strand, counting down.
ATAAATGGGAATATAAAAGTGTTGGAAACATTTTTGTAGTTAAGTTAACAAGTTGGGTTAAAAATACATAAGTATTTTAAACCATCCAAGTAACATGTAAAAAGAGGAAGAAATATGGATAATATTTCTATAAAATACATGTTGGGAAAAACTTGGAAAAATTAACTAATCGAGTTAAGATATCGAACTAAGACGCGTTAACGAACCGTACGCGGACAAATCATGAGAAAAATGCCATTGCGGCAAGATAAGAAAAAATATATATTTTAAGAAGTAAAATATATATATACATTATGGGTGAAAAACTAATAAACACTTTCCTAAGTGTTGGAGGAATTATTCGTGGGAGAAACACATGACATAAACAAATAAGACGTTAAACAAACGTATATACTTAACAAGAAAAATTACACATTTATATATATGTACGCTCGTCTCGGCAAAATTCTAGTATATCTACTTAATGGGAAAGTAGATATGTGGGAAGGAAAGCCGCGACGAGAAGACAAAGATATATATATATATATGTGTATGCCGTACCAACGAGATCCTAGTATATTTATTTGAATGGGAAAATAAATATACGGTATGGTGAGTTGAATCGGGGGTTAAGAATATACAATCGAACGACAAAATCTTAGCATATTTGTTTAAATGGGAAAACAAATGTGTGGCAAAGTGAGTCGGGTCGAGTATTGGAATATATATTATATCGAGCGATGCGATCTTAAGTATAATTATTTAAATGGGAAAATAATTATATGTTAAGTGAAGTCGAGTCGATGATAATAAGATACAAGTTATGGAAATATTAACAAAAGTAATATGTAACTCGTAACACTAGGGTAATGTAACGCCAACGAAACCTAGGATACGCGCTTAATTAAACGGGATTTGGAATAACTTGTGGTCGGGAGTTGGGTGTACAACTTGCCAAGGCACATGCACTATAGGAATAGTGACTTACACGTCTAGGACGTTTGTAGGTGCGAGACCATCTTTGCTACCCGCCTAGTATTCCAGACAGAGTTTCAGGTGAGTTTCACGGCCCCATTTTAAACTATTTTTACGTTTTCCGGGGGAAAGATATGTTAGGGAAAATGTTTGACGGATTTATTACTTGAGGTGTGACCGCCACTCGGGGTTGAGTCCTCGCCTCTATAATCATTTGTTCAGGGAAATGAAACCGGTGGAATATTTGAATAGTACTATTGGTGCCTGACAAGGCCCACCCCTAATCGATAGCGTCGATTATGCATTAGGTTATGCCTGGGGTGCATATATTCTGAACTTAAGTCGTGGGAAACCGAGTAACGACTTGGAGCGGGGCATATTTATTTATACGTCTTGGTTTGATTATAGTCTCAAGTAGAGTTATAGGAATTTGCAACTCCTATACATTGTCATAACATGGTATTTCCCAAGTATTCAAGTTTTGGAAACTAAAAACCTGTGAACTCACCAATATATTTTATATTGACGAAACTTTTAAACATATCTTTCAGGTAACTAGATGAAGGAGCACCGGGCAAGCTGGGTCAAGGAATCCTCCAATGCGACGTCGAACTTTTGCGGGGTTTCACTTTTATTTCCCAAGGCATTTGGGATATATATGAGAAACCTCTATGATTAATTCAAAAACAATTTACTTTTGTGTAATGTTTGAAACAGATTTGACGTCATAATAAATGACCCATTTTCTTAAATTACTTGTGTTTAGCAATAACCTTGACTTTATGCTTTTGAACCGTCGCGCCACGTGTTTCCGCCATTGTCGTGGTGTGACAGAAGGTGGTATCAGAGCCAAGGTTATAGCGAACTAGAGTATTTTCTTTAAAAACTAGACTATAACCGGATTTGGTTCGAAAAGATAAAGTTTTCAAAAGAAAAATATTTATAGTTGCAAAAATACACTAAAGTAATTTTTCAAGAAAGCATTGGGCATGAGGAGATTCCGACCAAGCTAGCCAGGGGTATCGTTATGCATTAACGTAGTATTAGAGGTTAGAAAGGATACTGATAATGTACGCCTTAACTGCCTAATTTAAATTAATTCATATATATACATGTACGGTTCTTTTGCCAGGATGTCGGACGCTGGTAGTATAGCGCCCAGTATCGATAGCAGCATTCAGATCATCCCTGCGCCACCGCCTGAGCCAGTCGAGCTGGTAGTACTTGACGCAGAGGACGAAGACGTGGAGATGAACGTCGACGGAGGTTCGGATGACGACTCGGATGAGACGGATCCTAGCGAGGATCCTGATTGGGCACCCGCCGTGGTTGACGCGCCGCTACCCATTGTACCGGCCGCACCGTTAGCCCCACGACCCATCCGAGCTATCAGGGATTTCCCTGAGGGCTGTGCCGGACCGTCCCGGCCGATCCCAGCCCAGTCGGAGACAGTAGAGTCTCCATTCGACCGACAGGCTCACGTGGAGCACGAGCCAGCACCCTTACCCCACATCCACATTCCTCTAGGCATGAGACTCATGCCGATCTCCCGTGGGAGGAACGGGTGGATATCTGATGACTCTGACGACGAGTCCGTAGCGTCGGTAGAGCACATGCTGGTACCCGAGATTCCAGCTGTTCAGGAGGAGCCAGTGGCTCCAATGTTAGAGGACGCACCTGCTGATCCCATAGCCCCACCAGCGCCACTCGAGCCCGCACCTCTGGAGGGACCAGCAGCACATGTACTTGAGGGTAGCCCCGCCGATAGCTCTGAGCTACGCCGGGCAGGCATGGCAGCCTTTGCCACCGCGAGCCCTCCTACCCCCACTGTTGTGGTATCCACTCCAGAGTGGGCCACTGTTTCGGAGCCGTTAGTAGCCCCACTAGCCGAGCCTATGCCACCACCCCCAGTAGCCATGACTTTACCCATCCCCACCATTCCCAGCATGACACCTGCACCGTATCCTCTAGGTGCAGGGGACCCTTATATGATGCCACCCCACTTTTCCCTCAGACCACCAGGTTCTACCCCATTACTGCCGCACATACCGATACCAGCCCCCTTTGGGCCATTCCCATCCACACACCCAGATATACCCGGACCATCCCAGCCACCCAGGATGACACCCTTGTCTGGACCAGCCTGGTCCACTGCCATCACTTTAGAGCGGGATTTTCAGACTCTCGCTGATACGGTGCAGCGCACCGTAACACAGGTGGAGCATCAGACACGTCTGATGTGGACGAGGATGATAGATGCGCGGGATGCTTTGGCGCATTACGCGGAGGAGTTGCTGAGCCTGGACGCTCAGTGCGGTATCACAGGGGATGCGCACTTTGCGCATCGACATTTCTTGTACGAGCGTATCATGACGATCAGTATGACGATCAGTACGCATGCGCCGCAGTACCAGTATCCGCCACCACCGCCACAGTAGGACGTATCAGGGATGCACAGAAGACCCACCAGTTTATGTACATAGTAGCTGCAGTATGGTAGTACAGCACGGGTTATGACACTCGTCTGCATTTTGCCTAGCCGTACGGATATTACGGCACATGATATGATGTTTTATTTATTTCAAAAACAATGTATTGTATGAGAAATGTATTCTCCATTTTGTATTATGAACAAGCATTGTACTAGTATTATTGAAATTAATGAAAAATCTTATTATTATGGTGAAATATGTTGTTGTCTATGATTATTATTGCTTACTCCATATGTTGTGGTTTGTATATTTGTGTGGTGATGTTGTGTTGATTACTATTTATTTCTGTATGATGTGTTGGTATGTTGAGTGATGACATGGCGTTGATTATTGTGTTCATATTCTGGTTTGTTATTTATGCTTTATATTGTATAAATGCTTGCCAAATTAACCTTTGATAATTATTATTGAAGAGTAATGGCACCGGCCACTAGAAGCAATAGCGGAGCAGACGGACTGCCCGCAACACCAGCCGAACTCGAGACCATGATATCTGAACGCATAGCCCGCGCGATCGCGGAGCACGAAGCTGCACGCTCCGAAAGATCTCGCGACATGACTGGGAGTGACCGACAGGAAACTTCCCCCACTGGTAAGAAGTTGAAAGTAATTAATAAAGCGATGGGAGAATATCCTAAAACTCCTATCCCGTAATAACATACAACTTTATTAATGCAGAAACGGCCTCGCGAGAGCGTGGCTGCACCTTCAAAGCCTTCCTCGACTGCAAGCCGCTCAATTTTAACGGCACGGAAGGATCAGTTGGTCTGGTCAAATGGTTTGAAAAGACCGAGGCTGTTATTCGTATCAGTGGATGTACCCCACGTCAGTCGGTTATGTACTCCACCAACCTATTCTTGGACCAAGCACTGACATGGTGGAATGGTCAAGTGCAGTCTTTGGGTGATGACACTGCTTACTCCCTGTCGTGGGCAGAACTGAAGGAACTGATGATTGCTGAGTACCGTCCAGCGAGCGAGGTACAGAAATTGGAAACTGAGTTTTGGAACCACACTATGATAGGAGCAGACGTTACTGGTTACACGTCTCGATTCCACGATCTTGCCAGATTAGTGCCGCGATTGGTTACCCCTGAGAACAACAAAATCGAGCGTTATTTGTTCGGCCTAGCACCGCAAATACGCAGCATGGTCACTGCTTCTAAACCTACGACCATGCGCGCGGCCATTGATCTTGCGCTCAGTCTCACCGAAGATGTCATACGCATGGGTACACTGATCCGCCAAGTTTCGGGATTAAAAATTTCTGAGGCAAGCAGTGTTGAGGCCAAGAATCAGGGATCAAACTCAGCTTTTGTGACAAACGACCAGGGTAACAGGTCGAGGTTTGGGAAAAGAAAACGGGATGAAGGAAAAAGGGACCGAGCGTCGGGTAGCTCGAACAAGAAGGGAAAGGGATATGTCGCCACGGGACGTGGTAATGGTAACAAGCAGGGAAATCAGGGGAGAAACAATGGGTTAACTTGTGGGAAGTGCCACCGCACAGGGCACAAGACTGAAGAATGCCGTTCTGGAGCACCGAAAAATGGAGGGGCTAGACCATGCTTTGCATGCGGGTCGTTAGATCATTGGAAGAAGGATTGCCCAAGATCAACAACCAGGCCCGCGGCCGGGCATTTGTGATTGGAGCCGGTGATGCACGGCAAGACCCCAATGTGGTCACTGGTACGTTTCCTCTAAATGGTCATTATGCCTCTGTATTATTTGATACCGGTGCTGACTTTAGCTTCGTATCCATTGAGTTTAAAAGACTACTTGGATTAAAAACTAGCAAACTAGATACACCCTACTCTATAGAACTGGCTAATGGTAAAACTATTGAAACGAGAGAGGTAGCAAAAGATTGTAAATTAGAACTCTGTGGACACGAGTTTGGGATTGATCTATTGCCGGTTGTATTGGGAAGCTTTGACATCGTTGTCGGTATGGACTGGTTGTCCGCGCACCGTGCCATTGTGGTTTGCAACGATAAAGTTATTCAAGTTCCCCTCGCAAACGGTGAAACTCTCTCAATTCAAGGGGAAAGACACGGGACGCCACTAAGGATTATTTCGAGCATGAAGGCTCGTAAGTGTCTAAGAAAAGGGCTTGTCGCATTCTTGGCACACGTAGTAGACAAGAAGGCCGACGAGCGAAAGTTGGAAGACATTCCAGTCGCAAGAGATTTTCCGGATGTATTTCCAGAAGATTTGCCGGGGTTGCCGCCACCTCGACAAGTCGAGTTCCGCATCGACCTCGTTCCTGGAGCAGCTCCTGTGGCACGATCGCCATACCGCCTAGCTCCATCAGAGATGCAGGAACTGTCCAGCCAGCTACAAGAATTATTGGACAAAGGTTTTATAAGACCGAGTTTCTCACCTTGGGGAGCTCCCGTCTTATTTGTGAAGAAGAAGGATGGCACATTTCGCATGTGCATCGACTATCGAGAGCTGAACAAGCTAACCATCAAGAATCGCTATCCTCTCCCCAGGATCGACGATTTATTTGATCAGCTCCAAGGTTCCAGCTATTACTCCAAGATCGATTTGAGGTCAGGCTACCACCAGTTGCGTATACAAGAAGAAGATATACCAAAAACAGCCTTCAGAACCCGGTATGGACATTATGAATTTTTGGTAATGCCGTTCGGCTTGACCAACGCACCAGCGGTTTTCATGGACCTAATGAACCGCGTGTGTAAGCCATACCTGGACAAATTCGTCATAGTCTTCATTGACGATATTTTGATCTATTCACGCACGAAAGAAGACCACGAGAATCACCTTCGGTTAATTCTTGAAGTATTACGCAAAGAGAAGCTCTATGCTAAATTCTCAAAATGTGACTTTTGGATTCGGGAAGTTCACTTTTTAGGCCACGTGGTAAACGAGAAGGGCATACACGTCGATCCCGCCAAGATCGAGGCAATTAAAAATTGGGAAGCCCCTCGAACTCCTACCGAAGTACGACAATTTCTAGGCCTTGCGGGTTATTACAGAAGGTTCATCGAGAACTTTTCAAAGATAGCACAAGCTTTAACCATGCTGACCCAAAAGGATAAGAAATTTGAGTGGACGGAAAAGCAAGAGGCAGCATTCCAACTGTTAAAAGACAAGTTATGTGGCGCTCCGATACTATCACTCCCCGATGGTACGGAAGATTTTGTGGTTTACTGTGATGCCTCGCATCAAGGTTTGGGATGTGTATTGATGCAGCGAGAAAAAGTAATAGCATACGCTTCCAGGCAACTGAAAATCCATGAGAAGAACTACACTACACACGATTTGGAATTAGGTGCAGTGGTGTTCGCTCTCAAGATATGGAGGCACTATTTGTACGGAACCAAGTGCACGATTTTCACTGATCACAAGAGTTTGCAACACATCTTTGATCAGAAGGATTTGAACATGCGACAACGGCGATGGGTTGAATTATTAAACGATTACGATTGTGAAATTAAGTACCATCCCGGTAAGGCGAACGTCGTAGCCGACGCCTTGAGTCGCAAGGAACGGGTTAAACCATTGCGTGTTCGAGCTTTGGGTCTGACTATCCACACGAATATGACTGAACGAATTCGTGAAGCTCAAGTGAACGCCCTTAAACCCGAGAATGTCAAGGGTGAAAGGTTACGAAAGATGGTTGATTCACTGGAAACAAAAGCGGACCAGACACTATATTTCATGAATAGAATTTGGGTCCCAGTATATGGTGGATTGCGTGAGCTAGTATTGGCTGAAGCTCACAGTTCTAGATATTCGGTTCACCCTGGTGCAGACAAGATGTTCCACGACTTGAAGGAACTTTATTGGTGGCCGAATTTCAAAAGGGATATAGCAGCCTATGTTGCGCGATGTTTGACTTGCGCAAAGGTCAAGGCTGAGCACCAGAGACCTTCCGGTTTGCTCCAGCAGCCGGAAATATCGAAATGGAAATGGGAACGAATCACCATGGATTTCATTACCAAGTTACCCAAGACAACAAGCGGCCATGACATGATCTGGGTAATCGTAGATCGATTGACGAAATCTGCACACTTCCTCCCGATACGCGAAACGGACAGGTTGGAGAAACTGACCCGTTTGTACATTAAGGAAGTGGTATCTAAACACGGCGTACCTGTTTCTATCATCTCCGATCGAGATAGTCGTTTCACTTCCAGATTTTGGGAAAGCTTGAATGAAGCCCTCGGTACTCGCCTCGACATGAGCACCGCATATCACCCCCAAACGGATGGTCAAAGTGAACGAACCATCCAGACATTAGAAGATATGTTAAGGGCGTGCGCGATTGATTTCGGAGGTAATTGGGATACGCACTTGCCATTGGTAGAATTTTCTTATAACAACAGTTATCATACGAGCATTCAAGCCGCACCGTTTGAAGCTCTATATGGACGCAAGTGCCGATCGCCATTATGTTGGGCGGAAGTTGGAGAAAAACAACTCACCGGGCCCGAAATTGTTCAAGAGACCACGGACAAGGTCTTTTTGATAAAAGAACGCCTCAAAGCGGCCCGGGACCGCCAGAAAAGCTATGCTGATATGAGGCGAAAACCTTTAGAGTTTCAAGTCGGAGACAGGGTTCTACTGAAAGTGTCACCTTGGAAAGGTGTCGCGCGCTTTGGAAAGCGCGGAAAACTGAACCCGCGATATATTGGACCGTTCGAAGTCTTGTCCAGGGTAGGCACAGTGGCATACAAGCTCAAGTTGCCTCAAGAGCTTAGTGGAATACACGACACGTTTCATGTGTCAAATTTGAAAAAGTGCCTATCCGACGAAACTCTCATTATTCCAGCTGACGAAATCCAGATTGATGACAAGTTACATTTTGTTGAAGAACCAATCGAGGTAACTGATTGGAAGGTCCAAAAACTAAGGCGCAGCAAGATCAGATTGGTCAAAGTGCGCTGGAATGCCAAGCGTGGACCGGAGTTCACGTGGGAAAGGCTGGACCGGATGAAGCAAAAATACCCCGCCCTATTCGAGAAGACACCTGTACCGGAGAACTCGAAATGAATTCCGGGACGGAATTCTCTTAACGGGGGGAGAATGTAACAACCGGCAAAAATAAGGTAATTCCGTACAAATTAATTAATATACGATTAACGTAATTAAATGCAATTATGTGTGATTTAATTTCCAAGGCCTTAGGGGATAGCAATTTCCAAATAGTGCATAGGAATGCATACGTTTAATGGTAAAGCATGATTGGATCATGTGTAAATAAGCTATCCGGTATGGACGTTGGCAATTACCCGGTAATAATTAAATAAACGAAAAGGATCCCGGACACCCAGGATATAAAATAAAGGGTATTTTCATAAGATATAATGAGTTTTGGAACTCCAAAACCATAAATGAAAACGTCTTGTACAAATCTCCCGGTAACGAATAAAATGCGCGTACCGCACCCGATACGCGTATAACTCATAATTTCACCCGGCAAAGGCCTAAATAACCAATCAACGCTTAAATTAGACTATATTTAAGGGTTATTAAAGGTATTTTTAATGTCCGGATAACGCGTGATTAAAACCCGAAAAATACCCGAACGACACCCGAACGACGGGGGATTAAACATAACAAACAATGGGTAAATATTTGAAGTTGTGGACCCCACTTAAACCCACTTGGGGGCCGGCCTAAGGGCCTTGATATATCCATGTCTTGTGTTAATAATAATAATCACCTATACTTAGCCAAAAGCATGCAAAAGGTGTAAGATAAAGTTGTAAGAAAACACTAGTACAAAAAGCATGCAAACCTTGTCCCCTCTTGTCAAATTTTCGGCCAAAGGCCACAATAGTCCAAGACAACACTTAGCTAATTATGACACTAGTGTATGCATGCATGTGTGAGGCCTTGTATATAGAGATCATGATACCTTATAAAGATTAACCAAGATTTGCAAGTAATCTCACCTACACATACATACATACACGGCATTACCTACACACACACATATCAAATCTTCCAAAATCTCCCAAGTATACAACTCAATCCTTCATAAGATTTCTTGAATCTTTGAAATGATTACATGTGATAAGATTATAAATAACATGTGTTAGAGATTGGATATCAAAGCAAAACAACACTTCTTCTTCCTCTCCATTTGGCCGTGAGTTTCCACCTTCCCCATACTTCATTCTTACAAGTTTCTACATCTCCAAAACACTTAAAACAATCCATCATCCAAACCCCTATTGTGTGTTTCAAGCTTGGAGCTTAACCATTAAGGAAGAACACACTAAACCCCTCTCAAAATCAAAGGTTTTGTCTTCCCTAGCCTTGTGCTAGTAGTAAGCTTCTTAATCTTGTTTTTGATTATTATTATTCATGTATGTGTTCTTAGAAGAAAGTTGTACATGAAGGGTTTAAAAGGTGGTTTTGAACATAATCTTTAATAGGTTTTACATGTGTAAAATGGATGGTTAAAGATATGAAAACAAACCATGGATTTGATGATGATGATGTAATAATCTTGAAAATATGTAAAGTTTACATTTAAAACTAAGTAGGATGATGTTTTGGTTAAAATTGTGGAATGAACTTGAATATGTTAAAAGTAACTTTAAATCATCTTATTATGATCATCTAAGTTATAATATGTGGTAAAACATGTTAGAAGTTCATAAATAAAGAAGATGAAAAATTAAAGTAGCTTACTTAGATGAATGAAATTTGGTTATGTTGAAGAAATACATAAAACACACATACAAGTAGTCTTCCATATGGAATATAAGACTAACAAAAGTGTTTTGATACAAAAATAACTTACCAATAAAAAGTTGAATCTTCAAAGTCTACTATTTTGAGTGAAAAATGTTAACTTTGGAAGTTAGAGTAGAAAAATGCAACTTTTGGAAGTTAAGGGACTAAAGTTGTAACTGTGAAAGTTAGAGGACTAAAATGGATATTTTAGAAACTATTAGTCCAAAAATACAAGTATGGAAAGTTTGGTGTCAAGAATGTAAGAAATAAATTCTAAAGATGAATTTGGTAAATACTAGTAGATACACTTGGGTATTTTGTATAAAAGTGTATTTTTGAAAGTTATAAAAATATAGAGGGTTTTAACATAAGGATTTTTATAAAATAGAGATTTTATAAAAATATTAAACAAACTTGAGAAACTTATACAAAAATGAATACTTTTATATAAATGGGAATATAAAAGTGTTGGAAACATTTTTGTAGTTAAGTTAACAAGTTGGGTTAAAAATACATAAGTATTTTAAACCATCCAAGTAACATGTAAAAAGAGGAAGAAATATGGATAATATTTCTATAAAATACATGTTGGGAAAAACTTAGAAAAATTAACTAATCGAGTTAAGATATCGAACTAAGACGCGTTAACGAACCGTACGCGGACAAATCATGAGAAAAATGCCATTGCGGCAAGATAAGAAAAAATATATATTTTAAGAAGTAAAATATATATATACATTATGGGTGAAAAACTAATAAACACTTTCCTAAGTGTTGGAGGAATTATTCGTGGGAGAAACACATGACATAAACAAATAAGACGTTAAACAAACGTATATACTTAACAAGAAAAATTACACATTTATATATATGTACGCTCGTCTCGGCAAAATTCTAGTATATCTACTTAATGGGAAAGTAGATATGTGGGAAGGAAAGCCGCGACGAGAAGACAAAGATATATATATGTGTATGCCGTACCAACGAGATCCTAGTATATTTATTTGAATGGGAAAATAAATATACGGTATGGTGAGTTGAATCGGGGGTTAAGAATATACAATCGAACGACAAAATCTTAGCATATTTGTTTAAATGGGAAAACAAATGTGTGGCAAAGTGAGTCGGGTCGAGTATTGGAATATATATTATATCGAGCGATGCGATCTTAAGTATAATTATTTAAATGGGAAAATAATTATATGTTAAGTGAAGTCGAGTCGATGATAATAAGATACAAGTTATGGAAATATTAACAAAAGTAATATGTAACTCGTAACACTAGGGTAATGTAACGCCAACGAAACCTAGGATACGCGCTTAATTAAACGGGATTTGGAATAACTTGTGGTCGGGAGTTGGGTGTACAACTTGCCAAGGCACATGCACTATAGGAATAGTGACTTACACGTCTAGGACGTTTGTAGGTGCGAGACCATCTTTGCTACCCGCCTAGTATTCCAGACAGAGTTTCAGGTGAGTTTCACGGCCCCATTTTAAACTATTTTTACGTTTTCCGGGGGAAAGATATGTTAGGGAAAATGTTTGACGGATTTATTACTTGAGGTGTGACCGCCACTCGGGGTTGAGTCCTCGCCTCTATAATCATTTGTTCAGGGAAATGAAACCGGTGGAATATTTGAATAGTACTATTGGTGCCTGACAAGGCCCACCCCTAATCGATAGCGTCGATTATGCATTAGGTTATGCCTGGGGTGCATATATTCTGAACTTAAGTCGTGGGAAACCGAGTAACGACTTGGAGCGGGGCATATTTATTTATACGTCTTGGTTTGATTATAGTCTCAAGTAGAGTTATAGGAATTTGCAACTCCTATACATTGTCATAACATGGTATTTCCCAAGTATTCAAGTTTTGGAAACTAAAAACCTGTGAACTCACCAATATATTTTATATTGACGAAACTTTTAAACATATCTTTCAGGTAACTAGATGAAGGAGCACCGGGCAAGCTGGGTCAAGGAATCCTCCAATGCGACGTCGAACTTTTGCGGGGTTTCACTTTTATTTCCCAAGGCATTTGGGATATATATGAGAAACCTCTATGATTAATTCAAAAACAATTTACTTTTGTGTAATGTTTGAAACAGATTTGACGTCATAATAAATGACCCATTTTCATAAATTACTTGTGTTTAGCAATAACCTTGACTTTATGCTTTTGAACCGTCGCGCCACGTGTTTCCGCCATTGTCGTGGTGTGACACTAGGTTTCTTAATAATCAAAATTAACGAACAATAACCCGATTATTCATGGGGTTATTACTGTCATGGGGTCGATAAACAAAACCCAACAACTAATTTGAACTTACAAACTGATTTCGATGTTGAATTGCCCGGTCAACCGTATAGTCAAACGCGAACCAAATGAAGATTATAATGAGATTTTTAGAAGAAATAGGGAGTAGGGATATGATTTTCGGCGATTAGAGGCTGTGAATGAGGGTTCAATTTATAGTGTAACATACATATGATCGAATTGGAAGGTTTGACTCGATTTTAAAACAATAACGCGTGATTTGCACGAATTTGGTAAGTTTTGATTGCTGATAGGCGTGTATAGTACGCGGATTGACCAGACTATCATTCCTTGTTTACCATAATAGAATTAAAACGCGGATTGGTGCTATGATTGGAAGGATTGGATCGCAGTTGACTTTCCTAGTCAATTGTGACTAAGTGAGGGAAGGTTTAAGTTTAATTATGTTAGGATATGATCACCAAGGAAGCGTGTAGCTCAGTTGGTTGAGCAGTGTTGTGGTGTGAGCCAGTTTGGGCGCGGGTTCGAATCCCGGCTCAAACAATTATTTTTTTGACAATTATTTTACCACTAAATTGTTATTATATGATTATAGTATAGTTCTAGGAGTCCAAACGTGTCACAAAATATTTTTTAAAAAGGTACGGTAATGATAAAATTGCAATGTTTTATTAATAATGTCTCAAACGTACATGGATTTAATACGAAATGTTACAGTCTCCCCTACTTTTAGGAACTTCGTCCCGAAGTTGGAGTTGGAGAGTCTGCTGGGAAAAGATGTGGGTATTTAGACTTCATCTGGTCCTTGCGTTCCCAAGTGAACTCTGGACATCGTTTAGATTCCCAACGAACCTTAACGATCGGAATGCGACTGCGCTTGAGTTTCTTGACTCCAGTATCCACGATTTCAACAGGTTTCTCGACAATGTGCATAGTTTTATCGATTTTCACATCCTCAAGAGGGACATGGAGGTTCTCATCTGCTAAGCACTTCTTGAGATTCGAAACGTGAAAAGTTGGGTGAACATTGGTTAACTCAAGTGGAAGATCAAGTTTGTAAGCCACTTTTCCAATCCTGTCAAGCACTTTGAATGGGACTACGTACCGAGGAGCTAGTTTTCCCTTTCTACCGAAGCGAATTACTCCCTTCCAAGGAGATACCTTAAGAAGTACAAGGTCCCCGACTTGAAATTCCAAGGGCTTTCGACGTTTATCAGCATAGCTCTTCTGTCGACTTCTAACCTTGAGAAGATTATCCTGAATGAGTTGGATTTTATCTGTGGTTTCCTGGATCAGTTCAGGTCCAGTGATCTGGGCTTCACCAACCTCAGTCCAACAGACAGGTGAACGACACTTACGACCATAGAGTGCCTCGAAAGGAGCCATGTTAATGCTAGCATGATAACTGTTGTTGTATGAAAACTCAACCAAGGGAAGATGAGAATCCCATGCGCCACCAAAATCGATATTACATGCCCTGAGCATATCCTCAAGTGTCTGGATGGTACGTTCAGTCTGACCATCTGTTTGAGGGTGATAAGCAGTACTCAGGTTTAGCTTGGTACCCAAAGCGACTTGTAATGAATCCCAAAAGTGAGAGGTGAAACGTCCATCACGATCAGAGATAATGTCCAAGGGTATACCATGGCGACATACAATTTCACTCACGTACATCTTCGCTTACCTTTCCACAGATTATTTTTCACGAATTGGTAAGAAATGGGCTGACTTGGTTAAACGGTCAACGATTACCCAAATGCTGTCAAAACCTTTGGGTGTACGAGGGAGTTTAGTGATGAAGTCCATTGCTATGCTCTCCCATTTCCACACAGGAATTTCTGGTTGTTCAAGCATACCAGATGGTCGTTGATGTTCAGCCTTGACCTTTGAACAAGTAAGGCATTTTGCAACGAAAAGAGCGATATCTTTCTTCATACCAGGCCACCAATACGAATAACGAAGATATTGGTACATCTTGTCAGCTCCAGGATGAATAGAATAACGAGACTTATGAGCCTCGTTCATAAGGAAGGTACGAAGATCATCACGGTCAGGAATCCTAAGTCGATTGAGAAAGTAAAGTAGACCATCAGGTTTGGTTTCAAGTTGAGTCTCAGCACCACAAGACATTTCCTCGTACATGTTACCTTGGGTGACGGAAGTATGTTGGGCCTGGAGGATACGATCCTGAAGATCAGTACGAACTCTCGCACAATGAAGTTTGATGCACTCTTTACGACTAAGTGCGTCAGCCACAACATTCGCTTTGCCAGGATGGTAGCGAATCTCGCAATCATAGTCGTTAAGTAATTCAACCCAACGTCGCTGCCTCATGTTAAGATTTTTCTGGTCGAAGACATGTTGGAGACTTTTGTGGTCTGTGAAAACCACACATTTGGTTCCATAAAGATAGTGTCTCCAAATCTTAAGAGCAAAGACGACTGCGCCCAATTCAAGATCATGGGTGGTATAATTCTTTTCGTGGGACTTGAGCTGTCTAGACGCATAAGCAATAACCTTGCCTCGTTGCATGAGAACACAACCAAGACCTTGGTTTGATGCATCACAATAGACCATGAAGTCATCATTACCATCAGGTGGAGACAGAATAGGAGCTTCACAAAGTTTCTACTTAAGAGTCTCAAATGCTTCCTCTTGTTTTGGTCCCCACTCATAAGGCTTACCCTTGTGAGTTAGGGCAGTGAGAGGAACAACGATCTTAGAGAAGTTGGCAATGAATCGACGATAATAACCGGCTAAACCAAGGAAGGAACGGACTTCAGTTGGAGTTTTAGGAACACTCCAATTTTTGACAGCTTCGATCTTCGCAGGATCAACATGAATTCCGTTCTCATTGATGACGTGTCCTAAAAATTGAACTTCCTTAAGCCAAAATTCACATTTCGAGAACTTGGCATACAGTGGTTCTTTCTTTAGGAGACCCAAGATTGAGTGAAGATGTTGTTCGTGATCGGATTTTGATTTAGAGTAAATCAAAATGTCGTCAATGAAGACGATCACGAATTTGTCAAGGTAGGGTCTACAAACCCGATTCATTAGATCCATAAACACTACGGGAGCGTTGGTCAATCCAAACGGCATGACCATTAATTCGTAATGACCATAACGTGTACGAAAGGCTGTCTTGGGAATGTCTTCTTCGTGAACTCTAAGCTGATGATAACCAAAACGAAGATCAATCTTCGAGAAGTGGGTTGCTCCTTTAAGTTGATCTAAAAGATCGTCAATCCTAGGCAGGGGATAACGATTCTTGATGGTGAGTTTATTAAGCTCACGATAATCGATACACATCCTGAGAGATCCATCTTTCTTCTTGACGAACAATACATGGGCTCCCCATGGAGAAGAACTGGGGCGAATGAAACCTTTATCAGAAAGTTCCTGTAGTTGACTGGCAAGTTCTTGCATCTCAGAGGGTGCAAGACGATAAGGAGCTTTGGCGACTGGATTTGCACCAGGAACAAGATCGATCCTGAATACAACTTGACGAGCAGGAGGCAAACCAGGTAAATCCTCTGGAAAGACTTCAGGATAGTCCCAAATGATTGGAATATCTTGGATACTCTTGTCCTTGTCTTTCTTTTCTATCACGTTAGCCAAGAAAGCCATATACCCCTTTCGTAAGTATTTTTGAGTAGTAGTACAAGACATAAGTTTAAGCTCACCACAAGGCTTCTTACCATAGATCTTCAAAATGTCACCAGATTCAAGAGGAATGCGAATAACTTTCTCAAAGCATAAGATTTTAGTACGATGGGTTGACAACCAATCCATGCCTACTATGAAATCAAAGCTTCCAAGATGCATAGGAATGAGGTTGATAGGGAAAGTATGTTCATCAAGGTTCAACACACAGTTACGAATAACAGAATTGATCGAGATAGATTTCCCATTAGCTACCTCCACCACTAAGGGTTCCTCTAGGTTAGTTTGGGGTAAGTTAAGTAAGGGTTCAAACTTAAGTGACACAAATGACTTATCAGCACCCGAATCAAATAGTATAGAAGCATAGTGGTTATTAACAAGAAACGTACCATTAACCACCTCATTGTTGTCGCGGGCCTGATTAGCATTGAGGTTGTACGCGCGACCACGAGCACCTTGGTTCTGGTTACGGTTCTGTTTGTGGTTACGATTTTGGTTCTGGTTCTGGTTCCCACAATTGGGGCAGGCATTGATATAGTGGTCTAGGCTGCCACACTCGTAACACTGACCACGAGTAGGCCCATTGTTTTGTTGGTTGGGAGCTGGGGCATTTCTGGCTGGGTTATTTTGGGCAATAGGGCCATTAGCAGGAGGAGCTCGACATTTATTCACAAGGTGTCCATACTTTTGACAATTAGTGCAAAAAGGACATGGCACCTGAGCTAGGTGGTGGTACTTGCAAGTGTTGCACAAGGGATGAGGTCCGGTGTATGGCTTCTTATTGGGTGCGGGAGTGGCAACAACTGTAAAGTTTCGGGCCTTGCGTTTCTTGTTAACAGAGAGTTCAGTCTTAATCTCCTTAGCTGGCTCTGGTGTAGCTTTGTTCACATCTTTCTTAGCACCTTTGCGAAACAGAGTACCATTCTTTACGTGGTTGTCAGTTATTGTAGCCGCTAAACATTTGGCTTCCTCTAAGGTGGCAGGATTCCTTCCCCATACCGTGTCCTGAATTTGCATAGGTAAACCACCGATATACTTCTCGATGGCTACTGATAGGGGAGTGACCTTATGAGGCAACAACAGACTGAGCTCATGGAAGCGGGTATTATAAGCATGGTTTTCCCCACTATCCTGAGCAAGGGTGTGGAACTCGTCCTCCAATTTCTTGACCTCGTTACGTGGGCAAAACTCAGCTTTCATTATCTCCTTGACTTGATCCCAGGTCATAGGAAGTGCAACTTCAGCTCCGCGGGTGCGCTTTTCCTCATTCCACCAAGTGAGTGCTCGTTTGTGAAGAACACTCATAGCATAACAGACCTTAAGGTTATCGTGACACTCACTATTTATGAACGTATTCTCGATACCCTCGAACCATTGTAGGAGACCAGTAGCTCCTTCATCCCCGCTAAACTTAGGAGGATTGCAGGTATTAAAGTGTTTGAGGGTGCAGACTGGGTGACCATTCCCGTTCCCATTGTGATTTCCATTGCCATTTCCATTTCCATTGCCGTTCCCATTCATTTGGATGACTTGAGCCAACAAGTTAGGAACCAGAGTTGCGATTTGTTGCGCCATTTGTTGGGAAATGATCGCAGTTAGTTGGGCATCACCTCCATTGTTGTGGTTAGTGTTGTGGTTTTGGTTGTGGTTGTTGCTCCCTTCATCATGATTGTCACCACTGTTAAGGCGAGTGCTGCGACGTGGAGGCATGATCTGTAAGAGACACAATGAAATGAATGAGGTAATATAAGGAATGTAATCATTTATCCATTAATTAAAACGAATAAACGAAAACGTTGACTTATCAAAGATTCTAGATTCTAATAACATAGCGAAGACATGCTTTAGCCTATAAGTGAACACTCATCCCGAGAATTCCCAGGTAGGCATCCGGGTCCCTCGTATGATTGGGATATATGCGCAATGCCAGCCTAGACAGAAGACTCAGAATACAGGCGTTCACCCTTCCAGATTGCACGTGTTTGTTATTAAAATCTAGAACTTCGACGAGATCTCAAGGTGGTTCAGGCTAAACCTGAGGATTTTGTCCTATTAATCTAAAGGTGGATCAGGATTGCAGCAGACGAATAAGAGCAGTCATCTTGTAAAGGCTTAGGGTTGTATAAGGTGTAGGATAGTGGTAAGAATAAGGAAGCAATTAGAGAGGCAAGTACTGTTTTAAATCCCTAAGGTTATAGTCTAGATTATTTTTCTAATAACCTAGTTCCCTATAACCAAGGCTCTGATACCAATCTATAACACCCTAACCGATGGCGAAAACATCGGGATGTCACATATTGATGATCGTTTCAGTAGCACATGGTATATATTGAAATTTTAAATACTTTATTGATAAAATAAATATCCAAATGAAATGATGTCTAAAAATCCCAAAATACATAACATCAAATAAAACAATTAACTTCAAATAACTTCATAGAATCCATCACGCATACTCTAAGCCTCAGCTTCATTGTTACCTGAAACATGTTAATTTTGAAAATATTTTTGGGTCAACAAAAGTTGGTGAGAATTACATAGGTTTTGATAATTGAATAAAACTTGTACAATTCAAGTGTCATGGCAAGTCTAGTCCATACGTGAAAACATACTATCAGGTAAATCGAGTGCATAATCAAACCTTGTGACTAGAATATTGTGGTCCATCCCATACGCTCATGGTTCACTCGATTATGTTATAAATTCGATAACAATCACCCACGCTACCTATGTAGAAGGTACACGTATCCGGGTGGGATTGTCAGTCCAATAGATCTATCATTGTATACCGTCGGCTGATCAATGTTAATGATTATGCTAGAATATTGTGCTTACCCTAGTCATGTTTAAGACATAATGCAACATAGAATAACACATAGACACTTATGATTGAATTGTAGACAGAATGTTGTAACATGTTTCACCCCAAAATAGTGAAATAGAAAAGGGGCTATGTAAAACTCAACTTAGTGTTAAAATGGAGACCCTTGTTATATAAGTAAACGTGGCTCGTGTGTATCCAAATTTCACCTATTTCAAGGTAATAAATAAGTGTTGGGGAAAACTTAATAAGTCTAAGTTTTCTAGTCTAAAATGTGATAGGGTTCCTAATTTGGGGATTAATAATTGATTTATGATTAAATTTGAATAATTTAAATAAATAAAGAAATAATTAATGAAAATGTTTTCTGACCAATATTATCTAAATGTAGTTGAATTATAATGTAATAAATGTGAAAATAATTTTTATAAAATTATTTTCTTAATTAATGAATATTTGTATATAAATACTTATTTGAAAAAAAATAGACTTAATATTTAAAAATATTAAAAATTATAATTTTCATATCAAAAATTTATGTTTCTGATCTAAATGATTAATAATAATTTATGTGAAATTTTGATGTAAAAATAATGAAAAATGAATTTATGATGATTTATTTATGATTAAAATAACAAAAATCAATTAAAAATATTAAATAAATGATTTTTCAGAAATAAAAATCATTTCTGGAATGTTTATTGTTTTATAAGTTTAGGATAATTTTTGTGGAATTTTATAAAATCGTTTTGATATTTTTATAGAATTTTATAATTATAATTGAATAAACTTGTAATATTTATTATATAAAATAAATAAAAGATTTTTGAAAAACTAAAAATTGTATGATAAACTTTTCTATTAGAATATCATAAAATAATTTTTGTAGAATTTAATAAGCATCTTTAGTATTTTAAAACCATTTTTAAAAATAATAGTGAATATATAAGTATAAAGGGTTTTTAAATAAAATGGTTTGTATGTGCTAGGGATCGAACCCGGGCCACTGGCCGGTTCATGGTTTAAATCACAAGCCTAGACCATCTGGTCTAGACCCTGAGAACGAATAATTCTTGGTTGAAATTAATTATATACTTTATATGTTTCACTTATATAAATATTCCGAGAAAAAGAAAATATACACGCGTGAGTGGGACTCGAACCCTGGCCTTCGGCCGGTTCGCGTCTTAACATAAGGGGCCATACCAACTGATCTACTGATCAGTTGGTGATAGATGTTGATCTGTTTGAAATATATAACTGTGTCTGCACATTGATTATCCCCAATTAGTAATCGCATGAACCCTAGGTTTCTTAATAATCAAAATTAACGAACAATAACCCGATTATTCATGGGGTTATTGCTGTCATGGGGTCGATAAACAAAACCCAACAACTAATTTGAACTTACAAACTGATTTCGATGTTGAATTGCCCGGTCAACCGTATAGTCAAACGCGAACCAAATGAAGATTATAATGAGATTTTTAGAAGAAATAGGGAGTAGGGATATGATTTTCGGTGATTAGAGGCTGTAAATGAGGGCTCAATTTATAGTGTACCATACATATGATCGAATTGGAAGGTTTGACTCGAGTTTAAAACAAAAACGCGTGATTTGCACGAATTTGGTAAGTTTTGATTGCTGATAGGCGTGTATAGTACGCGGATTGACCAGACTATCATTCCTTGTTTACCATAACAGAATTAAAACGCAGATTGGTGCTATGATTGGAAGGATTGGATCGTAGTTGACTTTCCTAGTCAACTGTGACTAAGTGAGGGAAGGTTTAAGTTTAATTATGTTAGGATATGATCACCAAGGAAGCGTGTAGCTTAGTTGGTTGAGCAGTGTTGTGGTGTGAGCCGGTTTGGGCGCGGGTTCGAATCCCGGCTCAAACAAATATTTTTTTGACAATTATTTTACCACTAAATTGTTATTATATGATTATAGTATATTTCTAGCAGTCCAAACGTGTCACGAAATATTTTTTAAAAAGGTACGGTAATGAAAAAAAAATGCAACGTTTTATTAATAATGTCTCAAACGTACATGGATTTAATACGAAATGTTACACTCTCCTTCTTTCAATTGTGGAGCTTTTTCATAAAGATCGTCAGTAAGGTTCCTTAAACTCTTATTGTCTTTCTTCACCTGTTTGTTCTCGAGTCTCAAAGAGATGTATCTTCTAATATTTCTCTGTTCATGAGTTAACAACTTCTGATTTTTTTCCTGAAGTTGTTTAATCTTTGCTTCTAATTCTTCTTGACTCTCCTGTGAAGATTTAACAATATCCAACATCTTTTTATCGTTCTTTCTCAATTGTTCAATCTCTTGATGTTGCTGGTTGATAACTTTCATCATTTCTGCAAGCTTCTGGTTAACTTCATTCATCACATCACTCGATACAGTAACCTGTGGTGTTGAAGCCTCAGCAACAGGAGTCTTTTTCTTGGACTTATTCAATACTCTTTCCATAGCAGCATCAAAATCAGTAGAAGTATCAACATTCTTTTCAGCTGCTGATTTCTTCATCTTCTTAGCAATTGGGGATGTCACGGGTGTAGCAGATTTTGAACTCGAAACTTCAGGAATTTTCTTTCCTGCAAGTAAGATCTCAACTTCTTTCGCCCGTCTCTTCTTTGGATTCTCTTTATCATATTTCTTTGACATGGTTTTGTATTTGGGCTTCTTCTGTTTCTCACCCACCATCAGAGATCCACTGAAATCTTGTTCACCAATACCAAGACCCAGATTTATATCGTCCATTACAATCGGACTCTTCTGTCTCTGTTCCTTTAAGGTTTTATTAAGACTTTCAGACTCACCAGCCATAGTGGCCTTGGGCTTGGTTAGCTTTACAGTATCTTCACCCGAATCCCATCTTTCATCTGTTTGAGTCTCCTCAGAATCGGCAGACTCTTCATCAACTAGCATAGTACCTTTTCTCGCTACGCTTTTCTTTCTCCTTGATGTTTTCTTTGGTTGTTCATCTTCAACCTCCTTTTCTTTACCTTTCCCTTTTCCACTCTTAGCACCAACATTAACCACTTCTCTCTTCCTCTTTGCTTCTGGATTGACGTGAAACAAAGGATCATCATTATCTGATTCACTGTTAACATTTCTAGCCTTGTCCTCACCCGGATCTTCATAATCTGGATTAATCAAGTGTCCAAACAGATTCTTGTGAGGTGGTCTTTCGTTCTCAGGAACCCCTTTGTATCCTTTCATCCTGATCAAAGTGTTCAGACTCATATGATCTTGAACTAGAATCTGTGTAAGATCTTTTCTCAGCTTCTTATACTTCTGATCAAAAATCATCTAAAGGAATCTGGGATATAACAAGAACTTCTTGTGCTTCAAACCTTTCAGAGGTTCAAGCATGTGATCCAAGATCATTCCCGACACATTAAACGGCTTGTTCAGCACTAGAGCAACCATCAACGAACTGATGCTCTTCCTCATTACATCATAACCACCACTAACGGATCCAAAAACGTGTAACATCACATGCGCTAGATATTTAAACTGTGGACACAGTTTTCCTTTATGTAAAGCTCCATCTGTGATCGGTCCGTTATACTTCATCCGAAGAAAACATTTCGTTTGTTCAATCCAAGACAAACTTCTAGGATCTATCGGCTCATCCTTCAGTCTCAAAGCTTTCCGAATATCACTCTCAGTAACGATAGCAAGCTATCCCTGAATATTGCTTACTATGGCTGTTTGATTATCCCAATAGTCCATCTTTGCATTCTTCCAGAAGTCCACTTGATGATCTTTATAGATAATAGCTGGTGTAGCTAATGCATCAACGACTCTGCTTCGCTTCAGAAAATCTACAATGCCAGAGAATTCTGTGTGTTTCTTGACATCGTCACGAAATGCACAACAGTTGTGGGCTTCTTCAAACGGCAATTCCTCTTCTGGTTTCTTTCCAGTGGCTTTTCCAGAAGATCCAGCTGGTATATCAGTATTCTGTGGTTCTGCCATTTGAAATTCAGCAAAAACGAAACATGAAAATTCATTAGAAACGGACAAAATTTGCAAAATTGAAATTTGGTTTTTAAAAGTCCACATTCGACCCATCGGGGGTTCGAATGAAGAATATTTGAGGTTCGAATGTGATAAAGAAGGTTCGAATGTGAAAAATCTGTTTAAAATTGTTCATTCGACCTTAAATCCACATTCGACCCTATGAACAAGTCACATTCGACCAGAAAAGCCACATTCGACCCTTCTTGAATGGTCGAACCAGACTGTTCATCTGACCAATTTTCAATACTGCAATTTAGACCATCTTTACATCTAATTTTCATTTGATTAGCATCTATCATGACCGACTAAGCATATTCATCAATCAATTGATTCAATTATTTAGTTTTAGATTGTTTTTACCAAAATCTAGGGTTCTTATCAGTTTAAACAATCAATCATGCAATCTGTGAGGTTATTATCCTAGATTTTGTTATACTCTCCCCCTAAAACAATCAACAACTAAATCCTAAGCATCAATTGTGTCTGTAACATCCTTAAATTGATCCAACAGTCCAGTCTAGGGTTCGGATACAAAAACACACAATCTGCCTTCAATCCTTGATGAATACCTGTAATTATGGTATGAAAATGACCAGAATCGAATGAGGAACAAAGTTATAAGGTCTAGAAATCAAAGGCAACAAGGGTTGGTTATCTTAGATTTTTGAAAAAAAAATTGAATGAAGGGTTCGAATGTGCAGAAGGGTATATATAGGCGCCCACATTCGACCGTTTGATAAGGGCGAATGTGAAACTAAGTCTACATTCGACCCTACTGAAAGGCTCGAAAGTAGAAATAGGGTTCGAATGTACAAAATACACCGGAACACTCACATTCAACCAAATTAAAAAGCTCGAATGTAAGAAAAATTCCACATTCGAACCATCGAAGGGGCGAATGAAGATTGGAATTTTTGAATATTTTACCAAATCTCAAAATCGAATCCTATTCAATCTTTTTCACACATTTTAAGCTTCAAACATACATCATTTCACATTTAAAAGTTACAAAACTCAAATGATTCATCAAGTTTCAGAAAACGACCATCAATCACCATCAGTTATAAAAAATAACACAGAAATGTAAAATCTGTTTGGTTTTTCTGAAATTTATGCTAAAACACACCTAAAATCTTTTTGAGTTTTTGTAAATTTTGAACAAATGTAAAATGCAGAAATGTAAACATAAAGCAGTAAACATTTTGTGATTTCCGGTAAGAGGATCATATCAGTTTTTGAGAAATCTGATCACACCGTTGATCTTTAGTGTTTATTATCATTAAAGACAATGTGTGATCCAGCAACTGCTGATATTGATATCCACGTAAGCTCTCATACAGACTGTTATGCAGTGTTTGATACAATTATCTATAGTATAAACAAAATTGTCTGTGGTTCCCACGCACACAACATACTCCCGTATCAAGGAATAATTTGCACAAAGACTCATTGTAACACGTGATTATGCTTTCGTTATCTGTAATTTACAAGGTTTTGAGGCACAGAGGTGTACAGGTCAGCAAATTAATGCTACAAAGTAACCTGTGCACTCTACCAGGTTGAGGGCTAATATCAATCACGATTTGCATCAATGATTGGATACGATGCATTAGATAATCTTTGATTATCCTCATACATGGAAAGTTTCTCAATTCGGTAACTTTAGGTTTTGTCATTAAAGCTCTTTTATAAAGATACCGTGTCTGATCTAAGTCCGTAAAACCTTACGACAGAAGATCAGATAGGCTATCCCCAGATAACTAAAAACATAACGACCCGAAACCTCCGAATTTTGTACAAAAACCCTATTAAACGAAATTACGGTACTAAGACCATATGCCCATGAGGAGTTCATCCACATATCAATTCGTTTGATATGTATGTATCCAACACGCAGTAATAGGTCTACGAAGCCTACCGGCACTTCACATAGACTCAACACACGGCTTATATAACATTTCAAATCTTTAGCATGTGTCAGATCCCCACTGATGTACTATCATATCCTCTTTTAATCCTGGAAAATCATTTTGGTTTTTTTTAATCTTTATGGCTTTTTGGATTTTTCAATGTTTTTGGCTTTTCTTGAAAATCTAAAAACTCCCCCTAAAATGTAAAACATATTTTTGGATTTTCGATTTTTCAAAAACAGTAAAAACTAAAACTAAAAGTGATAAACCGAGGTGATGATCAGTCTTGTTTCTCTTTTATACCATTAGCTTTTAATAAAATTTCGAATCGATATCTATCGAAAGCTTTGGTAAAAAGATCTACACATTGGTAATCAGTGTGGATTTTGACCATATCAATCAACTCTTTGGCATAACAATCATAAGAAGTTTTGCCAAACTTCTTCACTGTTAACACACGATTCAATGTGTAACAAGCTGCGTAAATGGCTTCATTCCAGAACATTACTGGAAGGTTATAATCCGTAAACATTGTTCTCGCCGTCGCAATTAGAGTCCTGTTTTTCCTTTCTGCGACACCGTTCTGTTTTGCGGGGTATACGGAGCATTGTATTCATGATGAATTCCTTTATCTTCACAAAGAGCATCCATCTGTGCATTTTTGAACTCCGTCCCGTTGTCACTCCGGATTCTTTTGATTTTCAATCCATAAACATTCTCTAAACGAGTGAACAGAACTTTCAGATTGTTAAACGTGTCGCTTTTGTATTGCAAGCACATCACCCACGAGAATCTAGAGTAATCATCAGTAACCACAAGACAGTATAATTCTCCAGCATGATCTTTACGCTTGACAGGTCCGAATAGGTCCATATTCAAACGCTCAAGTGACATATCTACAGAATTCACTTTCTTCAGTTTGTGGGACTGTTTGTGCTGCTTCCCCTTCTTGTAACTCACACACTTGTCATTGAGATGAAAATGTTTGACATTAACGCCTACGACAAGTTCATTCTTCACCAGATGATTCATTTTTCTGAGGTGAATGTGTCCCATCCACCTGTGCAACATAATAGATTCTTTCTCTGTAGCCTTTGACAGGAAACACGTAACTTGACCCTGAGTTGTCATCGCCTTTGACATATCAAGAATGTAGAGATTATTCACTCTCGGTGCTTTCAACATGATCCACTCCTTTGGAATGACAAAGCCGGGTTTGAGGATATAACAAGATTTGTCATCGAAGCGCACAGAAAACTGTTTGTCGCAGATTTGGCTGACACTTAACAGATTATAGTCTATCTGTTTCACATATGAAATCTTCTCAAAACTAACAACTCCATTACTCACACTTCCCTCCATTGTGATATAACCTCCTTTATTTCTAGCGAACACTACATATCCTCCATTGATGTTTCTGATATCGAATAGCAGCGTCAAATCCCCTGTCATGTGACCAGAAGCTCCACTGTCGACAATCCAAATATTGCTAATAGGGCCAACAGGAGCTCCCTTCACATATCAAGAAAATCATTAGTTCTTTCGGGGGACCCAAGCCTGTTTGGTCTTGGGTCTTTGAACATTTGATTTCAAAGATTCATTAACACAAACATTTAAGTTTGACTCGATCTTTTTCTGATCAATCAAATTTTTCTCACTTTGAGATTTTTCATTGACCTTTGAAGTAGAAGCACCTGGAGAACCCACTGGTGACCAAGATTGTTCCGAACATTTTAGAATCCTGATATGAGATTTTGGAGTCTCAGTCGGTTTCTTTGTATCGTTCTTAAATGAAACCTTCTTAGTTACCTTCTCTGATTTAACAGAGGCAAGTCCAACTGATGATTTAACAGTATGTTTTTGTGAAACCTTTTGTCTATCAACAGTTGAGTTCACCACTGGTTTCTTCAATGGGTTTTCCATAGAAATCTGGTTACGACGATCATAAGCAAATTGACGATTATTCCTCTTTTGAAAATAACGACTTTGATTATAAAACGGTGTTGGTTGAGGGACAAAACGTCTTTGAGGATAACAATGATTGTCGACTGGACTTCTATATGGTTTCTTAATCTCAACTTCGTGCCTCTTATGCCTCACGTACGGGCAGTGAGCAAGTAAATTCCCTCTCTCCCCGCACTTAAAACATGCACGGTATTCTTCAAAAACATTCTTAGCATTCGACTTAGCGTAAGATGTGATAGGATATTGGTCATCTACACATCTCCGTCTCAAATTCTCAGGAGCTGGGTCCTTTGAGTAAGTCAGCTCAAGAAAACCATTAACCTTTTCTTTTGGTTTAATGAACTTAGTGACATGAACCTCAGGTTCTTTTGGAGCATCCAGATATATTTTCTTTAAAATTTCTGGAGGTACATCATTGGTCCTCTCATGTTTAGGAAACCAAATATTACTTTCCTGCCAGATTTTCTCAATTTTTGAATAATTGGCAAATTTAATCGGATACTCCTCGTCAGAGATGATCTTATCGGATCCTTCCATCCGATAAAATACTTTGACGGGTTTGTCAACTGATTCATTTTTCTCAACCTTCTTCTCATTGCTGGTAACTGATTGATTCTTTTGATGCACATTAGCCTGAGGATGAGAATACTAAGAAGGTGAAACTGGTTCATTTGTGATAATGTGATTTTCCATAGGAATATCACACTCATTCTCAGGTTTCTCATCTTCAGTGTCTAAATCATCAGTCACTACTGTCACTCCCTCATTATTTAATCCTAAAATTGGTCTAACATCGGAATGTGGATCTTCAACACTAGAAGTGTTAGATTCATTATCCGATGCAGAG
Source organism: Ambrosia trifida (assembly GCA_028751855.1). Classification (NCBI taxonomy): domain Eukaryota; kingdom Viridiplantae; phylum Streptophyta; class Magnoliopsida; order Asterales; family Asteraceae; genus Ambrosia; species Ambrosia trifida. The sequence goes on along the minus strand of CM054126.1, from coordinate 125,595,396 downwards.
TCAGATTTGATTGAACTCTCCGGTGTTATTGAGTATAAATTGTGATTCTCAAATAACACTGGAGATGGAACAACCTTGTAGTTTGCACTACTAGGTTGTGAGGGTTCTTCAATGATGTGTTCAACTACATAAGCAATGTGTTTGTAACTTTCTAGCTTTTTTGTTGACCTTTTCAGCAAAGCATTTGATGGTTGCCATTTCTAGTTTAGTCTCTTCAAGTTCATTGATATAACTGTTTATGGCAAGTTGTTTTAAAGAAAGAGTTTTCTTCAAATCAGAAATGTCCTTTTTATAACCATCAAGCACTTTGTTGAACTCATGTGCTTCTTTGAGATAAGATTGACAGTTGATTCTTGCACTCTCAAGTTGAACCTTGAGTTGCTTGTTTTTCTCTGTCAATATATCACAAGTTCCACAATATTTATCACTATTCCTATCTATAGTGGATTCAGAACTTACCTATTTCAGAGGACCAGTCATAGCCATCAAAGCAAAATGCGCTTTCTTTCCAGCAAAGAACTTCAAGTAGTCAATCCGTGTGAAAGCGTCACCAACTATGCATGACTTTCGAATCTGTTTCAATCTCCGAATCAGAATACGAGGAATCACGCTCATCAGGAACATCAGTGACCGAATCAATGATCATACCCGAAGTCTTCTCAACTTGTGATTCTTCAACAGAAATATCAGTTTCTTCTACCATCTCCTCAATCTTTACTTCAGAAACCTTCTCATTCTCCATAACTTCTTCAACTATCACCGGCTCCTCTAAATCAATCTTCTGAGCAATACAAGCTACATTACCGGAAGTAATCTCCTCAACACCCAGTTGCATCCCAGTCCAGTCAAAACCTTCATCTTTTTGGATCACCAAAGCCTGATTTTGGTTTTCGGTTTGTGTTTGGCTATTTGGTGTGGAAATTGGAATAATGGTTCTAGTTAGGTTATGTGTTGTTTGAGTTTGAGTCTGGTTAGGTATAGTTGTTTGTCTAGCAGAGTTGTTTGGTGAGGTGTTCTGTCGGTTTTGGTAATTGTTTTGTGATTGATAGTTTTTATTGTTTTGGTTTTGATAGGTTACTTGGTTCTGAGATTGACGGTTTTGGTAATTTGAATTGAAAGGATTTCTATTACCTTGTTGAGCTGGCTAGGTGCACTCCCTCTTGAAATGACCTTTACCACCACAATTAAAACATGTAACTTTGGCTTTGTTGAAGTCGTATGTGGTGTTAGGTGATGTTGCTAAATCAATCCTTCCAGTCTTCTGAATAAACTCAGTCGCCCTTCTCATAACACTAGCAAACGCCCACTGAATATCAATAAACTCCATCTCCTCCTTATCAATCTGTGCGTAATCTTCATTAGTCAGACAATTGTTTCCAATCTGACTCGCCACCAATCCATTATAAGATGCAACCATTGCTGAAACCAACGCAATGTGTTGCTGTGCAACTTCAACAGTTACATTATCCATGTTGGAAGTTTCCAACACAATAGGACTTTGGCTAGAAGAAGCTTGTGTCGTGTTAGGAACATAAGGTTGTTGTTGAGATGTGTTGGATGAATAACATGCGGTGGACATTTGAGGTTGTGGTTGTGGTGGAAGGTAAGAATTTGTGGTGTAGTTTGGTGGATAAGTTGATGTTTGTGCAAGATAGTTAATGGGTTGTCTGGGTGGTTCAATAACACTTAACACACAAACTATATGTGGCGCAACATTACCTGCCACACTTGAACTATTCACAGATGTAGATGAAGAAGCATGATACAATTTCGGATTTTGTGGGAATTGTGATCGCCTAGCTTTCCTCTTCTCCTCCAATTCCTTATTCTCTAACTTCTGAATCAGCTCATTAATAGTCCATTATTGAATAGCATCTTTTTCTTTGAGGACCTCAATGTGTTGATTCCAATACGGTGGTAGAGAATCAGCAAACTTATCGACCAATTCAGAATGGGAATCTCAATGTCATAATTTGACAATTCAGTCAAAAGATGGCAATATCGAGGAATCAATTCCTTCAAAGTCTCGTTTCCCACATAACTGAAATTCTCAAATTCTTTTCTCAATTCCTGCATTCTCAACTTTCTGGTTTTCTCGTTACCATCATGACGATTCTTCAACATATCCTAAAGCTGTTTGGAAGTTGTGCAAGATCCAAATTGATGTAGAAGATCAGTGTTGATAGCTTGAGATAGTTGGGAGAACGCCTTCTTCTCCACTGCAAACTTTTTCTTTTCATCCTCAGCTAAAGTTTCCAACGGAATTGGTTCACCTGTGTTCTCCAAAACTGGTGCAACATAACCCTTAGCAATCATCTGCCATGCCTCGGTGCCTTCCAGTCCCATTCCTTCCAAGTGAATCTTGAACTTTTTGTGCCATTGATTGTAATCCACCATCTCCATCAGCTTCGGTGGACGGTTTCCACTACCTGAAGACAAATCATTTATTAGAGTAGAAATAGCATTAGAAGTTTGAGTGTGTACCGCTGCTGCAACTCCCCAATAATCATTCATGGGTTGTTGTGGAGGTTGAGCAACATTCTGTGGAATTGAACTAGTCATCGTGAGGTAATTGATCGGCTGAGATGGTTGTGTATTCGTCTTTTGTGCAGCTACAGCCCAAGGATCCATAGTAACGTCTTATTGCTGTGTAGTGTTAGGCCTTGGTGTTGTTGGAAATCCCCACATATCGTCTACGAAGTCCGAAATGCGAAACACTTAGAAAAATTTTCAATCAACTTCTACGTTCGACCCTTTTTCAAGATTGTGGGTTCGAATGTGGAAATGTTCCTGGTTCGCCCCCTAAAACTGACTCGAATGTAGAATATGAAACAACAAACTCACGTTCGACCCATAAATCCCACGTTCGACCTCCCGTAAGGTCGAATGTACAACAATTGGTCGAATGTACAAAACAACACACACAACCTCTAGGTTCGACCTAAAATGATTCACTTTCGACCTGAAAAAGCTCGGTTCGACCCAAAATACTACATGTTCGACCTTTCTCTCCTAGGTTCGACCCTGTTCATTTGAAAAACGGTTATTCTTTGAAAATCAGTTATTTTGATCCCAATTTTTCAAACGTTGATGAATTTTGATGATGTTTTGCAGGTTTTGCTTCGGAATTGATTTGGAACAAGTTTAATGAAGGGAATTTTTGATTTTATCCGTGAAATCTAGTCTGAATCAATCAATTATCAACAAAACTCATTGTTCATTCAAAACAGAAAATTTTTGATCAAATTTGGGTCCAAATCAGTTCAAAAACTATCAATTCGTAGTTGTATGATCTGTAATGGCTCTGATACCACTTTGTGGGAGGATCGGTTTGACAAAAACAAGTTATTTGATCATACAAGTCTACCAATTTAGGTGCGGAATCCCTAAATCAGTTACGAAATGATAGTTATGTAATCAAAACATGCAATTCACCTTTTAACATCCATTTCATTAATAAACAAGATCAATAAGCCTTACAATATGTGTTTACAATGAAATAATCAAGTTTCAGACTTTCCTAAAACACCTAGAGAGAATACAGGTCGAACTAGATACGAAATGAAAAAAAGTTAACTTGAAAAATAAAATCAAACTATATATAGGCCAGCACATTCGCCCGCCCCCCTAAGGGTCGAATGTGCATGTTCAACCCTTCATATGGTCGAACAAACACAATGTCATTTAATCTCCATGTTCACCTGAATTCTCCATCTTCGACCTTCATAAGACACCTTCGACCTTCCAAATATCCACCTTCGACCCCACGATATAGACAAAACAACTTTAAATGTACAATCCAATAGCACTACTCGCAAAACGTGCATCAACATGTATGTGTTACGTAATTTTAGTAATGAAGTAGTAGTGATTCTGTCTATGTTACGTAATTATGCATATAACGTGACTTCACACGCTTTGCACGTTTTTGTTACTTTTCACAATAACCGCCCCCTATATATATATATATATATATATATATATATGAGAACTCATGTGAGTTGTGAGAACTAGAGAACTCATCTGGACCATTGATCTTAATGATCTAATGGTTGAGATCAAGGGATGAGACTCTTTGTCTTTACATGTTTAATAAGTAATTTTTTAATATAATAAAGTACATTAAAGGGTATTTGGGTAAAACACCATGGGAGAGAAAAAATTAATATACTATCATGTTAATTTTTTATTTCATTATTAAAAGATTCGTGTTTTTTAAACTTTTTTTTTAATTAATTTACTTATTAAAACAAAAAATCAAATTGTGCATTCTGTCGTCTCCCTCTCATTTTTACACCAGTGTTTACTTATATCTATATAAACTAATCATCCATAATTTTTGTATGATTTACACTGGTGTGATTATTTACACTAGTGTTTACTTACATCTATATAAACCAACCATCAATAATTTTGTATGATTTACATTGGTGTAATTATTTACACCATTGTTTACTCACATCTATATAACCAAACGTCTATAATGTTTGTATGATTTACACTGGTGTAATTATTTACACCAATGTTTACTCACATCTATATAACCAAACATCTATAATTTTTGTAATATCAAAAATTACGCTAATGTAAAATAAACCACCAAACATCTATACAGTCGTATTACACTGTTGTAAAATGACTAATACCATGGTCTTCAACAAAAAACCCACCACCTTCATCATTGTCTTCAACAAAAAAACCCACCAATTGAGACCCTCTTAAAAATATGGGTAACAAAAATTAATAAAACTAATCAATAAAAAAAACTTTATCAAACCCATCCAAGATTAATAAACTACAAAAAATCTATAAACAAACACAGAACCGATCTGTATTTTAACAATACCCAAATCATTATTTCAACAAAAATAATTATTTACCTCATTAATAAACTACAAAAACCCAAATCATATAATAAAGTTTTAACAATACCCATATGATAAATTTTGAATCTTTAATAATCCTAATAATAATAATAATGACAATAATAATAATAATAATAATAATGAAGAAACACGAATCCTGGAGTACCGTATAGGCGTTAATCCTAGTAGTGATTCTACTGTATTTTATAAAGAAGAGTGTTTATAAAAGACGTGTAGGTCTAAGGACAAGACCAATGAGTTTAGGAGACTACCGATTAAAAGAGCCGAGCCTCTAAAGGTTAGTATAATAAACAAGGGGTTGAAAAAGATACGAGAGAGTTCGTAGTCTTTTTGAATGAAAGTGTATGTGAATATCAGATACCAACAAAAAGAGAAGGAGCTCATCCTTTTGTAGTACCTTGACCTCACACTTTCTCAGCCCATCCTCTACCCTTGATGGGGCCCGGGCCAGGTAGAGGCGTCTCCAAGTTTTCGGCCCAAGTCCTTAAGCCCAATTGGTGCAAGTGGGTTTTGGTAAAAAAGGAGAAAGTAAAGTGCAAGGGGGGATGTTACCGTCCTGATGATAGTACACACAGCGTCCGCTGAGTGGACACTGGTGGGCGGCGGACACGTGGCGTCCGCCTATTGGTAGACTGAGGGCAATGGGTAATCATCCTCCTTCTTGAAACTCGAGACAAGTTGAGAAAGCCTGGTGTCAGGAAGATATCTTGGCTGGGAGGCTGCCACGTCATCGTCCTTTCTGCATGTCAGACTAGGAGTACTCTATGATTGGAGGGGAACTCTGGCGGGCAGCCTGTTGCGTCAGGAACAGTTGCCTGGGGCAGGGGTGTGTGTAACACCCCAACCGATGGCGGAAACATCGAGGTGTCACGTAAGAATGAGTATACAGTAGCACATGGTAATCAAATTTTAATTGAAATTAATTTAAAGTGCAAATATCCAAAAATGAAAATACATGATGAGTTTTAAGTGGAAATCTAATACATCACAAAAACCAAACAAGCATAAACTTCAGTTTGTCTTCTCATGTTAATACTCTAGTCTTCATGCATCATTATTTCCTGTTGAGTTGTAAAAATGGGGGGGGGGGGGGGGGTCAACTAGAAGTTGGTGAGAATACATAAGCCATGTCAAGCAAATAGTAGAAGTATAAAAGTTTAGCAATTCATATGTCTATCGTAAGTTTAAGTCTACAGGAATAAACATGATATGTTGAATCGACATAATCAAACCTTCGACTAGTTTAGGTCCATCCCGTCATCCACGGTTCACCTTAATAATATGTTGGAACGATAACAATCACCCGCGCTCCCCATAAAAGATGGTCAACGAATCTAGGTGGGATTGTCAATCCAATAGATCTATTATTGAATATCGCCGGCTTGGCCATAGCTAATGATTATGTAATGTTGAAACTCGTTGAAACTGTTGTTGTTGTCTAAATCATGAGGCATTAAAGTTTACAACTAGACATGTATGTAGAATTGCTTAAGTACAATGTTGCAAGTATAAAGAATTGCAATAACATGGTTACGTAAACTCACCTTAGCAAAGTATTAAGTCTCGAGAAAAGTATAAGTGTAGCCCCAAAGATTGCCAAGTATTACCCTATGTATAAGGTAACAAATAAGTCTAAGTCTATCTAGTTTACAAGTAATTTCTAGGGTTTCGATTTGGGGATAAACATTTGTTGGATTAATAAATAAAATGTTTAATAAATAAGAGAAATTTGATAATTAAATAAACAAAAGTCTTTTTGTAAATTTTACATTAAAGATGGTCACAATATAAAGTTTTAAGTATGAAAATAATTTTTATAAAATTATTTTCTTAAAAATAGAATATTAAATCTATTTACTACAAATTGTCAAAATATAACTTTAATATTTAAAAATATTAAATTTACAGAATTATTAATTTAAAAATTGTATTTCTGTTCCAAATAATCAGAAATAATTTATATAAAATTTTGGTACAAAAATATTGAAAAATGAATTTATTATGATTTATTTATGATTTAAAACTAACAGAAATTGATTAAAAATATTAAATAAATGATTTTTCAGAAATAAAAATTATTTCAGAAAAGCTTAATGTTATAAAAACTCAGAATAATTTTTGTGGAAATTTATATAATCGTTTTGATATTTTTATAGAATTTTATAAATAAAATTTAATAAACTTGAATTATTTATTATATATATTAAATAAATAATTTTTGGAAAACTAAAAATTGTATGTTAAACTCTACTACTAGAATAACATAAAATAATTTTTGTAGAATTTATAAAGTTGTTTTAGTATTTTAAAAACTAATTTTAAAATACAAGTAATTATATATAAAGCTTGAATGTTGAAAAAAAAAATACTTTGGTTATGCTGGGATTCGAACCCGCGTGGACCGGCTTAAAGGCACCAGACACAACCACTTGATCTAGATCAGTGGTTGTGTTTGGTTTCCGTTTGTTTTAAATATATGAACATGTTCAGGAAGTGTTCTTCCCCAAATTAAAACTATCGTGCCCTAGCTTTAACAATCACATGATTTACACAACAATAACCCAATTAATCATGGGGTTATTATTGTGTGTATGCCGAAGGATAAAACCCACAAAGAAAAGAATACTTACAATCACGAATTCGTGCAAAACGCTCAATCAAAGCAGAAAGTCAAACACGAACCTAAAAGCTTCGAATGATGAATTTAGAACAGAAATTAGAGGTTGAGAGAGAGATTTCGGCGAGTTTAGCATGTAATGGGAGGTTCAATTTATAGGGAGAAGGTTTGAATCGCTGAATTGGTAAGTTGACTCGTTTAAGATGATGATGCGATTGATTGGCGTGATTTTGGAAACGATTGATGATAATTGATCGTGTATATGACGCGTCTCAGTCAGATAATCATGCAATTATACCAAAATAGGATAAAAAACGCATGTGAATGAGATGATTATGGTAACCCGTTGTCACAGTTGACTTTCTGAGTCAACTGTCATCATGCTGATACACTATATAATTAAAACAGATAGAAGATTAAACACAAATGTCGTGTAGCCCAGATGGTTGAGCTGTTTGATGCTATTGACCCGGCTGAGGGCTCGGGTTCGAATCCCGGCCCCAGCATATAATTTTTCTAATAATAATTCTAATATATATGTATACTATATATATAATATAATATTAGGGGTCCAAATGCGTCACAAATAATTTTTAAAAGACGAAATAATAATGAAACTTGACGTTTTATTCAAATAATCGTAACGTACAAGTATTAAATGCGAAATGTTACAGTGTGAGTCCCAAGGCTGCTCCGAAAGGCATCTTCTAGTCGTGCTGACGAAGCTTCATCTGGCTTGCTTGGGAAGCTTTGAAGCGTACTGGGCCCGCCGACGTAAAACAGGCGGGCGAGCTTGCGTCTGGCGTCGGTTTGACGCCATGTGTATCGCCGATGTAAAACGGGGAGGGCGAGGTTCCGGTTGGCGTCGGTTGGACACCAGGTGTATCGACGATGTAAAACGGGCTGGTGGACGCTGGACGTTCCGCTGACGTAAAACGGGCGGATGGACGCTAGACGATCCGCTGACGTAAAATGGGCGGATGGACGCCAGACGATGCCCGTTTTAGTTGGGCGATGATATGGTATTTATGATGTTTTGGTACCATATCCCTTCAAATAATAATACCATCGAAAACCACCGTCAACCACCGTCTGGACCACACCTCAACCACCATCGAAACCCAGATCCTTCATCGAAAACCATCAACGAAATAAAATTACCATCGAAAACCACCGTTTGGACCACCCCTCAACCACCATCGCAACCCAGATCCTTCATCGAAAACCATCATCAAAAGCCCCCATCCGTCAACCCTCGTCTGGACCACCAAACACCACCATCATTCGACCCACCTCCATCATCGAAAACCCCTAGCCGTCAACCACCATCTGTTTTTTTAGAGAGGGAGGGGGGGGAGAACCAGGTCGTCTGGACCACCATCATCAACCCACCTCCATGATCGAAAACCCTCATCCTGTCAACCACCTTCTGTTTTTTAGAGAGAGAGAGAGAGAGAGAAAACCGGGTGTGTGAGAGAGGTGAGATGTTATTGTTATTATTATTATTATTATTATTATTATTATTATTTAAAAAGGTTACTTGGGGTGGGGTGTTATTATTACTAAAATACCCATAAATAATTGTGTACAAAGACTTTCTTACCCCTAATTAAAAAAAATACAAAAAACTACAAAGATGAAGGTGTGTCACTTGGTGATTGGTCTAGAGGAGTTCTCTAGTTGTCACAACTCACGGGAGTTCTCATTTGATCCAGATCTTATATATATATATATATATATATATATATATATATATATATAGGCTAAACATGAAAAACCCATTTAGATGAAAAAACCCAAATAAACCCATCTAATGGTCTACAATGCTCCACATCACCCACTCCAACATAATATTTTTTATAAGGCCAATGGTATATTAGTCTTTTTATATTTCTCCCATTTGAAAATTTTGAATCTTTCTTTCCCTCCTATATAAACAAGAACACACACACACACACACACACTCTCTCTCTCTCTCTCTCTCTCTCTCTCTCTCTCTCTCTCTCTCTCTCTCTCTCTCTCACACACACACACAGACTCACTAACCCATCAACCTAAAAACAGAGCTCTGTACAATCTTATCAACAAGCATCCAACCACCACCACAAGCTCTGGACGTCCACCACTGACCACCGCTAACCCCCCTCACTTCCACCATCTCCATCAACCTAAAAACATCACTCACAGTATCCTATACATTTCTTCCATTTTTTCCATTATTTGCTGACTTTTAAAAACAGAGCAACTATGAATTATATCTTCATGTGTTTGTTCTTCACCTGCTACTACTACTGCTCCTGTACCTCTAATGGCAGATTCAGGTACCCTTAATTTTTGTATCTATTTACTTAAATGCCACCAAGCTCGGTTTTTTAGGGAAGATTTTGCTTAATTTTGTGTTAATAATTTGGATAATTTGATCAGGGGTTCCAACAAAAAACTCATATCACAAAAGGTTGAGTTCTTGCTGTTTTGTTATTATTATTATTATTATTATTATTATTATTATTATTATTATTATTATTATTATAAAATGTTGGAATGGAAAAGTTACATTTGATTAGCTGTAGGTGATGTTGGAACTTGAAATTAAGTTTTCTTAAGATTTCTGACATATACTACAATTTCTTCAAACTGATGAGTTGAATATTTAGGAAACATCATATTTAGTTTAAGAAACAAGAAAAAGAAACATATTTTTATGAGGATTTTAGCCTTTTTTTTGTGTGGATGTATTGTGAGTTTTTTATTTTATTTTTAAAGTATTGTTTGCTGTTTTGGCTGAAGAATAACGTGGAAGTTGATGAATTTTTTATTTATATGATTTGGCCCTAATTTCGACTCTATAAATGTGTGTGAATTTAAATGTGAAAGTATGTTATGTTGATTTGAAAAAAAAAAAGTTTTGGAAACAGATTTGTAGTGTAATCGATATATGGTTATGTGTAGTGTATATGTGTTACTTTGATTATTGTTTGACGATGGAAGGATTTAGAGTCTAATCTGGGAACTCGAACTGGTGTTGTTTCATATGTAACACTGGTATCTTTTTATGGTATAAGCTTGTTTTTGTTCCTTTTTTAGTTTTTTGTTCATTTTTTACTTTTACTGATGTTGTGAATGTTTATGGTGATTATTTGGCAACACGGATGTTGTTTATAGTGTTTATTATATGCTTATGTTAGGGTTTTTAGTGTTTACTTATAATAATAGTCAATGTTGCAAAAGGCGCTAGGCGGCCCCTAGTCGGCTGACTGGGGAGTTGGGTGTACTCGGAGTACTCAGGGAGTACTCGGACATGGTAAATATAAAGAAAATTAATTATTGGATAATATATATATATATATATATATATATCAAAATAAACATAATTCATGTCAAATACACATGTTTTCTTAAAGATACATGTTTAAAATTCAAAGTTTTCCGAGTACAAGGCCAAGTACACGAGTGGGATGAAGATGACTGATTTTGACCACTGAGTACAGGGCCGAGTTGACCGAGTACAGGGCCTAGTTGGCCGCCGCCGACTAGTTTGGCCGAGTAGGAGAAAGTCTCCTCGGAGGGGTTCCGAGGCCCAAGTAGTCGCCGAGTACAAGGCCGAGTAATCCGACTTTTACAACACTGATAATAATAGTATATTCTGAAGTAATAGAGTGAGAATTTTGCCAAATTGGGAGTTCAAGGTTGGGCAGGTTTGTTTTTTGTTGAACAAAAAGCATATGTTTTTTGTTATAATATGTATAATCTGGGGACTCGGGCTGATGTTGTTTCATATGTAACACTTGTATCTTTTTTTTTAAATATTTTTTAATTTAGTTTTCACAAATCATATTTGTTTACATATTTTCACATGTTACAAAGGTGGATTTTTTGTTTGTTTAGTTTGATGTGAAGGTTATTTTTTAATTTTGAGTTGTTTCATATGTTACAGTTGCATATGTTTGATAAGTTATAACTTAGGACTAAGTTGGGTTGATTCCAGTTTCATATGTTAATGGAAACAAAAGTCATTTTTCCATATGAGTTTTTTTAACATGGATGGAATGAATGTCACCTCTATTTCATATGTTACACATGTTAGGACTAAGTTGAGGTTGATTCCAGTTTGCATATGTTTGATAAGTTCTAAGTTAGGATTAAGTTGGGTTGATTCCAATTACATATGTTAATGGAAACAAAAGTTGTTTTTTCATATGGATTTTCTTAACATGGATGGAATGAATGTTTCATCTGTTTCATATGTTACATTGGAACTAATTTTGCACATGTTACACATCTATACAGTCTTATGACCTTTCCATATGGATTTTTTTTTATAATCTTGACAACTAGGATATATGCTAAACGTTTGAATATTTAAATTGATGAATTTCTTTTCTTTTTAGGTGAAGATATTTTGTTGCGCAATGATGAAGATGATTATTAAGCATGAATCATAGTTTAGATTTTTTTTTTATTACTATAGTTTTTTTAGCACATTTGATTTGTTATGTTCAATGTTGCAAAAGTCGCTAGGCGGCCCCTAGTCGACTGACTGGGGAGTTGGGTGTACTCGGAGTACTCAGGGAGTACTCGGACATGGTAAATATAAAGAAAATTAATTATTGGATATAATATATATATATATATATATATATATATATATATCAAAAAAGCATAATTCATGTCAAATACGCATGTTTTTTAAAGATACATGTTTAAATTCAAAGTTTTCCAAGTACAAGGGCGAGTAGGCCGAGTACAGGGCTGAGTAGGACGAAGATGACTGATTTTGACCACTGAGTACAGGGCCGAGTTGACCGAGTACAAGGCCTAGTTCGCCGCCACCGACTAGTTTGGCCGAGTAGGAGAAAGTCGCCTCGAAGGGGTTCCGAGGTTCAAGTAGTCGCCGAGTACAAGGACGAGTAATCCGACTTTTACAACACTAATAATGTTACCTCTGTTTCATATGTTACTATTATTTGTCATTTGTAGGAAACATTTTTGTGTACATTTAAATGTTTGCTCTGCAATGTTTGTTTATTAATGTATATATTCTATGTGTTTTTTAAACATATGCAACAATATGTCTGATACTTGCTATCAATTTTAACATATGCAACAAGACGTCACATATGAGACCAGAGTCTGTACAATTTTAACGTATGCAACTCTAGTTCTTTAACGTATGCAACAAGATGTCTGACAGACCTGTGAGAGAAAAGATTGAAGAGAGAAAGTAAAAAAGTAGAAGATAGAAGATTGAAGAGAGAAAGTCAAAAAATAGGAAAGAGAAATGTGATAAGACGGAGAGAGAAATGTGAAATATATATTGTCATTTATACCCTTTTTTATCCTTTAGTTTGTACTTTATATAATAAAATAATATCAATTGAATGAGAGCCATTGATCTCTAAGATCAATGGTTAGGATGAAGTTTATTGGGGTTTCTTCAAATTTTTTGAGGTTTCCGTATATATATATATATATATATATATATATATATATATATATATATATATATATATATATATATATATATATAGGGGAAGTATATGTAAGAAACCCTCTTTAGATGAAAAACTCCAAAAACCCAATGCTTGGTTCATATTAAGCCACATCACCCATCATAATATAATATTGAAAGGGCAATATAGACAATTCCACTATCCCCCTTCTCTCTCTACCTATATATATTGTTTTCCCCCTCTCTCTCTCTTCATTTTCATTCAAATTCAAATCTCCTCTCTCTATCCTCTCTCTCTGTCTCTTTCTAAAAATATATACTCTCTCTCTCATGCAAGAATCTTGCATCCTTCAAATCATTCAACCGATCTTTGTTAACCCAATTCAAGATTTCAACGATCTGTGACCTCTACCTTGATAAAGGGATGAGAAAGAGACGCAAGAAAAGGGAAAGATGAAGGGAAGAGAGAGAGAGAGAGAGAGAGAGAGAGAGAGTCGGACAGAGAGAAAGAAACCGGTGGGGATCCGGTGGCTGCTCACGGCGGAGCTCCAGGAGGAGGACGGCGGCGGCATAGGGTTTCAACCAGTTTTTGTAAGATTTATAATCTTTCTCATTTCAGTTCTTATATAACTTGAATCTTGGTGAGTTTTGAATCTGGATTTTTTGGTGTTAATCAAACTTGAATCTTGGTGAGTTTTGAAATATTTGTTTGTAGTTAGGTTTGGGTTTTGTTAGAATAATAATAATAGTAGTTTTGGGGATAGTTTTTGTTCGCATACCAAGTGTTCGATCAAATGCTTGAATGGAAAAAAAAACTTATGTTAACGTTTTTTTTTTTGTTTTTTTTATTTTTTTTATTAACAAAAATGGGCCAAAGTCAGGACAAGATGCGCTGTGAGAGTGGCCGCTTGATGAACTCCCATTCGCTATAAAGGGCTCGGCAGTTTGCTTTTGAGGATGAACCATTGAAGTGACACTGGTGTTTGTTGATGGACTGTTGAGCCTCTCTAGCTTCTGAGTCTCTAGATTTAGGAGGATCTGTTGCAAGTTTTGGATATGGCTTATTGCATCATCCACTATTGTTAGCAATTTTGCCTGAAATACAGTTAGTAATGGCAATAGAGTAACATAACTTTGTAAAAAAAAATAGAACTGGTGATGAAAAATAAGTAATCTGTAAGTGTAAAACATTAAATCTGACAAAATAATCTTTAAATAAAAGTTTAGTAAGTGTTATCTCTCATTTTTTTTATATATTTTTAATTAACACCTGGTTGCAACATTAAATAAAAAGGTTTGCAACGGAGGACATGTCTATTTTTTGCGATCCGAGTCTTGTATGCTCACATACGTTAGTGATGCTAACATATGCTAGTATATGCCCAACTAACAGGTGCTAGGACCCATATGACATACGTTATTTTTAGTAAGACATGTATTTTAGAATATGCTAACACATGCTACTGATGTCTTTTATTATATTATATATTTTCGTGTGCTAGTGTTTTGATTTTAGAATATGCTAACACATGCTATTAATCGTATTTGAGTATTTGTATTAACATAGTTGTAAAATTGAGTATAATATACCTTGGCACTGCATATTTGGTGTTGTTTTATACACATGTTAGTGATGCTAACACATGTATATACCTAACTAACAGGTGTTAGGGTTCATATGACATACGTAGTATATGCATAACTAACGTGTGTTAGGGTTCATATGACATACGTTATTGTGTTAGGGTTCATATGCATAACTAACGTGTGTACGATACACATGAAATTTTGCAGATTTGGTATTTGTTTATACACATGTTAGTGATGCTAACACATGTATATACCTAACTAACAGGTGTTAGGGTTCATATGACATACGTAGTATATGCATAACTAACGTGTGTTAGGGTTCATATGACATACGTTATTTCAGTAAAACATATGTTTTTAGAGTACACTACACATGTTAGTGATGTCTCATTATATGTTTCGGAGAGCCCAACTAACACGTGTTATCTTTTTTTTTGTAGGTGAAGAGATGTTTTGTGTTTAAAGATGAAGATGGGTATCAAGAACGAAGCATAGCTAGATATTTTTTATGTTGTTATAATAGTTTTTTATCATTCACAAATAATTATGTATGTATGAAAACTTTTTTGATACATTTTTAGTATTGAATGTAATGATCGTTTTTATCATTTATTAAATAAATACACAATTTATGTGATCTTTTATTATGTTCTTTTAGTATATGCCTGGTAACACATGTTAGCAATGTCTCACACGAGGTCAGAATTTTGCATCACAACACTAACGTATGTAATTTTTTGTGCTGGAGAAAGTGCCATAAAGTAGGAGAGAGGTGACTTGACAAGTGTCAAATCAACCTTTTTAAACCTAGGATTCAGAAAATTAAATTGGCCCACTTGCTTTAGTAAGATTACCATATTGCCCTTTATCCAATTTTATATTATAGTGGCCCACTTGCTTTTGATTATTATATAGAAATTAATCATGGACCATTGATCAAACTTGATCAATGGCCACAATAGAGTTTCTAAGGTTTTTCATGAAGATGAGGTTTCCTATCTATCCATCCCCTATATATATATATATATATATATATATATATATATATATTATATGGAGAAAACCCTCCTTATTTGGTAAACTCTGGAAACTCTGACTTCCCAACATTTTTTTTTTTTTTTGAAAAAAATAGGGTATGTAATATACATTTTTTTAAGCATTTCGAGCCAAAAAAATCGAAAAAGCGTCGAACGTTTTTTTTTTTAAAAATAAAAAACGTCTTCTGTTTACATATAGTTAACACATTGTTAACACCTGTTATTAGCGCTTAACATGTGTTAGTCAAAATTTTATTTTATTTTTTTTTAAAAAAAAATACTCGGCGCTTTTTTAATTTTTTTGGCCCAAAATGCTTAAAATTATGTATATTACTTGCCCTATTTTTTTCAAAAAAAAAAATATTGGGAAGTCAGAGTTTCCAGAGTTTACCAAATAAGGAGAGTTTTCTCTAGAACCATTCCCTATATATATATATATAGGGGATGGTTCAATAGAAAACTCATTTTATTGAGAGAACTTGAGAACTCTTAATTAAATACAAAAAAATATAATAAAAAAATCATAACTCAAAATTTAAATAAAAAAAATAGAAAACTAGTTTGGAGCTTCTCTTTCCCACGTCATACCCATTCGGAAAAAAATAAAAAAAAATTAAAAAAAACACACCTAAAAAACGCTACTGCACATGTGTAGTATAACCCAAAAGCCTAAACCACCTACCCCCCAACTTACCCCCACCCAAAAACCTAATTCCACCCTACCCACCCCCACCCTCACTAAAAAACCTAAATCGCTTACCCAAAAACCTAAACCACCCATCCACCCCCCACCCAAAAACCTAAACCCACCGCACCCACCGCCTACCAAAAACCTAAGCCCCACCCGTCACAACCAAAAACCTAACCCCCACCAAAAAGCCTAACCCCCTACCCAAAAACCTAAACCCACCCTACCCACCCCCACCCCACCCCCAAAAACCTAAACCTTACAAAGTAAACTAAAAAAAAACTAACCCTAAAAGCTAAACTAAACTCAAAAACTAAACCCTAAAGCTAACCGGACATTTACTACACAGGTGCATTAGAAGTCGCCTATTTTTTATTTTTTTATGTTTTTTTATTTTTTTTCTGAACCGGGATGACGTGGGAAAGAGAAGCTCCGAACCAGATTTTTGGTTTTTGACTTAAATTTTGAGTTATGATTTTTTTTTAATTTAAGTAGGAGTTCTCGAGTTCTCTCCCTAACTATGAGTTCTCAATTGAACCTTCCCCTATATATATAGGGAAGGGTTAGAATGAAAACCTCAAAAAGTTGAAGAAACCCATAGAAATCTCATCCTAACCATTGATCTCTAAGATCAATGGCTCTTGTTTAATCAAACTTATTATATTAATTAATTGTATACTAGTGGACAAAAAATTGGTATAATGGACAAATGACATTTTTCTGAAAAAGCATCTATGACAAGTTGACCTGACACATGTCACATCATCTCTCTCATACTTTTGTGACAATTGTCCTAAATCTGTCAAGACGTCGTGTTACATATGTAACATGTGTAGTGTTGCATATGTAAACATATGTAGTGTTGTATACGTTAAAATTGCACATACTCTAGTCTCATATGTGATGTCTTGTTGCATACGTTAAAACAGATAGAATGTATAAAATCACTTAAAAACTTTACAGAACAAAAACCATTCAAAAGTACACAAGAATGTTTCTTACAAATGCTAAAAACAATCAAAACGGTCATTACAATCAACAAATGCTAAAAAAAACTACCATAAAAAAAAATTTTGTCTACACTTCATTCTTGATAATCATCTTCATCTTTAATTCAACAAATATGTTCACCTGCAAAAAGAAAACAAAATCATCAATTTACATGTAAACCCCCACCCCCCTCGTATTAACATACGCAACTAGTGTTGAAAGTAAACATTGTTTTATCCATTTAGTTATCAAAAATTATCAAACTTAACTTAGGAGGAATGTTATAAAAACTGCATAGATGTGTATCATACGCAACATAGATTCACTACTTTTTTTATAAAAACTGCAACTTAGTTCTGTTACATATGAAACAGACGCAACATAGATTCACTACTTTTTAAAATTCACTACTTTTTTATTCAAAAGCTTAGATGTGTATCATACGCAACATAGATTCACTACTTTTAAAATTCACTACATTTTCATAAAAAAAACTGCAACTTAGATTCACTACTTTTTAAAATTCACTATTTGTATCATACGCAACTGCATAGATGTGTGTCATATGCAACTTAACAAAAATGTGTACCATTGCACACACTCCATATGAATTTACTTTTTAAAATTCACTACTTTTTTTATTCAAAAGCTTAACTCATCATCGACAAAAACGTGTTCTTCAACAACAACAACAAAATAATAATAATAACAATAATAACAACAAACCATTAAAATATATAACAGCCTTCCTTAGTAACATGTTAACTGATATGGTTTGTGAAAATTAGATTAAAAACAATATTTAAGAAAAAAGATACAGTGTTACATATGAAACAACATACTTCAGATTTTAATTCACACACATCTATAGAGTCCAAATTAGGTCCAAATCATATAAATAACAAATTCATCAAATTCCACATTATTCTTCAACCAAAAACGGCCCAAAAAAACTTAAATAATTCTTTACTTTCTGCCTCTGTTTTATCTTTTTACAAAAAAAAAAAAAAAAATAGAAAGCTTCTTGTTTCCATTAACCCTTTATTAATAATTCTTTACTTTTCAAGCATCTGGGATGCAAAATCCTAAACGTATAAATGTTCTGTAATGAAATGTGGTTGCTTTAAGTTCCACATTTTTTGCTACTTTTAACCCATCTCCAAAACAGAAAACAGAGCATACTCTGTTTAACCCTTCTCCAAAACAGAAAACAGAACATACTCTGTTTAACCCATCTCCAAAACAGAAAACAGAGCAAATGGAGAAGCTTTTGACGATGGGAGTAAAGTAACAAAAAAATGACATGAATAAGAAGCTTGAGATTAAAATACTAAATCTGACCTTTATTTGCTTGCTCCTTCCTGCCAATGGAGTAAAGTAACAAAAAAAATGACATGAAGACGGTGGTGGATGATGGTGGATGGAGGATGGGGACGGTGGTGGATGATGGTGGATGGAGGATGGCGACGGTGGTGTATCGACGGAGGAGATGTAGGATGGGGACGGTGGTGGATCGATGGTGGATGGAGGATGGGGATGTTGGTGTCTCTGATGTTAAAACAGAGAAGAGAGAGATGGAGAGAGAAAGTGTGTGTGTGTGTGTGTGTGAAAGAGAGATGGATGTCTTTATATAGGAGGGAGAATAAAAATTTCAAACTATTAAATGGGGGGAAAGATAAAATGACAAGTATGCCATTCAAGACATAGAATAATATATTGCAAATTGGGTGATGTGAAACAATGTGAGCCACTAGATGGGTTTCCATGGGTTTCTTCAAATTTTTGGGTTTTCATTAAATACTTAGCCTATATATATATATATATATATATATATATATATATATATATATATATATATATATATATATATATATATATATATATATAGGGTTCCTATAGGAAAATGGTTTTGTGTAGGAAGTGTTTTCAACCATTGGATTTACAGATGAATGGTGGAGATTAAAAGTTTGGATGTGTTTAAAATTTAATTAATATATTATAGAATTCATGGTATGCTTGTGAATATGTGTTTTAAATGAGGGTATAAATTAGGGCTGGCATAACAGGTTACCTGAACCTGTTAAGACACGAACCTGTTAAGACACGAACACGAAACATGTAAACACGAACACGACACGAAATCTAATCGTGTCATTTTTTTCAAACACGAACACGAACCTGTGTATAACAGGTTAACACGATAAGACACGATAAGACACGACAAGACATGATAAGAAACACGATAAGACCTGTTAAGACACGTACACGATAAGACACGAACACGAAACATGTAAACACGAACACGACACGAAAATAAACAGGTCTTAACGTGTCGACCTGTTATAGACACGAAACCTGTTAAAATCGTGTAGGTTCGTGTCAGGTTATCGTGTTCATGTTCTAAATTGCCAGCCCTAGTATAAATGTCATTTTGTGTTAAACTTCTAGAACATTTTTAATGTTCTCCTTAAATAACCGTCTCTCTCTCTCTCTCTCTCTCTCTCTCTCTCTCTCTCTCTCTCTCTCTCTCTCTCTCTCTCTCTCTCTCTCTCTCTCTCTCTTATAATTATTATTTTCCATAAATCATTTATAAGTAAACATTAATTAATTCTCACAAAACAAAACAAACCCACCTACTGATAATATAAAACACAGTATAATGTTCATATAAAACACTATTTAGAAGCTAAAAGTGTTGTGACTTAAAACATTGACTTTGTAGTTTTTTTGGTGACGTAAAACATAGTTGTAGGTTCAAATAAAACATAGTATATTATTTCATCTAAAAACAAGCTTTGAAAAACATTATGTTTGTTGGTTGTTATACAATACTCCTGAAGTTGTTATATAACACTCCCGATGTTAGCCTGTGATGAAAATAATATATAAAACACTATTGATGTTATTATAAAACACTCCTGATGTTAACCTTTGATGATATCACGAATTTAAGAATTGATGATATGAATGTCTCAAAATGTTTATATTTTGAAATTGAATGACAAAGAATTGGATAATATGTTGAAGATAATTTGCTAAATTAGTGGGATTTTTTAATTTTAAAAATTCATAAAAAGTCTTAAATGCCTTTAATATCAAAAGTTGATCCTATGGCTATTATTCTTTTATACACTTCTTACACAAATCAATTTCTCCGATACCTATCTATATTAAAAATGGTTATTTAAATGATGTTAACATAAATTTTTTTTCCTAAGTAAAACTAGTTTTTCTTCGTGAGCTCCTTATCGACATGCATTACATTTAACTATTTATTGTAACTTCTCTATTTTTAATCATTTTCATCAGCTTCTTTTCATGTCGAGCTAAATTTATAGACTCGAGTTTTTTTAACCGAGAATGAAACATATGGAAAAATAAATAAATGAAAACACCAAGTATAAGAAAAATGTTCCTTAGAGATGGATCATTATTAAGTATTACTCATATTTGAAGCAAATGTTAAAAAGGTCAACCCGAAACACACACGAAATGATTTAATTTTTTAAGTGTGTCTATGATTGATGTTTTTGATGAATTGCAACTTTATCCCTAAATGGGAACTTATTTTCGTATATTACCTTCTTGATGAAAAGTTTTTTGTGACCCTATTATCATAGATTACCTTATTGGTGAAAAGTCATAAGTTTTTGCTTCATTTATTACCCATGTTATTGGTGAGTTCATTATATCACCAACCAAATGTCCAAAGGTGTAGTAAAGGGCATATAGACTTTTGATTATGGGTCACCCCCACCTACTATTTTGCCATATTTCAACATATTCTTTATTAAAATGAACTTTTATGCACCAAGCACATGTTGAAGGTAGGGGTGTTCAAATTCGGATAATCCGAATTTCGGATATCCGAATTTCAGATAATCCGAAATTTCGGATAGTCAATATTGGGATCCGAATCCGAATCCGAAATTCGGTTATCCGAATTTCGGATTATCCAAATTTCGGATTCGGATTCGGATTCGGATCATCCAACGGATGATCCGAAACTTAAAAAATATTTAAAATAATAAAAAAAAGCAAAAAAAGAAACGCTCTTTTTATGTCTAAAACGTGAACCTGTTAAAAAACAAAAATCGAAGTTTGAACAAAAAATATATAAAAAAAAGTTACCGTTTGGTGGACGGGGGGCTGTGGAGGTCGGAGACGAGGTGGACGGGGCTGTTATAGAGAAGGGAAGAGGGAGCGACTGCTATGGATTGGAAGAGTATGGACTTTGGGTTAGAAGGATTAGAGATTTAGGATTGTATATTTTGTTATGTAGTGTATATAATATTATATATTTATATATATATATATATATATATTTTATTATTCGGATTCGGATAATCCGATTATCCGAAAATTTTCAAAATCAGGATCCGAATCCGAATCCGAAATTTCGGATTATCCGATTTTCGGATATCCGAAAATCGGATTATCCAAAATTTCGGATAATTCGGATTCGGATTATCGGATTTTTCGGATTCGGATTCGGATTTTTTTGAACACCCCTAGTTTAAGGGAGGCAAAGATATACTCATACATTATTATAAGAAAAAAAATGTAGATATAATAATCCGGAAACAAGAACAATGTTACTGGGTATATTTATAGTTTAGGGAAAAGCAAAAACTCTTCCTTTGGAAAAAAAGAGTTAGTGTTGAACTATATAATAAAGTTTCAAGTAGGTAAATAAATCCAAACTGAAATTGTAATTAGGCATTTCGCTAAATGTACATCATGTATATTTGTTACACCCACCACTATTGATGTGATATGTATACGTACTTCAAAGTATTATTATAACTTCATAACTAGTAGTTAAAAGTTTTGGAAATAGTATAATTTAACTGTCAAAGGCATTATAGCCCAACGACATCTTGGTGGTGGGATAAGACTTAGGGACTATAAGGTCCTAGGTTCGAATCTCACAAAAGGGGGTTTTCTCATAATTATAAGTTTCCTCCTGAATTGGTGACTTGGTGATTGAATATGATCGCGTGGTATCACTGGTGGCACAATGATACTACAGTTGTCCGTGAGTAATTCCAATTGACCGTTAAAAAAAAAAGAGTATAATTTAACCTTTCCCACACACGCACACGCGCACACACACAACAGTCCATTGAGGTGTTGGTCATATGGGTTTCAAAGTCCAAACCACATGCTACAAATGATTATTCACGTCTTGTTAATAAATAAGGTAATTTTTACCTTATAGAGTTATAGTTTTGTTTGAATGGGGCTGTTAATACACCCTTCGTAGTTATTACGTCACACTCCTTATTCTATCTCTCTATATATGTACTAGCCTAACTACCCATGTGACATACGGGGTTCAAAATTTATAATATAAATCCTAATTCCTAAATCATAAGTTATACGTAAATAGTACCATCCAATTGTGAGTTATATAGTTATATTTAAGTCATTTTTCATTCATTAGACCCGTCCATCCATGGAAACAATACGTAAGAGTGGGAGCTGATAGGTATCAGTCGGCGCAGCGGAATCAAACACATAAACGCACACACAATTATCACGGGATAAATAGAAAATAAACACGACACAAGAATTTTATGTGGTTTGGTCCCAGTGGGGAACCTACGTCCATGGGCTGCAACTAGGTTATTTCATTAAGCTCAAGGCACACAAGATTACAATAAATGACTAAGGTATATATAGAGAACAATTAGGTTAAACAACTTAGGGACCAAGAAAACTAAACCGGGCCTGGCCCATATCTTCTAATGTCAACCTTAAAAGCCCAATAACCAAGGACTTCACAAACCCAACAATCTCCCACTTGAAGGCCTTGCGAGGAACTCCAGCCTTCCAACAAGTAAACAACAACCCAATCATCTAGTACTCAGTAATCTCTAAACACACAGGAACAAAAGTCTTCCAGGTCTAGCTGCCAAAGAACAAACCAAACTCCATACCTGTCCATGTATCCACCTAGCTGCAGCAGCCCTTCTCATCACTAACCTGAAAAGCACATTGAAGCTCCCAACAACTCCAATATGGTCATCAAAGACCCAAACATGGCAAAACCCAACATGGACACATCCTCAATCTCAACCGGCCCCTACTTATGTAACACCCCAACCGATGGCTGAAACATCAAGGTGTCACGTATGAATGATTGTTCAGTAGCTCATGGTAAATAATAAGTTTCAATAATTAATTAAATAAATTACATACATTGTTTTAAAAGAAATTGTACATCAAATGAGAAATACTAAATACACATCTTCAAGCATTAATTCTAATATTCAAGCAAGCTATAACCTGAAACATGTTAAGTTTGAAAATATTTTGGGTCAACATAAGTTGGTGAGAATTACATAGGTTTGAGTATTGAATAAAATTTGTACAATTCGAGTGTCATGGCAAGTCTAGTCCATATGTGACTAGAATATTGTGGTCCATCCCATACGCATATGGTTCACTCGTTTATGCTGTGATAACAATCACCCACGCTACCCATACTAGAGGTAACGTATCCGGGTGGGGTTGTCAGTCCAATAGATCTACCATTGTGTATCGTTGGCTTGTACGGAGTTAATGATTATGCTAGTCTAATTGTGCTTACCATAGTAATGTTTAAGACATAATGCAACATAGAATAACACATAGACACTTATGTTGAATTGCAATTGAATTTATAACATGCTTCACCCCAACATAGTGAAAAAGGGCTATGTAAACTCACCGTTTGTGTCATATCTTGAAATACGTCGAACCACATAGTTTGAATTAGAATATCCCAAAGGATTAACCTAAATGAATAAATAATAATTTGTAAGGAATTGAACTTAGAGTCTAAGTTATCTAGGATTAGGCACTTAGGGTTTTATAGACTAGATTTGGGGATTTTAGGGTTTTTGAGTTAAACCATAATTAGTTTTAAATCATTTAAAGAAAATTTTATAACTCAATTATCTTTTAATAATTACATCAAATTATGAAAACATGTAAAATAATTCAAAGTGTAAATATGAAATAACTTGAATTTAAATAATAGACTTTATGTGATTTAATATGAAATAAAAGTAGAGATTAATAGAATAAGTAAATAATTTAAAATAAATTTAGAAGTTACAACTCCTTTCAAAAGGATAAAAATAGATATTTTATTGGGGGAATTTTGTATACGTTTTGAATTTATACCATCTTTAAAATATCCGTACTATCTATAGGCATAGTGGTGATTTTACTAATTCAAAAATTGGGGAAAATTCGCGATGTTACAACTTACTCAAATCGCCGGCTCCAGAGACTCTAGAGGAAAAAACACTCTCCACTAACAGCAACCTCCTAGGAGAGATTTCATTCGGATCCTTGGTCTTCCAAACCTAACGTCGATTTACAGACTGTGTCAGAACACCTATGTGATCCCACTATTACAAAAATCCCGTCCATGCTCAGACTTCCGAATGCGCTTAAGCGGATTACCTGGAGTCCCAGAGTCCTTTGCTGTAAACTAGACTCGTTTAACTCTCGAATCAGTGAGCCAAGACTTTACTACACGGAAGTCGGTTCTCTTCTTCCGGTTGCGCAGCAATCTGCACACTTTAAAAGTCTTCAACAATAGATTCACTAATGCTTGATTGAAGTAGGTAACAAGAAATGAAGCAAAATAGAATCTCGAACCCAAGAGTCTCACTACCTTCCACTGAGTCCCAATATATCAAACCCCGACACATTCTCAGAAGTAGAATTTCCTATCAATGACATCGACTCTAAAAAATGTCCACACCTCCATGCAGCCCCAACTAGTCAACTACGCCCAGCTCCCACTGTCTCTGTTATCCCAACCCATGCCAAACCGACACTCATGAGTCGAACCTCCACTCGTACTTCCCCAGCGAAAACCTTCACCCGGTACTAGTACAAAGATCCCCTCAAATGTCAAACCACTGATCACCACCGAACAAGAATTAACATCACAGTTCCAGACTAGCTAAAAGACAAATGGTTATAACAGCAGTTGAGCTTTCATGGAAAGCAAGCAGTACCAAGGGTTCTATGACCGTACACATGACCAGTTAACGCAAACCCTAACCGAAAGATTATCCAACTAGCAATAGTTCACATGAGGAGTGGGTTGAGGCAAAGAAGGCAGAATTGGAGGCATTAAAGGACCATGAAACATGGACCTTGACTGAATTACCAAAAGACAAAAAGGCTATTGGTTTAAAGTGGATATACAAGGTGAAGTTAGATGCAAGTGGGGAAGTACATAAGTATAAAGCGAGGTTAGTGGCAAAGGGATATGCTCAAGTGTATGGGATAGATTATGAAGAAAATTTCACACCCGTAGCCCGGTTTGAAACGATACGGGTCATTTTGTCACTCGCAGCACAAAAGGGTTGGAAAGTTTGGCAATTTGATGTTAAGTCAGCGTTTTTGAATGGCCCACTACAAGAGGAAGTGTTTGTAATGCAACCACTTGGGTTTGAGAAGAAAGGACATAAAGATAAGGTGTATAAGCTTCACAAGGCACTATACGGGCTCAAACAGGCTCCGAGGGCCTGGTACGAAAGAATTGATAGTTATCTTCAAAAGAGAGAGTACTATCGAACTTCTAGTGAACCAACAGTGTATGTGAAGAAAGTAAACACATCTAACTAAATTATTGTGTGTTTATATGTTGACGATATTATATATACAAGCTATTCAAGTGAATTAATTTATGAGTTCAAAAGGAATATGATTAGTGAGTTCAACATGTCAGATCTTGGTGAATTACATTGTTTTCTTGGATTAGAGATCAAGCAAGGGGCTGAAGATATTTTTATGTCTCAAAGAAAATATGCTATTGACTTGTTAAAAAGGTTTGGAATGTGGAAGTGTCAGTCAGTTTCAATTCCTATGAAAGTTGGAGAAAAATTAAGAGTTGATAATGGTGAAGTTAAAACTGATGAGTTCAGATTCAGGAGATTGGTACATGGTTTGCTCTACCTGACCCACACACGTCCTGATCTTGCTTTTGTTGTTGGGTTGATTTCTAGGCACATGCAAAGTCCATCTGAAGTTCATTATGGGGCTGCACAGAGGGTACTCAGATACATTGCTGGAACTTTCGATTATGGATTATTCTATGAAAAAAGAAGCCAATATTGTTAGAAGGGTATTGTGAGAGTGACTGGGCTGGGTCATTAGAAGACAGAAAAAGTATACCAACAAATGTATTTGGAATTGGTGCAAGTGTGGTGACATGGAGCTAAAAAAAACAACAAGTTGTGGCATTATCTTCAACGGAGGCAGAGTATATTTCAGCAAATGAAGCTGCTTGTCAAGCAATTTGGATGCGCAAACTGTTGTCTGATCTGGGTCATGAGCAAAGGGAGGCTACAGTAATTCGGTGTGATAACATGTATGCAGCGTTTTTGACTAAGAATTCAGCCATGCATAGTCGAAGCAAGCATATAGATATCAAGTATCATTATATAAGGGGTTTGATTGATTCAGGTCAAGTAAATGTCATGTCATGTTACACAGAAGAGCAGCTAGCTGATATGCTAACAAAACCGCTTGGGGTTGAGCAGTTTAATTATTTTCGAGCAAGGATGGGAGTTGTGAGGATCTGAATTAAGTAGGGGTGTTGAAAGATATAATTCAAATCCTCAAAGTTCATTCATTAGCCGTTTTTACTTTGTGCACGTGGAATAATTACTTAGTCCTCCTGGACCGAGTCTTTAGTTTATATTGAATTAGTTTATCTTGTTTCGTTCAAGTTGTTTAGCTGTTCACGGATGTTTAGGTTTTGTTTCATTCAAGTTGTTTAGATTTTCACGGATGTTTACGTTGTAAGTTTTTGGCTATTTAAAGCCCTCTTGTTTTGTTGAATAATACATCCAGAAAGCATTTCTCAATTATCCATTTCTCAGTTCTTATTTACTTGCATACAATTTCCTTGTTTATATTTTTTTTTTTGAAAGGTGAATTTCTTTTTAATCCTGTAGTCTTTGGGACTTGAACCCAGGACCTCCCACTTCCACAACCTAGGTGTTTTAAAGGCTTTGCCTTTGCCAATGCTCTCTGATCCAGCAGAAACAAAGTATACACTCTCTTTGAGCCAAAATTATTTCAAAAGATGAACTATTTTTTCTAACATTTTGCCCGTCGTGCATATGAGCTTTTCTATTTATGACTAATCTATGTTACCTTATTAAGGAGGAGAGATGGCTAAGATAGTCATTTTACCACCATTTTAAAATGGGAGTTCAAAAGCCTCTTTACAAAACTTTAATTTTTGCTCATTTTCTTCCTTTTATGCCCTTCATTTACAAGCTTTTATGGTAATTGTACATATCTCTAATACACAAATGTGAAGATATAACCTTGGTTCATGAATGAAACACCCAATTCAATATTTCAATTCAATCATGTCAATTGAATGTGGAAAATGAATGTCTTAATTGTCAGCAGTTAAAGCAATGTTCAAATTGACAAATGATCAGTCGTAGTTTAGAAGACAAACCAAATTATAGTTTCTATTTATTTTCAGATTATTGAATCTTTTTCTTTATCAAATATTCGAGTTCAAATTATTCGTCCTTATTGGATGGATTAATGAGTAAAAGCACCCTCAATATTTTATGTTAATTTGAGTTCATACCTTGCCAACCATGCTGTTCCTGCACTCCCATTTCATCTATAGGTACAACATGCATTTCGTTTTTTTTTTTTTTTTTTTTTATTGTTGGCCATTTTTTTTATTTTATACCATCTGATTTGGTGTAATTTTGTATCTCTATCATCTAGGTTTTTTACAACTTTCTGCATTTTTTGTGTGGTGGTGTAGCCTTTGGACAGTGAAACCCCTGTTTTTGTTAAGAACAACCAGAATTATATATATATTTTTTTAGATGTGGTATCATTGATCTCCATAAATACATGTAAGGCCTTTTTGGAATGCCAAGTTAGAGCTATTGATGCGTGTGTGTATGTTGATGTCTAATTGTTCTAATGTTTAGGTGTGATTTGTGATATGTTGAAGACTTTGCGAGAACAATTTGAATTAGTGATGTGGTCAAACAAGGTTAGTACTCAACATGTTTCATATTTCTCACTATATCTTATATGCATTTGGTTGTTGATAAACGGGGGTTACAATTGCTTATATTTTTTTGGACAATTTAGTGTGAATTTTAAATGTAAATAGGAGTTGTAACACATATTTATCAACTTCTCATTTTTCGAGTGGTTTATTTGTTCTATTTACTAAGTTAGATGTTTCAACCTTAATATTAAGTTTTTTTTTTTGTTAAGTTAACTTTGAACGTCGATGCTTCCTTTTATCCTCTGTATATTTTTAGTTGCATTGATAGACTAAGCGTAATGTATTTAGGATTATGCATCACTATGTATTCTCCTCTGCAGGTATGTTTCTACTTTCATACCCCCTCCTATGGTAACCAAGGGTAATAAACATGAAATCCAGGTTAGAGAACTGATGAGACTACGTTGTTACCTTGTTATATTTGTGTGTTTGACTCTTTTATATTTGATTTTAACAAAGTTCTGCTACTGACAGAAAGATGAAGGTAGACCAAAGGAGAAAGCCAAACGGAAGGCTAGAGATATGTCGTTGTGCAAGTAAACTTGTAGATTAACGAGTTAAGAAATCCACATCGCTTCTGGGTACATGTATGAAATGTATTTAACTTACCGTATATTGTTCTTATCTTCCCAAAAGTTTTCGCCTCTGTATTAGTTGCTGAATTAGATTAGCTACTAAAATTGAACAAACTTCTAATTGTTGAGTTTGCATAGATGCTTTGACGCCACTCTATCTCCAATATTCCTTAATGCATTTGGAAATTTATATGTCACATCTTTTGTCTTTTTTCTAATACAAAGGACAAACAGCCAGTCGGTGAACGATTTCTAGTGATGAAACAACTCATGGATACTAAATAATTTATAACTAAATATTAGGTTGTTGCTTCCTACATACTTAATATCACCATAATAAATCGTCCATTAATGCCATACACGCACCACAAACACCAACATCAACTTTAAGGCAACAAAATAAACGTACCCGCAACAACATGCAGGCATTTCCACTAGTATGTAGTAATCTTTCATTGAGAATGAAAGATGAGTGAGAGAGCGAGAGAGAGCGAGAGAGAGAGAGAGGAAAGAGAAGAGGGAGAATGGGAAGAGCCACACCGAAGGAAAAGGTATCCAGCCAAAAACATACACAAACTCCACAACAGTGACTTCACAACCACTTTTTACATCGCAAATCTACTTGGGGATTGTACTTTAGGACTCTTATGGAGAACTTTTCGTAATCATGGGATGATGACTGACGTTTATCTACCAAGAAGGAGGAATAGAGCAGGTAAGTATTGCAAAATTCAAAAAAGACGAAGGCGATAAATCTAAAGGTGACCACACTGTCAAGACTAATGGTAACAATATCAGGGGAGGTACAAAACCCCAAGAAAATGAGAAAAGACCTGTTTTCAATAATAACACTTGGGATAATGCAACTCAGTTCCCTTCGATAGGAAATACTTATGGACGGAGATCATTCCGAATCCCAAACAAAACATTTTCCACTCAACAGTCCCTTGGAAGAGTATCTCTTATTGGTAGAGTGAGAGACGTTAATCGTTTATGCCGTTTGGAAGATTTTATGAAAGTAGCTAGGATGACGGACGTTACGTTAAGATATGTCTCCGGCATGTCTGTGATACTAACTTTTTTGACATCCACCATGGCCGAGGCGTTCGTAACTGAGAAGAAGGCAGAATGGGAACCATGGTTTTACAACTTAGAGGTCTGGAATGGTCAGTCAATTCCTTTCGAAAGAATCGCGTGGCTGAAAATAACTGGCATCCCACTCCAAATATGGGATAAGGAAGTTTTCGACACCATAGCGTCATCTTATGACGAACTTGCTCATGGGTCGGTGGCAAGTAGTAGGGATGGGAACTTTGCTATGGAACAGGTGGCGGTTGCAGTTAAAGACGGAAAATGTATTTGTGACGCGGTGGAGATTGTATGGAAGAATAATAGGTTCAATGTTTGGGTTAATGAAACTGATGAAACCTGGTGCCCGGATTTTGTCAAAAGGCAGTCAGATAGAAGATGGAGATTTGACGATGGTATGGAGCAAAGTGGTTCTCAAGATACAGCGGCCAAGATCTCCCTTGGGTCCTCCTCTAATAATGGCACAAACGATGGTGTTCATGTTAATGAGGCGGAACCGATCTTGGAAAATACCCCGCTAATAAACGTGGAATCGGTAAGTCCGGCGGGTGACAACATGATGAATATGGACGGAAAGGACGTTCCGGTGGACATGCCGATGCCCGATGTAGAGCCGTTGAAGTCCAACGATCATGAGGTAGAGCAAGGGTCGCCTCATCAAGTGGACGTGCATGGAGATATGGGAAATATTAATGAGAATGCTATTTCCAAGGAGAATGTTTCAACTAAGGTGACTACCAATCAGGAGGCCACTGACCAAATGCTGGAAGGTGGTCCCAATGCCTCCTTTGATTTAAACAATAGAAGTGGGCCTCATTATGATGTCAATAAGATAGCCATGGTGGGCTCAGCTAGAAAGCGGGCCAGAATAGACTTTGGGCCCAACGAAGATCTGCTTGATTTGAATACCCCACCATCACATAAGCCCAATCCATCTCCATTTGCGATGACTAGCTCGGGTGTGCACAGTATCCGTAAAAAAACGCATATTATTAGGAGTGAGAATGTCCCCCCTATGCCCCCACATGTTACCCCTGTCAGTTTGTTCTCCAATATCCCATTGCCCTCAACTTTTGATCCTGCTAACCTCCATAACCCAACACCTAACGTTGCCGACGATCAAAATGATACCAATTTCTCTACGTCTCACGCGGAGGCTTCGGACACCGCGGACCTGGGTAACGCTGTCGGCATTAGACTGGATGGTTATGAAAAAGATTTACTTCAGTCAATCAGTGAAGAAGGTGAGTTTTCTGTTATCCAATGAATTTTTTATCATATAATGTTAGGGGAATCGGAGAAGACAACAAGGTCTTTTCTGTGGGTGAAGTAATTAGAAATCAAAACGCGAGTTTTGTCGGTATACAAGAAACCATGATGCAAGATGGCACGAAAATTCAGATTCAAAAATTATGGGGTAGAGGTACTGTAGAATGGGAATGGGTAAATTCGGAAGGTCGTTCGGGCGGTCTATTGTCTTGTTGGGACCCGGGTGTTTTTCAAAGATCGAATGCCATTCGTCTGCGGAATTTGTTGGTGGTCACCGGGACGCTCAAGAAATCCGGGGATAAACTGAACATTGGGAATGTCTATGCTCCACAGGGCGTGAGGCAAAAGAAAGAGTTATGGGACGCAATTACCCAAATCATCTCGGATAATGATGGTTTTTGGGTTTTATTAGGCGATTTCAACGCGGTTCGCACACCGGAGGAACGCTCTAACTGCGAATTTAACCTAAATTGTGCGCAAAATTTCAATGACTTTATCGAAGTTAATGGGTTAAAGGAGTACCAGATGGGTGGTAGAAAATTTACCAGAGTATCCGGTTCGGGTGACAAGTTGAGCAAAATCGATCGTTATCTAGTGTGCGACTCCTTTTTGAACAAATGGCCCGATGCATCGGTCACGGCACTGCCCAGGCTTGTGTCCGATCATAGCCCGGTGCTGCTGTCTACTTGCATCGTTAATTTTGGTGCCATCCCGTTCAGGTTTTTCAACTCCTCCCTTGGAAAACCAGGATTGGATTCAGTTGTGGTTTCGGCATACAACCAACCTGTAGAAAACGGCCCGTATGACCTTATGTTTGCTCGAAAATTGAAGAATGTCAAAGAAAAGATAAAGGGCTGGTTGGCTCTCGAACGAGACAACAGGGGTATTACTAAGAAAAACATCGAAAACAGTTTAATCAACCTTGATGGGCGGTTAGAAAACGGCAGGTTATCCGAAGCTGAATTATCAGAATGGGTTGATAACAAAATGAAATTGGGAGACATTATATCGGAAATTACACAAGACTTGAAACAGAGATCACGGGTTAAATGGTTAATTGACGGTGATGAAAATTCATCATTTTTCCATGGAATGATTAACCATAACGCAGGTTCAAGCCGGCTGAACGGGACGCAAATAAACAATGAATGGGTGACGGATCCTATCCGCATTAAAGACGAGGCTTGGAAGTTCTTCGCTTTTAAGTTTCGGGAACCCAAACCGTCCCGACCATCTTTCGTTTGTCCCTTGATGAAACAATTATCCACTGCTGATGCGAGCCGACTAATTGCTCCATTTTCAGTTTAAGAAGTTAAATCTGCGGTTTGGGATTGTGGCTCTGACAGAGCTCCGGGACCCGATGGATTTTCCTTTGGGTTCGTGAAACATTTCTGGGTTCTTTTGAAAGACGATATCATGAATATGATGGACGCTTTTTTTGAGACAGGCGTGATCAACCGGGGCTGTGCATCATCCTTTTTAGCATTGATCCCAAAAGGTGTGGACCCTATCACTTTCAACGAGTTCCGACCCATTAGCCTCATCGGGGTTATTTCTAAGATCGTCTCCAAGGTACTCGCAAATAGGGTTAAATCAGTCATTGACACCGTGGTTTCTGAAGTACAATCCGGTTTTCTCGCTTCACGGAATATACTCGATGGCCCTCTAATTCTCAATGAAGTGTGTTCTTGGGCCAAGGCGTCGAGAAGGGAAGCGTTTATTCTTAAGGTCGACATGGAAAAAGCATACGACACTATAAATTGGGGGTTCATCCTATCGGTTCTTTCACAAATGGGTTTCCCGTCGAGATGGGGTATGTGGGTTAAAGGCATCCTGGAATCTTCCAGGGCCTCGGTTCTAATAAATGGCTCACCGTCGAGGGAATTTCAATGCTTTCGGGGTGTTCGTCAAGGGGATCCGCTCTCCCCTTTTTTGTTCATTTTGGCTATGGAGGCGCTCACTTGTTTTATAAACCGGGCCAACGAATTGGGTTATATTAGCAGTCTACAATTACCTAATAATGGGCCTTCATTAACTCATCTTATGTATGCGGACGACATTGTTTTTGTCGGCGAATGGGGCGAATCAAGTTTAAGAAATATTGTACGGCTTATGAGATGTTTCTCTTTGATTTCCGGACTCAAGATAAACAACATGAAGACATCTCTCTTTGGTATTGGTATTGATTACGCGGCCATTGTACAAATGGCCGAGGTTCTACATGTTAAACCGGACAAATTTCCTTGCAAATATTTGGGCGTCCCGGTCGGTGTTAATATGAACCAATTAAAATATTGGGATCTTGTGATGGAGATCTTCAAAAATCGTCTTTCAAAGTGGAAAGCGAGACATTTATCTTTCGGCGGACGTGTGGTTTTAATCCGAGCTGTTTTGGACAGCCTACCTTTGTATTTTTTCTCACTTTTTAAAGCCCCAATCGGTGTTATAAACTCGTTGGAAGCTCTTCGACGACGAATTTTTTGGGGTGGGGATGAAGATAAGTCGAAAACCAATTGGATTGCTTGGGAGCGTGTTGTGGGGCCTAACACAAAAGGCGGTCTTGGTTTAGGTTCTTTAAAAACCATGAATGAAAGCCTCCTCGTCAAGTGGTGGTGGCGTTTTAAGAAAGAACCACACGCTTTATGGTGCCGGGTTATTTCTGCCATACATTTTCGCAATAACTCGGCTTCTTATTTACCAATCCGAAGAGGTGTACCTGGTGCGTGGAATGCGATTTGTAAATTCGGCGATATTGTTTTGGAACAAAATCTAAACATTCCGATTTCTATCAAAGGAACTGTGGGTGATGGGGTTCGGATCAGATTCTGGCTCGACTGGTGGACGGCTGATGGACCGTTAAAAGATCTTTTCCCGGCATTGTTCGCCATTGAGGCCTGCAAACCGGTTTCTGTGGCTGTACGGCTCCAAAACTGGAGCTGGAGTCGTGCACCAAGCTATAACGACGAATTGACGGAATTGCAATCGTGCTATGCACTGATTGCTGGTACCTTACTGTCACAAAATCGGGATAAATGGGTTTGGGTTGGGGCTTCTGATGGGTTGTTCTCTGTTGCCATGTGCAGAAATGTATTACAAGCTCACGCGATTCCTTTTTACCCGTTTCAATGGGTTAAAGGGGTTCCAAAGAAAGTTTCCGTGTTCGCATGGAGAGCCGAGCAGAATCGTCTGCCTACAAAGAAAGGTTTATTAAAGAGGAGAATCATTCAAGGGACTGCAGAATGCAAGCTTTGCGGGGAGGCCGAGGAAGACGCCGATCATCTATTAACTTCTTGTTACTTCGCATCCTGGATTTGGCACAAGATTAGTGAGTGGTGTAAAATTCCTCCTATCTACGCCTTCACAGTAAGAGATCTTTTGAAGACGCATAACATTCGTGAAGTTCCGAAGATCAAACAAAAGTGGATACAAATAGTTATACTCGCAGGTTCTTGGTCAATATGGAGAGCTCGTAACGCTGCAATTTTCCAAGGAAAAAGGGTGACTTTGGACGGCATCTTTGGGGAGATACAAGCGATCTCGTTCAGTTGGGTGAATCATAAATGCAAACCGGCTGGATGGACATGGGAGAAGTGGAAAATGTTCAAAGTGCCGGTCACGTGATGTTTATATTGCTTTGAACTTAGCAGGTCCTAAGCAGAGGGTGGAACGGCACCTATAATGTTATGTCTAGTGTCTTATTAGTCGAGTAACATGTATTTGCCGTCGGGTGTAAACTCTTGTACATATTAAGTTGGTGAAATAAAATGGTTGTTTGCTGATAAAAAAAATGTAGTAATCTTTCAAAGAGGGGCTAAAATAACTTTAAAATCTATATGTAATTAAATTATATCGACTTTCAAAGCATTAGCAAACCATTAATATACTAATTTGGTATTCCGTAATCTAATCTTTTTTTTTTCAACTATTACTCCCAAATGATGGAGAAAATTGCTCGAATAGTCCCTGTGGTTTGCTCAGATTTCACCTTTAGTCCCCAACTTTTAAAAATTGCATCTGTAGTCCTTAACTTTTGGTGTTTCTTAACTCGGATATTCCCTGGAGCTAACGGAGGTTAGATTATCCAGTTAAATGGGTGTAAAATTACTAAACTACCCTTACTTTAATAAAAATAAAAAAATAATTAATTAATAAAATATATAGAGACCTCATTTAACCCCTTAGCCAATCATATTTTTTCACACATTCTTAGTGAGACCCACCCACTTCATCTTCCCCAACTCATTATCTCCACAAACCACCACCACCCATCTCCACTTTCACCACAACCACCACCACTGACATCCCAACCACCATAGCCACCACCCATTTCATCTTCCCCACCCAACAGAAGAAGAAGGTTTAGCATCTGTATATTATCAACAATCATGCTTGTTTCTTATAACGATCCTCTGCTCAACAATTCCTCCTGAACAATCTTTTAAAGAAAAGAACCCAAATGTTAAAAGAAATAAATTGGGATTATTATTAATATTAATAAGTAGAAAGATGGGTGTAAAGGGGCCATCTCTATTATTTTGCTACGATTGGAATAAAAGCTTACTTGTTGCCGCTGCTGCTGTTTGAGACAAAAATCTGGAAAAGCAACGATTTTTTGTTGAAATACGAAGAAAAGTAGAGGAGGGGTTTAAATGATAATTGTGGATTACAACTCCCATTATTTTCTTTTGGGTTTCTTTCTCCAACACTGCAGAATGTTGAACATCTGTATATTATCAACAATCATATCACCCTGCAGCTGGGCCGAAACAGAGGAGGGGTTGTTTGAGCTGGAAAGGTGCACGGATATAGAGGGGTTTACCCTCCTCAGACCCAAGTCTTGGATAAAGGTGGAGAAAGCAGGGGCCACTTTGCTTTTGGAGGATCCAAGTCTTACAATGTGGGGGTTAGGCCTGTAAACGAACCGAACGAACACGAACACAGGCGTGTTCGTGTTTGTTCATTTAACTTTAACCGAACACGAACACGAACACGAACACATAATCGAACACATTTTTGTGTTCGTGTTCGTTCATTAAGAAATTTGTCGTGTTCGTGTTCGTTTATGTTCGTTCATTTAAACCTAAACGAACAGTTCATGAACATAAACGAACACAAATGATCAATATAAACGAACACAAATGAACATAAACGAACACAAACAAAAATAAGTTAATAATGATTCATGAACATAAATGAACGTTAGGGTTAGGGTGGAGAGCGGTTGTGAAGTGTGGGGCTGTGAAGTGTGAAGAGCGGCTAATAAGTGATATGTTTAGAATGTTAGGGTTAGGGTTAAGTTTTTAGAACATATGAATTAAGGTTACTTAACAAAAGGAAATAAATAATAAAAATAAAGCTAAGTTTAATTAAACGAACATAAACGAACAAAATAAACGAACATAAACGAACGTTCATGAACATAAATGAACGAACACAACGTGTGTTCATGTTCGTTCGTTTAATTAAACGAACAAAAAATTGTGTTCGTGTTTGTTCATTTATTTAAATAAACGAACATAAACGAACTTCCCGCCGAACAGTTCACGAACAGTTCATGAACGTTCGGTTCGTTTACAGGCCTAGTGGGGGTTGTAGTCACACCAGTTCGTCTTCTAGTTATTTATTTTGTAATTATTTTGCATAATCTGAATAATTATTAAGTTTCTGCTTGTATAGGAAAGCACAAAAGATGTAGAAATAGTGTCCTTCGGTAATTTATTTTGTAATTATTTCCATATAATGGGTGGTGGTGGTGAAAATGGAGGTGGGTGGTGGTGGTTTGTGGAGGTGATGGTTTGGGGAAGATGAAGTGGATGGGTCCCACTAAGAATGGGTGGAGAAACATGATTGGCTAAGGGGTTAAGTGGGGTCTCTATATATTTTATTAATTAATTATTTTTTTTTATTTTTATTAAAGTAAGAGTAGTTTAGTAATTTTACACCCATTTAACTGGATAATCTAACCTCCGTTAACTCCAGGGACTATCCGAGTTAAGAAACACCAAAAGTTAAGGACTACAGATGCAATTTTTAAAAGTTGGGGACTAAAGGTGAAATCTGAGCAAACCACAAGGACTATTCGAGCAATTTTCTCCAAATGATGTAATGTTATAACAAATGTGGCAACCAAATAGACAACAAATAGTGGGGTTCTAAAACAGAGACACAAATACATCTAAATTAACATATATAGATATGTGAAGAAACATGCATTTTAGCATTTTAGCATTTTAGGAAATTAAGTTTATGTGGAGTTTGCTATGAGTTTAAAACCAACAGTTCAGAAACTTCTCAACAATTTAGAGTTCAAAATCACCAATCTCAGTCAACGACAAAATCAAGTTCCTAATTCATAGTTCATAGTGCATGTCACCTTCACAACATGCATACACGGCACAGTATGCGAAACTGCCGAAATGTCATAGCTTAATGCACTAAAATGTAAAAAGCCCATTACTGCATCTCATGTATAGATTATAGAATTAAAAATATACCTTTAGCTCTCATGGTTCATATAGCATCTCTTGCTTTCACTCGCAATCCATAGCGAACAAAATTCTCAGCAACAAAAGCGTCACCCTGCAAATCGTAAACAAAATATCACATGTAACCATAACCCATTAAGACTCTAATGTTTAGCCCCCTTTATTCTATAGAATGGATCAATATTTTATAATTAAACCATGACCTCATTCAAAATAGTTGATTCAAAAAGAATTCAATTAACAGCAATTGCAAAATGTATAAAAAAAACTTAAATCATATTCTAACTTCTAACTTCTAACTTGAACCTAATATTTTCATTATTAGTAAACACTGTCAACAGTTAATTAAATATCATAAAATAAAATGCATTACATGAAAATGAATACATGGGATTAAGAACTGTTTACATATTTTGGTGAGTAATGCTATAAAACATAGTTTTTGTAAATCTGTTATTAAAATTTTTGCACGCGCAAGGGCGTTGCGCGTGTGATTTTAGAAGTATATATAAAAGGATTTTGTGATTAACTAACCTTGCTCACTTCGTTCATCGTCACCGACAAAGGAGGTTGCACAACAGTCGTCGCCGGAAACGGCCACCAACGGCCCTGGAAACGGGTGCATGAAGGCCTTAATCGCAACCCAAGCGTCAACATCAACATCACCAATCATCCAAAGAGGTCATCTAGGGGGGGGGGGGGGGGGCATCAACAATTGTGCATCCTGAACATCATGGTGCAAATTTTTTTAGCAATTCATCATAATGGTAAACAACAAAGCAAAAGAACCTGACATTCAGGGTAATGGCAAATCAAGTATATTCATACAGAATGCTTAGCAACGTTTGTGTCCTGTAAAGCAGCGTCTGAATGATATTATCAGAAGCAGGGTGATAGAACGCCATACTCAGGTAGTTGCATGACATATATCACGCTATGCAAAAACTAATGAAAATTTCAATAATATTTCTAGCTAGGTTGGTTGTTTCTATGGCACAATCCACAAATTTAATCCTCAATTCACATTGAGGCCAGTTTTTAGATCTTTGATCCTTTTCTGGAAAGGAATAATCAAGGGTGAGAGGATGGATATCTTTGAAGGCATCATTTGTAGTATGTTGAATTTCCAACTTTGTCGGTAGAAAAGCACAATCACTACGGATACACCTAGACCAAACACATGATAGGCAATGATAGAAGGTCCCTTTATGTTCCTGCCCGCATGCATCTCACTTGTCTAAAATTTGTTTCAAGATGCGAACTACAGGGTGTTTGTGGCAAGGATGAAGGATGATATTTTTTTGTAGCCTTGTCATAACACAGTTTGCATCAACATTAAAACAACAATGATCACAACGATAAGGCAACTCACCATGCTCATGAAATCTACCACAAACATTACACATCTGATACCAATCGTAGGTGTGGGTGAGATCAACCGTATGACCAACCACACAAATGTCTTCCAATCTTTCTGGAAGCTCCTCACAAAATTTACAAATAGAGAAATCACTAAATTTAAAACAACAGTAGTAATACCTATGATACTAGTTGATTTCTTCCGTACATCGGAAACACAAACATCGAAGGTCTTGTTTGCAATTAAATCAGCATTGTTCTCCTCCTCTTTTTCAGAATCTTCTTCACGTTGCAATTGTTTCGACCATAGGTCTATGAGACTCAGTGGATGTTCGTGATCAAACATTATACTTTTCTTTTCCATTTTACAGTTATAATAAAGTAGTTTGAGAAGAAGAAGAATAAACACAAAAGGAAAAAAAAATCAAACGAGATGATATTAATTGGGAAGATAGTACAATCAAAGATGAAAAGGATTATGCATATGAGTTAGCATTTATAGGCATAAACGATTGTTTCGCAAGTATGAAGCTTTGTGGAATCATAATCATGTAACAAATAAAATGATATTCTTATATTTATTCTCAAGTTTTGTAATGATATTCATAATTAAAAGCTGGTATTATATGGTTGTGGATTATAAACAGATTTTACAAGTTTGATTAACATCGTTTAGTACTTTAATACTTTCACAATATATTGTACTTTGTATGTATATAAAAATATGTAGGATAGATTGGTAATTTTATTACATTTAGTATAGTAATGTCAGCATAATTATATGATGTTTTGGACTATTATAAACGGATTGTGGTTAAATTCAACCGTGAATTATTTATCATCATTTTTCGGTAAATCATATAACCAATTTCAATTTTATTAACTACTTGACATGAGGACATCTACCTTATAATGATATCGATCTGACAAACTCATGTATGTAGTGACAGGAACGTGAACTTTTAAATAGGGTGCCGAAAGTTTTAAAGAAAAAAAAAGGAGGTGGGGGATTGGTTCGGAGTCAATACATTTAACTTTTCCAGTAAAATATACACTACAAAACTGAAAAACCGCGAGGCCGAGGCCCAACCTTTATACTGAAACAACACTAATACTCAATAAACCTTCTTTTTCAGCAAACAATCCAAATATTTAATAAACACAAGCATATCTAGCAAATAAAAATATAAATGTTTAACCTTTATCCGAGGCTTTGGAAAACACCAAATCAAAAGAAGTAATCATCAAAGAGACCAAATCCAACCATCTACTAGCAATAATGAACTCCTGAGCCTCTAAACACAAGGTAATCAATTATTGTTCACCTACCTAACCAAATTCAAACACAAACTCAGAACAAACATGTTCGGAACAGTGGATAACAATTAAAATTAAATATTATTATTATTATACCTCGGGACCGGCTTCAGCCCAGGACATGTCGGCGTTGAAACGAACATCAGAGAGGATGGGATCCTCTACTGACGTAGGCACAATCGTCGTCATGTTGGGTGTGTGGTGAAGAGAAACTGAAAAATGGAAGAAGAGTACGATGAACCGTCGTCTGACATAGACACAACCGTAGGCACAACAACAAAAAACTATTAAGAACCAAAAACAATAAAAAG
This sequence comes from Ambrosia trifida, assembly GCA_028751855.1. Lineage (NCBI taxonomy): Eukaryota > Viridiplantae > Streptophyta > Magnoliopsida > Asterales > Asteraceae > Ambrosia > Ambrosia trifida. The sequence goes on along the minus strand of CM054126.1, from coordinate 125,554,663 downwards.
ATAAAAACTGTAAATAATATTTATACCCACATGAAGATATATGCAGAAAACCTGTATTTACTCTGAACCGATCCCCACCTCCTTTTTTTTTCTTTAAAACTTTTGGCACCCTATTTAAAATTCACGTTCCTGTCTCTACATACATGAGTTTGTCAGTTTGATATCCTAATAAGGTAGATGTCCTCATGTCAAGTAGTTAATAAAATTGAAATGGGTTATATGATTTACCGAAAAATGATGATAAATAATTCACAATTGAATTTAACCACAATCCGTTTATAATAGTCCAAAACATCATATAATTATGTTGATATTACTATACTAAATGTAATAAAATTAACAATCTATCCTACATATTTTTATATACATACAAAGTATAATATATTGTGAAAGTATTAAAGTACTAAACGATGTTAATCAAACTTGTAAAATGTGTATATAATCCACAACCATATAATACCAACTTTTAATTATGAATATCATTACAAAACTTGAGAATAAATATAAGAATATCATTTTATTTGTTACATGATTATGATTCCACAAAGCTGCATACTTGCGAAACAATCGTCTATGCCAATAAATGCTAACTCATATGTATAATCCTTTTCGTCTTTGATTTTACTATCTTCCCAATTATTATCATCTCGTTTGATTTTCTTTTTCCTTTTGTTTTTATTCTTCTTCTCAAACAACTTTATTATTATTGTAAAATGGAAAAAGAAAAGTATAATGTTTGATCATGAACATCCACTAAGTCTCATAGACCTGTGGTCGGGACAATTGCAACGTGAAGAAGATTCTGAAGAAGAGGAGGAGAACAATGATGCTTTAATTGAAAATTAAGACTTTCGATGTTTGTGTTTTCGATAGAAGGAAGAAATCAACTGGTATCATAAGTATTACTACTCTTGTTGTCAATGTAGCGGTTTCTCTATTCATAAATTTTGTGAGGAGCTTCTAGAAAGATTGGAAGACATTTGTGTGGTTGGTCATACGATTGATCTCACCCACACCTACGATTGGTATTGGACGTGTACTGTTTGTGGTAGATTTCATGAGCATGGAAAGTTGTCTTATCGTTGTGATCATTGTTGTTTTAATGTTGATGCAAACTGTGTTACGACAAGGCTGCAAAAAAAATATCATCTATCATCCTAGCCACAAACACCCTCTAGTTCGCATCTTGAAACAAATTTTAGACAAGTGTGATGCATGCGGGCAGAAACATAAAGGGACCTTCTATCATTGCCTATCATGTGTTTGGTCTAGGTGTATCAATAGTGATTGTGCTTTTCTACCGAAAAAGTTGGATATTCAACATACTACAAATGATGCCTTCACCCATATCCATCCTCTCATACTTGACTATTCCTTTCTATAAAAGGATCAAAGATCTAAAAACTGGCCACAATGTAGGGATTGTGTTGTAGATTTTCATGAAAAGAATCTAGGTGTATCAATAGTGATTGTGCTTTTCTACCGAAAATGTTGGAAATTCAACATACTACAAATGATGCCTTCACCCATATCCATCCTCTCATCCTTGATTATTCCTTTCTATAAAAGGATCAAAGATCTAATAACTGGCCACAATGTAGGGTTTGTGTTTTATATTTTCATGAAAAGAGTCTTGGATATATAAATGTGAGAAATAGAGATACTATATCCTACATTGTGGCCAGTTTTTAGATCTTTGATCTTTTTCTGGAAAGGAATAATCAAGGGTGAGAGGATGCATATTGGTGAAGGCATCATTTGTAGTATGTTGAATTTCCAACTTTGTCGGTAGAAAAGAACAATTACTACGGATACACCTAGACAAAACACAAGATAGGCAATAATAGAAGGTCCCTTAATGTTCCTACCCGCATGCATCAAACTTGTCTAAAATTTGTTTCAAGATGCGAACTAGAGGGTGTTTGTGGCTAGGATAAAGGATGATATTTTTTTGTAGCCTTGTCATAACACAGTTTGCATCAAGATTAAAACAACAATGATCACAACTATAAGACAACTCACCATGCACATGAAATCTACCACAAACATTACACATCCGATACCAATCATAGGTGTGGGTGAGATCAATCGTATGACCAACCACACAAATGTCTTCCAATCTTTCTGGAAGCTCCTCAGAAAATTTATGAATAGAGAAATCACTACATTTACAGCAAGAGTAGTAATACCTATGATACTAGTTGATTTCTTCCTTACATCGGAAACACAAACATCAAAAGTCTTGTTTTGCAATTAAATCAACATTGTTCTCTTCCTCTTCTTCAGAATCTTCTTCACATTGCAATTGTTCTGACCATAGGTCTATGAGACTCAGTGGATGTTCGTGATCAAACATTATACTTTTCTATTCCATTTTACAGTAATAATAAAGTAGTATAAGAAGAAGAATAAACACAAAAGGAAAAACAAAATCAAACGAGATGATAATAATTAGGAAGATAGTACAATCAAAGATGAAAAGGATTATACATATGAGTTAGCATTTATAGGCATAGACGATTGTTTCGCAAGTAAGAAGCTTTGTGGAATCATAATCATGCAACAAATAAAATGATATTCTTATATTTATTCTCAAGTTTTGTAATGATATTCATAACTAAAAGCTGGTATTATATGGTTGTGGATTATATACACATTTTACAAGTTTGATTAACATCATTTAGTTATTTAATACTTTCACAATATATTGTACTTTGTATGTATATAAAAATATGTAGGATAGATTGGTAATTTTATTACATTTAGTATAGTAATATGAGCATAATTATATGATGTTTTGGACTATTATAAACGGATTGTGGTTAAATTCAATCGTGAATTATTTATCATCATTTTTCGGTAAGTCATATAACCCATTTCAATTTCTTATCTACTTGACATGAGGACATCTACCTTATAATGATATCGATCTGACAAACTCATGTATGTAGTGACAGGAACGTGAACTTTTAAATAGGGTGCTGAAAGTTTTAAAGAAAAAAAAGGAGGTGGGGGATTGGTTCGGAGTCAATACATATAAATTTTCCAGTAAAATATACACTACAAAACTAAAAAAACCGCGAGGCCGAGGCCCAACGTTTATACTGAAACAACACTAATACTCAATAAACCTTCTTTATCAGCAAACAATCCAAATATTTAATAAACACAAGCATATCTAACAAATAAAAATATAAATGTTTAACCTTTATCTAATGCTTTGGAAAACACCAAATCAGAAGAAGTAATCATCAAAGACCAAATCCAACCATCTACCGGCAATAATGAACTCCTGAGCCTCTAAACACAAGCTAATATTCAAACACAAACTCAGAACAAACAAGTTCGGAACAGTTGATAACATTTAAAATTGAATATTATTATTATTATACCTCGGTACCCGGCTTCAGCCCAGGACATGTTGAAAACGAACATCAAAGAGGATGGGATCCTCTTCTGACGTAGGCACAACCGTCGTCATGGTGGTGGTGTGGTGAAGAGAAACTGAAAAATGGAAGAAGAGTACGGTGAACCGTCGTCTGACGTAGACACAACCGTAGGCACAACAACAAAAAACTATTAAGAACCAAAAACAATAAAAAGATAAAAACTGTGAATAATATTTATACCCACATGAAGATATATGCTGAAAACCTGTATTGACTCCGAACCAATCCCCCGCCTCCTTTTTTTCCTTAAAACTTTTGGCACCCTATTTAAAAGTTCATGTTCCCGTCACTACATACATGAGTTTGTCAAATCGATATCATAATAATGTAGATGTCCTCATGTCAAGTAGTTAATGAAATGGAAATGGGTTATGTGATTTACAGAAAAAGGATCATAAATAATTCACAATTGAATTTAAGCTGATTGTGGTTAAATTCAATCGTGAATTATTTATCATCATTTTTTGGTAAATCATATAACCCATTTCAATTTCATTAACTACTTGACATGAGGACATCTACCTTATAATGATATCGATCTGACAAACTCATGTATGTAGTGACAGGAACGTGAACTTTTAAATAGGGTGCTGAAAGTTTTAAAGAAAAAAACGGAGGTGGGGGATTGGTTCGAAGTCAATACATATAAAGTTTCTAGTAAAATATACACTACAAAACTAAAAAACTGTGAGGCCGAGGCCCAACCTTAACTAATATTCGTCCGCTACATGTACGTTCTTACGTATTTTATTATTTATAATTTTATAATTACATCAATAAAAATATTAAATACTTAAATTTAAGTATTAAACTCACACAAATTCCTATAAGTATAGCTAAAGAAAGGTATTTTTGAAAGGATAAATAAGTATGACTGAAGTCATTAATTATTCCAGTCCAAACATATCTATTACATTTGTATATGAAAAAAAAAAAGTTATAATTATTTGAGATTGTTTTATATACTAACCTTTTCATTTGATTTTAGTTAGTTAGAAAAATTTCCCTGTTATTTTCTCTAGAGAGACGTTTATTATAAGTGATAACGCAACTAAGAACAAACCCGAAAAAATACGCCTAAGAGGATATTGATAAGTTTTTTACATTGATCAAAAACTGTATAAACGAATATTGGTACATTGACCGATGTTGTTTAGACGGTATAATTACCAAAACGATACTCACTATAGCTTACTACAAAAAAATGTTTGTGGCGAATACAACATTTTCTAACGAATTTACACCACCACCTAGAGAAAACCATAAAAACAAATACGGTAGTGTTACTCAAATGACATCGGTTTAATAGATCCAATGCCGATTTAGAGCATTCATAATGGAGCCATCATCACTATCATAAATTTAACTAATACATTCATCTGTAAAAATTGATTCATTTATAAAGAACCTCACTTTCAATTCCCCATATATATATATATATATATATATATATATATATATATATATATATACACATATACACACACATTCATAATGAATTAAATAATAACCACTCAAGTTTTGTGTTATATGGCGGTCCCTTGGGCGCCGTCTATGCCACTTTCGCAACAACTAGGATGTGAATATTGTAATGGATAGGCCGCGAGCGGGGGCTTGAAAGAGATCACGGGCATGGGTGCGAGTTTATTAAGTTTTTTTTAATGATTACTTATATAAAGCAATCATTGTAAACCAGTTGTTGCTTTTAATTAACGCAACAATTATCTGATTCTAATTTTTAATCGTAAACTTTAATTACTTATACAATAACTTTTAATGATTACTTAAAACAATAGATGACACCATCAAAGAAAGCGTGACATTTAATCAAAGAAACCATGGCGTTGCTTTTAATTAACGCAACAATTATCTGATTCTAATTTTTAATCGTAAACTTTAATTACTTATACAATAACTTTTAAACTAAAGTCACCGTGTATTCTCGTTTGACAATTATTTGGGTTTTGCTAATGACCGAGTTAGTCACGAATGAGATGATGCATATTCCATTAATTTGATTTTATATATGTTAGTCAAATTTTTATGTACTATTTTTAGTATAAGATAAAAAGTTATTTAATTGTTTTATTAAGTCAACGATCACAATAAACAAGTCTAAATGAACACATGCAATTTCAAAAACATAGTTTAAAATCTCCAAATACAGCGGAAGCTTATTCTCAAAACATAATCCAAAAGTAAACCAATTTATTCAATGTTTGAAAACCATGCAATCCTAACTAGACGCCGTGCAGACGCGTGCGCCCTAGTTCCATAGTGCTACCTTAACGACCTGAGAAAACATGTAAGAGTTTACGTCAGCACAAAATGCTGGTGAGTTTACAGGTTTTGTAATCAAAGTACCAAGTTCAACCTGTCCATACTATAACAATTTGCAAACCAAGGTACGCTAGCTAGGCGTATGTTTTATTACTACAACGATTGGAAAACCATTACTAACTCGTAAACCAGATGTCGTGCCCGAATAGTAACCCTGTTCCTGTTTGAGACAATATGCACTCGCCCGGCCCTCCAAGCCGACGAGCGGGGTTGGTCATTCCCAATAGATCTATTCACATTTCCCCGTTGTGCTAACCCGCACATTCATGGTTTCCCCCGGGACTTCCAAAGATCGTATAGTAAACCATAGAAACCCATAGTATGACAGTTGTTACCAAAACATAAGTTTAACACATGTTTTCTCCCCCAAAAAGTGAAACCAGTTAAAAGAGGGGCCGTAAACTCACCTTAGGTTGCGTTACTTCGAAACACGAATAATATCAGCAAGCTATGCTAGCCCCGTAAAGCGGCGACCTAACATATGACAGTTACAAGTACTTAGACTAATAACCCGTAGGTTAGTTAGTCCCTAGATGTCCAGACCATAACCAAGTTCATTTGAAAACACCGTGACTGTTAAATTAACCCAATGTACAAGACTCGACATCCCATTGGTGACCCGAGACTTCCCGTGTTATACTTGCACTCACAAACATACAATCATGCAATACACACTTAACATACGTTAAAGTCCAACAAGTTATAGCACGTAGTTCAAGTATCACATAAATAAGTCCGAACACATGTTACCAAGTTATTAGATATGTTACGGGGTTCCTAGCATGTTCCTAGGTGTCAAATCGGGTCCCGAAACGCTATATTACACTTACAGCAGCAGTACAGACGATTAGGAAAAGTCAACTAGTGATTACGTGGGTCAACAGGCATTTAGGAATGCTAATCACCTATACTATAGGCGATTAGGGCTATATGGTATACAAATTTGGAGTTTATAGGCGATTACGTCGTAAAGCATGCAATTCAGGGCTTAACTAGCATTTAGGATCGTAAATGCATGAAGTAAAGGGGAATAGGCTCCTATTCGCCTATACTATAGGCGATTAGGGCTCTCCATCAGGCGAATAGCCTCCTAATCGCCTATAGTATAGGGGATTAGGGTTCCTATTCGCCTATAGCACAGCTGTTCCGGTTTTTCGCGCGTTTAATGCTCCAAATCAAATCCAGAACGTGTGTAAACATCAATTATCAATCAAACAACCATATTAAACATATTTCAATCAAAATCCTTCGTTTAATCTCGTTCTATCAGCCCTGCATGCAACCATGTAACCCAAACACAACACACATAGCATGAAACATCACATTAACATGCATAACCGTAACCCTAATAAACAATTACTCAGATTTCATCAACATGCTATCATTATTAATTTGTAACTACCTTAATATTATGTTATCAATCCATCTTGAATCATAAAAACCCTATCTTTCAATCATAAACACACATACAACACGCATAACAGTTAGAATCCAATTAATAACGATTATTAACAAATTTCAGAAGACACATTCGTTTATAAACAGGTCTGGACCATTAGGGATTTAATAAAAACGTTATTAAAGATTGCATGAATGAAAACCACACCTTAGATTTGTAATAGATTGATGTAATAGGCTTGAAATCTTGTGTTTTGATCCAAAATCGTGTTCCAGAGGTTGTGTGGGTGTTGGGGCGAGTTGTGGGATGACTAGGGTTATTAATATGAAGTTTATGAGGTCAAGTATTGTATTTATAGGCGTTTTTAGTTGTCCAGCACGTTATAGGCGATTACGCAGCAGCATCAGGCGAATAGGATTGCTAATCGCCCTCACTATAGGCGATTAGCCTTCTATTCGCCCCAATGGAGGTCCTATTCGCCCCCTATAGGCGATTAGGACTCCCTATTCTCCTATAGGGGTTGGTTCCGTGTATTTTGCGCGTTAAACCCCGTTTTAACATATGTTAACACATTTTCACATACCGACAAGTCACATAATGATTGTAAACACATAATACTTGCAAACAAACATATTCACACTCGTTCACCAATTCCCGGGACTCGAGACTTGTATGTTCCCTATATTCTGACGATTCTACGAATCGTCACCCTTTGTACACTTGGTTAAGGACCGACATCTAATGAGCCTCTAGACTAACATCTAATGATCCTTTATACCAAACTAACAGTTCCCGAACCGTAACACGACTCAACTAACCCAGTTAAGTATAATATACGCGTGACTCGCTAAGGTAGACTTTAATCTAGACAACGTTGTTAATCAGAATTTGCCGGGTGTCACATCATCCCCACGTTAAAAGAATTTTCGTCCTGAAAATTGCACAAGTACCAAAAGGAATAACAAAAGGAACAGACAAAAGATAGAAACCAAGAGAGAGATTTACCCGAGTTGTCACATCATCCCCACGTTAAAAAGGAATCTCGCCCCGAGATTCATTCAGCAGCAGTGGTAACATATCTCGATTCGAACGCTTCCTTAGGAAAGAGATGAGGATACTTAGACTTCATCTGATCCTCCCGTTCCCAAGTGTACTCTGGTCCCCGGTTCGAGTTCCAGCGAACCTTAACAATACGAATCTTACTATGACGTAGGCTACGAATCTTGTAGTCAAGGATCTCAACAGGTTCCTCCACAATCCGAAGACGATCATCCACCTTGATCTCTTCCAGTGGAACAATAAGAGACTCGTCAGCCAGGCACATCTTTAAGTTGGACACATGGAAGACGTTATGTACGTTGCCGAGCTCCGTCGGTAAATCAAGACGATATGCCACCGGTCCAATCCGTTCCAGAATTGTAAATGGACCGACATACCGAGGGTTGAGTTTGCCACGCTTCCCAAAGCGTATGACGCCCTTCCATGGTGAAACTTTCAAAAGTACCTTGTCATCAACTTGGAATTCCAATGGCTTGCGACGCTGATCAGCATAACTCTTTTGCCGATCCCGTGCCGCTGCCAACCGGTTACGAATCTGTACGATCTTTTCCGAAGTTTCGTACACTAGCTCAGGCCCAGTGAGTTGACTCTCACCCACCTCAGCCCAACAAAGAGGAGACCGGCATTTCCGCCCATACAGTGCCTCGAACGGAGCTGCCTTGATGCTCGTGTGGTAACTGTTGTTGTAAGAGAATTCTACTAACGGTAGGTGAGCTTCCCAACCTTTGCCAAAATCGATCACACATGCCCGCAGCATGTCTTCTAAGGTTTGAATCGTGCGTTCACTCTGACCGTCAGTCTGTGGGTGATAAGCTGTACTCATGTCCAGCTGGGTACCCAAAGCTTTGTGCAAAGACTTCCAGAAGTGAGAAGTAAAATGGGAATCACGATCCGAAATAATAGAAACCAGCACCCCGTGCTTAGAAACAACTTCCTTCAGATAAAGACGAGCCAAACGATCCATGGTGTCGGTCTCCTTAATAGCGAGAAAATGGGCTGATTTCGTCAACCGATCAACAATCACCCATATCTTATCATTCCCGCTGGGTGACTTAGGTAGTTGTGTAACAAAATCCATTGTAATCCGTTCCCACTTCCACTCTGGAATTTCAGGTTGTTGCAAGAGACCCGACGGTTTCTGGTATTCCACCTTGACCTTAGCACAGGTCAAGCATTTGCTCACGTATGAGGCTATATCCGACCTCATGCTTGGCCACCAGTAAAGCACCTTCAGATCTTGGTGCATCTTATCTGAACCAGGATGAATAGAATACCGGGACTTGTGAGCCTCATCTAGGACAAGCTCCCGAAGTCCCCCGAATAAAGGAACCCATATGCGTTCTGCGAAGTAGTGCAGGCCATCAGGCCTTTGCTCGAGGTGTTTGTCGGCACCGTGCATAGTCTCAGCTTTAAGGTTTTCTTCCTTCAAAGCTTCTAACTAGGCAGAACGGAGTTGGTCAGGTAGAGAGGAATGAATGGTGAGTTGCAACGCCCGAACGCGACGAGGTTTAATTGATTCCTTCCTGCTCAAGGCGTCTGCTACTACATTCGCCTTGCCATGATGGTACTTAATGGCGCAATCATAGTCATTCAGGAGTTCAATCCATCGACGCTGTCGTATGTTCAAATGTTGTTGGTCGAAAATATGTTGAAGACTCTTGTGATCGGTGTAGATGGTGCATTTGGTACCGTACAAGTAATGTCTCCAAATTTTCAACGCGAAAACCACTGCACCCAACTCCAAGTCATGGGTGGTGTAGTTCTTTTCGTGCACCTTGAGTTGATGAGAAGCGTACGCAATCACTTTCTCGCGTTGCATCAACACGCAACCGAGACCATGAGTAGAAGCATCACAGTAAACAACAAAATCATCAGGGCCTTCAGGCAAGGACAAAATAGGTGCAGAACAAAGTTTAGACTTCAGTTCTTGAAATGCCGACTCTTGTGGTTCACCCCAGTCGAATTTTCTATCCTTCTGAGTAAGAGTGGTGAGGGGTTGAGCGATCTTCGAGAACCCCTTAATGAAACGACGATAGTAGCCCGCAAGGCCTAGAAATTGCCGCACCTCAGTTGGCGTCTTTGGTGCTCCCCAGTCCTTGATCGCTTCAATCTTAGCTGGATCGACATGAATTCCTAGTTCATTAACCACATGTCCTAGGAACTGAACTTCGCGTAACCAAAAGTCACACTTTGAGAACTTAGCGTAAAGTTGTTCCCGTCGCAAAAGTTCCAAAACCAAACGCAGGTGTTCCTCGTGTTCGGTCTTGTTCTTGGAGTAAATCAGGATGTCATCAATAAACACGATAACGAACTTGTCAAGATATGGTTTGCAAACGCGGTTCATCAAATCCATGAAAACCGCCGGTGCGTTCGTGAGACCGAAAGGCATGACCAAGAATTCAAAATGGCCATAACGTGTACGAAAGGCAGTCTTTGCAACATCAGCTTCCCTTACGCGCAACTGGTGATAACCAGACCTCAAATCAATCTTAGAGTAGTAACTAGAACCCTGGAGTTGGTCGAATAGATCGTCAATACGTGGAAGAGGATAACGGTTCTTGATGGTCAATTTGTTCAATTCTCTATAATCTACACACAATCGAAAACTTCCATCCTTCTTCTTAACGAACAGAATCGGGGCTCCCCAAGGGGAAGAACTTTGTCTAATGAAACCCTTGTCCAAGAGTTCCTGTAATTGACTGGACAATTCCTGCATCTCGGGAGGTGCAAGACGGTAGGGGGCCCGAGCAATAGGAGCAGCCCCTGGTACAAGATCAATACCGAACTCAACCTGACGATGGGGAGGAAGACCAGATAAATCATCGGGAAATACATCAGGAAACTCGCGTACAACAGGAATATCGTCGATCTTCTTCTCATCGGTAGAGGAAACAGATAAAAGTGCCAAAACGGCCGAATAACCCTTTCGAAGATACTTAAGGGCTTTCATGCTGGAGATGAGATTTAGCGGAACACCGCCCTTGATACCGTACACAGAAAGGAATTCTCCATCAGGGAGAGGAATCCGAATAATCTTGTCGTAACAAACGATCTCCGCGCGATACAAGGACAACCAATCCATGCCTACCACAACGTCAAAACTACCCAAAGGTACCGGCATAAGGTCGATGGGAAACGACAAACCCGACAACTCTAGTTGACACTCCCGAAGGACACAAGTGGCTTCAATCTTTTTACCGTCAGCCAACTCAATTATATACTTAGCCCCTAATGGTACGGGTACTACATCTAGCAGTCGACTAACTTCCATAGATATAAAACTTTTATCGGCACCGGAATCAAATAAAACACTAACAGAGCGATTATTGAGAAGGAACGTACCGGTAACTGTGTCAGGATCCTGTCTAGCCTCAACGGCTCCAATGACGAAGGCACGTGCATTCCTGTCGCCGCCCCCGTTGTTCCCGTTACCGTTGTTCCCGCCCTGCTTCAGTTTCGGGCAATCCTTCTTGTAATGCCCAGTCTCCCCACAGTTGTAACAACCTTGCCTTCCCGTAGTTCCTTGAGTAGTAGGGGCCGAGTTAGTAGTTGGGGCCTGGGTCGATGGAAGTGTCGCCCGACAGTCTTTAGCAAAATGCCCCAGTCGCTGACAGCGATGACAACGATTACGGTCGCAGTCCCCCTGATGATGACGTCCACACTTGTTGCATTTAGGTAATTTCCCCGCATAACCACCCTGTTTGTTACCAGAAGAAGAAGAACCCCCGCTATCAAACCTCTTACCCTGTTGTGCTGGCACAGATCCTTTCCCTTCATTATCCCATTTACGCTTGTTATTCTCCGGGGCCTTGACAGTCGAACCCTTAGCAGGCAAAATACCCTCATTCACCTTCAAGTTTGTCATCCTGTGAGCCGATCGGACCACCTCTGAATATGTAGGATGATTTCCCGCAGCCACCAACCCTGCGATCTCTGGTACTAGCCCCGAGATATAGTGTTCGATCCTCCGGTATTCTGGCACATGCAGATCAGGACACAGCACTGCCAACTCATTACGCCTTACCGTATACTTTTCAATCTCGGACCCAGTCATCTTGAGGTTCCACACCTCGTGCTCCAACTTCTGAACTTCTTCCCTTGGACAGTACTCTCGCTTCAGCAGTTGAACAAAATTTTCCCAAGGCATAGCATACGCCTCCCCTATACCCATATTCTGGGTGATGTTATTCCACCAGGTCAAAGCAACATCCTGGAATAACGCAGCAGCATACTTGACTCGATCCTCTGGGAGACAATTACACATCAGAAACACTGACTCCACCTTTTTCAGCCACCTGAGCAAGCTCACCGCACCCTCAGTGCCAGAGAATTCCTGGGGCTTACAGTCCCGGAACATCTTGTAGGTACACATGGGTGGGGGTGGGTTAACAGGACCACCTGAAATGAAACGCATGAGAAACCACGAAGAATGTAAACAAGGTTCACTAATGAGGCAAAAGTGGATAAATCAACTTACCACCACCATGGTGCCCTAACTGAAAGGCAGCTTGCAGTAAGTTGTTCAGATCTTCCTGTGATAGGTTTACACCTCCACGACCACCACCACCGCGACCACCACCGCGCCCACCATTGCGGCCACCTCCACGTCCTCCTCGTACTCCAGACATGATTCTGACAGAAAGAACGAGAAGATTTAGTTTCGCAGCTAATGGTAACCACTAGCATTTACAAGATCAAAGCTAGATCCAGCTCAGGACTATCCATTCAAACCCAGAGCTCACTAGGGCTTTCATGCATTTCGGTTTATGATTTTGTGTGCACCCAAAATGATAAACCGCTCTACATGGTCCTCCAAGTGTTCTCCTAGTTCAAAGTTCAAATCACCGAACATAGACTCTTAGCTATACACCGTAATGCTACGGTAGTTTATGGCAAGTGTTTCTATTGGAGTATAAAAGGGAGATGTCCGAGCCTTTGACAAATCTCAAGAGTACACGATTTACCCCAATATACCACACTGCCTAGAAGGCAAGTGACCCGACATAAAATAGAACGGATGATGTAACATAGGAAGGTCAGATGATTTAGAGACACCCCGACAAGCCCATACGTAATCCACCATAATGTTTAGTACTAAGTGATCGTCTAGTGTGTGCGACTCGGCTATAGACTAGACTCTACATGCAGTCCTAGTTCACTATAACCATTGGCATTGATACCAATCTGTCACACCCTCAAAATCCACTTGCGGAGTTTTACCGCGAGGCGCATGACAAACCAGGATCCAAGTCAACGATCACAATAAACAAGTCTAAATGAACACATGCAATTTCAAAAACATAGTTTAAAATCTCCAAATAAAGCGGAAGCTTATTCTCAAAACATAATCCAAAAGTAAACCAATTTATTCAATGTTTGAAAACCATGCAATCCTAACTAGACGCCGTGCAGACGCGTGCGCCCTAGTTCCATAGTGCTACCTTAACGACCTGAGAAAACATGTAAGAGTTTACGTCAGCACAAAATGCTGGTGAGTTTACAGGTTTTGTAATCAAAGTACCAAGTTCAACCTGTCCATACTATAACAATTTGCAAACCAAGGTACGCTAGCTAGGCGTATGTTTTATTCTACGAATCGTCACCCTTTGTACACTTGGTTAAGGACCGACATCTAATGAGCCTCTAGACTAACATCTAATGATCCTTTATACCAAACTAACAGTTCCCGAACCGTAACACGACTCAGCTAACCCAGTTAAGTATAATATACGCGTGACTCGCTAAGGTAGACTTTAATCTAGACAACGTTGTTAATCAGAATTTGCCGGGTGTCACAATTTTTGCCCATTCAGAACCCATTATATAGTAGTATTGATATATGGTACCGATACCAATGTTGCTCAAATTGCATCAGCTCAGTAGATCCAATGCCGATTTAGAGCATTCATATTGGAGTCATCATCACTATCATAAATTTAACTAATACATTCATCTGTAAAAATTTAATCATTTATAAAGAACCTCACTTTCGATTCCCTATATATATATATATATACATATATATATATATACACACACATTCATAATGAATTAAATAATATCTTTTTAAAATCACAACCACTTAAGTTATGTGTTATATGGCCCTCCCTTGGGGCGTCGTCTATGCCACTTTCACAACAATTGGGACACGAATAATGTAATGGGTAGGCCGCGAGGCGGGGGTTTGAAAGGGATTGCGCGCATGGATGTGAGTTTAGTAAGTTTTTTTTAATGATTAATTATATAAAGCAATCACTGTAAACCAGCTCAGCATACCACACTAAAGCTACAATAAAACCCTCCTATAACACAGCTTAGACCATATGTTGTGGTTCAACTAAAAATGGCTAGTTAGAGTGTCACGTCACTACCACGAAGCAATGAGCTTTGACTAACTAATCCTTTAACAAACGCGTTAACACAAAATATTAAAGAAAAAAATAATTTCTTGTGTATGCATGTGATTGGTTGAGGGTAGTTGACCCCACCTCTCCTCTTGGCTCCCACTCTAACAATGGTGGCATGGTGTCTGGTGTTTATATTGGGTGAGGTGGCATGAGAGCCATCCCACAACAACTAAACTCAGTGGTGTGAAGGGTGATAAAAAATGAGGTGGCCATGTGGCAACACTTTTTCCCAACAAAGCGTTAACGAGCCCCCCCATAACACATCGTCTCAAAATAATAGATATAAGACGAATAGTTTACCTCTAAATATGTGGGTAGTTTTTCACGTAATTTTGGGTAGGTGGTATGGGATGTGGACTCCTATGTATGAGTTAAAATAAATAAAATCTCACATTTTACCTATAATTTGGGTAAGGGGATACAGGAGAGACATTTTATTCTGAGAGCTCTTAGAGAGATGATGTAGATTTCATTTTATAACTATCTCACATTTTATTTCCACTTTCAAATCTAGACACTTGTCCACTAAATCTACACATTTGTTCATCAGCAAACTACTCAACTTCATGAAAAAAGATATTCAAATACATTTCCTTCACACTATGATAGCTAAGCTACAAGGGCTTACGTACACATAGCATTACATATGTAGGGAAGCTTAACCCTAGATAGTTGCGTATTTTTTCGACTTACTAGTTTTTTTAACGTGTTTAAAAATCAACTTGTAAAATCATGCTTTTAAATTCGGTGACCAACCTGTAATTTTCCTAAACCACATAAACAAAAACTCCGTACATTAGTTTAGGCATTCGAATAAAGACATATAACAAGGCAGGTACAAATTACGAGTTTGTCACGTTTGAATCTGCAATCCCTCAAACTCACTCGACTAAATCAAAAAGTGATTCTTCACTTGTAACATCAATTTGTTTCTTTTACCTTTTTCTCTTATACTTTGCCCATATCTATATCTATCTATACATATAATAAACAAAAGCCATTTGGCACTCCCATAATTCACCTTCAATTATCTATCCTCCCACAATGTGCCACATGGCACAAGGTTAGAATTTATAAAATTTTCTTATTTTTTTAAATAAAAAATTATTCTCAATTAATGTTGGTCAAGAAGAATCATTTAGTAATATTAATGTAACATTTGCAATTTCAACAACAATTTAGCTATAACTTTACGAACCAAATTCCTAGCAACGTGTACTGAACACTTACTAAGTTACTTTTATTATTTAATGATATAACAACCACAATAATAATAATAATAATAATAATAATAATAACATGTGTTTAAAGTTAAAAGTTTAGTTTGTTCTTTAGTGGTAGTTTAAGGGGTATTGTGAAACTTTGAATTTAACAATTACCTACACTTTCCTCGTAACTTCTCTGCATTCAAAAATTGAAACCTATCGACTTCGTAACTGTCGAATTCAATAAAAAATCAATGATTCACAATTATGATTCGAATTAGTAACCATTAATCGATATTATGGTATTTATAAGCTAAGCAAGGATCGCAAGTTCAACACCCACCTACCCTCCCTCGCAAAGTATTCTTAACATCCTTCTCGCCAGTCGGAATTTCCAGATGTCGCCGCCGGTAGCGACACCAACCATTCACCGTTACTGTCGTCCTTCAACCAGCTGCGCCACCTTTGTCGTTGTAACCATTCGCCGCACTAAGTCCCGTGGTCACCAACAACACTACGTCTTCCTCTTACTTCACCAATCAAAAATCCAAAAATTATATGTTAAACCAAATAAAGTAACATAATAATACAAAAAAAGTTAGAACAAAAGTGATTTACTAAAACAAAATACTACTAAACATTAAAAAAATGCAAAAAAATCTTTGTGATAAAAATGTATAAATTGATAGGCTCTGCTATAATACTCCATAAAATTAATTAAAAAAAACATTTTTATACTTTTTTAGAATAAAAAACAGGTAGGTAGAGTAGGCTTTTTGACCATTTCATTACATCACACTTATTTTTTTGTCTTCTACCCAACCCATTTTCTTGAAGAAACATGAACCAGCTTTTGGCTAAAAAAAAAAAAAAAAAACCCTCAAAACTACTTCACCGAAAAAAAAACTTTGATGTGGCTTCACTCTTTTTCTCTTTGCTTCAACTATTAAACATGAGGTGAAACTTTGACAAGGGTGTTTGTTACACGTTCATAGGCTAGCATAGCAGTGGTTCTGGGTTAGACGTACGGTGGGCACATGCCCACCCTCCCAAAGCACTGAATCTGCCCCTGCCACCGGTGGATTTTAATAAGAGAGGCACAACAAAATTCTTCTTCACTCTATCAAGGATCACTTTCAACTCAAGAAGTTTCCACCAACTAACACTACGTCTTCCTCTTACTTCACCGATCAAAAATTCAAAAATTATATGTTAAACCAAATAAAGTAACATAATAATACAAAAAAAGTTAGAACAAAAGTGATTTACTAAAACAAAATACTACTAAACATTAAAAAAAGGCAAAAAAAAAACCTTTGTGGTAAAAATGTATAAATTGATAGACTCTGATATAATACTCTATAAAATTAATTAAAAAAGAACATTTTTATACTCTTTTAGAATAAAAAACAGGTAGGTAGAGTAGGCTTTTTGACCATTTCATTACATCACACTTATTTTTTTGTCTTCTACCCAACACATCTTCTTGAAGAAACATGAACCAGCTTTTGGCTGAAAAAAAAAAAAACTCAAAACTACTTCACCGGAAAAAAACTTTGATGTGGCTTCACTCTTTTTCTCTTTGCTTCAACTATTAAACATGAGGTGAAACTTTGACAAGGGTGTTTGTTACACGTTCGTAGGCTAGCATAACAATGGTTCCAGGTTAGACGTACGGTGGGCACATGCCCACCCTCCCAAAGCACTGAATCCGCCCCTGGTCATGGTGAATATCAATCTCGATTAACAAACATCTATCTTCGATCGATCGCGCTATGTACCGACGTTGCTGCCTCGCAATCTTTAATTTGCTATATCCTACTCGGCGAGTGAGGTATTAACTTCGAACCTACCTATTCTAGAATGCTTAAAGAGCTTAGACATGGTTGATGTCAAAAACGATTTGGTTCCGGTGACTAAACACCTACGTGTATATAATAGTAATGACTTAATACACACTAGTTTTTACGATGCTCTTGTTCTCTTGAGTTTCCCCTGGTAAAAAAATTTTTGTCATACATTTATCAACACATTAGCTGAAATGATTTGTTTGTTCGGTCCACATTAAGAAGTTTTAAAAATAATTTATCAAGGTCAATGTTAATTGATTAAATTGTTTTCTACAAATGATCGCATGTCATTACTAATTGGTATATGTAAGGATCAAGTGGATATATACACATATATATGTAAATCGAGTTTTTAAACATAAACATATTCATGTTGTTCTTTATCAACTAAAGTATAAGCATGTATGAGTATGCATGTGAAAAATTATAAAATGAACAAATGAAATGGTGGTTGTGCTTTCACTCAATTCGTCTATCCAAGTTAAGAAGATTTTTAGTCTTGTCGGATTAATTTATTATCTGTGACTTAACATGATAAAAAATTTAATTGTGATGCATATCACATAGCTATTATTATAACCTTGTGGTATCAAGGTGTTGAATAGCCTTTCCAAATGAAAAAAGGGTTCAAATTCCATAGGTGACAAAACAAAAATAATCAATTAGCTTAGTACAAAAAGTCTATCGCCGGAAACCTATTGGTCAACATATCACGCGATATAATTTAATGTGCATATAAATAAAATATAGGTTCTCGTACAGATTGAGAACGACTTTCTTGTGTTGCCTTATTAAACCCAATATATAAGCATAATTCTTTGATTCTTCTCAATTTTTTACAACTTCGTCGTCACAATTAAGGTGAGTATATCTTTCCCCTTTTTACTGTTTTACTATTTTGGGGTGACTCATGTACCTACTATCAAGTTTCTATTTCCTTTTACTAAAATAGCAATTCTTATGTATGTTTGCTTGTGTCATTTAGTGTATCTATGACTTGTCAAATCATTAACCGTTGCGGCCTAGCATTTCAATAAATAGATCTATGGTATATACCCTTGTGACTCTGTTGAGAGTCCTTGTCATTACTATGTATTGTATTAATACTAGCGCATACTATATATATTTCCTTTCCTTTCACAGGGTTGATTTGACCCGGATACCACTTATTACATTTTGCAAAATAACACATGAATTGCTAACTTTTCTTTACTATATGTATCAAACGGGTATGCTCACCAATACATTTTTGTATTGACCAAATTATTTTCGTACATGTTTCAGGTTCTTATGAGATCACTTCTAAGCTTTTGGAGCTTAGACTTAGATTGAGATTTACTGTATTTTAGTTTAGATTGCTAGTTTCAATTGTTGTATTTCTTTCAATGTAATAAACTATTCTATTTAATGTATTAAAATTTACATTTCTACTCCATGAGCTATTGAACAATCGTCACTACGTGACACCTCGATGTTTCCGCCGTCGGTTGGGGTGTTACAATTAACTTTCCTAAACCGTTCTCAATCATACACAACAACCGATTATTATCATCTCTTTCAAACACTAAACCAATCAAACCATCAAAGCCATCTCCTTCGTCTCATCTCCTTCAAGGTATCGGCGCTTCTATTCTTCTGTAACATTATCCTTCTTCATCTATCACGTTCCTCTGTTTTTGTTTTCGTTTTTTCTGATATGATTATATCTTAATCTTTCATGGCCGATTAATGTTTTTCTGTTTTTATTTTAACTGAGTTTAATGATTTAGGTTTTAAATCTTGATTTATTGTGTATTATTGTTTAGGTTTTAATAATTTTTCAGTTTTAGGGTTCATGTTTTTCTTTCTTTTTCATACTGATTTGAATACTTTAGGTTTCAATCTTGATGTATTGTGTATTATTCTTTATGTTTAATAAGTTTTCAGTTTTAGGGTTCAATGATTTCATACATAATTCTCCATCGTCTCATCTCCTTCTTCTTCAAGGTATCATCTTCAAGGTATCATCTTTTGTAAGGACAAAAAGGATTGAAGAAACCTCTTTTGCTAACCTTAGTCTAATTCCTATTTCTGCCAAAATATGCTAAGGGAAGAACTACTGAAGAAAGAAGAAGAAATTGCTGAAGAAGGATTCAACAAGTACTGAAGAGTAAAGATCAAAAGTTCTGAAGTCAAACAAGACAAGTCAACTGAAGAACTACTGAAGACAAACTACTCATCAGCAGTTGTAACAGAATCTTTCCACCGCCCTTATGTTTCAGTAGTTTAGTATTATAACATTACTTTATCTTTTTGTACAAGTTCCAAGACTACAGCATGTTGTAGGATTGCTTTTGTAACAAGGTGCATGTATCTATTCCTCTATAAATACATGGGTTAATCCCACTATTTTACAGATCGATTTTAATTAAATATGAAATCCTTCAAAGGCTATTACTTGAAATACCAATTTATAATCTGAGAATCTCTTTGCATATTTATTATCATATACATTCAATTGCTTAGATTCTCATTAACTGTCTTTAGTTCATTATATCCAGGGGGAGTAATAACTCCTGTTGAAAGTGAAACTTTATAACTAAACACTTCATATATTTCGTTGTGCAAACTGCTTTGATAAACTTATAAACACATAAGTGTTCATAAGCAAACAACTGTTAAAGAGCTAACTGATCCAACAATTGGTGTCAGAGCCCTGGTTTATCTGATCAAATATCAATCTAACAAATTGAGAATCAGACACAGGCTCTTATTGACATTCAATAAAGGATAAAACTTCACTTTTTTTAACATCCATCACTTTGAGAGAAACTTGACAAATCAATACTCTCAAAAATGGATCCTCATAATACTGGATCTGCCAATAAGCCTCCTATGCTTGTTCGTTCAGAATAATAGACTATAGTTGACTTGTAATTATAGATAGCATTTATCATCATTAATATTGTATTTATATTGTAATTATCACTTCCCAAATATAAGGGAATGTGACTTGTATATATGGAGGACTTAATGGAATGAGATAATCATTGAAAACCATAATATTCTACATGGTATCAATCGCCAAACCTTAGCAACCCTTCCTTCTTTCTTTTCCATTTTCTGCCGTCGCACAACCAAACCTGCGCCCAACTTTCTGCCGTCGGAAAATACCCATTCACCATCAATTTTTAGCCATGTCCTCTTCCCTTCACCCCGCTATAACCGTAACCAACATCAAGAACTTCATTCCTATTACTCTTGATAGCCAAACTGAGCACTATAACACATGGGCCGAGCTCTTCACTATCCATTGCAAAGCATACGAAGTCTTTGACCACCTTCAACCTCGCCCCGCATCATCCTCCACAACCACCTCTGACAACAAAACAGCCACCCCACCACCTCTTGCGTCATGGGAACGTATAGACGCCATTGTTTTACAATGGATATACGGTACCATCTCGCAAGACTTGGTTCACACCATCATGATCAAAAACACCACCGCCTATGATGCATGGATTCGGCTCCAAAATTTCTTTTTGGACAACCAAGCGGCTCGCATCATATCTCTCCAAAACAAACTCTTTCACACCCGCCTTGAACAATTCCCTAACATCTCCGCCTATTGCCAAGCTATGAAATTGATTTATGATCAACTCATTAGTCATGGTGCCTCCACCACCGAACACCAACTTGTGTTACAAATCTTAACCGGCTTAACCGACCAATACGAGAGCATCTCTCTTATCCTCCAACAAACCCACCCATTACCCGATTTCTACACCACTCGATCAAAACTGTGTCAAGTGGAAGACAATAAAAACAATCAAGCCAAACTCTCATCCCAAGCGGCGGGTACCGCCCTACACACCACCACCCAATCCGCACCATCTCCCACCACACGTAACCCAAACACCACGGACACTGCTGACCGGGACGTGGACGTGGTCGTGGCCGAGGCCGCGGTCGCGGACGCTTCTCCTACGGCAGGGGCCGCTACCAACAGACCCATAACTATCCACCTGCTTTCTGGCCGCCTAACCCGTGGAACACTCCAGCCCAACAACAGTTTGTGCCATCACCGTGGGCTCCTTGGGCCTTCCCCCCATGTCCTTACCCTTCCAGCCCGTCGCCAAAACAACCCACTGGATCCTCGGCCCAATCTGCGAACACCCAACCTGGCCTTTTGGGCTCTAAGCCCGCTAATTCAGCCCAATCCTACACCGCCGGGTATGCTCCCACAGACATAGCTCAGGCCCTCTACAACTTGGCTCTTCATCAAAATGACCCATCCTGGATCATGGACACGGGCGCGTCAGGTACAATGTCTCCTCAGGCTAATATGTTTCAGTCTATTTTTAATTCTAGCATTATTCGCAACATTATTGTTGGGAATGGTAAAACCATTCCGGTATTTGGCCAAGGCAACATAACCCTACCGCCACCATTCCCACCATTTAAACTAAAAAATGTCCTATATGCCCCTATCTTAGTTAAAAACCTTATTTCGGTCCGTCAGTTTACAACCGACAATCAATTATCTGTTGAATTTGACCCTTATGGTTTTACTGTGAAGGACCTACAGACCAGGAAACCTATCCTACGGTGCAATAGCTCGGGGGATCTCTATACACTCAGTCCATCCAACATCACTCCTCTGCAATCAGCGTCTACTTTTGCAGCAATTTCACAAGACATCTGGCACCAACGGCTAGGTCACCCAGGCCCAGCCATTTTACAAAATTTAAAAACTTCTAGTTCAATTGCTTTTGGTTCTTTAAATAATAAAGTATGCACTGCTTGTATTTTTGGAAAACACACTAGACTGCCTTTTATTTCTTCTAATACAAGTATGTCTATGCCATTTGATCTTGTATACAGTGATGTTTGGACCTCCCCCATCATCTCTAATGGGGGTCACCGCTATTATGTTTTATTTCTAGATGATTTCACTAATTTCTTATGAACCTACCCCATTGCCCACAAGTCCGATGTTTTTGCCATGTTTATTAAATTTACCAATTTTATCCAAACCCAATTTAATACCAAAATTAAACAATTGCAATGTGACAACGGACGTGAATATGCCAACAATCAATTCCATAATTATTGTACTCAAAATGGCATGCACTTCCGCTTCTCTTGCCCTCACACCTCTTCCCAAAATGGCAAGGCAGAGCGCAAAATTAGAACCATTAATAACCTTATGCGCACCATCCTTGCCCACTCATCCACACCAAACACCTATTGGCACCACGCCCTTGAAACCGCAACCTACCTACAAAACATTATTCCCACAAAAATTCACAACTTTCAATCACCCACCCAAAGACTATACAACTGTCTACCCACCTACGACCACCTTCGTGTGTTTGGTTGCTTATGCTATCCACTCATACCTCATACCACTATTCACAAATTAGCCTACCGGTCATACCCTTGCGTGTTTATAGGATACCCCTCCAATCACCGGGGGTATAAATGCCTTGACCTCAAAACCCGTACCATTACCATAAACCGTCATGTACTTTTTGACGAATCCATCTTCCCATTCGCAAAACCTAACAAAACCAACCCAAATGCCTACACATTCCTAGATGATCCAGCCCACCCAATAATATACACCCAACCACCCACTACTACCCCACCGGACCCGCCCTCACCAATCGTATGCTCAGGATATTATCACTCGGGCAGGTATGGAAAACTGCAATCCAGTAGCCACCCCAGTTGACACCAAACCAAAGCTCAGTGCAACCTCCAGCGATCTATTCGAGAATCCCACGCTTTACAGGAGTCTTGCAGGTGCTCTACAGTACCTCACTTTCACAAGACCAGACATTAGTTATGCGGTTCAACAAATATGCATTCACATGCATAACCCGACCACAGATCACTGGAATGCTTTAAAACGCATCATAAGGTACATTCAGGGCACTACTACTCACGGCCTTACCTTATCATCATGCCCCTCCATTTCTCTTCGGGCCTAAACAGATGCAGACTGGGCAGGATGCCCAGACACCCGCCGTTCCACTTCTGGCTACTGTGTTTATATGGGTACTAATCTCCTCTCTTGGTCCTCCAAACGTCAATCTACCATCTCACGTTCCAGTGCTGAAGCAGAATATCGTGTTGTAGCTAATGTCGTTGCAGAAATTTGTTGGATTCGAAACCTTCTACTTGAGTTACGTCGCCCGCTTTCCACGGCAACTCTGGTGTATTGTGATAATATTAGTGCCATATACTTATCCAACAACCCAGTCCAACGTCAATGCACCAAACATATTGAGCTAGACATTCATTTTGTGCGTGAACATGTGCAAAGAGGGACCATTCGGATATTACATACCCCTACCCGTCTACAGATTGCTGACATCTTCACTAAAGGCCTACCACGTGTCCTTTTTGATGACTTCCGCTCCAGTCTCAACATCCGTCCTCCTCCTGCTTCGATTGCGGGGGTGTAATAGACTATAGTTGACTTGTAATTATAGATAGCATTTATCATCATTAATATTGTATTTATATTGTAATTATCACTTCCCAAATATAAGGGAATGTGACTTGTATATATGGAGGACTTAATGGAATGAGATAATCATTGAAAACCATAATATTCTACACAGAATATAACATATGGCAAAAGAGGATGGCACATACTCTGTCTCAAACAAACACTGGTTGTTGGAGATCAGTAATGTATGGACCCCATAAATCAGTAAATATAAATCTTGAAACTAAAGTTGAAATACCAAAAGAATCAAAAGACTACAAAGATGAAGATTTCCTTAAACTTGAGCTTGATGCCAAGGCTTTCTCTATGTTGGCAATGGCTCTCCCAAATGAAATCTACTCTGGACTTTTACATTGTGAAAGTGCCAAAGAGCTTTGGGACTGCCTAAAAGAGCAGTTTGGAGGAACTGAAGAGGTGATTACCAACACCAGAGAAATCCTTGCTCAGCAATATGAAACATTTACTCACGTTAATGGGGAAACTTTGACACAACAGTTTGAAATATTCTCCTTATTAATCTCTGAGTTGAAATGGTCAGACCTACACAAATGTATCTATGCTTCATAGATTTTTAAGGTCATTACCAGAAAAATAGGAAACTTACTCTATAGTTCTCAAATCTACACCAGACTTTAACTCCCTCACTCTTACAAAATTACATGGGAGATTGCTAAATTTTGAAAGAGAAATAGATCAAAAGAAAAGGTTGCAAAATTCTGGCAAAACAGCTGATGACTATGTACCAGGTAGTACAGCACTTTTAGGACAAGACTCACCTTCTTGTTCAAATAATTTTGGATCTTTTGACCACATTGACATAACTGCTGGGATCTCATAAGAAAGATCACATCCAGCTTATGACAATGATGAAAATAGTCAAACTGCTGATAACATGTGTTTTATCATGGCTGACATAAAAATTTTTAGCAGTGATGACTTGGAAGAAATGGACATTTTACACAAACTGGCCATGTTAAGTATAAAAACTAACAAATTTTACAA
This sequence comes from Ambrosia trifida, assembly GCA_028751855.1. NCBI lineage: Eukaryota > Viridiplantae > Streptophyta > Magnoliopsida > Asterales > Asteraceae > Ambrosia > Ambrosia trifida. The sequence goes on along the minus strand of CM054126.1, from coordinate 125,529,453 downwards.
AAGGTCAGGAAGGAAATTTCCAGGACTGAACAGTTCAACAAAAGTTGGTTTTGACAAATCTAAACTTAGATGTCACAAGTGTCAGAAGTTGGGACACTTTGCTAGAGAGTGTAGAAGCTCTAGCTATAACCAACCATAGTCTGGAAATCAGTTTAACCCTAGTTATAATAGGAATAATGGAACACAGGGAAGTGCACATTTTGTACATGCACAAGCTCCACAAATCCAATATGTGCCACAAATACAATATGTACAGATGCCTGCTCAACAAATGCAGAGCCAACAACCAATGCCTTCCATTCCAGCTGCTCAACAACCTCCACAAATTCAACAACCCTCACAACAAAGTCTTTTTACTTCAAGGTATGTTGACTGGAGCAGTATTCCTTTTGACACAACTGAATGCAATCCTGATGCAGACAACAAAATGTTTGACATCAACTGGGGAGAACCTGATAATGGCAGAAAGAATTTTGCCTTGATGGCATTTGAGGGATGCACCTCTAAATTTACCTTATCTTAGGTATCAAAAGAATCTTTGACAAAACTGTGTTCAAATTCATGCAAATAATCTTTTGCTCTCATAAGAGAGACCAATGTGCATTTACAAGGCAAAGCCAATGACTCTGAAAGAAAATACACTCAAATAAAATGTGATTTAGAAAGAAAACTTGCTGCAAAATCAAAGGAAAATTCTAAATTGACAAATAATGCTATTGAAGCCTAAGCACAACTTAAAATCATGATAGAAGACCTAGGAAATGTCAGAAAAGAGCTTGCTGACACCAAGGTTGAATGTGAAAAATGGGTTGAGTCATGTAAAGGGTACCAACTGATGCTTAACAAACAAAGTGCATCAAATGTTAGGTTTGGCATAGGGTACAATCATACTGAAACACCAACTGATTTTACTCCCAAAACTACTGATGATGGGAGTAGAATAGTTCAAAATCCAACTTCTGAAGTGAAAGAATGCACATCTTTTCATGAAAACTTTCTCAAAATTAAAAAAGAAAGTTCTTCAGAAATACTGAACAAAACTGACATTAAGCCATCAGTAGTTTCATCTACATCAGGAGTTGAGAACCTAAAAACTACTGATGACCTAAATCAAATCAAGACTGTCAGAAAATTTCCTTTAACATCTCAAAATGAAAAAGAGAAGGCAAAAGAATGTGAAATTTGTGGTCTATTTAACCACAAAACAGAATTTTATAGATATAGAAAAGGAAATCAGTATAACAAGAAGATTTCACAACTGGTTGTGGGAAAACAACTCAATAATGATTTTGAAGAAACTTTCTTTCTCAAAATTCTCTATCATTACTTAGACCTACATCATCAGCAGTTTCACAAACTGCTGAGATTAAAGATCTCATGAATATGGTAAAACTACTGATGACCAAAGTTGATGGTGGTTCTCAAAAGGATACCACCATTGCTCTTAAGAAAAAATCCATTGCCAAAAACACATGGAATCCTCAAACTGTTCATGTTCTCAAGAGCAAACCCAAAGCGAAATTGGTTTGGGTTCCTAAATCTAACTAATTTGCTACTTTTTGCAGAGGGTGTCTCTAGGGCTCAAATAGCATTTGGTATTTTGACAGTGGACGCTCAATGCACATGACAGGATGCAGATACCTGATATACAATTTTATCAGTCAAAGAGAAGGATCTGTATCTTTTGGGAACAATGCCAAGGGATATGTCCTAGGACAAGGTCAATCCGGTTGAAAACCTTGAGTACAACTTGCTTAGTGTGTCACAAATGTGTGCTAAAGGATATTCTTCCTTTTTCACAGCATGCAAGATCATATCACCAAAAGGCCAGAAGTTGATAGAGAAGATCATTGAAGATCAAACTTTGTTGATAGCCAAAAGATGTGGCAATGTCTATGCAGTGGACATTGAAAAGGACAAAGTACTGAACAACACTGCCTGTTTCTTCTCAAGGGCATCAACTTCAGAGACTGATCTCTGGCATAAGAGACTTGGCCATGAGAACTTTAAAACCATAAATAAAGTCACAAAAATGGGCTTGGTCTGAGGTCTACCCTTGAAAGTATACCAGTGTTAAGAACACTGTGTATCCTGTCTAAAGGGAAAACAGCATAAGTCCTCCTATAAGTCTGTTAAAGAATAAAAAACAACTGCATGTCTTCAACTACTCCATGTGGACTTATTTGGGCCAGTCAAAATAATGAGCCTTGGTAAGAAGAAGTACTGCTTAGTCATCATTGATGACTATTCAAGATTCACATGGGTCTTCTTCTTATTTTCCAAGGATGAGGCAGCTGAAATCATCAAGTTCTTCATTCTACAAGTAGAGAAACAATATTTTCTCTCTGTCAAAACCATTAGAAGTGACAATGGGACAGAGTTCAGGAACAAAACTCTGGATGAATTCAGCTTGTCTAAAGGGATTGTTAGACAATTCAGTGTTCCCAGAACTCCTGAACAAAATGGTGTGGTAGAAAGGAAGAACAGAACACTAATTGAAGCAGCAAGAACCATGTTAGCTTATTTAAGACTACCATTGTATTTTTGGGCTGCAGCAGTCAACACTACATGTTATGTTCAGAATAGAGTCCTTGTCAACAAGAGACACTCCAAAACTACCTATGAAGTTCTTCATGGCATCAAGCCCCTTATCTCCTTTTTCAGGGCTTTTGGATGTCAATGTTTCATTCTAAACATTAAAAATTCTATTTCAAAGTTTGCTGCAAAATTTGATTCAGGTTATTTCCTTGGTTATTCTTCCACTAGAAAATCCTACAAGGTTTTTAATTCAAGAACCAAGATAGTAGAAGAAACACTGAATGTTAAGTTCAATGAGTCAAAACACACTCTCATTCCAGCACATCCTGCTGAACTCTTTGACCTTGACAGTTTTGATTTCGGACCTGAAAAGACTGCCACTTCATCTAAACCTGTGTTATTATGGTGATCAAGGGTTTGATGATGAGGATCCTGCACCATGGACTCTTAATGCAGTCATTAAGTCAACTTTTAAACAATTAGAAGTTTCACAAACTTCTGATTCAACAACTGTTGATGTACAAACTCAAACATCTGTTTCAGCTCCTACAACTACTGAAGATGTTCAAACAGCTAAACCAGATATTATAAACCTCAGTTGTTTGTTTGAAGAAGTACAAGAGCCACCTACACCTATAAGTGGTTTACAACAACTGATTGAACACAAAGATCATCCATTGGATCAAATCATGGGTGATATTGCATCAGGGGTTCTCACAAGAAACCAGCTTTCCAACTTTTGCTTTTTATCAGCATTCATTTCTCAGTTGGAACCTAAGAAGTATCAAGAAGCCCTCAAAGATAACAATTGGGTTCAAGCTATGCAAGAAGAGTTGCTCCAATTCAGGAAGCAACAGGTCTGGGAAATATGTCCCTTACCACCAAACAAGCTACCAATTGGCACAAGATGGGTTTTTAGAAATAAACAAGATGAAGCTGGTATGATTACCAAGAACAAGGCAAGACTGGTAGTACAAGGTTATTCTCAAGAAGAGGGAATTGACTATAATGAAACCTTTGCTCCAGTTGCAAGACTTGAAGCCATCAAGTTATTTTTGGCTTATGCAATTTCCAACAAAATTAAAGTTTTTCAAATGGATGTTAAGAGTGCATTTTTGTATGGAAAAATTAAAGAGGAAGTGTATGTCTGTCAGCCACTTGGGTTTGAAGATCCTTCTTATCCTGAGTGGGTGTACAAACTTGACAAGGCTCTTTATGGGCTAAAACAGGCTCCTAGAGCTTGGTATGAAACACTTTCAAACTTTTTACTCAAAAATCACTTTACAAGAGGCTCAATTGATAAAACTCTTTTCATAAAACATGTTGGAAATCATGTCTTACTTGTTCAAATTTATGTTGATGATATCATATTTGGTTCAACTAACACAAAATTGTGTGATGAATTCAAGAAACTCAAGCAATCAAAATTTGAGATGAGTACAATGGGAGAACTGCAGTACTTTTTGGGACTGCAGATTAAGCAATAAACAAATGGAACTTTTATACATCAATCTTAAAGAATTAATAAACAAATTTTCTTTATAAGACTGTAAATCATGTTCAACTCCCATGACACCAACCACACAAGTTGAACCAAATGATCAAGGAAAATAGGTTGATCAAACCATGTTTAGATGTATGATAGGTTCCCTTCTGTATCTAACTGCTTCTAGACCAGATATTATGTTTTCAACATGTGTTTGTGCTAGATATCAATCAGCTCCTAGGGAATCACACCTCATTGCAGTCAAAAGAATTTTCAGATATCTGAAAGGAACCCCTACACTTGGAATTTGGTATCCTGCTTCAAGCAATACCAAGTTAGCAGCTTTTTCAGATAGTGGCTATGCAGGGTGCAAAATGTCAAGAAAATCAACATCTGGTGGTTGTCAATTCTTGGGAAACTGTCTGGTGTCCTAGAAATCAAAGAAGCAAACATTTATGGCAGCTTCAACCACTGAAGCTGAATACATTGCAGCTGCAAGTTGTACATCACAGATACAATGGCTCCAATATCAACTTCTTGATTATGGAATCAAAGAGACCAAGACCCCATTGCTTGTAGATAGTAAATCTGCCAATAGCATAATTCAAAATCCTATTCAGTTCTCAAGAACAAAACATATTGAAATCAGTTATCATTTCATAAGGGATTGCTATGAAAAAGGCAAGATTGAAGTGAAGCATGTGACAACAGCTAATCAAATAGCTGACATATTTACTAAACCCCTTGACACATCAACATTTCAGAAGTTAGTATCCATGCTTGGGATGCTAAATTTGTAAGTGTTTTTCATTTTTCTGCGCATATTTTTACTTTCACTTACATTATCTGTCATAAAACTTCTGAAAAACAAAAAGAGAGAACTACTGATGTACAAAAACATCAGTATGGGGATATTTTCTGAAAAATGATTAACTTCTGATAAAATAAACTTGAGAAGTTATGAATAAAGTGTTTATAAATGTTCTCAATTCAGTTGTTAACAAACTACTGAAGAGAAAATGGAAACTACTGATGAATATTGTTCTTCATCAGCAGTTTTGTCAATAAGGGTAAATCAAACATTTCTCATTTCAGAAGTTTGACCTAGGGCGGTTATAAACTTCTGATAAACACCTTTTCCAACACTTATCCTTTCAAAAAGCAAAAATTCCCTCCTTCTCTCTCATAAACACTCTCAAACCCTCCCCTGCAAACAAACAAAAACACTGTTCGATCCACACACACACACAAACCACATGGCTCTCGTACTAAAACAGGGACACAATTCAAGAGGCTATTTTGAGAAAGATGAAGCCTGGTCCCAATACGACGAAATCATTGATTTAGTCGTCCAATCTCAATACTTCACTGCTTTCACCATTGATCCTCCAATTCATACTGAAACTCTTAATGATTTCTGGGAAAACGTCGAGACGGTGATAGTGAATAACCAGATTATTTCTCTAAAATCAACTATCCAAGGGAAAGTAATGGCAATCACACCGGCTACATTGGGAAAAAGACTGGGTCTGGATGATGCTGAAGCACCAAATCATTTTCCCAACTCTGCAATCCATTTAACCATGACAGAGTGTGGTTACCAAGTGTAGAATCACACATTGTTCTTCTTCTTCCTCTTGATTAGATCTGCCCCTTTAGGATAGTGGGGTGGCGGCTCTCCATGAGAGCATGCCCTAAATGAGTGCTTAACCCCCTTTAAATAGGGAACTCCATTATTATCATGGGCCATAGACCTAATGGGCCAGGCCCATATATAAATTAGGTATCATACATCTTCAAGTAGGTTTGTGTATGATTTCTTTTCATTGTACCGTGTGTTTTTTTTTTGTATATTATATAATATATTATTATTATTTCTTTTTTTGTATACTATATAATGTATATTATTATTATTATTATTATTATTATTATTATTATTATTATTATTATTATTATTATTATTATTATTTCTTTTTTGTGTATTATATACCTGTAGATGCATATTGTGCGACTAATGCTTTGGATTGCATTTAACATATGTTTTTGTTCACAGTCGTTTGGTCGAAGGTGTCTCTAATTGGTCGAATGTGGTTTGCTGAACGGTCGAAGGTAGATATTGAAGGTCGAAGGAGAACAGGAGGTCGAAGGTAGAATAGATTTTAATGTATAGCTTGGTTCGACCACCTTGTTTGGTCGAACCTGCACATTCGACCAACCCAAATGGGCGAATGTGTAGGCCTATATAAGGTCAAGTTCATTTTTGCAATGCAACTTTTGGTCATTTTGTTTTCCCTCCAGTTTGTGTTCTCCCTAGGGTTTTGTGTCAAGTCTGTACACGTCATTTAATCATTATAAACATCTTTTTAACGTGTAATTGAATGTGTTATTGAATGAAATGAAAGCTTTAATGATGATTTCTGTGTTTGTTGATATTATTATCATTTTGTAACTGATTCAGGGATTCTGCACCTGAATTAGTAGACATGTTTGATCAAACCAATAGTTATTGTCAAATCGATCCTTTTACAAAGTGGTATCAGATCCATATGGATCAAACAACCACAAACTGATAATATTACAGCTGATTTGGACCCTATTTTGATCAAAACTTTCTGTTTTTCATTGATAAACTGATTTTGGTGATAAATTGATTGATTAGAACTTGTTTTCATGGATAAAACTCATAATTCTCTTTGTTAAACTTGTTCCAAATCAAATCCGAGGCAAAACCTGATTAGAATCATCAAATTTCATCAACTTTTGAAAAAAATTGATCAAAATTAACTGATTTTCAAAGAATAACCGTTTTTAAATCATGCAGGGTCGAACCTAGGGAGACTGGTCGAAAGAGTGTGTTATTTGGTCGAACCAAGGTTTATTTGGTCGAACGTGGAGTGTTAGTTGGTCGAATCTAGAGTTTATCAGTGTTTATTTGTTCATTCGACCATATTAGGTTCATTCGACCATATTAGGTTCATTCGACCAATCGAGTGGTCGAAAGTGGGTGTAAACGGTCGAAAGTGATTTGAGTTAGTTATTTTCTACATTTGAACCTTGACAAACGGTCGAACATGAACTATTTTGTACATTCGACCACACGATCATACCAAAGGGTCGAACATAGAATTCGTTATAAAAATTTTATAATCTTTTCGTGTTTAATCATTTTCAGATTGATATGTGGAACTTTCCTACTACACCACGACCTAACACAACAACACAACAGCAGACAACCATGGATCCTTGGTCAGTAGCTGCTCAAAAGTCTAGTCAACCATCGCAACCGATTAACTACATGGCGATGACTAGTACTATTCCTCAACATGTTGCACAACCACAACCACAACCGATGGCTGATTATTGAGGAGTAGCAGCAGCAGCGGTACACTCTCAGAGTACGAATGCTATTTCAACTCTTATTCAAGACTTGTCTTCGGGGAGTGGAAGTCGTCCACCAAAGCTTATGGAGATGGTCGATTACAACACTTGGAAGACCAAGTTCAAGATACATCTTGAGGGAATGGGATTAGAGGGAACGGAAGCTTGGCAGATGATTGCGAAGGGCTATGTTGCTCCGATCTTGGAGAACACGGGTGAGCCAATTCCGTTGGAGAATCTTGCAGATGATGAAAAGAAGAAATTTGCTATTGAGAAGAAGGCGTTTTCTCAACTGTCCCATGCCATCAATACTGATCTGTTACATCAGTTTGGGTCTTGCACAACATCTAAACAGTTGTGGGACATGTTAAAGAATCGGCATGATGGAAATGAGAAGACGAGGAAGTTGAGGATGGAGGAACTTCGAAAAGAGTTTGAGAACTTCAGCTACATGGGGAATGAGACGCTGAAGGAGTTGATTCCAAGGTATTGTCATTTACTCACTGAGCTTTCAAGCTACGAGATAAGAATACCTATGTCAGAGTTGGTGGACAAGTTTGCTGATGCGTTGCCACCATACTGGAATCAACATATCGAGGTGTTGAAGGAAAAGGATGCGTACCAATACTGGACCATCAATGAGTTTATTCAGAAACTTGAAAATAAGGAAATGGAAGAAAAGAGGAAGGCGAAAAGAGCACAAATTCCTCAGAATCCAGAATTGTATCATGGTGGTACATCTTCTTCTCTTTCTAGTTCAAGTTCTAGTTCAAATATTGCTCCACACATCGCGTGCGTTTCTAACCATGTTGAACCAACCAAAACACCTATCAATTATCTTGCTCAAACATCATCATATACCCCACCATCATATCCTACTACAACTTATATCCCACCATTCTCACCCATGCAACAAGCAGCTTGTTATTCTGCTAATCTAAACCAACCTCAACAAAAAACATACATCCCTCAAATGAATCCGATGCAAATCAACCAAAGTCAAACAAATCGGAGCCCGGTTGTGCTGGAGACATCGAACTTAAACAATGTTACTGTTGAGATTGCACAGCAACATGTAGCATTGGTGTCAGCTATGGTAGCTTCTTACAACGGTTTGATTGCGAGTCAAATTGGGAACAACAATTTGACAAGTGAAGATTACACACAGATCGATATGGAAGAGATGGAGCTCATTGATATCCAATGGGCATTTGCGAGTGTTATGAGAAGAGCTACCGAATTCATCGAGAAGACCAGAAGAACTGATCTTTCTACTTCCCCGAACACCACATATGGCTTCAACAAAGCAAAAGTGACTTGTTTCAATTGTGGTGGGAAAGGTCATTTCAAACGGGAGTGCACACAGCCAGCACAGCAGGGGAATAGAAATCCTTTCAACACCAATTACCAAAACCGTCAAACCCAAAACCAGGTATCTTACCAAAGCCCTAATATCTCAAGCTTTCAACCACAAAATACCTATCAGAACCGTCAAAATAGCCAACAAAATAACACTGCTAGACAAAACACAACACAAAACCAGAACCAAAACCAAACACCACAAAATCCAAACCGAACAATTATTCCCATTTCTACACCAAACACACAAACCCAATCAAATAATCAAAACCAAGCATTGGTAATACAAAAAGACGAGGGTTTTCATTGGACGGGTATGCAGTTGGGTGTTGAAGAGATTACCACTAGGAATGTGGCATGTGTTGCGCAGCAGATGAATTTGGATGAGCCGGTAGAGGTTGAAGAGGAATTAGTGACTGAAAAGATATCTGAGGTGAAAATCGAGGAGTTGAGTGAAGAGAGTGATGATTGTGGAGAGAAGAAATCTGGGTTGATTCTTGATTCGGTTTCTGATATGCCAGAGCAGTATGATTCAGCTTATTCTGATGAGGAGAGTGAGTCTGATTCTGAATCTAGTGTTAACTCACTGGATGATGATATTGACCAATTGTTTGCTGAAGCTGACTTTTTGATGACCCGGAAATCATGCATGGTGGATGATGCTTGTACCAGGATTGATTATTCAAAGTTTTTCGCTGGGAAGGAAGCACACTTTGCATTGATGGCTATGACAGAACCTCCAAAACAGGTAAGTACTGAATCCACTTCAAATTCAACTTGTGTTAAACATTGTGATGCTTGTGATAAATTGACAGAGGAGAATAAGCAACTCAAGGTTCAGCTTGAAAGTGCTAAAATCAACTGTCAATCCTATAAAAAAGAAGCGAAAGAGTTTAACAGAGTACTTGATGGTTATAAGAAAGATGTTTCAGAACTGAAAAAGACTTTATCTTTGAAACAATTGGCCATAAATAATTATATCAATGATTTAGAAAACACAAAACTTGAAATGGCCACCATCAAGTGCTTTGCAGAGAAAGTTAATAAGAAACTTGAGAGTTATAAGCATATTGCTTATGTTGTTGATCATATAATAGAAGAGCCTTCACAGTCTAGTAGTGCCAACTACAAAGCTGTCCCAGCTCCGGTGTTGTTTGAAAACCATAATTTGCACTCAATAGCACCGGAGAGCTCAGTTAAATCTGACTCTACATCGGATGACGAGTCAAACACCTCTAGTGTGGGAGACCCTAATTCTGATGTTAGACCTGTACTGGGAAATGATGAAGGCGTAGTTGCTGTAACTGATGATTCTGATTCAGAGGATGAACAGACTGAGAAGGTCCCTGAAAAGGTTTGTGATATTCCTGATGAAAATTACATAATCACTAACGAACCTGTTTCACCATCTCAGATTGTGCATCCCATGGCTAACGCTCATAGAAAGATTCAATCAGTTAAGCCTGTTGAGAAGAAAAATGAAAAGAAAAATGAATCTTGTGACAAACCCGTCAAGATTTTCTATCGGATGATTGGATCCGATAAGATTATGTCTGACGAGGAATATCCAATTAAATTCGCCAATTATTCAAAGATTGAAAAGATTTGGCAGGAGAGTACCATTTGGTTCCCAAAGCATGAGCGAACAAATGATGTACCTCCAGAAGTTTTACAAAGAATTTACTTGGATGTTCCTAAAGAACCCAAAGTTCATGTCACAGAATTCATCAAGCCAAAGAATAAGGAGAATAGTTTTCTTGAGCCGACTTACTCAAAGGACCCAGCTCCTGAGAGTTTAAGAAGAAGGTATGTGGATGATCAATATCCTATCACTACTTATGCAAAGTCGAACGCCAAGAACAACTTTGAAGAGTACCGTGCGTGTTTTAAGTGCGGGGAGAGAGGGCATTTACTTGCTCACTGCCCGTACGTTAGGCACAAGAGGCACGAGATGGAAATGAAGCAGAAATATGAAAGTCCAGTCGATAATCATTGTTATCCACAAAGACGATTTGTCCCTCAACCAGCACCTTTTTATAATCAAAGCACATATTTTCAAAAGAGGGAAAATCGTCCGATGACATATGACTGTCGTAACCGGATAGCTGCTGAAAAATCTCTTAAGAAACCAATGGTGAACACAACTGTTGACAAGAAAAAGGTTCCTGTTAAACCTGCTGTCAAACCAACAGTTGGACCTGTCTCTGTTAAATCAGAGAAGGTAACCAAGAAGGTTTCGTTTAAAGACGAAGTAAAGAAACCGGTTGATACCACTAAATCTCAAATCCGGATCTTGAAACGATCTGAACAATCTTGGTCACCAAAGGGTTCTCAAGGTGCTTCAACTTCACAAGAAAATGTGAAATCAGAGAATGAAAAAGATTTGATTGATCAGAAAAAGATCAATCCAAATCAAACTGTTTGTGAAAAATCTGAATCTTTGAAACTCAATGTTCAAAGACCCAAGACCAAACAGGCTTGGGTCCCCCGAAAAATCTAATTCTTTACTTGATATGTGCAGGGAGCTTCAGCTGGCCCTGTGAGCAGTCTTTGGATTGTTGACAGTGGAGCTTCTGGTCACATGACAGGGGATCTTTCGCTACTGTTCGATATCAGAAATATAAATGGAGGTTATGTAGCATTTGCTGGAAACAAGGGTGGTTACATTACCATGGAGGGTAGTGTCAGTAATGGAATAGTGAGTTTTGAAAAGATTTCGTATGTGAAGCAAATCGATTACAATCTGCTCAGTGTCAATCAGATATGTGATAAGCAGTTTTCTGTATTCTTTGATGACAAATCTTGCTATATACTCAAGCCGGGATTCGAGATACCAAAAGAGTGGGTGATGTTAAAGGCACCGAGAGTGAACAACTTGTACATTCTCGACATGTCTAAAGCAATGACTACACAAGGCCAAGTCACGTGTTTTCTCTCCAAGGCTACTAAAAAGGAATCAATCATGTGGCATAGGAGGATGGGACACATTCACCTACGAAAGATGAATCAATTGGTGAAGAATGAACTTGTCACAGGTGTAAATGTTAAACATTTTCATTTAAATGACAAGTGTGTGAGTTGCAAGAAGGGTAAGCAGCACAAGCAATCCCATAAGCCAAAGAAAGTCAATTCCGTTGAATTGCCAATTGAGCATTTGCACATGGATCTGTTCGGACCGGTCAAGCGTAAAAGTCATGCTGGTGAATTGTACTGTCTTGTGGTGACTGGTGACTATTCTAGATTTTCATGGGTTATGTGCTTACACCATAAGAGCGACACGTTTGATAATTTGAAAGTTCTGTTCACTCGATTGGAAAATATCTATGGTCTCAAGATCAAGAGAATTAGGAGTGATAACGGGACGGAGTTTAAGAATGCACAGATGGACGCTCTTTGTGAAAACAAAGGTATTCATCATGAATACAGTGCTCCGTATACCCCTCAACAGAACGGTGTCGCCGAACGCAAAAACAGGACTCTAATTGAAACGGCAAGAACAATGCTCGCGGACTCAAATCTTCCAGTAATGTTCTGGAACGAAGCAATCTACGCAGCTTGTTATACTCTTAATCGTGTTTTAACGGTGAAGAAGTTTGGCAAAACTTCTTATGAGCTATTGAATCATCAAAAGCCGAATTTAGAGTATCTAGAACCGTTTGGAGCTCCATGTACAATGCTTAATCCATCTGAGAAGTTCGCACCGAAGGCTGAAGAAGGATATTTTGTTGGATATGCAACCACGCTCAAACGGGTATTCAACAAACGAACTCGTCAAGTCGAGGAGTGGGCTAACGTTGAAGTGCAGCGGTATACTCAGAATGTACAGGGAAGCGGTCCAGACTAGATGTTTGATTACAAAGATTTCTTTGAATCATTCAACCTAGATAGCTTGGTTGAAGAGGCTGTATTACGTTTATATTACGAGGTTAAAAACGCAGTGACATCACCGTTGGTGCGTCCGATCACCGTGAACCCCCAAGCAGCTTCTAATGATACCAATGTTCCTGTAATTGAAGAAGAGGTATTCCAAGAAGCTTCCACAACTCTTACTTCATCAGAATCTGAAGATGACGATGATGATGTTACGAGTGAAGCTATTTTAGATCATGCTACAGTGACACCACAAGTGAACCCAAATCCAAATGGTGCTTCATCATCGAATGTGGGTAATGATCTGGTTTCTGCAGAGAACTTAACTACTCAGACGGGAGTCCAAGTACCAGATTATCCGGAATCTCGGATACATCGAATTCACCCGATCGAGCAGGTCATTGGTGATCCTGGTAGCAGTGTGATGACAAGAGGTCAACTGAGGAATGCTAACTCACCGGAAAACCTTGGCAATCTTGCTTTATATGCCAAAATTCAAAAATCAGGTTTTCAAAATGACTGGTCTTTTGCTTGTTATGTTTCGCAGGTTGAGCCGCGGACTTACAAGGACGCTCTTTTGGATGACGCTTGGGTAGAGGCTATGCAAGAGGAGTTATTACAGTTTTAGAAACTTAGTGTATGGACACTGACAGATTTGCCCCCATGACGAAAGAAGATCGGAACTAAATGGGTATTCAAATGCAAGAAGGATGATAGAGGAGTGATCGTAAGGAACAAAGCTCGTTTGGTTGTACAAGGATTTCATCAAGTTGAAGGAATTGATTACAACGAGATTTATGCACTGGTTGCATGCTTAGAAGCTATCCGAATGTTTCTAGCGTTTGCATCTTATAAGAAATTTAAGGTGTATCAAATGGATGTTAAGAGCGCGTTTCTTTATGGTGTGGTCAAGGAGGAAGTTTACGTAGGTCAACCACCAGGCTTTGAAGATCCTATTCACCGGGATAAGGTCTATGTTCTAAACAAAGCACTCTATGGGTTGCACCAGGCTCCAAGGCAATGGTATGAGGAGCTGAGCACGTATCTTCTTTCTAAAGGATTCAAGCGAGGTTTGGTAGATTGCACACTGTTCACTAAACGAATAGGCGATGACTTGCTTCTAGTCCAGATTTATGTTGATGATATTATATTTGGTTCTACTAACGAACTTCTTTGCAGAGAATTTGAACGTGTTATGCAGGAAAAGTTCGAGATGAGCGCGATGGGAGAGATGCAGTTTTTCCTAGGCTTGCAGGTGGAACAAAGACCAACGGGGATCTTTATTCACAAGACGAAATATGTTTCTGAAGTCTTGAGCTGATTCCAGATGGATGATTCGAAGCCAATGGATACCCCAATACAACCTAATCACGGGATTGGAGTTGACGCTAAGGTGGAGTTAACTGACCCATTTACATACAGAACAATCGTCGGATCTCTGATGTATCTCACCGCCTCCAGACCAGATATAATGTTTGCCACATGTCTCTGTGCACGTTATCAGTCGAAGCCTAAACAGAGTCATCTTGCAGCTGTCAAACGTATCCTTAGATATCTGAAGGGTTGTCCGTCGAGAGGACTATGGTACCCTAATGATGATAATTTTGACCTAATCGCTTTTAGTGATGTAGATTGGGGTGGCTGTGACAAGGACAGCAAATCCACAAAGGCTGGATGCCAGTTTATGGGGAGCAGGCTCGTGACCTGGCAATGTAAGAAACAGACCTCAGTTGCCTTATCCACATGTGAAGCAGAATACGTCTCAACATCAAGCTGCTGCTCACAGGTTCTTTGGATACAACAACAGATGGTGGACTACGGTTTGCAATTTCTTAAAACCCCTATTTACTGTGATAATGAAGCCGCAATTGCATTAATAAAAGACTTAGTAAATCACTCAAAGGCTAAACATATTCGGATGAAAATACCATTTTATCCGTGATTGTTACGCTAAAGAGTTGATCGATATGGTCAAAATCCACACTGATTATCAACGTGCAGATCTTTTTACCAAAGCTTTTGATAAATCAAGATTTGACTATCTTTTGAAAGCTAACGGTATTAAAGAAAAACAGGACTGATCACCACCTCAGTTTATCGCTTTTTAGTTTAGTTTTTATTGCTTTTCAGAAAACTACAAAAATCCAAAAATATGTTTTACATTTTTTAGATAGAATTTATTTTCAGAAAATCCAAAAACATTGAAAAACATCAAAAATCCATAAAAATTAGAAAAACCCAAAATGATTTCTTGGAGAAAAAGGGGAAATGATAGTACATCAGTGGGGATCTGACACATTCTAAAGAAATGTAATGCAATATAAGGCGTGTGTCTGAATCTGTGTGATGTGCTGATAGGCTTCGTAGACCTAATACTGCGTGCCTGATACATACATATCAAACGAATTGTTGTGTGGATGAACTCCTCATGGGCATATGGTCTTAGTACTGTAATTTCGTTTGATAGGGTATTTGTACAAAACTCGGAGGTTTCGGGTCGTTATGTTATTAGTTGTCTAGGGATAGCCTCTCTGATCTTCTGTTGTAAGTCATTACGGACCTAGATCAGATAGGGTGTCTTTATAAAAGAGCTGTAATGCCAAATCCTAAAGTTACCGAATTGAGGAACTTTCCATGTATTATGATAATCAAAGATTATCTATTACATCGTATCCAATCATTGATGCAAATCAATGATTGATATCAGCCCTCAACCTGGTAGAGTGCACATGTTACTTTGTTGCATTGATTTGCTGACATGTATACCTCTATGCCTCATACCTTGTAAATTACAGACGACGAAAGCATAATCACGCTTTACAATGAGTCTTTGTGCATTTACTTCTTGATACGGGAGTATGTCGTGTGCGTGGGAACCACAGACAATTGAGTTTATACTATAAATAATAGTATCAGTATAAAGCACTGCACAAAAGTCTGCATGTGAGTTTATGTGGATCACAATATCAGCAGTTGCCAGATCACACATTGTCTTTAATGATAATAAATCAAAAAGATCAACGGTGTGATCAGATTTCTCAATAACTGATATGATCCCTTTACCGGAAATCCCAAAACATTTATTGCTTTATCTTTACATTTCCGCATTTTATATTTCTCGTCAAAAATGCAAAACTCAAAAAGATTTTAGGTGTGTTTTAACATAAACTTTAGAAAATCTAAAAAGATTTTACATTTCTATCTTATTTTTGATAGCTGGTGGTGGTTGATGATGATTTTCTAAAACTTGATGGACCATTTGAGCTTTGTAATTTTTTAAATGAGAAATAATGACTGTCGGATGCTTAAAAGTTGAAAAATATTTTGAACGGGACTCGATTTTGAGATTTGGTAAAAATTTCAAAAATTCCATGTTTCATTCGCCACTTCGTTGGGTCGAAGGTGGAATTTCATCTGCTCATTCGTATGTTTTAAACGGTCGAATGTGAGAGTTCATGTGAAAATTTCACATTCGAACCCTTTTTCTACATTCGAACCTTTCAGTAGGATCGAAGGTGGAAAAAGCTTCACATTCGACCTAGTCAAACGGTCGAATGTGGAGCCTATATAACCCACATCTGCACATTCGACCTCATTCAAAATTTTTCAAAAATCTCTGAGATAAAGTGATCTTGTTGCTCGTGTTTTCTAGATTATATCATTGTATTCGTCTTGTTCACTGATCATTTCTTCATAACTATTGCAGGTTAATATCAAGTATTCAATTCGTAATCGTTGATTCTTTAACCGTGACCTAACTGCAATCAAACACAAATTAAAACATGATAATTGGTCAATTTTTTGATTAGGATTCATTGTTTATGTGTTTTAGGGGGAGAATGTCCAAAAACTTAGGTTTAAACATGATCAGATTGAATAATTGATCTTTCAAAAGTTTCGAACCCTAGTTTTTGTTTAAAAACACATAATCAATGGTTTAAAATTGCAATTGATGTTTGAAATTGTTTAATCGGTGATGTTAGATGGTAACCAAATTAAAATGGCAAGTTAAAATGAACAAAATCAAAATCTAATTTTCAAAGGAGATGAACAGTCTCCTTCGCCCATTTCAAACGGTCGAATGTGACTGTTTGGGCGAAGGTGAATGTTTAAGTGGTCGAACCTGGAACAAACGGTTGAATGAAAAATTTTTCAAAATGTTTTCACATTCGAACCATTGCAATTCCACTTTCGAACCTACAATTTCTCATTCGAACCAACGACTGGTCAAATGTAGAAGTTGAAAACCAAAATTGTTCAAATTTTGTGTATTTTGTCCGTTTTTAACATGTTTGTTTGATTTGTTTTGCAGTCTAATGATGTCTGAACAGGAAAGTGCTAGTGTTCCTGCTGGATCTTCTGAACAGGCAGCCGGGAAGGAAAAGATTGCTGATTTACCATTCGAGTCGGCACACAATTGCTGTGCGTATCTAGGTGATGTGAAGAAGCATACAGAATTCGCTAGGATTATAGAGTTTTTGAAGAGGAGTCGGGTTATGGACGCTATTGCTACACCAGCTATCATATACAGAGATCACCAACAGGAGTTTTGTACGAATGCGAAGATGGATTTTTGGGAAGGTGAATCGTCACTTGTTAGTACGATTCAGGGGGAGTTGGTGATTATCTCTGAGAACGATATCAGAGAGGAGTTAAAGCTGGAAGATGTGAAAACGGATCCCAGAGAATTGTCGTGGACTAAGCAAAGAAAATGCTTCCTACGGATGAAGTATAATGTACCTATCACTGACGGTTCATTACATAAAGGGAAATTATGTCCTCAGTTTAAATATCTTGCTCATGTTATGATTCACGTATTCGGATCAGCAAGTGGTGGGTATGATTTGATGAGAAAGAGCATAAGTTCTTTGATGGTGGCTCTTATATTGAACAAACCATTCAATGTATCAGGTATGTTATTAGAACACATGTTAGAACCACTTAGAGGATTGAGGAGCAGGAAGTTTCTGTTGTATCCTAAATTTCTTCAAATGATCTTTGATATGAAGTATAAGAATTTGAAGAGAGATCCTACACAGATAATTGTTCGGGATCACATGAATCTGAATACGCTTGCTAGGATGAAGGGTTATAAGGGTGTGGCGATGAATGAAAGACCACCGATGAAGAATATTTTTGGTCATCTGATCAATAAAGATTATAAAGACCCAGGTCGTGATAAGGTGAGACATGTTAACCGTGAATCAGATGAAGACAATCCTTTACATCCAGTAGACCCTGATGCTAAGAGAAAGCGTCAAGTGGTTAATGTTGGTGCGAAGAGTGGAAAGGGCAAAGAGAAAGAAGATGAAGCTGAACCAGCTAAGAAAAAGGTGTCGAGAAGGAAGAAGGGTATGGCAAAGAAAGGGTTGCACTTAGTAGATGAAGTGTCTGTGGATTCTGAAGAGCCACAAGAGGATGAGAGATGGGACTCGGATAGTGAGACAGTAAAGAGCACCATGCCCAAGGCCACTGTGGCTGGTGAGTCTGTTAGTCTCAACAAGTCATTGGAGGAACAAAGTACAAAAAGTCCTATTCGTTTGGATGAAACTGATGAGGGATTGGGCTTGGGATCAGAAGATTTTGCTGGATCGCCAAAGCAAGGTGAGAAACAAAAGAAACCACAGTTTAAGAAGAAAGAGAAAGTTTTGAGGCCAATGGAGAAGAGAGCTAGAGACATTGAGACATTGATTGCTGGTAAGAAACTGCCACCAGCATCTAGCTCGAAATCACTGATTACATCTCCAGCTGCTAAGAAGCAAAAGACATCATCAGAGACTGTTAAAGAGACTGAATTACCGGTTGATGAGTTTAATGATGCACTGGATAGAGTGCTGAAGAAGATAAAGAAAGGGAAGTTGCCTGCTGCTGAAGCTTCTACACCCAAGGTCACAGTAGATAGTGATGTTATGAATGCTGTGAACCAGAAGCTTGCTGACATGATGAAAATAATTAATCAGCAACAAGCAGAGATAGAACAATTGAGAAACAACGATAAGAAGATGTTCGACGTTGTTGAAACATCTCATGAGAATCAAGAAGCTCTTGAAGCCAAGATTAAACAACTTCAAAAAGAAAACAAGAAGTTGTTGAAGCATGAACAGAGAAACACCAGGAGATACATTGCTTTAAAAGAGGAGAACAAGAAGCTGAAAGAGAGTAACAAGAACATGGATAATTTGATTAAAGACTTGTACTCTAGAGCTCCTCAATTGCAAGCTGGTGAAGAGGATAAGGAGCGTGATGAAGAAGAGGTAGATTTTGAACCATCTGATAATGAAGAAGAAGAAGATGAGGAGTTAGATGATGATGCTGGTAATGCTCCTCAGAAGAAAAAGAAAGATGATGGTGACGATGATGGTTCAAATGATGATTCAGGTGAAGGTAACAGCTCTGCGAGTTTTGATAGTGATGATGATGATGATACAGACAAATATAAGTGTGAAAAGAGAGGATCTGGAAAAGGTGTAGGAGAATCCAGCTCAAAGGCTCCTGGAGGAACTGTTGATGATGATAGTGTCTTTTGGAATGAGAAGATAAGATCTTTATCAGAAAATGATAAAAATATGTATCGTCAGATGTTGACAGACAGAGTCTGGACAATAGAAATGACTGGCAGATTTCCTGAGATATTTGAATCTAGTGACATGAGATTTGAGTTGGAGTATAACGATCCTGATTTGGAAGATGGAGAAGTTTTTGCGGCTATGTCAAATGAGATCTTAGAAGGACTGGCAAAACAAGTTGGGAAGACTTTAGAAGAGTTGTTGATTGATAATCAGATTCCTAACTTACTTGAGAAAGAAGCAGGTAACCATTCAGATGATAGAGATGTGCCAGTGTTTGAGGAGGTTGAGATTGAAGACATAACGAGTGAAGAATATCCAGAATACTACAAGAAAAATAAAGATTCTGGATTTCATGAATTCACTGATGAATTGTTGAATGAGGCCGATAAACTTGCTCATGAAAAGAGTAAGAGATTTGTTGAAGAAGTATTTCCAGATTGTGCTAAGCCGAACACTGAACAATCTGACACTTTGAAGGAATTGTTGAGAAAACTGAAGGAGAAAGAAGCTAATCGTCCAAAGACAGAGATTCAGGGCAGCTTCTACAAGTTACATAACGAGTTGTTCAAAGGCAAAGCGTTGGGATGGAAGTTTGTGAAGCAGTTGAAGTGTGTAGCTGTTAAATGGGAGAAAGGGATACTGTATTTTGAAAGATTCCATGATCTGAAGGCACTTCCATACTGGCAATCCGTGATGTTTGAAGACATGAGATGACTGGGTCTGTGAACGATCATGTTGCTTATTTTGCTGATCGTATGTCGAGGGAAAGCAGGACGAGATGGAATCTATTTACTCCCCAGTATCCTAAACGGATTGTTCATAAGAAAGATATTGATACTATAACTGGTATGCCCAAGGTGACGTTAAAGTACAAACCACCTAAAGTGTTGAAACACATTCCTTTGATGCAGATCCCTCAACACTTTTCTAAGGATTTCATCTGGTGGTACTATGATTGGAAGACTGCAGAGGCTGTTATTGTGTTGAAGGATGGTGTGAAAGATTTTAAGAAGATTCATATATTTGATCCTATGTGGTTGATCAATTGTTCACATGAGGATATTATAATGCTATATTATAATCCAATTTATTGCGAAGCAAAGGATTGTGATCAAGCAAGTAAATACCAACGTGCGGTATTCTTATGCTTTGCTTATGATATCAATGCTGGATGTGATTTCGATAAGAAACTGGGTAAGTTTGTGAAGGTTCAAGAAGTTCCGGAAGTCAAGAAGAAGAAACCAAAACAAGCTTATGAACCGGTGATGACCAAAGAACAGAAGAAGTTATTAAACATTAAGCTGATGAACAAAAGGATGGACGAAGAACGACGACTCAAACAATCCAAGCAATAGTCGAGGGGGAGTTTGTAGATGCATATTGTGCGACTAATGCTTTGGATTGCATTTAACATATGTTTTTGTTCATAGTCGTTTGGTCGAAGGTGTCTCTAACCGGTCGAATGTGGTTTGCTGAACGGTCGAAGGTAGATATTGAAGGTCGAAGGAGAACAGGAGGTCGAAGGTAGAATAGATTTTAATGTATAGCTTGGTTCGACCACCTTGTTTGGTCGAACCTGCACATTCGACCAACCCAAATGGGCGAATGTGCAGGCCTAAATAAGGTCAAGTTCATTTTTGCAATGCAACTTTTGGTCATTTTGTTTTCCCTCCAGTTTGTGTTCTCCCTAGGGTTTTGTGTCAAGTCTGTACACGTCATTTAATCATTATAAACATCTTTTTAACGTGTAATTGAATGTGTTATTGAATGAAATGAAAGCTTTAATGATGATTTCTGTGTTTTGTTGATATTATTATCATTTTGTAACTGATTCAGGGATTCTGCACCTGAATTAGTAGACTTGTTTGATCAAACCAATAGTTATTGTCAAATCGATCCTTTTACAATACCGTATATTATTATTATTATTATTATTATTATTATTATTATTATTATTATTATTATTATTATTATTATTAGACTGAATTACAAGTTTTGTCCTTTAAGTTTGTACCAGATTGCAAGGCATGTCCTTTAACTTTAAAATTGATTGGTTTTGTCCTTTATCTTTTAAAATCTTGCACGTTGTGTCCTTTTGATCTAACTCTGTTAATTTTCTTCGTTAAGTTTGGTCACATGACTTGCACACGAGGGTATATCAGTAAATTGACCCACATTCATTGCAGGTCATCCTTCCACCACCTCCTTCCACCTCCTACACCATCACATTCCAGAACCACCCTCCACCACCACCTACACCACCACATTCCAGAACCACCCTCCACCTTACCCCCAAAACCCTGCTAAATACTCGCCACTGACAACCACCACCACCCCCTTCCCTTCCATCAAAACTCTAACCCAATATATAGCTTCAGACCCGTCGTCAGTCACCAATACCCACAACCCTAAAACCTAACAAAAACACAGATCTGGAAATCTAGCTAAAAGTATTCGATTTAGTCAGACCCGTCTTAGACACCGTTTTCGATCAATTAGGGTTTGATTTTGGGGGTAATTAGGGTAGCAGCAGAAAATGATGGTGATAGAGGCTCATAGCAGGCGGTGGCAGGTGGAGCGATGGTGGTGACGGTTGACGATGGTGATGGGTGGTGGTAATGGAGAGGCTTACAGTGGTTATTTAGAGGTTGTTGGGTGGGGATGTTGATGTTAGGGACGGTGGTTGTGGTGGCAAGTGGTGGTGGAGGGTGATAGCAGACGATGGCTGTGGTGGCAAGTGGTGGTGGAGGGTGGTAACAGGTGGGGGCGGTTACCAGAGAGAGAGAGAGAGATTCAGGATTTTTATATTTTTTTTTTTGTTTTTTTATTTTTGATGTAAATTAATAATAAAAGGCATGAAAGGACTAAAATGCCCTCACGTGCCTTGCACATGACCCAACTTAACGAAGAAAATTAACAGAGTTAAGTCGAAAGGACATAACGTGCAAGATTTTAAAAGCTAAAGGACAAAACCAATCAATTTTAAAGTTAAAGGACATGCCTTGCAATCTGGTATAAACTTAAAGGACAAAACTTGTAATTCAGTCTTATTATTATTATTATTATTATTATTATTATTATTATTATTATTATTATTGTTATTATTATTATTTCTTCGGTATACATATAGTTAAACACATCCTTTAGTTGGTTGGTGTATATGTTGTAATTGTTTGATGCGGTCCTATCTTTGATGGCTTGCTTTGTTTTGGTGAATGAAAGTTAAAGTTAAAACAAAAGGTTAATAGAAATCCTAGTTATCGTAGGCATATGTTAGCTGTATATATCATGTTAATTGGTAGGGATTTGTATGAAGTTTTAAGTTAGTTTCTTCATCAATAATCTTGTGCGAATGAGCCATAATATTAAGTTTGTTTGATCGATCGGACTTGAACCCGTATATTCAGTATCGGGATCAGGATCGGTACTGATAAGGTGCGGTATGTACCGAGCTTATCGTTACGTGTAAGTGTGTGTGTGGTCACCTTTTTTTTGTCAAAACTGGGGATGATGATAATCAAGCATGTATATGGTTTGATTTTTAATAATGTCTATGATTTGAATTTGCTAAAAAGTACGTTTATATGTTTTGAAAAAAATAGGGAAATGATAATCAAGCATTTACTATACGTGTATGTGTGTGTGGTCATGTCTTTTTTTTTTTTTTTAATTTTGTGTCAAAACAGGGGATGATGATAATAATCAATCATGTCTATAATTTTATTATTGATAGTGTCAATGATTTGAATTTTCTAAAAAGTACTTATATCTTTTAAAAAAAAAAAAACTAGGAATGATGATAATCAAGCATGGACTGATGAAATGAAAATTCATAGTCGAAATGGCCCGAACTATGGCTAACAGAAAATTCGAGAAATTGATCAATAGTAGTCGTGTACCACCCGCCTACGAATTCAATAGTGTGATGAGTGTACTTTTAAAATATGATGTACAATAAAGATTGCATTCAAATCTTCAACAGCATGAGAAGAAAGCCCATTGGGATTGACAATTATGTTCTTAATATATGTCAATAAAGGCTTACAGTAGGACAAAACATGTTAGAGAAGCCTTTAGTTGTTTGGCTATAGGAATAAAAACTAAGATGCATAATGTTATAAGTTGTTCAACCCTCTTAGACGTGTTTGTTGAAGAAAAAAAAGTTTCAAGACTTTGAATATTATATGAAGAATGTGGTGAAAATACCCAAAAGCTAGGAATCAAACTTTAAAAGAACATAGATCTTTAATCATGTGCACCGTTGGAATAACACTTATCTGGAGGGGAGGAGCTAGATCTAGAAAGTTTGTGTTTTTTTATTGGAAAAGATCTGTTGGTTAGAGTAGAGAAGAACAAAGATGTGATTGTTGTCGAGTCCTACCGATGGTGCCAATGAAGAAGCACGGATCCAAACATACTCAAACATATAAGAGAGAAGAAGAGATTTTCATTGATATTGAAATATGTTACAATAATTACAAGGGATACGAATCTAATGTTGCGAGCTCGGATCGTCTTCGACTAGATATGTAGAATCACACCTTGTTTTTCTTCCTCTTGATTAGATCTGCCCCTTTAGGACAGTGGGGTAGCGGCTCTCCATGAGAGCATGCCCTAAATGAGTGGTTAACCCCCTTTAAATAGCGAACTCCATTATTATCATGGACCTTAGACCTAGTGAGCCAGGCCCATATATAAATTAGGTATCATACCTCTTCAAGTAGGTTTGTGTATAATTTCTTTTCATTGTACCGTGTGTTGTTTTTTGTATATTATATAATGTATATTATTATTATTTCTTTTTTGTGTATTATATACCGTATGATATTATTATTATTATTATTATTATTTCTTTGGTATACATATAGTTAAACACATCCTTTAGTAGGTTGGTGTATATATTGTAATTGTTTGATGCGGTCCTCTCTTTGATGGCTTGCTTTGTTTTGGTGAATTAAAGTTAATGTTAAAACAAAAGGTTAATAGAAATCCTAGTTATAGTAAGGATATTTTAGCTATATATATCATCTTGTTAATTGATAAGGGATTTGTATGAAGTTTTAAGTTAGTTTCTTCAACAGTATTCTTGTGGGAAAGAGCCATAATATTAAGTTTATTTGGTCGATCAGACTTGAACCGGTATATTCAGTATCGGGATCAGGATCGGTATTGATAAGTGCGGTATGTACTGAGGTTATCGCTACGTATAAGTGTGTGTGTGGTCACGTTTTGTTTTTTTGGTCAAAACTGGGGATGATGATAATCAAGCATGTATATGATTTGATTTTTAATAATGTCAATGATTCGAATTTGCTAAAAAGTACGTTTATATATTTTGAAAAAAAAAATAGGGAAATGATAATCAAGCATTTACTATATGTGTATGTGTGTGGTCATGTTTTTTTTTTAATTTTATGTCAAAACATGGGATGATGATAATAATCAAGCATGTCTATAATTTGATTATTGATAGTGTCTATGATTTGAATTTGCTAAAAAGTACTTATATCTTCTTTTTTTAAAAAAAAAAAACAGGGAATGATGATAATCAAGCATGGACTGATGAAAAGAAAAGCCATAGTCGAAACGGGCCGAACTGTGGCTAACAGAAAATTCGAGCAAGTCATCAATAGAAGTCGTATACCACCTGCATAGGAATTCAATAGTTTGATGAGTGTACTTTTAAAAACGAAGTACGATGAAGATTGCATTCAAATCTTCAACAGCATGAGAAGAAATCCCATTGGTATTGAAAATTATGTTCTTAATATGGCAATGAAGGCTTATTGCAGGACAAAACACGTTAGAGAAGCCTTTAGTTGTTTGGCTATAGGAATAAAAACTAGGATGCATAATGTTATAAGTTGTTCAACCCTCTTAGATGTGTTAATTGAAGGAAAAAAAATTAAGACTTTGAATCTTTTATGAAGAATGTGGTGAAAATACTCAAAAGCTATGAATCAAACTTTAAAAGAACATAGATCTTTAATCATGTGCACCGCTGGAATAACACTCATCTAGCGGGTGGAGGTAGATTTAGAAAATGGGTGTTTTTTTTTTGTATGGAACAGATCTAAAGGTTAGAGTAGAGAAGAACAGAGATATGATTGTTGTCGAGTCCTACGGATGGTGCCAATGAAGAAGCACGGATCCAAACATACTCAAACATATAAGAGAGAAGAAGAGATTTTCATTTATATTGAAATATGTTACAATGATTACAAGGGATACGGATCTAATGTTGAGAGCTCGGATCGTCTTCAACTAGATATGTAAAATCACACCTTGTTCTTCTTCTTCCTCTTGATTAGATCTGCCCCTTTAGGATAGTGGGGTGGCGGCACTCCATGAGAGCATGCCCTAAATGAGTGGTTAACCCCCTTTAAATAGGGAACTCCATTATTATCATGGGCCTTAGACCTAATGGGACAGGCACATATATATATATATATATATATATATATATATATATATATATATATTAGGTATCATACCTCTTCAAGTAGGTTTGTGTATGATTTCTTTTCATTGTACCGTGTGTTGTTTTTTGTATATTATATAATGTATATTAGTTTTATTATTATTATTATTATTATTATTATTATTATTATTATTATTGTTGTTGTTTTTATTATTATTATCATTTCTTTTTTGTGTATTATTATTATTATTATTATTATTATTATTATTATTATTATTATTATTATTATTATTATTATTTCTTCGGTATACAAATAGTTAAACACATCGGTTAATAGAAATCCTAGTTATAGTAGGGATATGTTAGCTATATATCTCATGTTAATTGGTAGGGATTATATGAAGTTTTAAGTTAGTTTCTTCATCAATAATCTTGTGAGAATGAGCCATAATATTAAGTTTGTTTGATCAATCGGACTTGAACCGGTATATTCAGTATCAAGAATCAAGCATGGTCGTGTATGTGTGTGTGGTCATGTTTTTTTTTTTTTTTTAATTTTATGTCAAAACAGGGGATGATAATCAAGCATGTTTATAATTTGATTATTGATAGTGTCTATGATTTGAATTTTTTAAAAAATACTTATATCTTTTTTTTAAACAGGGAATGATGATAATCAAGCATGGACTGATGAAAAGAAAAGTCATAGTGGAAACGGCCCGAACTGTGGCTAACAGAAAATTCGAGCAATTGATCAATAGCAGTCGTGTACCACCCGCCTACGAATTCAATAGTGTGATGAGTGTACTTTTAAAAATGAAGTACGGTGAAGATTGCATTCAAATCTTCAACAGCATGAGAAGAAAGCCCATTGGTATTGACAATTATGTTCTTAATATGGCAATGTATCAGCAGCATGAGAAGAATGCCCACTAGCTAAGCTAGTTGCCTCCTAATGCACACTACTAGCTAAGCTAGTAGCCTCCTGATGCACACCGCTAGCTAAGCTAGTAGCCTCCTAAGACACACCACTAGCTAAGCTAGTAGCCTCCTAAACACACTACTAGCCAAGATAGTAGCCTCTATAGGGTCGTTTGCTATGCTAACACATAATTTCACGTATACACATATCGGCACGTTATATAATGGTTGTAGAACATTTATTATTTGATAACTAACACGTTTACGTTAATTCACCAACTCACGGGACTCGAGACTCATGTGTGTCCGTTTTTACCCGGTGATCCCCCGAATCACCGACCCTTGCACATATGTGTGTAACCGAGTCCCGTTGACCCCCCCCCCCCCAGATCACTGTAATGACTCCCGATGATCCCCTGGACCATCGAACCGACTCCCGATGATTCCCTGAATCACCGTAACGACTATTGGCTCAACTAACCCAGCTAAGTATATTTTGCTAAGGTAGACTTATAAGTTTGATAAAAGTTGTTGACCTGAGTTTGCTGGGTATCAGATCATCCCCTGTTGAAAGAATTTTAGTCCCGAAAATTGTTCGAAGTCGAAAGGAAAGAAAGAAAAATTTTCCGGTTGCTACATCATCCCTATATTGAAAGGAATTTCTCCCCGAAATTCATTTGGCTTCAACAGTAACAGGTGCTAGTTTTGGGAATAAATGTGGATACTTGAGTCTCATCTGATCCTCCCGTCCCCATGTGAACTCCGGTCCAGGGTTGGAGTTCCAACAAACTTTAACGATGCGGATTTTACTCCAACGAAGGCTACGAATCTTATAATCCAAGATTTCAACCGTTTCCTCCACGATACGCAGACGATCATCAACCTTGATCTCTTCAAGAGGAACAATGAGTGTCTTATCAGCCAGACACTTTTTCAAGTTAGAAACATGGAAGACAGTATGCACACTACTAAGCTTAGCTGGTAGGTCAAGTCTGTATGCCACCGGCCCAATCCGTTCCAGGATTACGAACAGTCTGACAAAATGAGGGTTCAGTTTACCACGTTTCCCAAAGCGTATAACACCCTTCCATGGCTAGACCTTCAAAAGTACCATGTCGCCAACTTGGAATTCCAATGGTTTGCGACAACGATCGGCATAACTCTTCTGATGATCCCAAGCTGATGCCCTACGATTATGAATCTGCACGATCTTCTCGGAAGATTCGTACACAAGTTTCGGGCCAGTAAGTTGGCTCTCGCCCACCTCAACCCAACAAAGTGGAGACCGACATTCGCCCGTAAAGAGCCTCGAACGGAGCTGCCTTAATGCTAGAATGGTAGCTGTTGTTGTAAAAGAATTCCACTAACGGTAGATGACTCTCCCAACTCTTACTGAAATCAATGACACATGCCCGAAGCATGTCTTCCAATGTTTGAATCGTCTGCTCACTCTGACCATCAGTTTGCGGATGATAAGCCATACTCATGTCCAACTAAGTACCCAATGCCTTCTGCAAGGCTTTCCAAAAATGCGAAGTGAAACGAGAATCGCAATCAGAGATAAGAGAAACAGGCACCCCGTGCCAGGACACCACTTTCTTAAGATAGATACGAGCTAACTGCTACAACTTGTCGTTTTCTATGATAACTAGGAAGTGTGCCAATTTGGTCAGACGATCGACAATCACCCAAATGGTATCACAACCACTTGGTGACTTCGGAAGTTTGGTTACAAAGTCCATAGTGATTCGCTCCCAGTTCCATTTGGGAATTTCAAGCTGTTGCAGAAGACCAGACGACTTCTGATATTCGACCTTGACTTTAGCACAAGTCAAGCATTTACTTACGTACAAAGCTATGTCAGCCTTCATTTTCGGCCACCAATAAAGTATCTTCAGATCTTGATGCATCTTATTGGAGCCGGGGTGAATGGAATACCGGGACTTGTGACTTTCGTCCAAGACAAGCTCCCGTAAGTTACCGAATAAAGGTACCCAAACATGCTCTGCAAAATAACGTAGGCCATCAGGCCTGAGTTCTAGGTGCCTGCCGGCACCATGCATGGTTTCAAATTTTAGGTTTTCTTCCTTCAAAGCTTCTTGTTGTGCAAAACGGATTTGGTCGGGCAACCCGAAATGGATGGTGAGCTGTAAGGCTCGAACACGTGAAGGTTTAAGGGACTCCTTCCTGCTTAAGGCGTCTGCCACAACATTCGCCTTACAATGATGGTATTTGATGGCACAATCATAATCGTTCAGAAGCTCAACCCATCGATGTCGTCGCATGTTCAAATTCTTTTGCTCAAAGATATGTTGAAGACTCTTGTAATCGATGTAAATGGTGAACTTGATACCGTACAAGTATTGTCTCCAGATATTTAAAGCAAAAACAACCGCACCTAGTTCCAGACTATGGGTAGTATAGTTCTTCTCGTGAACCTTAAGCTGACGAGAAGCGTAAGTGATAACCTTCTCGCGTTGCATCAACACACACCCGAGACCTTGGATAGAAGCATCACAATAAACAACAAAATCATCCGTACCCTCAGGCAAGGATAGGATAGGCACAGAACAGACTCTAAGCTTCAACGTCTGAAACGCCGACTCTTGACAATCACCCCAATCGAACTTCCAGTCCTTCTAGGAAAGAGATGTAAGGGGTTGACCAATATTCGAAAATCCCTTAAAAAAACAACGATAGTAACCTGCAAGACCTAGGAATTGTCGCACCTCAGTTGGCGTCTTCGATGCTTCCCAGTCTTTGATGGCTTCTATCTTACCTGGATCGACATGAATTCCCATTTCATTCACCACATGACCAAGGAATTGAACTTCACACAACCAAAAATCACACTTGGAGAACTTAGCATAGAGTTGTTCTCGTCTCAAGAGTTCCAAGACTAGACACAAGTGTTCCTCGTGGTTCCGTTGATCTTGGAATAGATCAGAATATCATCAATGAAGACAATGACAAATTTATCAAGATACGGCTTGCAAACACGGTTCATCAAATCCATGAACATCGCTGATGCATTGGTGAGACCAAAAGGCAAGACCAAGAATTCAAAATGGCCATAGCAAGTTCGAAAAGCAGTCTTCGGAATATCGGCATCATGCACTCTCAACTAATGGTACCCAGACCTCAAATAAATCTTCGAGTATAAACTGGAAGCCTGAAGCTGATCAAACAAATCGTCGATACGTGGAAGAGGATGACGGTTCTTGATTGTCACCTTCTTCAGCTCATGATAATCAATGCATATGCGAAGGCTTCCGTCTTTCTTCTTAAAAAACATGATAGGGGCTCCCTATGGGGACGAACTAGGTCGAATAAATCCCTTCTCCAATAATTCTTGGAGTTGGTTAGACAATTCTTGCATCTCGGGAGGTGCAAGACAATAAGGGGCTCGAACAATAGGAACTGCACCAGGTGCTAGATCAATTTGAAATCTGTCACACCCTCAAAATCCACTTGCGGAATTTTACCGCGAGGCGCATGACAAACCAGGATCCAAACCAACGATCACAATAAACAAGTCTAAATGAATATCAATGCAATTCAAAACATAGTTTAAAAATCCCGTTTACAGCGGAAGCTTATTCAAAAACAATATTTCAATAATGAAACCATAGTTCTACGTTCAAAAGACCATGCAACCCTAGTAAGACGCCGTGCAGACGCGTGCGCCCTAGTCCAGTCGTGCTACCTTAGCGACCTGAGAAAACATGTAAAAGTTTACGTCAGCACAAAAATGCTGGTGAGTTTACAGGTTTTGTATCCAAGTACCAAGTCCACCTGTCCATACTATAATAATCGAAAACCAGTATACGCTAGCTAGGCGTACGTTTTGTTACTACCACGATTGGAAAACCATTACTAACGCGAATACCAAAAGTATGCCCGATGTAGTTCCTGTTGTTCCTGTTTGAGACAATATGCACCCGCCGACCCTCCAAGTCGACGAGCGGGGTTGGTCACTCCCAATAGCGCTATTCACATTTCCCCGTTGTGCAAACCCGCACATTCATGGTTCCCCCCGGGACTTCCAAAGATCGTGTAGTACACAATAGAAACCCATAGTATGACAGTAGTTACCAAATAATCGTTTTAACACATGTTTTCTCCCCCGAAAGTATAAAACCAGTTTAAAAGAGGGGCCGTAAACTCACCTTAAGTTGCGTTACTCCTTAACCCGAGTAAACCCAGCTGCTATGCTAGTCCCGTAAGCGGCGACCTAACATACGACAGTTACAAGCACTTAGACTAATAACCCGCAGGTTAATTAGTCCCTAGATGTCCAGACCATAACCAAGTTCGTTTGAAAACACCGTGACTGTTTAACCGACCCAAAGTACAAGACTCGACATCCCATTGGTGACCCGAGACTCCCCGTGTTATGTTTACGCTCCAAAACATACAATAACGCAAGTACACTTAACATACGTTAACGCACAACAAGTTATAGCACATAGTTCACGTATCACCGAAATACATCCAAGTATATGTTACCAAGTTATTAGACATGTTACGGGGTTCCTAGCATGTTACTACATGTTAAATCGGGTCTCGGAATGCTAATTTACACTTACAGCAGCAGTACACGCGATTAGGAAAAGTCAACTAGCAATTAGGTTGGTCAACTAGCAATTAGAAACCCTACTCGCCTCTATTATAGGCGATTAGGAGCTACTCCCCTGAACTTACTAGCAATTAGGGCTATTCCCCTGAACTTATAGGCAATTAGGGCTATTCCCCTGAACTTATAGGCAATTAGGGCTAATCACCTGATCTTACACAAGAGTAGGCCTCTACTCGCCTATATTATGGGCGATTAGCACCCTACTCACCTATAACATAGGCGATTAGGAATGCTACTCGCCTGTAACCTTGCTGTTCCGGTTTTTCGCGCGTTTAACGCTCCAAATCAGATCCAGAACGTGTGTAACCACCCAATATCATCCCAAACACTATCCTAAACATGTTTAACCCAAAATCCTTCGTTTAACCTCGTATAATCAGTCCTGCATGCAACCAAGTAATCCAAACACCATTCACATAGCATGCAACATCATACTAACACGCGTAATCATAACCCTAATATCCAATTACTGAGATTCCTATTATCATAATATCAATATCAATACTGATCTATCATAATAACATATCCAATCATCATCATGAATCATAAAAACCCTAGCTTTCTAATCATACACACTCATAATGCATGCATATTAGTTATAATCCGATTAACAATCCTTATTGACGATTTTCAGAAAGCTTTTTTCGTTTAAGAACAGGTCTGGACCATTAGGGATTGATTAAAAACGTTTATAAAGAGTTATGGATGAAAATCAAACCTTAGGATTATGAAAATATGATGATTCAAGCTTGAAACCTTGAGTTTTGATCAAAAATCGCCTTCCAGAGGTTGTTTATGTGTTGGGGCGGGTTATGGGACGACTAGGGTTGGTATAATGAAGTTTAGGAGGTTAAGTATGGTATTTATAGTCGTTTTTAGTCGTCCAGCCCGTAACTAGTGAGTGTGCAGCAGTTTCAGGCGATTAGGGCTTGTAATCGCCTGAATGTTCATGTGATTGGGCCTACTCGCCCTTAACTATACACGAGTAGGACCCTAATCGCCCCTAGGGTCTCCTACTCGCCTCCCCTATAGGTGATTAGGCCTCCTACTCGCCTATAGGGGTTGGTTTCGTGCGTTTTGCGCGTTAAACCCCGTTTTAACATATGTTAATACATATTCACGTACCGACAAGTCATATAATGATTGTAAACACATAACACAAGTAAATACACATATTTACACTCGTTCACCAATTCCCGGGACTCGAGACTCGTACGTTCCGTATGTCCTGACGATCCTACAAATCGTCACCGTTTGTACACTTGGTTAAGGACTGACATCTAACGAACCTCTAGACCAACATCCAATGATCTTCTAGACTAACCAATAGTTCCCGAACCATAACCCGACTTAACTAACCCAGTTAAGTACGATATACGCGTGACTCGCTAAGGTAGACTTTCATCTAGACAACGTTGTTAACCAGAATTTGCCGGGTGTCACATCATCCCCACGTTAAAAGAATTTTCGTCCCGAAAATTGCACAAGCACCAAAAGAACAAAGGAAATAACGAAGGAAACAAACAAAAAGATAGAAACCAAAAGAGAGATTTACCCGAGTTGTCACATCATCCCCACGTTAAAAGGAATCTCGACCCGAGATTCATTTAGCTGCCGAAGAGACATGTCTCGACTCGAACGCTTCCTTAGGAAAAAGATGAGGATACTTAGACTTCATCTGATCCTCCCGTTCCCTTGTATATTCCGGTCCCCGGTCCGAGTTCCACCGAACCTTAACGATACGAATCTTGCTGTGACGCAGGCTGCGAATCTTGTAATCAAGGATCTCCACAGGTTCTTCCACAATCCGAAGACGATCATCAACCTTGATCTCTTCTAGTGGAACGATGAGAGACTCGTCAGCCAGACACTTCTTCAAGTTTGACACGTGAAAGACGTTATGTACGTTACCGAGCTCCGTCGGTAGATCAAGTCGATATGCCACCGGCCCAATCCGTTCCAGGATCGTAAATGGGCCGACATACCTCGGATTGAGTTTGCCACGCTTCCCAAAGCGTATGACGCCCTTCCACGGTGAAACTTTTAGAAGTACCTTGTCATTGACTTGGAATTCCAGTGGTTTGCGACGCTGATCAGCATAACTCTTTTGCCGGTCCCGTGCCGCCGCCAACCGATTACGAATCTGTACGATCTTTTCCGAAGTTTCGTACACTAGTTCAGGCCCAGTGAGTTGACTCTCACCCACTTCAGCCCAACAAAGAGGAGAACGGCATTTCCGTCCGTACAGTGCTTCGAACGGAGCAGCCTTGATGCTCGTGTGATAACTGTTATTGTACGAGAATTCTACCAACGGCAGATGAGCTTCCCAACCCTTGCCAAAATCGATCACACATGCCCGCAGCATGTCTTCTAAAGTTTGAATCGTACGCTCACTCTGACCGTCAGTCTGTGGATGGTAAGCCGTACTCATGTCTAGTTGGGTACCCAAAGCCTTGTGCAAAGACTTCCAGAAGTGAGAAGTAAAATGGGAGTCACGATCCGAGATAATAGAAACTGGTACCCCGTGCTTAGAAACAACTTCTTTCAAGTAAAGACGAGCCAAACGATCCATGGTGTCGGTCTCCTTAATGGCAAGAAAATGAGCTGATTTCGTCAACCGATCGACAATCACCCATATCTTGTCGTTCCCGCTTGGTGATTTAGGAAGTTGTGTGACAAAATCCATAGTAATCCGTTCCCATTTCCATTCCGGAATTTCAGGTTGTTGCAGGAGACCCGACGGTTTCTGGTATTCCACCTTGACCTTAGCACAGGTCAAGCATTTGCTCACGTATGAGGCTATGTCCGACCTCATGTTTGGCCACCAGTAAAGCACCTTCAGATCTTGGTACATCTTATCCGAACCAGGATGAATAGAATACCGGGACTTATGAGCCTCATCAAGGACAAGCTCCCGTAGTCCCCCGAACAAAGGAACCCATATACGTTCTGCGAAATAGTGCAGGCCATCAGGCCTTCGCTCTAGGTGCTTGTCGGCACCGTGCATGGTTTCAGCTTTAAGGTTTTCCTCCTTCAAAGCTTCCAACTGGGCAGAACGGAGTTGATCAGGTAGTGACGAATGAATGGTGAGCTGCAACGCCCGAACGCGACGAGGTTTAGTAGATTCCTTCCTGCTCAAGGCGTCTGCTACAACATTCGCCTTGCCAGGATGGTACTTAATAGCACAATCATAGTCGTTCAAAAGTTCAATCCAGCGATGCTGCCGTATGTTCAAGTGTTGTTGGTCGAAAATGTGTTGGAGACTCTTGTGATCGGTGTAGATGGTGCATTTGGTACCGTACAAGTAATGTCTCCAAATTTTCAACGCGAATACCACAGCACCCAATTCCAAGTCATGAGTTGTGTAGTTCTTCTCGTGCACTTTGAGTTGACGAGAAGCATACGCAATCACTTTCTCGCGTTGCATCAACACGCAACCGAGTCCATGAATGGAAGCGTCACAGTAAACAACAAAATCATCAGGACCCTCAGGTAAAGACAAAATAGGAGCAGAACACAGTTTAGACTTCAGTTCTTCAAACGCTGACTCTTGTGGTTCACCCCAGTCGAACTTCCTATCCTTCTGAGTGAGAATGGTGAGGGGTTGAGCAATCTTCGAGAACCCCTGAATGAAACGACGATAATAGCCCGCAAGGCCTAGGAATTGCCGCACCTCAGTTGGCGTCTTTGGTGCTCCCCAGTCCTTGATCGCTTCGATTTTAGCTGGATCGACATGAATTCCTAGTTCATTAACCACATGTCCTAGGAATTGAACTTCGCGTAACCAAAAGTCACACTTTGAGAACTTGGCGTATAGTTGTTCCCGTCGCAAGAGTTCCAAAACTAACCGCAGATGTTCCCCGTGTTCGGTCTCGTTCTTGGAGTAGATCAGAATGTCATCAATAAACACAATGACGAACTTGTCCAGATATGGTTTACAGACGCGGTTCATCAAGTCCATGAAAACCGCCGGTGCGTTCGTGAGACCGAAAGGCATGACCAAGAATTCGAAATGGCCATAACGTGTTCGAAAAGCAGTCTTTGCAACGTCAGCTTCCCTGACGCGCAGCTGGTGATAACCGGACCTCAAGTCGATCTTGGAATAATAACTAGAACCCTGAAGCTGGTCGAATAGATCATCAATACGTGGAAGAGGATAACGGTTCTTGACGGTCAATTTGTTCAGTTCTCTGTAGTCTACACACAATCGGAAACTCCCATCCTTCTTCTTGACAAATAAAATCGGGGCTCCCCAAGGGGAAGAACTTGGCCGGATGAAACCCTTGTCCAAGAGTTCCTGTAACTGACTAGACAATTCCTGCATCTCGGGAGGTGCAAGACGGTAGGGGGCCCGAGCAATAGGATCAGCCCCTGGTACAAGATCAATACCGAACTCGACTTGACGATGAGGAGGAAGACCAGATAAATCATCGGGAAAAACATCAGGAAACTCGCGTACCACCGGAATGTCGTCAATCTTCTTCTCATCACTAGAGGAAACAGATAAAAGCGCCAAAACGGCTGGATAACCCTTTCGAAGACACTTAAGGGCTTTCATGCTAGAGATGATGTTTAGCGGAACACCACCCTTGATACCGTACACAGAAAGGAATTCTCCATCAGGGAGAGGAATCCGAATAACCTTATCGTAACAGACAATCTCCGCGCGATACAAAGATAACCAATCCATTCCTACTACAACGTCAAAACTACCCAAAGGTACCGGCATAAGGTCGATGGGAAACGATAAACCCGACAACTCTAATTGACACTCCCGAAGAACACTAGTAGCTTCAATCGTTTTACCGTCAGCCAACTCAATAATATACTTGGTCTCTAATGGTACGGGTACTATATCTAGCAGTCGACTAACATCCATGGATACAAAACTCTTGTCGGCACCAGAATCAAATAACACGCTAACAGAACGATTATTGAGAAGAAACGTACCGGTGACTGTCTCAGGGTCCTGCCTAGCCTCAGCAGCTCCAATGACGAAGGCACGTGCATTTCTGCCGCCGCCCCCGTTGTTCCCATTCCCGTTGTTCCCACCCTGCTTCAGTTTTGGGCAATCCTTCTTGTAATGCCCAGTGTCACCACAGTTGTAGCATCCTTGTTTCCCTGTAGTCCCCTGAGTAGTCGGAGCTGAACTGTTAGTCGGAGCCTGAGTCGATGGAAGTGTAGCCCGACAATCTTTAGCATAGTGGCCTGTTCGCTGGCAGCGGTGACAACGGTTACTGTCGCAGTTCCCTTGGTGATGGCGTCCACACTTGTTGCATTTGGGCAGTTTTCCCGCATAACCACCCTGCTTATTACCCGAAGAAGATGAACCCCCATTATCAAACCTTTTACCCTGCTGTGCAGACCCAGATCCTTTCCCGTCGTTTTCCCACTTGCGCTTGTTGTTCTCTGGGGCCTTAACAGTTGAACCCTTCGCAGGCAAAATCCCCTCATTCACCTTTAAGTTGGTCATCCTATGGGCCGATCGAACTACCTCTGCATACGTAGGATGATTTCCAGCAGCCACCAACCCTGCAATTTCCGGCACTAACCCTGAGACATAATGTTCAATCCTGCGATATTCTGGCACGTGCAGATCGGGACACAGCACCGCCAACTCATTCCGCCTCACAGTATACTTCTCGATTTCCGACCCAGTCATCTTGAGGTTCCACACCTCATGCTCCAGTTTCTGTACCTCTTCCCTCGGACAATACTCACGCTTCAGCAACTGTACAAAGTTCTCCCATGGCATAGCATATGCCTCCCCAATACCCATGTTCTGGGTGATGCCATTCCACCAAGTCAATGCCACGTCCTGAAATAACGCAGCAGAATACTTCACCCGATCTTCTGGGAGGCAGTTACACATCAGAAATACCGACTCCACTTTCTCCAACCACCTAAGTAAGCTAACCGCACCCTCAGTGCCAGAGAATTCCTGGGGCTTACAGTCCCGGAACATCTTGTAGGTGCACATGGGTGGGGGTGGGTCAACAGGACCACCTGAAACGAAACGTATGAGAAACCAAAAGTAACGTAAACAAGGTTCACCAATGAGGCGAAGGAAATGGATAAATCAACTTACCACCACCGTTGTGCCCTAACTGAAAGGCAGCTTGGAGCAAGTTGTTCAGATCAGCCTGTGATAGATTAATACCTCCACCACGACCACCAGCACCACCGCGACCACCACCACGTCCACCATTGCGACCACCTCCACGTCCTCCACGCACTCCAGACATGATTCTGGCAGAAAGAACGAGAAAATTTAGTTTCGCAGTTAAAGATAACCACTAATGTTCACAAGATCAAAGCCAGATCCAATCCAGGACTATCCCCTCAAACCCAGAGCTCACTAGGGCTTCCATGCATTTCGTTTTATGATTTTGTGTGCACCCAAAATGATAAAACGCTCTACATGGTCCTCCCAGTGTTCTCCTAGTTTAAAGATCAAATCACCGAACATAGACTCTTAGCTACACACCGTAATACTACGGTAGTTTATGACAAGTGTTTCTATTGGGGTGCGAAGGGAGATGTCCGAGCCTTGGACAAATCTCAAGAGCACACGAGTTACCCCAATAGACCACACTGCCTAGAAAACAAGTAACCCAACCTAAGATAGAACGGATGATGTAACGTAGAAAGACCAACGATTTAGAGATACCCCGACAAGACCATACGTAAACCACTATAACGTTTAGTACCATGTGATCGTCTAGTGTGTGCGACTCGGCTATAGACTAGACTCTACATGCAGTCCTAGTTCACTATAACCATTGGCTCTGATACCAATCTGTCACACCCTCAAAATCCACTTGCGGAATTTTACCGCGAGGCGCATGACAAACCAGGATCCAAACCAACGATCACAATAAACAAGTCTAAATGAATATCAATGCAATTCAAAACATAGTTTAAAAATCCCGTTTACAGCGGAAGCTTATTCAAAAACAATATTTCAATAATGAAACCATAGTTCTACGTTCAAAAGACCATGCAACCCTAGTAAGACGCCGTGCAGACGCGTGCGCCCTAGTCCAGTCGTGCTACCTTAGCGACCTGAGAAAACATGTAAAAGTTTACGTCAGCACAAAAATGCTGGTGAGTTTACAGGTTTTGTATCCAAGTACCAAGTCCACCTGTCCATACTATAATAATCGAAAACCAGTATACGCTAGCTAGGCGTACGTTTTGTTACTACCACGATTGGAAAACCATTACTAACGCGAATACCAAAAGTATGCCCGATGTAGTTCCTGTTGTTCCTGTTTGAGACAATATGCACCCGC
The DNA here is from genome assembly GCA_028751855.1 of Ambrosia trifida. Taxonomy (NCBI): domain Eukaryota; kingdom Viridiplantae; phylum Streptophyta; class Magnoliopsida; order Asterales; family Asteraceae; genus Ambrosia; species Ambrosia trifida. The sequence goes on along the minus strand of CM054126.1, from coordinate 125,490,977 downwards.
CGACCCTCCAAGTCGACGAGCGGGGTTGGTCACTCCCAATAGCGCTATTCACATTTCCCCGTTGTGCAAACCCGCACATTCATGGTTCCCCCCGGGACTTCCAAAGATCGTGTAGTACACAATAGAAACCCATAGTATGACAGTAGTTACCAAATAATCGTTTTAACACATGTTTTCTCCCCCGAAAGTATAAAACCAGTTTAAAAGAGGGGCCGTAAACTCACCTTAAGTTGCGTTACTCCTTAACCCGAGTAAACCCAGCTGCTATGCTAGTCCCGTAAGCGGCGACCTAACATACGACAGTTACAAGCACTTAGACTAATAACCCGCAGGTTAATTAGTCCCTAGATGTCCAGACCATAACCAAGTTCGTTTGAAAACACCGTGACTGTTTAACCGACCCAAAGTACAAGACTCGACATCCCATTGGTGACCCGAGACTCCCCGTGTTATGTTTACGCTCCAAAACATACAATAACGCAAGTACACTTAACATACGTTAACGCACAACAAGTTATAGCACATAGTTCACGTATCACCGAAATACATCCAAGTATATGTTACCAAGTTATTAGACATGTTACGGGGTTCCTAGCATGTTACTACATGTTAAATCGGGTCTCGGAATGCTAATTTACACTTACAGCAGCAGTACACGCGATTAGGAAAAGTCAACTAGCAATTAGGTTGGTCAACTAGCAATTAGAAACCCTACTCGCCTCTATTATAGGCGATTAGGAGCTACTCCCCTGAACTTACTAGCAATTAGGGCTATTCCCCTGAACTTATAGGCAATTAGGGCTATTCCCCTGAACTTATAGGCAATTAGGGCTAATCACCTGATCTTACACAAGAGTAGGCCTCTACTCGCCTATATTATGGGCGATTAGCACCCTACTCGCCTATAACATAGGCGATTAGGAATGCTACTCGCCTGTAACCTTGCTGTTCCGGTTTTTCGCGCGTTTAACGCTCCAAATCAGATCCAGAACGTGTGTAACCACCCAATATCATCCCAAACACTATCCTAAACATGTTTAACCCAAAATCCTTCGTTTAACCTCGTATAATCAGTCCTGCATGCAACCAAGTAATCCAAACACCATTCACATAGCATGCAACATCATACTAACACGCGTAATCATAACCCTAATATCCAATTACTGAGATTCCTATTATCATAATATCAATATCAATACTGATCTATCATAATAACATATCCAATCATCATCATGAATCATAAAAACCCTAGCTTTCTAATCATACACACTCATAATGCATGCATATTAGTTATAATCCGATTAACAATCCTTATTGACGATTTTCAGAAAGCTTTTTTCGTTTAAGAACAGGTCTGGACCATTAGGGATTGATTAAAAACGTTTATAAAGAGTTATGGATGAAAATCAAACCTTAGGATTATGAAAATATGATGATTCAAGCTTGAAACCTTGAGTTTTGATCAAAAATCGCCTTCCAGAGGTTGTTTATGTGTTGGGGCGGGTTATGGGACGACTAGGGTTGGTATAATGAAGTTTAGGAGGTTAAGTATGGTATTTATAGTCGTTTTTAGTCGTCCAGCCCGTAACTAGTGAGTGTGCAGCAGTTTCAGGCGATTAGGGCTTGTAATCGCCTGAATGTTCATGTGATTGGGCCTACTCGCCCTTAACTATACACGAGTAGGACCCTAATCGCCCCTAGGGTCTCCTACTCGCCTCCCCTATAGGTGATTAGGCCTCCTACTCGCCTATAGGGGTTGGTTTCGTGCGTTTTGCGCGTTAAACCCCGTTTTAACATATGTTAATACATATTCACGTACCGACAAGTCATATAATGATTGTAAACACATAACACAAGTAAATACACATATTTACACTCGTTCACCAATTCCCGGGACTCGAGACTCATACGTTCCGTATGTCCTGACGATCCTACAAATTGTCACCGTTTGTACACTTGGTTAAGGACTGACATCTAACGAACCTCTAGACCAACATCCAATGATCTTCTAGACTAACCAATAGTTCCCGAACCATAACCCGACTTAACTAACCCAGTTAAGTACGATATACGCGTGACTCGCTAAGGTAGACTTTCATCTAGACAACGTTGTTAACCAGAATTTGCCGGGTGTCACAAAATCGACCTGCCGTTGAGGCGGAAGGCCAGGTAAATCTTCTGGAAAACAACAAGAAATCACGAACAACTGGAATATCTTCAATCTTCTTCTCTTCCTCGGTTGATACAGAAACAAGTGCCAAAAGGGCGGTTTAACCATTTCGAAGATACTTATGGGCTTTCATACAAGAAATAATATTCAACGGAACGTTGCTTTACCCACCATGCACCAATAAGATTTCTCCATCAGGGAGAGGAAGTCAAATGCCTTTATCAAAACAAAGGATTTCAGCCCGATACAACGATAACCAGTCCATACCCACCACGACATCGAAACTACCCAATGACACCGGCATAAGATCTATAGGGAAAGACAGACCCGAAAGCTCTAGGCGACACTCCTTAAGAATATGCGTCGCCTCGATTTCTTTACCGTTGGCCAATTCTATCAAGTACTTAGCCTCTAAAGGTGTGGGTTCTGTGTCTAGCAACTGACTAAACTCAACAAATATGAAACTTTTATCGGTGCCAGAATCAAATAAAACCAAAGCATAGCGATTATTGAGAAGAAACGTACCGGTAACTATGTCTAAGTCCTGTCGGGTTTCCCCCGAACCCATAACGAAGGTGTAACACCCCAACCGATGGCGGAAACATCGGGGTGCCACGTATTGATGATTGTTTTCAGTAGCACATGGTATAATATAAATTTTAAATAATTTATTCAAACATAATAACCAAAATGTGAAATAATGTCTAAGAATTCAAAATACATAACATCCAAATAATAACTTCAAAAACTTCAAATAACTTCAAGATAAATCCTCATGCTAACTCAAGCCTCAGCTTCATTGTTACCTGAAACATGTTAATTTTGAAAGTATTTTGGGTCAACATAAGTTGGTGAGAATTACATAGGTTTTTGATGATAAAATGAATAAAATGTTATGCAATTCATGCGTCATGTTAATCTAGCCCATATGTGAGAAACATATTAGAAATAAATCGAGTGCATAATCAACCCTGCTGACTGTTATAAAATAATACATACCATACACTTATGGCCCCAATGAATAATGTTATGCGATAACAAACACCCACGTAACCTTGGTAGGAGGCACGTATCCGGGTGGGATTGTCAGTCCAATAGATCTATCAATGTATACCGTCGGCTGATCAATGTTAATGATTATGCTAGAATGTGCTTACTCTAATCATGTTCAAGACAATATGCAACATAGAAAACACATAAACACATTGATGATTGAATTGCAATAAAAAGTGTTATAACATGTTTCACCCCAAAAAGTGGTGATAAAAGGGGCTATGTAAACTCACCTTAGCAAATGTTAACTTGTTTGAAAGATATGATGATTATGTTGCCCAAGTGATACCAAATATTACCCTATAATGAGGTAATACATAATAAGTCTAAGTCTATATAAACTAATATGTGTATCCTAGGGTTTTGATTTGGGGATAATAAATTGTTAAATTTAATTTAAAAATGTTAATTAAATAAAGAAAATTGAATAATTAATGAAAAATAATCTTTTTACAAAGTTTGAATTTTGAATGAGTACAATAAAGTGTTTGAAGCAATAAAATAATTTTTATAAAATTATTTCATTTTAAATAGATTTTTAAATCTATTTATTTATAAATAGCCAATTATTAACTTTAATATTCAAAAATACTAAAATTAAAGAAATCTTATTTTAAAAATCATAATTCTGATCTAAATGATTAAAAATAATTTGTGTAAAATTTTGGTGTAAAAATGATGAAAATTGGATTTATTATGAATTAAATATGATTAAATCTTACAAAAATTGATTAAAAATAATAATTAAATGATTTTACTGAATTAAAAATTATTTCAGTAAAGTTTAACTTTATAAAAAGTTAGGATAATTTTTGGAGAATTTAAATAAATTGTTTTGATATAATAATGGATTTTTATAATTATAATAGTATAAAAATGATTTAATTATTATAAATATTAAATAAAAGAATTTCTGAAAAATAAAAATTGTAAATAAATCTTTTATATCAGATTAAGTAATATTAATTTTTTTAGGATTTATAAAAGAGTTTAGGTATTTAAAAAGAATTTTAAAAGATTTAAAGGATTTAATATATATATATAATTAATTAATGTTTAAAAAGAAAAGAAAGGAAAAAGGTGCAAGGACCCGGTCAGTGCCGGGACTCGAACCCGGGTGACCAATGAGGAAGCCAGGCGTCTCAACCACCTGGCCTAGGCCGGTGGTTGTGATGACTTCTGGCTTTAATTAATTAAATAACATATGCAATATCAGTATTATCCCCAATTCGTAACGAAGAACCCTAGATTATGCAATTGATTGATTCAGGCAACAATAGCCCGATTAATGTTAGGGCTATTGTTGCTTGAATGCCGATGAACTAAACCCAACAAAACAATTGTACTCACAGTGTGAGAATGATGATGATGATCGGGTCAACTGGAAAAGTCAAACCACGAATAGAGAGATCAAATCAGAGAGAATTAGTGAGATGTAGAGATTGAGAGAGAGGTATGAGCGATTGTACAAGGTCCAGAAGACCTCTATTTATACTAATTGATTAGGGTTTGGGTTAATTGTATAGTTGACTTTCCTTATAATTTAACGCGGCCAATATGATCATTAGGGCACAATTGCCGTGTAATTGTGGTTCAATCATGTTATAATGGGCCGGATATTGCACGAGGTTACCAAAATTATAACAAATACGCGTTAATTCCATGGATTGGGTAACAAGGAATCCCACAGTTGACTTTTATTGTCAACTGTGAGGATTTTAATTCGCGTATAAATTTAATTTGAGCCCGGGTTTATCACAAACAGAAGGCCAGCCCAGCTGGTTTGTGCATTGTGTGTGTTGGGCCGGTCCTTGGCGCGGGTTCGAATCCCGGCCAAGGCAAACATTTTTTTGATTTTTCTAACACTCACACATATATATATAATAATATATATATCATTAGGGTTCCAAAATAACGACCAAAATAATAAATGCGAGGATAATAATGAAACTTGACGTTTTATTAAATGTCGGTGCGTAACGTACAAGAATTTAATGCGTAATGTTACAGTCTCCCCTACTTTTAGGAACTTCGTCCCGAAGTTGGAGTTGGAGAGTCTGGTGGAAAAAGATGCGGATACTTCGACTTCATCTGGTCTTTACGCTCCCAAGTGAACTCTGGGCCTCGTTTAGATTCCCAACGAACCTTAACGATCGGAATACGACTGCGCTTGAGTTTCTTGACTCCAGTGTCAACAATCTCGACGGGTTTCTCGATAATGTGCATGCTTTCATCGATTTGCACATCCTCAAGAGGAACATGAAGGTTTTCATCTGCTAAGCATTTCTTGAGGTTCGAAACATGGAAGGTCGGATGAACATTGCTTAGCTCAGGTGGAAGCTCAAGTCTGTAAGCCACTTTCCCAACTCTGTCAAGAATCTTGAAGGGGCCTACGTATCGAGGAGCTAGTTTTCCCTTTCTACCGAAACGAATAACTCCTTTCCAAGGGGATACCTTAAGTAGCACAAGGTCCCCAACTTGAAATTCCAAGGGTTTACGACGTTTATCAGCATAACTCTTTTGGCGACTTCGAGCCTTGAGAAGATTATCCTGAATAAGCTGGATTTTGTCTGTGGTTTCCTGGATTAGTTCGGGTCCAGTAATACGAGCTTCACCAACCTCGGTCCAACAGACAGGAGAACGACATTTCCGACCATAGAGTGCCTCAAAAGGAGCCATGTTAATGCTGGCGTGATAACTGTTGTTGTATGAAAACTCAACCAAAGGAAGATGAGAATCCCATGCGCCACCAAAATCGATGACACATGCCCTGAGCATGTCCTCAAGTGTCTGGATGGTTCGTTCAGTCTGGCCATCCGTTTGAGGGTGATAAGCAGTGCTCAGGTTCAACTTAGTACCCAAAGCTTTTTGTAGAGATTCCCAAAAGTGAGAGGTGAAACGACCATCGCGATCAGAAATAATGTCCAAAGGTATACCGTGACGACATACGATTTCACTTACGTACATCCTTGCCAACCTTTCCACAGAATACTTCTCACGAATAGGTAGAAAGTGAGCGGACTTGGTCAAACGATCGACGATTACCCAAATACTGTCAAAACCCTTGGGTGTGCGAGGGAGTTTGGTGATGAAATCCATAGCTATGCTCTCCCATTTCCAGACAGGAATCTCTGGTTGTTCAAGCATACCAGATGGTCGTTGATGTTCAGCCTTAACCTTGGAACAAGTGAGGCATTTTGCAACGAAAAGAGCAATGTCTTTCTTCATACCAGGCCACCAATAAGAATAACGAAGATCTTGGTACATCTTGTCAGCTCCAGGATGAATAGAATAACGAGACTTATGAGCCTCGTTCATGAGAAAAGTACGAAGATCATCACGGTCGGGAATCCACAGTCGATTAAGAAAATAAAGGAGACCATCGGGTTTGGTTTCAAGTTGAGTCTCAGCACCACAAGACATTTCATCGTACATGTTACCTTGGGTGACTGAGGTGTGTTGAGCCTGGAGAATACGATCTTGGAGATCGGTACGAACTCTAGCACATTGGAGTTTGACACGCTCTTTACGACTAAGTGCGTCAGCCACAACATTCGCTTTGCCAGGATGGTAGCGAATTTCGCAATCATAGTCGTTAAGTAATTCAACCCAACGTCGTTGCCTCATGTTAAGATTCTTTTGGTCGAAGACATGTTGGAGACTTTTGTGGTCCGTGAATACCACACATTTGGTTCCATACAGATAATGTCTCCAAATCTTGAGTGCAAAGACAACAGCGCCCAATTCCAGATCATGGGTGGTATAATTTTTCTCGTGAATCTTGAGTTGTCGAGACGCATAAGCAATAACCTTTCCTCGTTGCATGAGGACACAGCCGAGTCCTTGGTTCGATGCATCACAGTAGACCACGAAATCATCATTACCATCAGGTAGAGATAAGACAGGAGCTTCACAGAGTTTCAGCTTAAGAGTTTCAAACGCTTCCTCTTGCTTAGGTCCCCACTCATAGGGTTTACCCTTGTGAGTTAAGGTAGTGAGAGGAACAGCGATCTTGGAGAAATTGGCGATGAATCGACGATAATAACCAGCCAACCCAAGAAAAGAACGGACTTCCGTTGGAGTGGTAGGAACACTCCAATTCTTCACAGCTTCGATTTTCGCAGGATCAACATGAATTCCGTTCATATCAATGACATGTCCCAAAAATTGAACTTCCTTAAGCCAAAATTCACATTTGGAGAACTTGGCGTACAGTTGTTCTTTCTTTAGGAGACTCAAGATAGAGTGAAGATGTTGCTCGTGATCGGATTTTGACTTAGAGTAAATCAAAATATCATCGATGAAAACAATCACGAATTTGTCGAGATAAGGTCTACAAACCCGATTCATCAGATCCATAAATACCGCGGGAGCATTGGTCAAACCGAAAGGCATAACCATGAATTCATAGTGACCGTAGCGAGTGCGAAAAGCTGTCTTGGGAATGTCTTCATCGTGGACTCTAAGCTGATGATAACCAGAACGGAGATCAATTTTCGAGAAGTGGGTTGCTCCTTGAAGTTGATCGAAGAGATCGTCAATCCTAGGAAGTGGATAACGATTCTTGATGGTGAGTTTGTTGAGTTCACGGTAGTCAATACACATCCGAAGAGAACCATCCTTCTTTTTAACAAATAAGACAGGGGCTCCCCATGGAGAAGAACTAGGGCGAATGAACCCTTTATCAGAAAGTTCCTGTAATTGACTAGCAAGTTCTTGCATCTCAGAGGGTGCAAGACGATAAGGAGCTTTAGCTATAGGATTAGCACCAGGAACAAGATCAATACGAAACTCCACTTGTCGGGCAGGAGGCAAACCAGGTAAATCCTCTGGAAAGACTTCAGGATAGTCACGAATAATAGGGATGTCTTGGATACTCTTGCCTTTGTCCTTCTTCTCTATTACGTTAGCTAAGAAGGCTGTATACCCCTTTCGTAAGTATTTTTGGGCAGTAGTACAAGACATAAGCTTAAGCTCACCACAGGGTTTCTCACCATAGATCTTCAAAATCTCACCAGATTCGAGAGGAATGCGTATGACTTTCTCGAAGCACAGAATTTCGGCACGATGAGTTGACAACCAGTCCATGCCTACTATAATATCAAAACTACCAAGATGCATGGGAATAAGATCGATAGGGAAGGTATGATCATTGAGATTCAACAAGCAGTTACGAATAATAGAACCGATCGAAATAGACTTCCCGTTAGCTACCTCTACCACAAAAGGATCTTCTAGATTAGTGTGGGGTAAGTTAAGTAAAGGTTCAAACTTCAGTGACACGAATGACTTATCAGCTCCTGAATCAAATAATATGGATGCATAGTGATTATTAATGAGAAACGTACCATTCACCACTTCATTGTTGTCACGAGCCTGATTAGCGTTGAGATTGTAGGCGCGACCTCGAGCACCTTGGTTCTGGTTGCGGTTCTGGTTTTGGTTTTGGTTCTGGTTCTGATTTTGGTTTTGGTTACGGTTACGGTTAGGGCAGTTGTTGATGTAGTGATTAGGGTTACCACACTCGTAGCATTGACCACGAGTAGGCCTGTTGTTTTGTTGGTTTTGGTTGGGAGCTGGGTTGTTGTTGTCTTGGGCAGCAGGAGATCGGCAGACGTTCACCAGGTGACCATACCTTTGACACTTGGTACAGAATCGACATGGCACCTGTGTGGGATGGTGATACTTGCAAGTGTTGCACAGAGGGTGAGGTCCGGTGTATGGTTTCTTGGCTGGGTTTTGGGCAGCAGGTGGAGTAGCAGCAACCATATAGTTTCTAGCCTTGCGCTTCTTGTTGCTTGAGGTCTCAGGCTTGACTTCAATAGCAGGCTGTGGAGTATCTTTGGCAACAGTCTTCTTAGAGCCCTTGCGAACCAGAGTACCATTCTTCACATGATTATCAGTAAGAGTGGCCGCTAGACGTTTGGCCTCTTCCAGAGTTGCAGGATTTCTACCCCAAACAGTGTCCTGGATTTGCATGGGCAGACCACCGATGTACTTCTCGATGGCTACCGGCAGAGGAGTAACCTTGTGTGGCAACAGTAAGCTAAGCTCATGAAAGCGGGTGTTGTAGGCAAGATTTTCCCCACTATCTTGAGCCAAGGTGTGAAACTCATCCTCAAGCTTTTTGACTTCATTGCGAGGACAGAACTCCTCCTTCATGATCTCTTTGACCTGGTCCCAAGTCATAGCAAGAGCAACTTCGGCCCCACGAGTACGCTTTTCTTCATTCCACCATGTGAGTGCTCGTTTATGGAGAACACTCATGGCGTAACGAACCTTGAAATTATTGGGGCATTCACTGTTGATGAAGGTATTTTCAATACCCTCAAACCATTGGAGAAGTCCAGTAGCTCCCTCTTCACCGCTGAACTTTGGAGGGTTACAAGAGTTGAAGTGCTTGAGGGTGCAAGCTTGGGGTCCATTTCCATTACCATTGCCATTGCCATTCCCGTTCCCGTTGTTGTGACCATTCCCATTCAATTGGATGACCTGAGCAAGCAAGTTGGGAACCAGAGTTGCGATTTGCTGCGCCATTTGTTGGGAAATGATCGCAGCCAGTTGAGCATCGACCCCATTGTTGTTGTGGTTAGGAGCTTGGTCATGGTTGTGGTTATGGTTATCACTACCTTCTGCGGGGTTCTCACCATTGCTGTTGCGAGTGCTGCGACGAGGAGGCATGATCTGTAATAGACACAATGAAATGAATGAGAGTTCATATAAGGAATGTAATCATTTATTCATTAATTAAAACGAATAAACGAAAACGTTGACTTATCAAAGATTCTAGATTCTAATAACATATGAAGACATGCTTTAGCCTATAAGTGAACACTCATCCCGAGAATTCCCAGGTAGGCATCCGGGTCCCTCGTCTGATTGGGATATATGCGCAATGCCAGCCTAGACAGAAGACTCAGAATACAGGCGTTCACCCTTCCAGATTGCACGTGTTCGTTATTAAAATCTAGAACTTCGACGAGATCTCGAGGGGGTTCAGGTTAAACCTGAGGATTTTGTCCTATAAATCTAATGGTGGATCAGGATTGCAGCAGACAATTAAGAGTAGTCACATGTAGGTTTAAGGCATAGGATAAGGATAGGATTAGGGAAGCAATTAGGGTTACAAGTAGGAGAAGCAAGTACTGTTTTAGTCCCTAAGGTTATAGTCTAGATTATTTCTAATAACCTAATTCCCTATAACCAAGGCTCTGATACCAATCTGTAACACCCCAACCGATGGCGGAAACATCGGGGTGCCACGTATTGATGATTGTTTTCAGTAGCACATGGTATAATATAAATTTTAAATAATTTATTCAAACATAATAACCAAAATGTGAAATAATGTCTAAGAATTCAAAATACATAACATCCAAATAATAACTTCAAAAACTTCAAATAACTTCAAGATAAATCCTCATGCTAACTCAAGCCTCAGCTTCATTGTTACCTGAAACATGTTAATTTTGAAAGTATTTTGGGTCAACATAAGTTGGTGAGAATTACATAGGTTTTTGATGATAAAATGAATAAAATGTTATGCAATTCATGCGTCATGTTAATCTAGCCCATATGTGAGAAACATATTAGAAATAAATCGAGTGCATAATCAACCCTGCTGACTGTTATAAAATAATACATACCATACACTTATGGCCCCAATGAATAATGTTATGCGATAACAAACACCCACGTAACCTTGGTAGGAGGCACGTATCCGGGTGGGATTGTCAGTCCAATAGATCTATCAATGTATACCGTCGGCTGATCAATGTTAATGATTATGCTAGAATGTGCTTACTCTAATCATGTTCAAGACAATATGCAACATAGAAAACACATAAACACATTGATGATTGAATTGCAATAAAAAGTGTTATAACATGTTTCACCCCAAAAAGTGGTGATAAAAGGGGCTATGTAAACTCACCTTAGCAAATGTTAACTTGTTTGAAAGATATGATGATTATGTTGCCCAAGTGATACCAAATATTACCCTATAATGAGGTAATACATAATAAGTCTAAGTCTATATAAACTAATATGTGTATCCTAGGGTTTTGATTTGGGGATAATAAATTGTTAAATTTAATTTAAAAATGTTAATTAAATAAAGAAAATTGAATAATTAATGAAAAATAATCTTTTTACAAAGTTTGAATTTTGAATGAGTACAATAAAGTGTTTGAAGCAATAAAATAATTTTTATAAAATTATTTCATTTTAAATAGATTTTTAAATCTATTTATTTATAAATAGCCAATTATTAACTTTAATATTCAAAAATACTAAAATTAAAGAAATCTTATTTTAAAAATCATAATTCTGATCTAAATGATTAAAAATAATTTGTGTAAAATTTTGGTGTAAAAATGATGAAAATTGGATTTATTATGAATTAAATATGATTAAATCTTACAAAAATTGATTAAAAATAATAATTAAATGATTTTACTGAATTAAAAATTATTTCAGTAAAGTTTAACTTTATAAAAAGTTAGGATAATTTTTGGAGAATTTAAATAAATTGTTTTGATATAATAATGGATTTTTATAATTATAATAGTATAAAAATGATTTAATTATTATAAATATTAAATAAAAGAATTTCTGAAAAATAAAAATTGTAAATAAATCTTTTATATCAGATTAAGTAATATTAATTTTTTTAGGATTTATAAAAGAGTTTAGGTATTTAAAAAGAATTTTAAAAGATTTAAAGGATTTAATATATATATATAATTAATTAATGTTTAAAAAGAAAAGAAAGGAAAAAGGTGCAAGGACCCGGTCAGTGCCGGGACTCGAACCCGGGTGACCAATGAGGAAGCCAGGCGTCTCAACCACCTGGCCTAGGCCGGTGGTTGTGATGACTTCTGGCTTTAATTAATTAAATAACATATGCAATATCAGTATTATCCCCAATTCGTAACGAAGAACCCTAGATTATGCAATTGATTGATTCAGGCAACAATAGCCCGATTAATGTTAGGGCTATTGTTGCTTGAATGCCGATGAACTAAACCCAACAAAACAATTGTACTCACAGTGTGAGAATGATGATGATGATCGGGTCAACTGGAAAAGTCAAACCACGAATAGAGAGATCAAATCAGAGAGAATTAGTGAGATGTAGAGATTGAGAGAGAGGTATGAGCGATTGTACAAGGTCCAGAAGACCTCTATTTATACTAATTGATTAGGGTTTGGGTTAATTGTATAGTTGACTTTCCTTATAATTTAACGCGGCCAATATGATCATTAGGGCACAATTGCCGTGTAATTGTGGTTCAATCATGTTATAATGGGCCGGATATTGCACGAGGTTACCAAAATTATAACAAATACGCGTTAATTCCATGGATTGGGTAACAAGGAATCCCACAGTTGACTTTTATTGTCAACTGTGAGGATTTTAATTCGCGTATAAATTTAATTTGAGCCCGGGTTTATCACAAACAGAAGGCCAGCCCAGCTGGTTTGTGCATTGTGTGTGTTGGGCCGGTCCTTGGCGCGGGTTCGAATCCCGGCCAAGGCAAACATTTTTTTGATTTTTCTAACACTCACACATATATATATAATAATATATATATCATTAGGGTTCCAAAATAACGACCAAAATAATAAATGCGAGGATAATAATGAAACTTGACGTTTTATTAAATGTCAGTGCGTAACGTACAAGAATTTAATGCGTAATGTTACAGAAGGCGCGTGCATTCCGGCCGCCACCCCCGTCGTTGCCATTACCGTTCCCATTTTTTCCCATATTGCCCTGCTTCAACATCGGGCAGTCCCGCTTAAAGTGCCCCGCTTGACCACAGTTATAACAATCTTGATTTCCCTATGGAGCAGGAGCAGTAACAACAGCCTGAGCCAGCTTAGGTTGAATATTGACCCGACAATCTTTAGCAAAATGACCGGTCTGATGACAACAATTACAACAGAACTTATCACAACCCCCAACATGATAAAAACCACACCGATTGCACTTCGGATTCTTGCCAACATACCATCCCTACTTTTGTCCAGATGATGATCCTGACGCTTCAAACTTTCTTGCTTGCTGCTGCGGCTGAACTAGAGCTAGGTTCTTCCCAGAGTTATCCCATTTCCTCTTGTTACTCTTAGGGGCTTTCAGAGCAGCGCCCCTGGGAGGCAAGACACCTTCCTCCACCTTCTGGTTAGTCAACTTATGAGCTAACCTGATATTACCCTGAAGAGTAGTCGAGTCACTTGCAATCACTAACCCACGAACTTCCAGCACTAACCCAGCAATGTAGTGCTCAATCCTTCTATACATCGGCGTAGTCAACTCTAGACACATAACCGCCAGCTCATAATGCATAGTTGTGTACTCCTCGATCTCCAATCCCACCATCTTCGAGGACAGTACTCACACCTTAAACGAAGAACAAATTCTGCCTAAGTTATAGCATTGGATTCACCTAATCCAAGAGTCTGGGTAGTAGAATTCCACCAAGTCAATGCTGGACCTTCTAAGGTTCCCGAAGCAAACTTCACATGATCCACTGCAGGAAAATTGCACATAGCAAAAACAGATTCGATATACACATATCGACACGTTATATAATTGTTGTAGAACATTTACTATTCGATAATTAACACGTTTACGTTAATTCACTAACTCACCGGACTCGAGACTCGTGTGTGTCGTTTTTACCCGGTGATCCTCCGAATCATTGACCCTTGGACATATGTGTGTAACCGACTCCCGATGATCCTCCGGATCGCTGTAACGACTTCTAATGATCCCCTTAACATCAAACCGACTCCCGATGATTCCCCAAATCAACGTAACGACTATTGGCTCAACTAACTTAGTTAAGTATATTTTATGAATGTTTTGCTAAAATAGACTTATAAATTTGATAAAAGTTATTAGCCTGAGTTTGCCGGATGTCACATTTGTGCAGTGCGATATTGAACGTTGTGCTTGCTGGGTGTTTGTGCTACGGTGGGTTGTGCGCTGTGCTTTGTGGGTTGTTAGGCACTTTGTTTTGGTTACGCTTTTTATTGGTCTTTTAGGTGGTTGTGGATAGGGGTGTTCATGGTTCGGTTCCAAACCGTGAAACCGCCCAAACCACTCATTGGTTTGGTTTCACGGTTGGTTTTTTATTGATCTTTCGGTCGGTCGGTTTCAATATTTTGAAACCGTAGCCAACGGTTTATAGCAAAAACCAACCGGAAAAAACCGGATCGGGCCTTATGATTTTATTTTGATGCATGTTTACCTAATGTACAACAGCCAAAAGTCCAGAACTTGTATTTTGATATCTCTGGGCATTTGTTTTTTTTATTTTGCCTGTTTGGACTGCCTTTTGTGCTATGTGGAATTTGTGGATAACTTGTTATTGAGACAAATTCTAGAATATTATAATTGTTAGCCATAATCCTTCTATTAAGTTGTTAACAAGTTATTCACAAAATCCACATAGCACAAAAGACAGTCTACTTAACAAAATCAAAAAAACAAATACAGAGACATCAAAATACACATCAAGTAAACATGCCTAAATGTATCAAAATAAAGGTGTTTGGGGGTTGTTGTGGATATTATCCCAAAAAGTGTTACCCATGCCGGTGATCAAATCGGTTTTTTTTTGCCGAACCGGTTTCGGTTACAAACCGGTTCGCTACAGTACCGGTTCTTGGCCGAACCGGTTCGGTTTTGGACTGGTTTTATCGATTCGTAAGACCGGTTTTGGAGAACGGAACGGTTCTTAATCGGTTTTTTCACGCACTTTTTAAAATCGTATAAATTACATAAAATTTAACTTTTAATAACTTTTATGGTTTATTAATTTAGGAAATTGAATATTAATACAAAAAAACAAAGTTTTATTTGTGTTTATGGCCAAAAAAATGTATTTTTCTTAAACCGGTTTCAGTTCGGTTTCGGTTTTTTATCGGTTTCGGCCGATTTGTGTACCGGTTTCAGTTCGGTTTCGGTTTCTTTTGACCGGTTTTTTCGTCGGTTTTAAGCCTGTTTTCGGTTCGGTTCGGTTCGAGATTTTTTTAGTACCGGTTTTACGTGAAGCCGGTTTTAACCAGTTTCGGTTCGGGTCGGTTTTACCGGTTTCAGTTCCCGAACCGGTTTTTTTGCTCAACTCTACCCATGCCACTACTTTCATAACATGGGTTTGTATTGTATTATTAGTGGATAATTGTTGCAAAATGGGCAGAGCCCAATTATATTTTACAAAACTTTGTACAGATTATATAGCTTACATATTTTATTTTATCTATGCATGCATAAATAAAATAAATAAATAAATAAAATCATACGGTCCGATCCGGTTTTTTACGATTGGTTTTTGCTATAAACTGTAAACCAAAACGTTGGCTACGGTTTCAAAATATTGAAACCGACCGCCCTAAAGATCGATAAAAAAACCAACCGTAAAACCAAACCAATGAGCAGTTTGAGTGGTTTCACGGTTTGAAACCGAACCATGAACACCTTTATAGAGCAGAGTGCACAACCCATCAAAGTACAGAATATTAAGCAAGCACAACGCACAAAGCGGCATTCGACAAAGCCACATTCAAACTGTTTTTATTATGTAGATTTTTCCTATTACTTACAGAGAAAAAAATCCCAAAGCAAACGTCTTCAATGGCACACAATTCAACCAAAAGAGACCACACTTTAGTTTACTAAAGTAACCTTTGATTTAATTGTTAGTTTTAGGATTTAATTGACAACCGTTTTCGGCAAGAACCGTTCAACTCGGTTTCAAACCGAACCAGTAGGTTTTTATACAGTTCGGTTCCGGTTCTTATATTTATCACTAAACAGTTCCGGTTTGATCCAGTTTTAAACCATTGCACACCCCCCTACTGTTGATGATGAATGTTTTTACATGTCGGTCAACGGTTGATGATGTTTGCTTTTTGATCTTCTGTTTGTTTTTGTGTGATTTTCTTTTATATGTATAAATTTTTACCACGGTTATTCTGCTGCACCACTTTCAGACGGTGGTCTGGTATTCTTTTTATCTGAAATTCTTGGTGTAACCTACTCCATGGTAAAATTTACACCACCTTTCATACAGTCTGCGTGCGTCCTAAAGGGTTGGCCTAGAACTTATAGATGCCAATCCTTTGAGTTCACTCATGGGATCCAAAAAGCTCTATATGGTGCTACTAATTATCTATATGCTAATTTGGTGTTGATCGGTATATGTTACAAAAACACATATATTTAACATAAACTGCTAAATTTTATGGTTTAAATATAGTAAGACCTAAACTCTTGATACTTTGAACTCCGAAAGTTTTAAATACTACAATTAACAACTTACATAACCAGTTTTAAATAGGCTTCTTATCCTGTCATTCTTTAAATAAGCATTTTGACTCAAACCTGTTCTAACCCACAACCAGCCTTACGTTTAAACATTCGAAACTCATGTACCCCTTCATGACATTCAAATAAGTTACTTAAAGAACCAATTAAATCATCACAAATGGGATAATATACTTTTGGGTGCTGGATTCAACACCAATGGCATTGAATTTATAGCCAAAGAGTCAAACTTCAGACCCTTATAATCTTCAAAACATTAATAACAAAATTACAAATACCCATAAATCAAATTAAATAATAATAATAAATTAATAATATAAACAAACTCCATTGAAAAACAGATTACTAATTTTTTTTAATGAACATTCAGAATGAGTAGGAGGTTATACAATCCGTTCATGAAATAAATCGGAACAATTAAACAATCCTCATTATGTTCATCTAAACAACAACAAAACTTTTATTTATATCATATATTATAAATAATGCTTACAACCTTCAGAATAAAATGGATATCACTGCATCAGTTAATCACGGCCCGACAAACAGGCGTGAGTTCAGACGACCGTCGTGAGAATTAAATCCAAAATCATCATATGGTTTTTTTTATGATTTAAACTGAAAACAAACATATGAAAGATATGTTGTACCTGAAAGATCAAAGATGTGAAAAACCTAAATCGTTGATTTTGTTTATGTTAGGTTGTTTGAAGAGTGAGGGTTTATAAAGGGAATATAAAGGGTGTGTTGGATTAGGGTTTTGTTTGTAAAACGGAACAGGCCCATTAAGTGAAAAGCATTGCAAACTAATTGTAGTATCAACTGGCCCAGAATAGTTTGGGCTGAAACATAAAGCAGCCGATCTTTTTTTTTTTTTGAACGGCCTAAAGAACTGTATAATTATACTAGCTTTTATCCCGAAAGCGTCCCGAAGTTAAAAAATATAACAATTTAATAATACTAATACTAATAATAATTATTATTACTCTTGTAAATAAATAAATAAAAAATAACCTTGCTATAAGGTGCACCATGTGTTGCAGTGTTGCACGATTCTTTCTTCTAGCTTCTCTTGATGAAGTATACCTATGCATCTTTAAAAGAGTAAAATTCCAATGAAAGCATGACGATTGGGCTGAATTTCAACATCGTAGATAAGAACCTGGTTTAAAAGAAAAAAACATTATTAATGAATAACCTGAACTTTTTGTGTTTTGTTTTCTGTATGAACGAAACCCCACAAAAAATAGTCGTTTTTTTCTCTATTTTTTATATAGCACTATGGTACTCGTTGGAAAGATAATAAAACGCTCGTTAATTTGGTGTTCTTTAAAAAATCTCGTATATAAAAGATATTAACGTTTAAAACTTATGGGAGGAAACATAAGAGAGAAAAATTTAAATTTTTTTTTAAATTTTTTTTTCTTAAAATAACTCAATTTAAATTTAGTAGATTAGGTTTTATATTATTATTTTTTTTATTTGCCACATGGCATGACACATGGCATGTAACATTTCGCGTTAAATAATTATACGTTACGTATAATTTGGATTTAAACGACAAGTTCTATTATTATAGTTTACATCTAATTATTTTTTTAAATATATATATATATATATATATATATATAAAGGTTTATTATAATAATAATAATAATAATAATAATAATAATAATAATAATAATAATAATAATAATAATAATAATACATAATAACAATATTGTGGGAACAACAAAAATTAGTAGTTGATTTTGTTGTTAGTCTAAGCCCAAACCCAAACCACCCTTCCCCTTTCCTTATGATTTCGGAGCTGGGCCTGCTGAGCCCAAGGAGCCGGCCCAACCAACAGCCCAGCCCAACTCCCTCATCCCTTTCATTATTTTGAGAAAAAAAGAAGAAAAATGGTTGCCTCAGCCGGGTTTCGAACCGGAGCCAACCACACGCAACCCTCACGCACCAACCAGCTAAGCTATGTGGATTATTTGATTTATATCCAAATCAAATTGTATTAATAGCCTTTTTAAACTGCCGCTACTGAACACTGTCATGAACAGACACGCGAACCAGCTAGCATTCCTCAACATTTGACCTTAGATTGAGCTTAATATTGGAAACAATTGACTATGGAGCTCGCGTAAATAATTAACACATCAAACCCGCGTCCATTACACGTCAAAACTGCGGCTATCACGAACCAATTATGACCGATTTCGCGTCATTTCATTCATTAGGGTCAAACATTCCAATAATACAACCCAACCCACTACACTATAAATTGAAGGTTGCTGGACCTTCTAACCACACCGAATACACACTCTCCATCCCCAATTCCACTTAATAATCTCCTGTACTATTGATTTGATCGCGTTGTTGACTTTAAGCATTGACCAATCGTTCGTGATCAATACGACATTGTAAGTCCAGTTTTGTTTGTGGGATTTATTGATCGGCACCCACACAACGAAAGCCCTGTGATTAATCGGGTTAACGTTGTGTGGATTGCCCGATTGCAAAAGCTAGGGCACGAAAGTTAATTTGGGGAAGAACACTAGGTTTTGCTTATGTTATTTATATTTGGTAAACAAGAAACAAACACAACCATCGATCCAGACCAGATGGTTGTGTCTGTTGCATTTCACCCGAGCCACCCGGGTTCGAGTCCCGGCTGTGGCGAGTCTTTTCATTTTTTTCAGTTTTTAACACATTTAAACATATATATTACATTTAATCTTATAAATTCGTTTTTAGTTATTAAAACCCTTTTATAAATTCTAAAAAATTTTATTTTTAACAAATCTGATGTAAAAGTTTTACCCACAATTTTTAGTTTTCTGAAATTTATTTATTTAATATTTATAATAATTAAATCAAGTTTATTCTATTTTATTTATAAAAATCTATAAAAATATCAAAACGATCTTATTAATTTCCACAAAAATTATCCTAAGTTTTTATAACATTAAGCTTTTCAGAAATGATTTTTATTCCTGAAAAATCATTTATTTAATATTTTTAATCAATTTTTGTTAGTTTTAGTCATAATTAAATCATAATAAAATCAATTTTTAATATTTTTTGCACCAAAATTTTATACAAATTATTTCTGGTTGTTTAGAACAGAAATATAAATTTTAAACTAATAATTCTTTAATTTTAGTACTTTTAAATATTAAAGTTAAAGTTTGGCAATTTGTAATAAATAGATTTAATAATCTATTTTAAAGAAAATAATTTTGTAAAAAATATTTTTTATGCTTTAAACACATTGTTGTGACCATCTTAAATTTAAATTTCATAAAAGATTTTTGGGTTATATATTTACTAAATTTCTCTCAATTGGCGAATATTTTTAATATTAATCAAACGAGCAATTATCCCCAATTCGAAGCCCTAGAAACTTATACATTTGTATACTTGATAGACTTAGACATATTTATTACCTCATTATAGGGTGATACTTGATACATTTGGGCAACACCATTATCCAATTTTTCAACAGATATAACATTTTACCAAGGTGAGTTTTACATAGCCCCTTTTCTATTTATCACCATTTTTGGGGTGAAACATGTTACAACAATATTTATGCAATTCAATCATCAATGTGTCTATGTGTATTTCTATGTTGCATTATGTCTTGAACATGACTAGGGTAAGCACAATTCTAGCATAAACATTCATCAGCCAAACGGTATACATTGATAGATCTATTGGACTGACAATCCCACCCGGATACGTGCCTCCTACAAAGGTTACGTGGGTGTTTGTTACTGCAATATAAACGAGTGAACCATGAGCGTATGGGATGTACCACAATAGAACAAGTCACATGGTTGATTATGCACTCGATTTACTTCTAGTATGTTTTTTGCATATGGACTAGATTGCCATGACACATGAATTGCACAACAATTTTATTCTATTATCAAAACCTATGTAATTCTCACCAACTTTTGTTGACCCAAAATATTTTCAACTTAACATGTTTCAGGTTCTACTTGTTTGAAGATTTGCTTGAAGATATGTGCATAGTTTTATTCAATTTGATGTACAAATTCTTAGAACAATTGTATGTGATTTATTTAAATTATTTAATGAAATTTATTATCTTTCCATGAGCTACTGAACAATCATCAATACGTGACATCCCGATGTTTCCGCCATCGGTTGGGGTGTTACAGATTGGTATCAGAGCCATGGTTATAGGGAATTAGGTTATTAGAAAAATAATCTAGTCTATAACCATAGGATGTAACCAGTACTTGCTTCTTTTACTGCTATACTCTATCTCCCTCTTACTTCTTATCCCTACTATCATCCCTACAAGAAGGTTGCTCTCCATCACTGGATCTACTCTGAGACTAATAGGACAAAATCCTCAGGTTCAACCTGAACCACCTTGAGATCTCGTCGAAGTTCTAGATTTTAATAACGAACACGTGCAATCTGGAAGGGTGAACGCCTGTATTCTGAGTCTTCTATCTAGGCTGGCATTGCGCATATATCCCAATCAGACGAGGGACCCGGATGCCTACCTGGGAATTCTCGGGATGAGTGTTCACTTATAGGCTAAAGCATGTCTTCATATGTTATAAAAATCTAGAGTCTTTGATAAGTCAACGTTTTCGTTTATTCGTTTTAATTAATGAATAAATGATTACATTCCTTATGTAACCTCATTCATTTCATTGTGTCTCTTACAGATCATGCCTCCACGTCGTAGTGCTCGTCTTAACAGTGGTGAAAATCATGATGAAGGAAGTAGCAATCACAATCATAACCATGACACTAACAACAACAACAACAACAACAACAACAATGGAGTTGATGCTCAACTGGCTGCGATCATTTCTCAACAAATGGCACAGCAAATCGCAACTCTAGTTCCCAACTTACTAGCACAAGTCATCCAGTTGAACGGCAACGGGAACGGCAACGGCAACGGTAATGGAAATGGAAATCACAACGGGAATGGACTTCCAGCCTGTACCCTTAAACACTTTAATTCCTGTAATCCTCCAAAGTTCAGTGGAGAAGAAGGAGCTACAGGACTCCTACAATGGTTTGAGGGTATTGAGAATACCTTCATCAACAGTGAGTGCCCCAACAATTTTAAAGTCCGTTATGCCATGAGTGTTCTTCACAAACGAGCACTCACTTGGTGGAATGAAGAAAAACGCACTCGCGGAACTGAAGCTGCACTAGCCTTAACCTGGGATCAAGCTAAAGACATTATGAAGGCAGAGTTCTGCCCTCGTAATGAAATCAAGAAACTGGAAGACGAATTTCATGATCTTGCTCAAAACAGTGGGGAAAACCTTGCTTACAACACTCGTTTTCACGAACTTAGCTTACTGCTACCCCACAAAGTCACCCCTTTGCCCATTGCGATCGAAAAATACATTGGTGGCTTACCGATGCAGATTCAAGACACGGTGTGGGGAAGGAACCCTCCTACTTTAGAGGAAGCAAAGCGTTTGGCTGCCACCCTAACAGATAGGGCTGGCAAATCGTGTCCCTAACAGGTTAACAGATCTTTGACGCGCGCGAACAAATAAGTTCTAAACATTAACACGACTCGTTTAACTCATTTATATCTCATGTTCATAACACAATTTTATGTTTTATGTACCAAAAAAGGGAAATGAAAGATTTTTGCCTCTTAATTCTAAGTATTAAAAAAAGTCAAAAAAATCAAATAGTGTACTTTTCAGTCAAACAGGTCTTATCGTGTCTTAACATGTTACCCATTGCCAGCCCTACTAACAGATAACCATGTGAAGGCAGGAACCCTGACTCGTAAAGGGGAAAAGAAAAAGGATACTCCCCAACCTGCCGTTGAAATCAAAACCGAGGCCTCAACCAACGGGAAGTGTAAGGTCAGAAATTTTGCAATAGATACCACTGCTCCACCCAACAAGAAACAATACAACGGGAAGCTACCTAAGTGTGACACCTGCCAGTATCACCATCCAATCCAAGTTCCCTGCCGACAGTGCACCAATTGTCAAAGGTATGGGCATATTGCAGATGCTTGTCGAATCCCTGCTACAAACGCTCTTGATGCTCCAAATAACCCCGTTTGAGACCCTCCAGCTACTTAACAGCAAGCCCTACCATTTGAATGATGTCTACTTTCTCTTTAATTCCATGTATTGCACTTTTGATTCAAATAATAAATTCAAGTATTATCATAACATTTGTGTGCATGCTTGTTTGAATGTGAACTAATTGCTATATCCATAATCATACTTGCTTACTTGTACGACAATTAGTGGACTACCAAACAATCTACTCAACGATTGGTAGAGGTCATCATGTCTTTTCAATAGTCGGGAGAGGCCCTACCACCTGCTCAACGACTGGTGGAGACTATCAGACCTGCTCAACAATCGGGAAAGTCATAAAAGGACGCAAAACCCTAATGTAAGGTAAATTGGTAATTACGGTCCGGAACGTAATCATGAATTTACAGGTACATTAAGGTAGTGTGAAATTTTATCAAGAGTGTCGGTAGTCAACCAATTGCTAACCTAGTGTCCTCCTTTAACTTCGGGACGAAGTTCCTAAAAGTAGGGGAGACTGTAACATTTCGCGTTAAATAATTATACGTTACGTATAATTTGGATTTAAACGACAAGTTCTATTATTATAGTTTACATCTAATTATTTTTTTTAAATATATATATATATATATATAAAGGTTTATTATAATAATAATAATAATAATAATAATAATAATAATACATAATAACAATATTGTGGGAACAACAAAAATTAGTAGTTGATTTTGTTGTTAGTCTAAGCCCAAACCCAAACCACCCTTCCCCTTTCCTTATGATTTCGGAGCTGGGCCTGCTGAGCCCAAGGAGCCGGCCCAACCAACAGCCCAGCCCAACTCCCTCATCCCTTTCATTATTTTGAGAAAAAAAGAAGAAAAATGGTTGCCTCAGCCGGGTTTCGAACCGGAGCCAACCACACGCAACCCTCACGCACCAACCAGCTAAGCTATGTGGATTATTTGATTTATATCCAAATCAAATTGTATTAATAGCCTTTTTAAACTGCTGCTACTGAACGCTGTCATGAACAGACACGCGAACCAGCTAGCATTCCTCAACATTTGACCTTAGATTGAGCTTAATATTGGAAACAATTGACTATGGAGCTCGCGTAAATAATTAACACATCAAACCCGCGTCCATTACACGTCAAAACTGCGGCTATCACGAACCAATTATGACCGATTTCGCGTCATTTCATTCATTAGGGTCAAACATTCCAATAATACAACCCAACCCACTACACTATAAATTGAAGGTTGCTGGACCTTCTAACCACACCGAATACACACTCTCCATCCCCAATTCCACTTAATAATCTCCTGTACTAGTGATTTGATCGCGTTGTTGACTTTAAGCATTGACCAATCGTTCGTGATCAATACGACATTGTAAGTCCAGTTTTGTTTGTGGGATTTATTGATCGGCACCCACACAACGAAAGCCCTGTGATTAATCGGGTTAACGTTGTGTGGATTGCCCGATTGCAAAAGCTAGGGCACGAAAGTTAATTTGGGGAAGAACACTAGGTTTTGCTTATGTTATTTATATTTGGTAAACAAGAAACAAACACAACCATCGATCCAGACCAGATGGTTGTGTCTGTTGCATTTCACCCGAGCCACCCGGGTTCGAGTCCCGGCTGTGGCGAGTCTTTTCATTTTTTTCAGTTTTTAACACATTTAAACATATATATATATATATTACATTTAATCTTATAAATTCGTTTTTAATTATTAAAACCCTTTTATAAATTCTAAAAAATTTTATTTTTAACAAATCTGATGTAAAAGTTTTACCCACAATTTTTAGTTTTCTGAAATTTATTTATTTAATATTTATAATAATTAAATCAAGTTTATTCTATTTTATTTATAAAAATCTATAAAAATATCAAAACGATCTTATTAATTTCCACAAAAATTATCCTAAGTTTTTATAACATTAAGCTTTTCAGAAATGATTTTTATTCCTGAAAAATCATTTATTTAATATTTTTAATCAATTTTTGTTAGTTTTAGTCATAATTAAATCATAATAAATTCAATTTTTAATAATTTTTGCACCAAAATTTTATACAAATTATTTCTGGTTGTTTAGAGCAGAAATATAAATTTTAAACTAATAATTCTTTAATTTTAGTACTTTTAAATATTAAAGTTAAAGTTTGGCAATTTGTAATAAATAGATTTAATAATCTATTTTAAAGAAAATAATTTTGTAAAAATTATTTTTTATGCTTTAAACACATTGTTGTGACCATCTTAAATTTAAATTTCATAAAAGATTTTTGGGTTATATATTTACTAAATTTCTCTCAATTGGCGAATATTTTTAATATTAATCAAACGAGCAATTATCCCCAATTCGAAGCCCTAGAAACTTATACATTTGTAGACTTGATAGACTTAGACATATTTATTACCTCATTATAGGGTGATACTTGATACATTTGGGCAACACCATTATCCAATTTTTCAACAGATATAACATTTTACCAAGGTGAGTTTTACATAGCCCCTTTTCTATTTATCACCATTTTTGGGGTGAAACATGTTACAACAATATTTATGCAATTCAATCATCAATGTGTCTATGTGTATTTCTATGTTGCATTATGTCTTGAACATGACTAGGGTAAGCACAATTCTAGCATAAACATTCATCAGCCAAACGGTATACATTGATAGATCTATTGGACTGACAATCCCACCCGGATACGTGCCTCCTACAAAGGTTACGTGGGTGTTTGTTACTGCAATATAAGCGAGTGAACCATGAGCGTATGGGATGTACCACAATACAACAAGTCACAAGGTTGATTATGCACTCGATTTACTTCTAGTATGTTTTTTGCATATGGACTAAATTGCCATGACACATGAATTGCACAACAATTTTATTCTATTATCAAAACCTATGTAATTCTCACCAACTTTTGTTGACCCAAAATATCTTCAACTTAACATGTTTCAGGTTCTACTTGTTTGAAGATTTGCTTGAAGATATGTGCATAGTTTTATTCAATTTGATGTACAAATTCTTAGAACAATTGTATGTGATTTATTTAAATTATTTAATGAAATTTATTATCTTTCCATGAGCTACTGAACAATCATCAATACGTGACATCCCGATGTTTCCGCCATCGGTTGGGGTGTTACATGGCCCACTCAATGAGGAGAATGCCTTCTTGATTGCCATGTCATTAAAATGGCTTTCTTAGATCTTCATTGAATGACAACTCATTAATTTTTAATTCTTTTATTATAAGTTATAGATATATAGACCCAGCAAGCGGCTGGAAAACGCTAATACAAACCCCAAAACAGCGACCCAAAGTTACAATAATTCCAAAACATCAAACGCCACCCATTTGTCCCAAGCAATACTATTTAGCTTGCTTCTATTTTGCAGCCACATATACACATTTTCTATGATGGACTCCACTGAAGAGGACACAGGAACAAATTTACCTTCGAACACTTTAAGGTTTCTCGCTCTCCGAATTCTAGCAACTGTAGCAATGGGGACCGTGTAGACAATTTTCTTTTATCTCGCACTTCCGGGGCTGTCGATCAACACAGAGAACACGTCGAGCAGTGAAACGACATCAGGTGGCCAAGGTATCCTCAGCCAAACAAAGATTTGCCACCAAATACTCTTTGAAAAAAGACATCCGACGAACAGATGGTCGACATTTTCTTCTCTAATCCCGCATATATCACACGTATTGTTTACAACTTAAATCCCTCTGCTTTGAAGTCCAGCTTTCGCCTCAACCCGACCCATTAAAACTTTCCATAGCAGAATATTGTTCTTCGATTGAGCCCAGGCATTCCGTAGAAATGGATGCTGACTCTCAACATCAACCGAAGCAACCACAATGTCCCAGCGCAAATTCTTAGTAGAAAAAGGACCCCCTTCGCCATATTCCCAAGCCCAAACATCCGTCTTCTGGTGGATGCTCACCTGCTGAATAAGATTGGACAGATTCTCAAAATCCTGCAGAAACACAGGTCTTAAGTTGCCTCCTTTCCATTCCTAACCCCATTTGATACCCATTGGACCCGTTGAATAATTATCCTTGACAAGTGTCGCCTTATTAAGCGCTTGAGAATAAGGAGGTTTTAGAGAAAAAGTCTGATCACTTTTTTGTTTTCGACCCTTTGCTCCTTTTACATTCGTACTCTTTCTTTTTTTTTTTTGGAACCCATTTGACAATATTCCATTTCCTTCGACCATTTTCCACCTTTTGTCCGTTTCCTTCGACCCTTCAATGTTAACATAATAATAATAATAATTTCAATATTAATATTTAATAATAACGATTATTATAATTATAATAATAATAATAATAATAATAACAACAACAATAATAATAATAATAATGGCTTAACTACCCCTCTCAAAGTGGTTTCCGGGGGGCGTGAGCAACTATAGGTTGCTTTTGCTCCTCTTTCGTCCTTTTGGGTGGGGTGTGGTACCTTGTCTCCTTCTCATCTCGAGACAGTGGACGCATTTTTCTTGTATGGTCTCTTCTAAGGTTGCTTGTGGGGACACCTCTGGGGAGGGCCTTGCTCCCACCTCGTCTAATGGAGTGTGGCTATGCCCCCTCAGAAATTTCCACGACTGTAAAGATGGCAAACCTGGGTCTTTTGGGTATAACAGGTTAATCTCACATTTACAGCAGTTCCATTTTAAAGATGATCGAAAGGATTTCTTTAGAAACGCACTTTCCAGTGATTTAGAAATGTTTACGAATGTGGGGGAAACCCTACGGGTTTTTGGATATTGGTTGTGTGGGAGGTGCATGAAGACACATGCCCTTAGTAGGGGGTGCCATCACCCAGATGGCGTCTCAATCTTCTCTGGAAAGTCTAGCTCTAATGAGGATTTTATTGTGGGGATCCTAAGGCCTATGGATCCTAGGGTGAGTTGTGATCTTAAGTCCCAACAAGGAGTGGTGGGGGATGTCACTCTCCTAGATCAGGTTTTCTCTATCCCGGTGCGGACTGTTAAAAGTATTCCCCCAAGTTGTCGTTTAGCTTTTGCTCAGGCTTTGACGGGCGCCATTCGTAAAGTAGTGGCTTCTCCTGGGTTTGTTGAAAGTTGGGTCAAACTTTTACTCTTACCACGATGTACTCTTAAGGTGGTCGTTCCGTCTTCTAGGCAGGGACGGAGGTCAGGTAACAGGAAGTCCTTGCAATATGATAGTATTATGCGGGCCTTAGCAACATGGAAGGACGGCTCTGGTTTTGAGGACTTGGTTACGTCGCTCCTCCCAACGGGGGAAGAGGTTTCGCATGGTGGGGGAGCGCAACGGAGGGGGGAAAGGGACGAGGAAGTTGACCCAAATATCAAGCAATGTCTTAGGAAAGTCAGGGATGGGCACTTCACCGCCGCTGTTAAGGTGTTGTGCTCCAGTGGGGTAGCTCCACCTGGGGAATCTACAATGCAAGCCCTTATCGACAAGCATCCCATTGTTTCGCCGCCAACCCTACCGTCCAGCCCTCTACCTCTCCCTGCATTATCAGTAGATGAAGACTGCGTTTACAGGTGTGTGAAGTCATTCCCGAAAGGGACATCTTGTGGTCGGGACGGCTTACGGGCTCAACACCTGCTGGATGCCCTTAGCGGGGAAGGGTCGGCGACTGCTTCAGGGCTGCTTTCCGCTATCACCGATGTGGTCAATCTGTGGTTAGGGGGGTTATGTCCCGGGGTGCTCGCTGAATTTATTGCTTCAGCCCCCCTGACCCCATTGTTGAAGCCTGATAATGGGATTCGCCCCATTGCCGTGGGGGCCATATGGAAAAGGTTGGTCTCCAAAGTAGCCATGAAGAAAGTTGGTAAAGAAGTTATTAAGTACCTGGGAGACTACCAATTCGGGGTGGGAATACCTAATGGGGCAGAGGCCGTGTTGCACAGCGCTAACAGGTTCCTCAGTTCCTTTCATGCAGACGGCTCTTTGGCCATGCTCACGGTTGATTTTTCTAATGCCTTCAACGTAGTTGACCGATCTGTTTTGTTACGGGAAGTCCATGTCCATTGCCCCTCCATTTTTCCGTGGGTGAAATTTTTGTATGCCCAGCCAGCTAGGTTATATGTTAGGGATGAACGCATTGGAGCCTTCACGGGGGTTCAACAAGGGGACCCTTTGGGACCTTTGCTCTTTTCCCTTGCCTTACACCCCCTAGTGCGCCAGGTGCAGGAAAACTGCAACCTCCCCTTCCATGCTTGGTACTTAGATGATGGGACGATCATCGGGGACGCTGTGCAGGTTGCTAAGGCCTTGGAAATCATCAGTTCAAAAGGACCATCATTGGGGCTCAACCTTAATATCAGGAAAACAGAGATTTTTTGGCCAACCTGCGACGGGGTGAAGACTAGGCCAGGGCTATTCCCCAGTGATATTGGACGGCCTGAGGGAGGTGTCAAACTTCTAGGAGGGGCAGTCAGCCGCGATGCTAGCTTCATCTGTGATTTGTCTACCAAAAGGGCGTCATGGGCTGTGGATCTTATGGGGCTCCTCCCTCGTCTACGGGATCCTCAAAGCGAGCTCCTCTTGCTTAGATCCTGTATGGGGGTCGCAAAGTTGCTTTTCGGCTTACGAACATGCCAGCCCCCCTTTGTAGGCACTGCTGTCTCATGTTTTGATAAAGGCCTCCGGGAGGCAATTGAAGATATTGTAGTTTGTGGGGGGCCATATTTTGGGGACCTCCAGTGGCGGGTCGCAACCTTACCGATGCGGCATGGTGGGTTGGGCCTTCTCTCGGCCCGAGATGTAGCCACTTATGCCTTTGTGGCGTCCAGATCTCAATCCTGGGGGTTGCAAGACCATATTTTACGTAACAGCGGGATTGATAACACGGATCCGGATTATGTTTGCGCTTTGGAGCGCCTGCATGAATATCTCCCTGACTTTGATCTTGGCGGTTTCTCCAATAAAGACACCGCCCCCAAAAAGCCACAAAAAACCTTGGCGAATGCTCTTTATTGTCGAATTGCACAAAGTCTGGGGGAAGATTTTTGCTTGACCCCACGCCAGAAAGCCGTCATGGAATGCTTACAGAGGCCCCACGCCCAAGATTTCCTAACAGTTATCCCTATCGAAGGACTGGGGCAACGAATGTCAGCGGTGGAATATAGAGCAATCCTTAAATACCGTTTGATGATTCCCATTTTCCCGGATGATGAAACATGTCCGGTTTGCCGTAAAGCGTGTTTGGATAAATATGGGGAACATGCCCTCCATTGTAGAGAGTTACCGGGGTTTAAGTACAGGCACGATTTCGTTCGGGACGTTTTAATGGATATTCTTAGACGAGCAGGGATCTCGGCAAAGAAAGAGGCCCCGGTTAACTTTCTTACAGACCCGACAGAAGGGAGGTCCACCTTACGTCCGGCTGACCTGCTAGTGTTTGGTTGGGAAGGTGGGAAACACGCATGCGTGGACCTTACCGGTGTGTCACCTTTAGCGGGATTCAGGGAGAGTGGGTTCGTGGCGGGGCAAGCGGTACTTAGAGCAGAGTCGAACAAGGTGGCAAAGCACGCTAAAGCGTGCGAGGATAACCAACATGCTTTTGTCCCTCTGGCTTTTGACACTTTTGGCTCATTGGCACCGGAAGCGATCAGGTTTCTGACGAGAGTCCAGCGGGTGGTCCACAGCAACTTCTCGACTCCCCAGGGGCAAGGATTTGTATTCTCTAGATTAGGGTTCTCTATTCAGAAGGGGGTGGCGGCGCAGCTTGTTGCCCGACTACCTTCTATTCTTATGTAATTTGCCCCTTTTGCTTGAGAATATACTAAAGGAAATCTTTCGCGAAGCGAATACTCTCCGACCCATCTATCATTCCAAAAACTCGTTTTTCCACCATCACCAATCGTATCCTTGAGTTTATCGTTAAGATTAATACCAATGTGTTCAAGAACCTCATCCATCGAAGAAATGTTTTTCCAAATGCCTACGACTCCTTTTTATATGGGAATGATTTTAGAATTTTTCTTAGTGGTATGAATGGCGCTAATCACTTTAGCCCACAATTGATTCGGATCATCCTTGATACGCCACCACCACTTTGATAACATATCTACATTGAAATCTTCAATACCACCAATGCCAAGGCCTCCAACTTTCTTAGGCTTTATCATCTTCAACTAACGGACCCAACAAATCTTTTGCCTCGTACCCACTTTACCCCATATAATTTATAAGACCATAAGACTATAAGGGATTAGGGGGGGGGGGGGAGGGGGATGAAGCGCTATGTGGCACTTGTGGGGTCTACGTTTGAAGGGAGAAAATTGTGGGGAGTGGAAGAGGGGAAAGGAGGAGGAATAATGTTATTGTGTGTAAGATTTATATATATAAAAAAAAGACAAACCAATCAAAGCCTGCCACCTGGATCCACCCCACGCCAAGCAAGATCTCCCCGCCCTCTTCCACACCACCAAGGGGCGGTGTTCCCACCTATGAAGCTCCTCCACGCCCTTTCTCTCCCCCCCACACATTCCGTCTACTTTAAGAAGTGGGGGGAGGGGGATGCAGCGCCATGTGGCACTTGTGGGACCCATGTGGGGGGGTGTGGGGAGTGAAAGGGGGGAAGAGGGGGGAAGTGACACGTGGCAATTCTTTTTTTAAAATTTTCTTTATAAATAAAGTTTAATAAATTAATAAACATAATAAAAACAATAAATTTAAAATATTTTAGAAATTTATTAAAACAATCTGAAAAATTTTATTTATTAAAAATTTATATTTAAAAAGCTAATAAAATTTATTTAAATTCTTAATAAAAAAATATTATTCAAACGTTTGAATTTCACCGCCAGTTTTCAAACGTTTGAATTTCAACCTCCAGTTTTCAAACGTTTGGATTTCAAACGTTTCAAATTTCTGACCCTATAAATACAACATCAATGCAACCATTCTTAGTCACAATTCTCACCAAAACACCAATGAATGAAAGATATGGGTGGTGGTTATCACGAAGGTGCCGGATCTTCCGGTCTCCGACAATACTCTCGCCAGGGATGGCGAGTACCTTTTTCATCTCCTCCTCCTGCTGCACAACCAACCTTTTCCTCTCCTCCTCCTCCTACACAACCTTGGTTCTATCCTCCTCCTCCTGCACAACCAACGTTTTCATCTCCCTCTCCTCCTGCACAACCAACGTTTTCATCTCCTCCCCTGCTGCTACTCAACCAACTCCTCCTCCTCCACCAAATGATGATTTAACTAATGAGGAGTTAGTATGGGCTTTGGATTATACCATGGCTCTAAGGGAAATGGACCGTCTAAGATTGTCAGCACCCACCCCCCGATGTAGGGAGAGTACACACACCCCCCACCACCAGACTACACCCAACCCTCCTCCTTGGGAGCCATACGAGGAGGAATACGAAGCACTTAGAGATGTGATGGAAGAAGAACGCTTCTACTACTACTCAGGAGCAACATTTTAGGATAATGTAATAAGTAATTAGGATTATGTAATGGTTTTATTTAATGTTTTTATTAATTTTAATAGGGTTAATTATGTAATGTTTTTTTAAATTGTTAATTTTTTAATTTTTCTTTTATTTTTTCATACCCAACATTACTTTTTTTTTGTCAATTATGTGGTTTGTTTTTAATTTATAAAGTTAAATGGCCCCAATCAAAATCAGACACGTGGCAAAGAAACCTCCCCCACTCGAGGCGAAAGAGTTTTTTTTCATTTTAATTATTAAAATCTAATAAAATTAAAAGATTTTTCTCTCGCATGTTTTCTTCTATAATTTTTAAACGTTAATATCTTTGATATACGAGATTCTTTAAAGAAAAAAATTACACCAAATTAACGAGCGTTTTATTATCTTTCCAACGAGTACCATAGTGCTATATAAAAAAACGGAGAAAAAACGACTATTTTTTGTGGGGTTTTGTTCATAAAGGAAAAAAAACACAAAATGTTCAGGTTATTCGTTAATCACGTATAGGCAAATCATTTGGAGTTGTATATTGTTTTAGGTTAGGTTTTAATATTAGAGTTATACATTTTTTTAAGGTTAGGCGTTAACATTGAAGATACATTGTTAATTGTTTTAGGTTAGGTGCCACCCGAAACATTCATGCATGTAACTGTAAAGCGCATCAGTATATTTTGTATGTAAAATTGATATGTCATATTAGATTTCTAAACACCAGAATGCTCCCAAGATATAAATCTAGTAATACTATAGATGCAAAAAAAATGTGACGGGTCCGACTCCGACTCGATATAAAAAAATGAAAATAAAGCGAATCTGGATCTATACCCGACCCATTAAGTGGAACAGGCCCATTAAGTGAAAAGCTTTGTAAACTAATTGTAGTATCAACTAGCCCAGAATAGTTTGGGCTGAAAAAAAAGGTAACCGAACCGACTCCGACTCGATAAAAATGAAAACCGGGTTCAGCCTACTAGGATCTATACCCGACCCTTCCAGTTGGTTATATATTAGTTTCATACCCAACGGCTGTACTCAACATGAACCGGTCAAAACACACCAAGAAATGGACGCGGAAAAACCCAGTCACTTCCTCTTGAAAGCATGGTTCCATACACGGTTTTTTTTACCTGTTGGTCATACATTTAATGGATTTCAGCTTAGAAGCAGGTATGACCAAGTATCCGAAATATGGTTATATCTCAACTTGGAATTGCCTATAAGATTGTCAGTTGTGGGCCGTGAGCGAGCTCCGGCGCAAGAGAGGTTTCATCCCGGTGCTCACCCCAGCCACAACACCCTCACGCAAACAGCCGCGGCGCGAGCACAGGCGACGATGGTCGCGTGCGTTAACGGGAGAGAGAGGTGCTTTGTGTAGGGAATCATGGTATCATATACGAAGCGGAAGCGGTTTATATATATTAGCAAAAGTCGATTATATATATAGCCGATATATATATACACACACACACACACAACAACAACCAAGCCCAGTAAATCCCACAAATAGCAAAGCTATTTGTAGGGTCTGGGGAGGGTGGGATGTAGGCAAGCCTTACCTCTACCCCTAAAGGTAGAGAGGCTGCTTTCAGAGAGACCCTCTGCTCAATATATATATATATATATATATATATATATATATATATATATATATATATATATATATATAGGGTAGGGATTATACGAGAACCAACTTTATGGTGAGAACCAAGAGAACCAATGTGAACATGGCGTAATTTTGTAAATATCATTAAATTAAAAAAACCCATCATGTCAAGTCATACAAAGGGGCAGATCCTAATTAGATTACAAAACTAAAAACCCTAGTTCATAACACACTGCTACAATCGCCTACTACAACCATATGATAGTGATCGACTCTGCTATATCAATCGAAGAAAGCCAATAATCGAAGAATCAATCAGATGAATGTACCAGTAATCGACGGTAGGTCATAACCGAGCAAAATTAGAGACGGAACATGCGGATTTTGGATCTAATGGAGGCATTACGAAATAGAAAGTTGCAGGTATATGTACTCGCTACATTCGTTATTAACTACATTCGACAAATTTACATTAAATAGTTTTGTTTAACCATAATTTTTCCGTGTAGATTCAGATATGTATTTATGGTTGTATTTGTACAGATTCAGGTGTGTATTTAGATGCAGAAATTGTGCATTCAGATATGTATTTATAGTTACATTCTTTTATGTTTTAGTGTTATGATGAATTTTTTTTTTATGATTTTGTTTTTGTTAATCTAATTAGTTGAATTGTTTATTATTGTTAAATTTTAGGATAGATAGATTCATCGGCTAGTTAGTGGTGTTGTTTTTTGATGTAATGATTTTGTGTTTGGTGAATTAGGTTTGAAATGTGTTTGTTGATGAAATGTTTGCATATATTATTTAGGAGGATAATTTGTGTTTTGGATGAGGTGCCATTTTCTGGTATGCACATGTGCATTAGGTTATGAATGCACATGTGCATTTTCAGATCTGACATACGACGGACAACAATAACCGAATCAGATCTCATAAACCCAACAATAGACTTCATGTACAACCTCTACTCCCATTTGTTTGATTTGCATCAAAGATAACAATCGTCTAGTTGAGTTTTAAGCGTACAGATGTGTTTGGAGTTGGTAGATTCTGGAAATTAAGGACTGGCCGGTGCTCGTGGGGTTATATTCAAAGAAGACGAACAGGTTACAGGTCTCATTGTCTTGCTTTGAGGTATTTATACACTAGATTACTCAATGATTCTTTTCGATAACTTGGAGTGTAATTATAGTTTATTATATTGAATGTGAGTAGTAGTAGTAGTAGTAGTGGTAGTAGTCGTGGTAGTAGTCGTGGTAGTGGTGGTAGTAGTGGTGGTAGTGGTGGTGGTAGTGGTGGTGGTAGTGGTGGTGGTAGTGGTAGTGGTGGTGGTGGTGGTGGTGGTGGTGGTGGTGGTGGTGGTGGTGGTGGTGGTGGTGGTGGTGGTGGTGGTAGTGGTAGTGGTAGTGGTAGTGGTAGTGGTAGTGGTAGTGGTAGTGGTAGTGGTAGTGGTAGTGGTAGTGGTAGTGGTAGTGGTAGTGGTAGTGGTAGTGGTAGTCGTAGTCGTAGTGGTAGTGGTAGTCGTAGTGGTAGTCGTAGTGGTAGTGGTAGTCGTAGTGGTAGTGGTAGTGGTAGTGGTAGTGGTAGTGGTAGTGGTAGTGGTAGTGGTAGTGGTAGTGGTAGTGGTAGTGGTAGTGGTAGTGGTAGTGGTAGTGGTAGTGGTAGTAGTAGTAGTAGTAGTAGTAGTAGTAGTAGTAGTAGTAGTAGTAGTAGTAATAAGAGTTAATAGCAGGTTTGGGCCAGTTTGCCACTCCAGTACAAAAGTTTATTTTTTTGCAATTCCTTCCCTAAGGTTTGGATTTTGTTGCCAAATTCGTCCTTTTCACTATCCTAGTTAAAATAGGTCGTTAGTGTCAGGGGTATTTTGGTCAAATTACGAATGACTAAAAAATCAATAAAAAACGAATTAAATAACGATAATAATATTTGAATATAAAACCCTAACCCCTCTCGTCTGATTATCATTCAACCATTCAAATCCTTTCAAACCCATTCAAACCCTAACAAACACTGATTCACAACAATGGATGACGAAACTTGGGAATGGTGTATACGAGAAAATGCCTACGACTTCGACCCACAACTGAAATATGGTATGTTCTTCTACCTCTAAAAGGTTAGTTTTTTTATAATGTGCCTCTTTACCTCGATGATCAGGTTAATAATGAGGTGTTTATTGTTTGTTTTCAGCTAATCGACCTGATTTCTTCACTTTAAAGATTTATCATGGTGGTGACTTTACTGAATTTCCAAATGTGAGTTATGAAGGGGGTAAGGTTGATTATATTGACAAGATTGACTCTGATATGTTTTCTATCATAATATTGAATGATATGATGCTTACATTGGGTTATTCAGACGAGGACGTAGTTCTATACCATTTCAGCACACCTGGTGAACTGCTAGATATAGGTTTAAGACCTTTAGGTAATGACAGTGATGTTTTGAGGTTAATTATGTATGCTAAAAGTAGTAAAGTTATTGATGTTTATATTCAGCATATTAAAAAATGTAATGCTAAAAAAGATGAAAGTGAAAACTTATGTTAATGAGCATACTTGTCTACAAAAAAGGGCTGTTAACTTGTGCACTGTCAGTTGGCTTGCAAAGCAAATACTTCAGAAGGTTAAATACAACCCTGCTATCCCACTTAAGTAGTTTTTGTTATGTTTTGGGTCAGTTGGCATGTACTAGTGTCAAACTGTTTACTAACTTTATGTCTTTTGGGTATGTAATCTGTCTGAAAACTTCATCTTTCGGTTTGCTGTTAGTTGTTTAAGACATGTCCAAACTTTGGTATGTAATTTGGCTTGTTGGTTAAATGTTATGCTTAGTTAAATGTTATGCTTGTTAAATGATATGTTCTTGTCATATTTGGTGGTATGTGCAGGATTATTGGGTCAGTTGACTGTAGAAAGTCAACAGCTTTGGTAATATGGGTCAGTCAGTTGACTGCAGAAAGTCAACAGCTTTGTTTTGTTATGCTTGTTAAATGTTATGTCCATGTTATTGTTTTGTTTTGTTTTGTTGTTTGCCTTAATGGGTCAACATTCAACATTTGGTAATATGGGTCAGTTGACTGCAGAAAGTCAACACCCTCATGGGTCATATTCATGTTATTGTTTTGTTTGGTTTCGTTGTTTGCCTTAATGGGTCAACATTCAACATTTGGTCATTCAACATTCAAGTTCAACACTTACACACAAATGTTACCAAAACATTAACTTCATTCCATCATCATCACCAAAAGATTACAATTACATCATTCATTACAGACCCATCATCTTCTTACTACATCATTAACCTACAAACCATACCATTCTAATACATTAACCTACAACCAATCAAAACCCATCAACCACATATCCAAACCCTACATTACTGGTTCATATAGTACAGCACAAACATCATCCATGAAAACCCTAGACCTAGTTTCAGCATTCTGTTTTGCTTCGACAATTTCTTCAACAGATGATCAGCTTCTGCTTTCTTGGCAAACATCCTCCTAACATTGTCTTCATGACGACGTATTGTGTCCAACAGAGCAGGGACCAGCACAATAGGGTTTGTACACATAGGGGGTCCGCCCAGTCAACGAACCCACACCCATTTATGCAACAATAGAACCTACGACCTAGATTATGAGCTGTCCAGGAGATTTTGATGACGGTTGTTGATCCATACTGGCACATCACCATGATTTCAAAGACGAATTGTTAGTTTGATTATTGATTTGAAGGTGTTATGTGTTTTAGGGTTTTAAACGTTTAAATAGGGGAAGACGAAGATGCCTGCCTTTTTTTTATTTAAAATTATCATAGGCTATAAAATGACAATATTGTCCTTCATTAAAGTGGGAAAAAGACAAAAATACCCCTGACACTAACGACCTTTTTTAACTGGGTTAGTGAAAAGGACGAATTTGGCAACAAAATCCAAACCTCAGGGAAGGAATTGCAAAAGAATAAACTTTTGTACTGGAGTGGCAAACTGGCCCAAACCTCAGGGACGAAAATGGCTATTAACTCTAATAATAATAATAATAATAATAATAATAATAATAATAATAATAATAATAATAATAATAATAATAAGTTAAGTGTGTGTCTATATTTATATTTGTGGTTGTGGTTGTGTGGAGATACTGTTGTGATGCCGCCTTAAGCAACAGTTATGCAATTTGTTGTAGATACTGTTGATTTGTTAGATTAGGTTTAGAATTTGGAACGTAGGAAGTGGAATGGGATTGATCTGACACTTGAGATGAAGAATGGGTTGGTTAATACTCCGTGGATAACTAGAGTGACTGAATCGGAATTCTGACTGGTCAAATAAATTGTGTCTAGCGAATCGGAATTCCGACTGGTCAAATAACTAGAGCGACTGATGCACATGTGCATAATTTATATGGTAATATTGAAATTAATGTTAATGCACATGTGCATTAAGGTTTAATTCTTGTAATCATTAACGCCGTGCATAGTTTATATGGTAATATTAAAATTAATGTTAATGCACATGTGCCTTAAGGTTTAATTCTTGTTAATTTGGATCTGTTTAATTTGTTGCAGGTGTTTTACGACTACAAATGGATAGAAGGTAGTGATCGTTGGGAATGGAGAGGTGACAAAGACGGAATTTATACGGTCCGGAAGGCAAAACAGTTGTTCGTCGATTGCAGCAACAATGTTGTCGGACAGAAGATTAAGTGGAAGGGCTGGACTCCTCTCAAGTATAAGTTACTTATATGGCGGGTAGTTCGGAATTGCATACCTACAAAACAGGAGCTGCGGAAACGTGGAGTCATATTAGCAGACGATATCTGTCTGTTATGCACTGAAGCTGCTGAAACAGTCACACATTTATTTACAGGTTGTTGGTTCGCACAAGAGTTGTGGTTTAGGATATGCAGATGGTAACGGTTGCAGCCGATGCTGCTGTTTGATGTTGATGATCTGATGCAGGTGGCTAAAACAAGTACGAAGATCGCTGCGCAGCGGAGTTTACTCAGGGGCATTGTATACACAACCATATGGTGTCTTTGGAATGAGCGGAACGCAAATGTTTTCTCGAATAAAAGTCGGCGACCGTTTGAAGTAGTTGAATATATTAGTGAAATGCACATGTGCATGCAGTACACGTATCTTATATTATAGTTTTTTTTATAAAGAGTTGTTTTAATTTTATTCATGTTTGTTGTCCTACACATGTTTTATTTTTCGATTTATGTTATAATATGCATGACTAAACAATTGACGAGTTTGAGTGTATTTTATATCTCACTTTGCGTACATTTAATGATCGTTGAATAAAATTTTTTACCCCTTATAACTTCCATTTAATAATCATTTAATTGTGATAATTGACAATTTATTCAAAAATGTGATTTAATAGTGAAATGCACATGTGCATACTGTATATGTCTATATATATAACAGCGAAATGCACATGTGCATCAGGGATGACGTCATATCAGCCATTTTTTATATATTTTTTATTTTTTTTATTTTTTTTCGAATTATTAATGCAAATAATCATTTTGGTGTTTTTACTTTTTTTATTTATTTAGGTTATATAATTTTTTTATTATTTTTTTATTTTTTGATGGAGGGGTTTTTATAGACACCCTTCATATTTACAAAGATGCCACCTGTTCACACTGGTTCCTTGGTTCTCTCCCTAAATGATGGTTCTCAAATGATCCAAATCCTATATATATATATATATATATATATATAACATCACCGAACATTAACTACACTGCATTGAGAGAATATATAGTTATACCACCATAAACAACCTATAAACAATCATACAGGGAGACAAACAAGTGTAAAATCCTCATAACATGAAAGGACAATTAAGACCCTACGATACCACCATTAACAACTTATAAACAAACATACAGGAAGACAAACAAATGTAAAAATCCACATAACATGTAAGGACTGTTAAGACCCTACGATACACCAAAAATGCATTTTCACATATCCTAATAATCCTTAACCTTAATCCTATGCCTCCATAAATCCCTATCATGGACCATGTACTCAGAGAGGTGCAACCCTAGTAAATCTTGTTTAACCCGCTCGTCCCAAGTCAATTTTGGCCTACCTCTACTCCTCTTTCCTCCCACAATGAGACCTTCTACCACTCTAACTGGCTCAGTCGACTGTCTCCGCTTTACATGTCCAAACCATCTCAACCTCCCCTCTCTTATCTTATCCGAGATACTAGCTACCCCCAATTCATCTCTGAAAACCTCATTTCTTATCCTGTCTAACCGTGTGTGTCCGCACATCCACCTCAACATCCTCATCTCAGCTACCTCCATCTTCTGTGCTTGCATTTTCTTGATTGCCCAACAGTCAGAGCCATATAACATAGCCGGTCTAATATATAAAATTGATTTTATTAATCCGATTAATAAAATATTCCCAATCAGAATCTTAGTTAAACGCGTATAAACAAATAAATAATAAACAACCATAGGGGGTTTAGTAATCAACCTTTGACGACTACACCAAAATTGTAACACGCGGGTTACAACAAATCCTCACTAGTAGGAAATTCACAACCGAGCATGAACCAACCAGGAGCAACCGTTTGCAAGGTGGAAGGTGACGGCGTGTGGTAGTTTGGCCGAAGAAGGGGCGGCGGCCCTAAGGGGTTGGCGGCCAAAACTTGGAGAGGAAGGAATAAATTGTTTTTGTTGAAAGTATGATTAGGGTTTGCACCTTAATCCCCTTTTTATAAAACACAATCTTACACTAAGCCCCTTTGATTATACACTTATAATCCTCTTAATATTAATCTAATTAATATCAAGTCCTTCGAGTCCAAACTATTATTATTTCATAAGTAATAATCCACCGACACGTGAACTTATCTGATTCGTGTACCAACATGTAACTCTTCGGATCGTACCGGGTCGGGTTACGTTGACCTCGGTTTTAATTACATCAGACATACTATATATCAAACAATCTCCCACTTGGACGATTTTAATTAAATGAGTCAACGTGTGCAGAGCTGGACGCCCAGCTGCATCGCACTGCACCCAACACGGTATGACACTTTACAGTCGTCAACTAGTTCTTTGAGTTCAAGTAACTCTTTACTTAACCAAATACTATAGCCCTGATAATTCTATCAATATGTCCCTTCTGTATAGACATCCGTTGATCATAAGACATGGATCATTCATTCTTATATAGTGATCAACCATTCTCTATTCTCGTCTTTAATTCAAAGTGGTCTAACAAACTACCTTAGTCCGAGCGTGGCCACGCGTTTATACCAGTTTGAGTTAACGAGGGCGCCAGAATGTCTAAACTTCTAATCCTATAGAAGTACAAATTTCCACTAGCGTCATACAACTCCCACTTAATCTTGGATTTCTCCCAATGCTACCCGGATTGCTACCCATGTTTTAGGATAGTGTTAGATAACATCAAAGATAGTCATTGATCAATGTAGTTTAATATGTGCCTTAAGAAAAAGGACATATTGAACATATCAATATCAAAACATCTCATGACACACATCCATGGAGATCGTTTTGAAGCGAGTTACATCCAATATCATTCCTTAATGATATATGTGAATTATGATTCTCAAACCCTTGAGTGATTCATCTCATGAATATAACCATCTCAATTTACAATAGTCTTACATTCAAATTCATTCCCATGTAATTTGATTGACTATGGACATTTTAGAATACTCTTATTCAAGGATTTAAACATACAAATAATGAACACAATTACAAAATATTTAAATTTGTATTTAACCCATTATATCAAATAAATATTCAATGTAACTGTTATAGTTCAAAATAAAACACCAATACTAACTACAGATCATGCCCACTGTCTAGCAACTCTAAGCCCTATCTTTCCAGCATGCTCCTCATGTTTCACTTGAGGTAAAGGCTTAGTTCTGCGGCTTCACCAAGATCTTTCATTGCGAAACATTTACCCAACCAGGTCTTAACATCTTTAAGCATAGGGATATTGTTTCCAATGATTAGTATGTCATCTACAAACAGTATGAGAAAAAGTGATATAGCTCCCACTAGATTTCTTGTAAACACATGGTTCATCTTCGTTCTTGATAAAACCAAACTCTTTGATTTTCTGATCAAAACGAAGATTCCAGCTGCGAGACGCTTGCTTTAATCCGTAGATGGATTTATTCAGCTTGCACACCTTATTAGGATTATTTGGATCGACAAAACCTTCAGGTTGAACCATATAGACATCTTCCAGTAATATGCAGCACTGGCAAGTAGAATTCTAATAGACTTAAGCATAACTACTGGCGAGAAAGAGTCCTCATAATCAATTCCTTGAGTCTGAGTAAAACCTTTTGCTACAAGCCTTGCTTTGTAGGTTTGCACATTCCTATCCATGTCAGTCTTCTTCTTGAAGATCCATTTGTTTCCTACAGTCCGACATTCGGTAGAAAGATCAACCAAATCCCAGACTTGGTTATCATACATGGATTGCATCTCTGCATTCATGGATTCTTGCCATTTCTTGGATTCCGAATCCAAGATTGAAGCTTTGTAAGTAGCAGGCTCAGCTTCATCAATCATGAAGATATCATCATACCTTTCAGGTGCACGACAATCCCTATTACTTCTTTGAACACCTGGTGTTTCTTGAGTCCTATCAGGCTCAACTTCAACAACTGGATCAGTTACTTCTGGTTCTGTCTGAACAACTGGTTCAGTTACTTGTGATTCTCAAATTTCTTCAAGATCTACATGGTTATCTCCAATCCCTCGCAAAAGAAGCTCTTCCTCCATGAAAGTGCCTCTACGTTTAGTGAAAATCCTATTTTCAGTGGGGTGGTAGAATAGGTAACCGATCTTCTTAGCGTATCCGACAAAAACCACTTTTTCACCTCCGGGATCTAGTTTATCCGAAGATTCTAGAGTGACATAAGC
Organism: Ambrosia trifida; assembly: GCA_028751855.1. Lineage (NCBI taxonomy): Eukaryota > Viridiplantae > Streptophyta > Magnoliopsida > Asterales > Asteraceae > Ambrosia > Ambrosia trifida. The sequence continues at coordinate 125,448,323 of CM054126.1, read as the reverse complement.
ATTATATCCCCAGACTTTAAGATAGGATACATTAGGTTTCTTTCCATTCCATATCTCATAAGGCGTTTTGTCAACCTTCTTTGTTGGAGCTATATTCACAAGTCTTGCGGCAATTTCCAAAGCATAACTCCAAAAGGATTTTGGAAGGTTTGTTCGACACATCATTGATCAAATCATATCTAATAGAGTTCGATTTCTCTGCTCAGACACACCATTATGTTGTGGTGTTCCAGGTGGAGTGAGTTGTGAAACTATTCCACAATCCTTTAGATGGTTGATGAATTCCTGACTAAGATATTCACCGCCTCGATCTGATCGAAGTATCATAATAGTTCTATTTAGCTGATTTTCTACTTCGTTTTGGTACTCCTTGAACTTTTCAAGAGTTTCATGTTTATGCTTCATAAGATAAACATAACCATATCTACTGAAATCATCAGTAAACGTAACAAAGTATCTTTCTCCATGTCTTGACATTGTTCTGAATGGACCACATACATTTGTATGACAAGTCCTAACAGATCATTAGCTCTTTCTCCAACATTTGAAAAATGTGCTTTTGTTAACTTTCCACTCAAGCATGATTCTCATTTGTCAAACGACTCTGAACCCTTGGAATCTAGGATTCCTGCGGTCTTGAGTTGTTTAACACGATTCTCGCTAATGTGACCAAGTCTACAATGCCACATATACGTATCATTAAAGTCCAACTTATTACGTTTATGGGAGATATTGCATAATATGTTATCATTTTGGATTTCTATCTCATAGATCCCATTGTTGGGTTTTGCATCAAAGTAAAACATATCGGTAAAATAAGCAGAAATAAATTCACCATTAAAATGATAATTAAAACCCTGTCCACGCAAAGCAAAAACTGAAACAATATTTCTAGTCACACTAGTAATGTAATAAACATTGTTCAAAAGAAGTTCTAAACCAGAAGGAAGTAAAAGAACAAATTCTCCAATCGCCTTCACAGCAACTCTTTGTCCATTTCCAACATAGACTTTCAAGTCGCCCTGTTTCAGCTTTCTAATCTTTCTTAGTCCCTGGAAAACATTACAATTGTGGAAACCACATCCTGTGTCAAACACCCATGTTTTTCTAGAAAAAACAAAGATTTCAATAACATATATACCTGAGGACTCTCCTCCAAAATCCTTGGCTTGCATTAGTTCAGCTAAATACTAGGCACAACTCCTCTTCCAATGCCCAGTTTCATCACAATGAAAACACTTGGCATCTTTCTGAGGTTTCTTGTTGGCAACAAATTTGACCTTTCCCTTCCCGTTTCCCTGATTGCCCTTCTTCTTAGTGTTAGGTTTCTTAACATGACCCTCCCCAATCATTAGCACTGGTGCAGTTTTGCTAGGTATGTTCACCTAAGTAGTTTTGAGCATCTGATGCAGCTCCGCAAGTGTCTTCTCCATCCCATTCATATTATAGTTCATAATGAACTGGTCATATGACTTGGGCAATGAGTTTAGGATAATATCCCCAGCTAACTCATCGCTCAAGGCGGATTCTAGACGAGCCAAGTGATCAACGTATGCCTTCATCTTTAGCACATGAGAGCTAACTGATGTTCCCTCTTGCATACGAGTGGTTATAAGCAATCGCATCACATCAAACCTCTCATGACGAGCCTTTTGTTGAAACATTTCCACTAGCTGCTCATTCATCTCGTATGCATCCATGTCTTCCATGGTCCTTTGAAGTTCAGGGATCATGGATGCCAACATCAGACATGAGACTTTCAAAGAGTCATCAAAGTGCTTAGCATAGTTTCTATAAGCATTAGATTATTGGCTGATGGGTTCATCAGGGACTGGTGTTTCAAGAACATACAACTTGTTCTCCGCCTTGAGAACAATTTTCAAGTTGCGGTGCCAGTCCATGAAGTTGGAGTGGTTCAGTTTGTCCTTCTCTAAGATGGACTTGAGAGAGAATTGGGAGGCGAAATTGTTTTTAATTGACATCTACAAAGTTCAAAATTAACTTATTAGTATTTTATGTTTTAAATGTCCTAATTTATTTTATGACCCAAAAGCCAAATTAATTAGGATGAGACCCCGATTCATCAATACATAGTGAACTGGCTTAGCACTGTCCACTAGTATGATTATGTAGGTAAACAACGATTGTTAATTGTGTCCACTACACAACTCTCCATTTGGGGTTATCGCTAAGAGCAATGTATGTTTAACCCAACTATGCCCACTTGATGAACAAGCGATGTTTGGTCCTTTACTGTAAACTGTAACACCGACCTATGTTAACTCGTTAAGGGTGGCATAGTGTAACGTCTGTACATTTTCCATAATATATTATAATTGCAATACTGGTACTTTCACTTTCATCGTTTTCGAAGTTAATGAAAAACAACTGGAGTTTCTATTGATTATTACTTTTTTTCCTTTCTAGATGTGTCTTCGTTTTAATTGAATACGTAAATTGGAACGTTATCTAAACTTATTATAGATTGATTTTTTTATAAAATTATTCATTTTAAAGTTCGTTAAACATTGTTAAAGTTAAATGTTTAACGCCGAACAAAAAGTTGGGAAATATCATGTTTTATGCGACATATAAATTTGAAAAATTATTTGATAATAAAAGTTAAAAAAAAATGCTACTATTCACGTTTTTCCGGCCAAGTTCCGGCGAATCACCGGCGAAGCTCCGACGATTGATTTTAACCACTTTTAATGCGTTTTAAAGCTAGATTTTGACTCCTATGCGTTTCTCCTCTTGAATACTTCGAATTCCAACGACTTAATCAAGCTTCAAACTCGTTTTTAATGAGTTTGAATTCGGGATATTAGATGAAACCGTTGAAAAACTTTAATCGACTTAAAGCACATCGTTTAACAATCACCTATATAAACTGAACTTGTCATTCATTTTCTGCACCAATTAGCTTCGCAAACCCACTAACGAACATAACAAATCACGACCCCAAGCTATTCACATCGTGACTTTTTTTTCAGACTTTAAAGCTTCATTCTTGATCGTGATTTGTACTTGTAAGTTCAATCATTTTATGTCGTTTTGATCTCCATTCATTTCTATTTAAAAGCCCTATGAAATCAGATGTTAATCTTGTCGAATTGAAAGTAGTAGAAATCTAGGGTTAGGGTTTGATGTTATGGAAGAAGATGAAGTTTATATGTAAATATAAATATAATATGTTTTCATAATTTTCAACTAAGAGGCTTTGTAGTGTAGTGGTTTGTGTGTGTTGTGTACATCATAGACTCGGGTTCGAGTCTTGTAACCCACGTTTCTAAGCATTTTTTGTTTTTCTTTTTTTTAATTATATATATACATTAATCTTAGAATATTCATAAAAAATTCATTTTTGCTCAAAATATCATGAAATTTTAGGTGTAGTATCTTGACACCGCATAGAAAATTATCATATTTTTAGTTTGTGTAAAATATCTTATTTTCATAATTTTATTAATTTAAACTCTTTTAATCATATTTAATTGATAAAAAATTCGTTTTTAACGATTTTGATCTAAAAATTTCTGAAAAATTATTTCTAAGTATGATAAACTGATATAAAATTTATTTGCCCAGAAAATACTTATTTTTACTGTTTTTATCATTTTTAATCATTAAAATATGATTTGAATTTATTAAATCTGTTTTAAATGCAAATAAATTGAGAAAAAATATGAAAAAATTATTTTCACTCTTTTACATAAGAAAATAATTATTTTTCACAAAAATATTATTTTTGAGCCACATCTTATATTTTTAGCTTATTTATATTTAATTAGTCATAACAAATTATTTAATTAAACATAAATTATAAAAATCTGTTTTATGAATATTTACCATAAATATTTTGAATAACTCGTTGCATGATGCGAGTCACACAATAGTTTATAAAATCCAATTTTATATAATTCGTGATAATTGAAACTCCTTTCAACACTCGACACGGTATAGTTTTAAATACCCTATTTAAACTATGTTGTTCGTTTTATCGCGAATGGACTTGTTTTAATATTAATAAAACTCTTTTATTAAATATGCTTTTCTGTTTTATAAAACTTGTTTTAATAAAACCGTTGCCATGATTGTGAAAATTTTATTTATTTTGGGTTATCTAGATTATTTACAATAAATAAAACACAACCACAAAACATAATAAAATTAAACGAATCGAGCCCCAAATAGGTCGCCTATTTCGTTTTAGCCAGAAACGAAATGAACTAGTCTAAAAGGGTTTCAAAACTATTTTGATAACTCCAACTTGACCCGAGATCTCTATCTTCATGGAACCGGTTCGCCTTTTTATCTTCGTCTTGATCTTGTACTTGAAGGATTACAACAATAAATTTGAAAATACAATAGAACCAAATCTATTCTAATCCTACCTATTACACCGGATCCAATATTCGTAATAAAATACAAATCAATAAAAAAATAAAACCATCACAAACACAACCATGACAAGGGTCAAATACCTAGGGCTCGATTCACATCACAATCCATGAACAACTAAAAGCTTTTGATCTTTTGTCAAAATAAATAATTTTTGACAAATAAAACATAGATCAAAATTATAATTTTTACCATCTATACGCGCGTAACTGTGGCTCTGATACCACTTTTGGGAATCATGGTATCATATACGAAGCGGAATCGGTTTATATATATTAGCAAAAGTCGATTATACATATTTATATATATATAGTCGATTTATATATATATAATTTATTTTATAATCCGATTAATAAAATATTCATAATCAGGATCTCAGTTAAACGTGTATAAACAAATAAATAATAAACAACCATAGGGGGTTTAGTAATCAACCTTTGACGACTACACCGGAATTGTAACACGCGGGTTACAACGAATCCTCGCTAGTAGGAAGTTCACAACCGAGCACGAACCAACCAGGAGCAATCGTTTGCAAGGTGGAAGGCGGCGACGTGTGGTGGTTTGGCCGAAGAAGGGGCGACGACCCTAGGGGGTTGGCGGCCAAATCTTGGAGAGGAAGGAATAGATTGTTTTGTTGAAAGTATGATTAGGGTTTGCACCTTAATCCCATTTTTATAAAACACAATCTTACACTAAGCCCCCTTTAAGTATACACTTATAATCCTCTTAATATTAATCTAATTAATATCAAGTCCCTCGAGTCCAAACTGTTATTGTTTCATAAATAATAATCCGTCGACACGTGAACTTATCTGATTTGTGTACCAACGTGTAACTCTTCGGATCATCCCGGGTCGGGTTACGTTGACCTCGATTTTAATTACATCGGACATATTATATATATATATATCCAACACTTTGGTCGCGCCAGTGCTCACCCCCGCCACAACGAGGTCAAGTGATCGGGTTACTTTCAAGTAATGTTTGTGGCTCGCGCCTGCTCGCTCGCAGCCGACAACGGATTGTCTAATCCTTAACTTGTGGGCACAAATTGAAAGTAGATCATGAATTTTAAAATTCAACATTAAACAAATTAAGTGGAAAAAATCACAACTTGTTGAAATAGCAAATATATATACAGGGGCCGGTTCAAATATAAAGTAATGAAAACGTGCGAAGTGTGCGAAGTGTCACTTTGTACATGATAATTACGTAATGATAATTACGTAATGCTTTTCATGAAAATACAAAAACATTACGTAATTATCATGTACAAAGTGCATGATAATTACGTAATTCTTTCATGAACACACAAAAATATTATGTAATTATCATTACATAATTATCATGTACAAAGTGACACTTCGCATGTTTTTATCACTTTTCACAATAACCGCCCATATATATATATATATATATCATCTTTGAATATTTTTAATTTTAAACTTTTTTTCTGTTTATACCATAGAGTGTTCATTATTAAACCGGAACAAGCCATTAAGTAAAAAAAACATGTGTAAGTCAAGTGTAAACTATTTGTGACGTTAGCCTAAATGAGAGGCGACCGAAGCAAAAACAAGTGTCTTTTAAACCGAGCTAAAGTCGAACGAGGGTCTTTCGATCTGAGCATTTTTTGAGCAAATGTCGAGCGTCCCCAAACAAAAAAGAAAAGTGACGATGGGGTTCTTTTTGGATTAAAGTGTAGTTTTCGTCCTTGAGGTGTCGTCCAGATAGAACATAAGTATAAATTTAACAAACAAGGAATAAGAAAAACACTTAATTGGTTGATCAACTGAAAGAAAAGATGAATCGTCAAGCGTTTGAAGCAGACCTTTGTTCTATTGGAAGTTCGGAATCGAATGAACCGATTGAAGCAAAACCATCATGCGTGGCGATGGAGAAATCGAATAATGATGGTTGATGGTGAGTTTTGATTACGGTTTTGTACTTCTGAATCAAATGGCAGGTTGCGACTTTGGTGTCGATCGACCCTTTACATTTCAATAGTTAACATTTTCCCAATGTTACTCAAACGCAAGTTATACATTCTAAAACGCAAGTTATACATGCTAAAACGCAAGTTATACATGATAAAATGTAACTTATATCTGATAAAAAATGTAATTTATATATGATTAAACGCAAGTAGTATTTGATAAAACGCAAGTTATACCTGATAAAAAGATGTTAGTTATATCTGACAAAAAACGCAAGTTGTATCATGATAAAACGAAAGTTATCAACCCAACAATTTTTTTTAGAAGTATAGCAATAAGGTATGCAAATGAAAGAGGATACAAAACTTGTTTTTATGGTATATTTTTTTTAGAAAAATAGTGTCGTATGAAAAAGTTATGGACGTTTAAAAAGTGGGGGTGGAACTCAACAATTGTGGGTTATACTTATTTTGCCATTCTCCTTCTATTTTAGAAACTTAACGTATACTTTTTCGATTTTAATTTCATCCATTGATTTATTTTGATTAAAAGCCCAAAATCATTCTTATCATTTTTATGTTAAACTTATTTTTATAGTAAACTTTCTCATATTTAATAACAACCTTCCATTATTAGTATAAACAAAATTTTACTTGTATTAAATTTTGTATTATGTTTGTTTTGCCAATCTAATGAAATTACATTTTTATCCATGCGGATGAATATGAAAGGACGATTTTGCCCATCCGGCATACACTATATACTAAATAAATTATAGATATTATAGATATAGATAAAGATATAATATAAAAATATATAATTAATTAAGCCAAGTATAAGTATAAATATAAATAATAATATAAGTGGGGTTTTCTCCCCATTAACAACACATACACGGGGTGTTGGAAATCTATTGGAAAATTTTTGGATGGTTTAGAGATAAATGGGCAAAGCTTCAAGAATTTGATAACAGATAGACTTGGGAATGGTGAAAACATCAGATTCTTGAATGATATTTGGTGGGGATCGAAACCATTGATGGTGAGATGGCCGAGGTTATTCGAGAAGGATTGTAATAAAAATGCTCGGGTGAAGGAAAGGTTAAAGGCGTCGGGAAACATGGTTTCTTTGGCTGAAGATTGGATGATTGAAGCAACTTCGGTTGAGGCGATTTCTGAGCAGCAAGATCTTAACAGATTGCTGTCGCGGGTGCAGTTTAAAGGTGGTACAGATGCGTGGGATTGGGCGTTTGACAGCAGCAAACCGTTCTCAGTTGCTGCAGTAAAACTTTGGCTGCTGTCTGTTTATTCTGATCAGCAGAATCAGCTGATGAAATGGGATTCGTGGTTGCCGCTAAAAGTAAACATTTTCATCTGGTGAATGGAATTAGATCGTATCCCAACCCGTTTGGCATTAGTTAGAAGAAAAATGAATATATTGGACACCTCGTGTCCACTATGCGGTACAAATGAGGAGACGACGTTGCACATTATGGTGAAATGCAGATTCGTGTTTGGCGTTTGGAGTAAAGTTTGGAGCTGGTGTAAAGTTAGCGGATGGCATGCAGATAGTATGGAAGATCTGCTGCAGCAAGCTTTTGTTTATCACAAGCCTAAATGGGAAAGGAGAATCCTTAGGGGGATTATGATGATCTCGTGTTGGGAGATTTGGAATGAAAGAAACAAGAAAGTTTTTCAGGAAGGAACGCCTAGAGTTATTGACATAGTCACACGTGTGAAGGCCTTATCGTTTATGTGGTGTAAACATCGCTCTAGGTTTAAAAATATTGTATGGTTTGATTGGGCGAAGTACCCTATGTATATGTTGTAAGGTTTTTCCTTAGGCGGTCTTTGTTTTGAAGACTTGCCTTTGTTTTAATGAAATATACCGTTCAAAAAAAATTTATCAATCTCACAGTCCGGTCCGGTTTTACACGGTCGTTTTTTGGTGCAAACCATAAACCAAACCGTTTACTACGGTTTGCGAATTTTGAATTCGACCGACCGAAAGTTAATAAAGAAAATTGACCGTAAAACCAAACTGATAAACGGTTTGAGCGGTTTCACGTTGTTAAACTGAACCATGTACACCCCTAATGACATCATTCTAGTTTATTTTCCTAATGTTACCTAACAATTATCTAAACCAAGGTTTTGAAACCCGGACCGGACCGGCTGGTCCGACCGGTCGGACCGAGAAACGGACCCCCGACCGGTCCGGGTCACTACATTGGACCGCTCGTGTATAGAACCGGAGGTTGAACCGTTGGACCGGCGGTTGGACCGGATTTTTGGCCGGTTGGACCGGGTTTTAGGGAGGTTCGACCGGTTTTTTATTTTATTTTATTTTATTTTTTTGTTTTGGTTCGACTTTTGGGCCGGTTCATTGGGACGGCCGGACCGGTCGAACCGATGGACCAGTGACGACTCCGGTTCGACTTCCGGTCCGGTTCTGAAAACATTGATCTAAACACATTTGTTAAAGAAATTGTTACACCTTACATTTAAAGCTACATATTAAAAACGTTTATTCATGTGTATATAAGTATATTAAATGAAAGATTCTAATACATTTCTAGCGGATGAGAGTGAACGAAAATTTGCCAACTTTACTCGTACCCAATCAAAAACATCCAGAATCAATACTCTACTTTTTTAACTCTTTTTTGTTGAATTCATCTCGAATTTGATTCTTCTTTTTAATAATTAAACACTAAATAGTTCGGTTTTCACTAGAATCCACACCCCTACAACCACATATATAAACATTTATATCTCCAAACAACACACCACAAAAACAAACACGTAAAGAGAGATGGGTTGGTTCATAAGAGACTCAAGATCAGGGCTAAGTTGGGCTGACCAGACCCTTGGTTCCATATCCGCACCACCCATGCGGCTGCTAGCCTTTTTGGGTCTAGCCATACTCTTGATGTCCATGTCTACTTACACCGAGTTCAAGGTTCATATTGAAAGGGAGAAAATGGCCCTCAAGTTGTTCTTTTACTTGTTGCCACTTGCTTTGTTTCTTGTAACCCATGTTACCATGAGGTACCGGTTGCCATACATGGTTCGAGCCACGAGTATGCCAGTGGAGTCTGGAAAGCAAGATGGATGTTCACCATGGGGCGTGGCTTTCATGGTCATCTTGGTTTTGGTTTTGGTCAAGTATCATTCAGCGGTTCAGTCGAGTTGGTTTTGAAACTTGTACATGGTATGATCATCATGGTTGGTGTTTATGTAACATGTGTTTTTGATTTGTTATAGTTGGAAATATTATAGAGATATGTAATGAGTTTTGCTGATTATTCCAAATGTTTTGTTTTTTTTTTTTTTTTTGATCTTTGTAAATGGTTCAGAAATAATATTTTAATAATGACTATGCGTGTATTTATATTTAGGAATTGGTTGGTTACTTGGTTTCATCCTTGGCCGTGAAATTAAATTTGAATTTCGTTAAAAGTTGTAAAAAAATATAATTTTCTTCAAGAAGATTTAGAAAGCGTGATTTTTTAATTTTTTTTTTATTTTTATTTTTTTTATGACGTGTGTCTTAAGTTTTAGCCACAAATACTCACAAAATTTATTAGAAAACATTTACATTATTTTAAAATAGGTTATTAAGGGTGGTGAGTGTGGAAGGGTTGGGGAGGTATTCGGCTACACCAGCCCTTGCCTCCTCAGGTACGGTGGTTTGGTTATGGTTGTCGGGTAGAAGAAACCGAATGACGGTGGGTGTGGTTATATTAGGTACCCTAACAACTTTCAATCCTGTACTGTCATATCAATTTCACTACAAGGAAGTGAACCATTAGCGGCGACGCCTGTTGCCGCTAAAGGTATACCTTTAGCGGCGGCAGGACCTTTAGCGGCGACGGTTGCCGCTAAAGGTCCCGCCATCTTTTGTCTGTCGCTATTGCTCCTGTTGCCGCTAAAGGTGTCGCCGCTAAAACTATTTATCTACGTGGCATTATCTTTTAACTTCTTTTTTTTGCCACGTGGCAGATTCCTGTGTAATCTGGGCAAGACTTTTAGCGGCGACGCGTCGCCGCTAAAGGTCTTTTTTTTAAAGGTCTATTCGTTTACTCCGCACACGCATAACCAAACTAAATAATAACAAAAATAATAAACCAACATCTACATATATATAAATAAACATAACAAAGTTAAACCAACATTCGTCAAAACATATCAAACAAAATAAACTAACATACCAACCTAATATTTGATTCAAGTATACACCATCAAAACTAAACAAACATACCAAAGCTGTCTAAAAGTCTTCGTCTTCGTCTTCATCGTCGTGATCGTGATTGCCACTATTACCACTTCCGCCTTGATTTCCAAGCCTTTGTTGGACCAATTGATTAGCCATTTGGAGCAATTGCGTTTGGAATTGAGGAGTCGCTATGATATCATTAAGGTGCTCCTACAAAACATATTTATATCAAATGAGTCAACTATTAACAAATAACTACAAATATATACCAAATGTGTCAAATATCCTATTTACTAAACATATTTATACCAAATGGGTCAAATATCCTATTTACTAAACATATTTATACCAAATGGGTCAAATATCCTATTTACTAAACATATTTATACCAAATGGGTCAACTATCCTATTTACTAAACATATTTATACCAAATGGGTCAACTATCCTATTTACTAAACATATTTATACCAAATGGGTCAACTATCAACATTTAAACTACAAATATATACCAAATGGGTCAAATATCCTATTTACTAAACATATTTATACCAAATGGGTCAACTATCAACATTTAAACTACAAATATATACCAAATGGGTCAAATATCCTATTTACTAAACATATTTATACCAAATGGGTCAACTATCAACATTTAAACTACAAATATATACCAAATGGGTCAACTATCTTATTTACTAAACATATTTATACCAAATGGGTCAACTATCAACATTTAAACTACAAATATATACCAAATGGGTCAAATATCCTATTTACTAAACATATTTATACCAAATGGGTCAACTATCCTATTTACTAAACATATTTATACCAAATGGGTCAACTATCAACATTTAAACTACAAATATATACCAAATGGTTCAAATATCCTATTTACTAAACATATTTATACAAAATGGGTCAACTATGAACAAATAACTACAAATATATACCAAATGGGTCAAATATTCTATTTACTAAACATATTTATACCAAACGGGTCAAATACTAACATTTAAACTACAAAGAGATACCTGTGTAAACATCGGTTCCGTAGGTGTAACTTGAGGAAGGCTTTCTTTCGGAAAAGGCATATGCCCAATCCCGATAGCATGTCTACGACGACTACCCAACACCTCTTCAAATATACCAACCTGATCCACCTGTTCGGAGCTGCCTGCTTCTCCTCCTTCTTCTTCGGCGATCCGTCGACGTTCAGACTCAACCCATGACTTTAACTTGTGCTGTATTTTACAAAAGTGATCTAATAGATTATAAATGTATATAATAGATTATAAATAAATGCTTACATAGTTCTCTTCATTCTGAGGGCTATCAAACGTCCCCTACCTTCCTATATGTCCAATACGGTATGCTTCATACCGTTTCATGCCCTGTTTAACATTAAAAGTTAAATTATAAGTTAAATAAACATTATCGTCTATGTATATGTGTGTGTATATACCTTCTTGTAACAGTGACTGGCAAGAGAGCTCGATCCACCTCGGAATGTGTTCGTTTGTTTTTGGCAGGCGGCTTTAGCAAGTGCAGACTTCCTCTTATGCTCTGGAGTGCAGAAGTGATCAACAGCTCGATGCCAGTTTTCCAATTTCATACCCTTGGGAGGATTTTGCTTTGCTAACTCCACATCCCCATCATCTCCCAACACCCGCAAATAATAACGCTTTGTGTCGGCTTTGCGGTCGCTGTACCGCTTTCTGATAACCGCCATAATGCCTCCTTTTTTTAGCGGCATTCATTTCTTCATTAATAGCATCCAAGTCGAAGCAACCCTAATAATTAAATAAAACAAGCTAGTCAGATAGAAAAAAAAATCAACAAATAACATATAGAATATATAATTACAAATCACTAACCTTTAAAATCTCAAATAACTTGTCTTTGTAAGCCTCAGAAACATTATCCCAACCTTCCACATCCAACGGGATCTCACGCCATATATGCATGGACGCCTCCCGGGAGAAGTAGCCGCCATCTTTGCCTACAGGCATGTTGGTGGCGGCATCATCAAATGGAATCGCTACCTTGCCTTTGCCTGTCTTAAGTGCTTTTCTTAAGCCCTTGTTTTTTGCAGGGCCCCGTGTTCTCCGACGACGAGCTGCATTTAGAGTTAAAAATAATTAGTCACATTATTAGAATTGAAAAAGAAGTAAAAATAGTAAATAGTAAAGAACTGTAAGACTTACCACCATCTTCCTGGTGGTTGTTCCACCAATCATCACCGCCTGGTGGCGGTGGCGGCGCCCCTGCACCGTCTCCCCCGTGGCCCATAACAGCGGCCATCAAATAAACAAACAAAAACAAAATCGAACTCATACTGTCTTGCAAAAAAGGAAATAAAAAATATTAGTCACATTATTATATGTAAGTCCTGCAATTAGAAATAAAACTTATTAGTCACATTATTATCTATCTATACAACTAATATATGACTCAATGTGGACACATGGCACTCCCATGTTGATCCTTCAATTCTCTAGCCTATCATATTGTGCCATGTGTCACAATGTGAGAATTTATAAGATTTTTGTTTTTTTTAAATAAAAAATCATTCAATTACTTTTGGTCAAACTCATTTACTAATATTATTATTAACTTTCCTAAATACTATAATCTAGATTTCCCTTATTAATAATAATCCATTAATTAATTTTGTTCTATGATTTCAATTCACCTTTTGTTATTTAGTAAATCCTAAAACAATCAAACCAACCTCCTCTCCATTGTCGATCCTCCATCTTCTTCAAGGTATGATCTCGCCTCCTTATTCTGTAAAACGATCATTCTTTATCTTTCTTCACTCCTCTGTTTTTGTTTTCGTGAATGTTGATACAGAAACTATGGCACAATATCAAGAAAATGTTATGATGGAAGGCCGAGCATGTTCATATTGATTAATTATTATCGGATTGATTATTGGTTGATCATACGGGTGATGATTAGTATGGATTTTGGCCGATTATTTTCAAGGTATGATCGTGTATTTCACATTATTTTGGTTGTCTAGGGATGGGTTGTCATGTTCTTAGGGTCCTCTGTTGTTTGTTGATTTAGTTTAACACCGTTTTTTTTTTTTTTTTTTGTTGGTGATTAGAGTTAGCTGATTATGATTAATGTTTGATTCTGATTCTGTGATCGATTTGAAGGTACGTAGCTGTTTCTAGGCATTAGACCGAACCCAAACTTAGCCATTGTATTCGGCTAAGCTTTGGTTAATTATCACGTATTTTTTCTTTCATGTTCATAACTTCTTATTCTACTAAGATTGTTTAAAGGGTTCAAGAATTTTCATCAATTGTTCTTATTTGTTCTTGAGGATTTAATATAATTCGGATCTTTATATGCTTGAGATAATGTTTTTTAGTGAAAATCTTTAGTTTGGTTGGTGATTGGATGGATCATGGATCTCGGATGTGGGTGCACCCGATTGCATCGTGTCAAAATCGGAAAGTGGTTTAATTTTTATCAAAATAATCTATGATATTTCCTATTTTCAAGCTTCTAATTTTATGGAATGATTTAAAACTTCCGATTTATGGGGATATAGAATTGAATGATATTATTTAATATGGATATAATTTTATGGTATGATTTAAAACTTCTGATTTAATTGTATTATGTGTGTTTTATACATCCAATTTTAAGATCTTGAAGAGTAGTAGATGGATAGGGATAGCTCCAATTTTGGCGTTTGATATCAAAGATCTCCTGGAAGAATATAAGAAGATTAATGGTGTCAAAATGCGGAAAAAAATCGTTCATGGCATTATTATCGTCACTATGTGGAGCCTTTGGTATGCGAGAAATGAGGTGGTCTTTAAAGGAAACAAAACAAGTGTTGCGGATATAGTTGCTCGCGTAAAATCAATGGCCTTCTTATGGTTAAAAAATAGAAGTATATGTAATAATATAGTATGGAAGGAATGGCGTCGGTCTCCTTTGTATATGTTGTAAATTTGGATTTTGCCGCCGGTCCTTTTTTTGAGGTCCGTGTGTGCGTTTTTTGAATGAAAGTTTATTTTCAAAAAAAAAAAAAAAAAAAAAAAGATCTTGAAGAGTAATCTACTATATCCTTTTCTTTTGAAACTAGATCGTTCTTCCAATCTGCCTTAAACGTAAAAGTGATAGGTCTTTCTTGAAACAAAATCAATTGTTGTAGACACGCCACTCAATCTGTTGTAAGTTTTCATTCTCCTTATTATTTTGTTCATTATTATTTTGTATATTAATCAAAACCTATTTTTTTTTGTAAAATAATTATATATTAACTATATTTACGCCCATTCCAAATTCAAAGATTTTACTATATAAACAACTGTTCGACTTTTTTAAAAAATTTAAATCTGAAAATCCCATATTTTTCATAGATAACAAATACACATTAATAATAATAATTATATATTAACTATTTACGCCCATTTTAAATTTAAAATTTTACCTTAATAAATGAGAATGAGAAAAGAAACTTACGTAAATTAGGAACTCATTAAATTTCCTTATTACATTTAAATTACTCACTTCCTAAATTTAGTGTAATTTATATTGGTAATAAGTTAAATTTTGAATTTTGAAATTCAAAATTCAAATTAAATTCAAAATATTTAAATTCGAATTATACAAAATTTCGATTTTTTAGTTTTGATTAATAAGGGTAACAACTTACACATACTAATTATCCTTTTAATTACAAATTAAATAAGATTCAAAGTAGTGTCAACTCTCTAATTAATACATTAATTGATCATATTAATTGCGCTATATTATTCTAATATTAGTTTAGCTTATATTAGTAATCAATTAAATATCCAATTTTTAATTTCAAATTAAAGTTCAAAATGTTTAAATTCGAATTTGACAAAATTTAAAATTTTGGTTAATAATTGTAAGAAATCACATATACTAATTATCCTTTTATTTACACAGTTAATATGATTCAAAGTCCCTACATAAGTTGTGTCAACTTTTATTAATACATTAATTGATCTTATTAATTTCCCTATATTATCCTAATCTTAGTTTAACTTATATTGGTAATCAATTAAATAACGAATTATCAATTTCAAATTTCAAATTAAAATTCGAAATATTTAATTTCGAATTAGACCCATTCTAAATTCAAAAATTTACCTTAATAAATGAGAATGAGAAAGGAAACTTACATAAACTAGAAACTCATTAAATTTTCTTATTACATTCAAATTACCCACTTCTTAAATTTAGTGTAATTTATATTGGTAATAAGTTAAATTTTGAATTTTGAAATTCAAAATTCAAATTAAATTCAAAATATTTAAATTCGAATTATACAAAATTTCAATTTTTTAGTTTTGATTAATAATGGTAACAAATTACACATACTAATTATCCTTTTAATTACAAATTTAATAAGATTCAAAGTAGTGTCAACTCTCCAATTAATACATTAATTGGAGATATTAATTGTGCTATATTATTCTAATATTAGTTTAGCTTATATTGGTAATCAATTAAATATCAAAATTTTAATTTCAAATTAAAATTCGAAATGTTTAAATTCGAATTTGAAAAAATTAAAAATTTTGGTTAATAATTGTAAGAAATTACACATACCAATTATCCTTTTATTTACAAAGTTAATATGATTCAAAGTCCCTACATAAGTTGTGTCAACTTTTATTAATACATTAATTGATCCTATTAATTGCCCTATATTATCCAAATATTAGTTTAACTTATATTGGTAATCAATTAAATAACGGATTATCAATTTCAAATTTCAAATTAAACTTCAAAATATTTAATTTCGAATTAGACAAAATTTCAAATTTCAAATTTTGTTTAATAATGGTAAGAATTTACACATATTATTTATCCTTTTAATTACACATTTTGAATGACTTAATCTTTAAAAAAATTAAACTTTTGAATTAAAGTTAATAATGGTAACCATTACACCTATTTATTATCTTTAAATTATGATTTCCTAATATATTTAAAATATAACAATCAATAATTTTGGTTGTAACTTTCTCAAATTGATTACAAGTAAAAATTAAAATATTAAATACTAGAATTTGAAATTATAGATTTCGGTTAAACTTTAAAAATATTTGAATACTAAATGTTTTATTTAAATATTTGATCTCAAAATTTTAAATTTAAGATTTATGGTAACATTTAGATTTAGATTTAATTAACACATTTAAAATATATAATTTAAATTGTTGAGAGATTTGAATCTTTCAAATTTTGTTTACTAGAATTTGAATTGATAGATTTCAATTAAATTTTATAAATATTCAAATATTAAATGTTCTATTTAAGTATATAATTTCATATTTTGATATCTATAATTTTAGTTTTTAAATTTTTTTAACTTTATAAAAATCTAAATTTTTGATAATAATCATAACAATAAGACTTAATTATGACATTTAATTCAAATTTTTATTGATCTGAATATTTTAAAAAATTTCAAAATTTGAATTTAAATTCATAATTGTAACAATTAATCCTACTATGATCATTAAAATAGAGATATTATAATTAAAGATTTCCTAATATATTTAAAATTTAACCAATAATAGTTTTGAAATTTAATAAATAATAGTTTTAGTTATAAATTTCTCAAATTAGTTACAAGAATTTGAATAGATAGATTTCAGTTAAACTTTATAAATAATTAAATATTAAATGCTCTATTTAACTATTTAATTTCATATTTTAATATCTATAATGGTAACAATTAGACTTAATTATAACATTTAATTCGAATTTTGAATGATCTGACTCAATTAGTGTCTTACTTTTAACATTATGTAAGAAATATTTTTCACTACTAATTATTTTTTACTAGATAATACTCCTCAAATACCATCTGATAACATGATTCCAGTCAAGTTCCAAAGGCGCTAATTCCCAATATCCGCATGTTTTGCAATGACCATCAATAAAAGCCAAGGACAGTCTCTATCGAAGGTTGGATTGTATTTAAGAGACCCTGTATTCTCACATGGCCTGCTTTATGTCGCATTGTTAAGAGTTAAAAACAGGGCAGGTGTGAAGTTACTTATACTTGATCCTAATGGGAAGGTCAAGACTAAAACAAAAGACGTGGTGTATAAAGAAATATTTAGTGATATTTGAATAAAATGTGTATTGGTTTCTTTTAAATTTTAATAAAATATTTCTACTATATTTTTTTTACGTCTTACCGCTCAAAATAATTGTACGTTGGTGAACCGCGTGTAAACGCGGGCAAAAGTCTAGTATGTAATAAATAAAGTATAAATAGTAAACATTTATTTATTATAATAAATACATGAAATCATCAACAATTACTGTTTTTTAATCAGACTCCATGTCATCATAATCTGGATCGTCCTCGTCATAATATGCCCCAGCATCAGCAACTTCACTGTCGTCATTACTCGGGGCATCAACTTCCATTGCATTCTCACCTGGAGTAGCATGAGAAGATATGTTTTGAAAGTATTGGTGGAAGTCAATAATTAGGCCAATATTAGATGAAGAGTTATTGTAAACGACGTCAACATCCTCGCCAACATCCTCGCCTAACTCAGTGTCTACGTTTTGAACATTCTCGAGTTGTGGTGGTCTATCCCAAATTTGCCGGTGATTAACATTTTCGACGACCCACCTATGTTTATTATTTTGTTTTCCTCGAGATGGTTCTTGGATGTAGAACACTTGTTTGGCTTGTCGGGCAAATATGAGCTGATCTTCTTTGTCCCATTCGTGTTCTGTGCTGATACTGGTGATATTGTTTTCAACCGTAACTCGAGTATCGTACCACTTGCACCGAAATAAGACAGTTGTATACCCACGAGGATAACCGATCTCAATAATCTCTTCTAATACGCCATAATATTTCTCACCGTTCTCTCCCTCCACCATAACCCCTGAGTTTTGCGTTGCACGTTTTGTATCACGTGAAGCCTCCATAAACCTAACACCGTTGACTATGCAACCGGTGTAAGTCTGGGCCATTACGTGCGCGCCCAATGAAAGAGCATATAACTCTGGGTGGAATTCTAAAGAACTTTCTTTCTTCATCTTATAGACCTAACAAATTTAAAATAATATTGTTTGTTATATATGCATTACCTAACAAATATATAGTAACGAGTGTTATATATGTATTATCTTGTGTTGAAACCATTCCGGAAAATTAGTTTTAATATCATCTTGGGGATGTGTAGATTTGAATTCACTACATTGAAGAAATATGTATAAAAGAAAGAAAAATTAGTCTTAATTATATATTTGGGATGTTCGGTAAATATATAAAGGATAGGAGCACTTACTTCATGTAGCCCCTGACTTCTTCACAATTATCGAGGACAAACCATTCTATCTTGAGTTTGTCCTCAACTGAAAGTAGCTTGTCATTCGTTGCACTGATCGGCTTGCATTGGGACTCAAACACCCATAACTTTCTTTTTTCTACAACGACGTCCTCATTTCTCTCAGGCTGATTGAACTTAGTCTTAACATTTTGCAGATACATTGAGCAAAATGTTAAAGCTTCTTCAGCTACATAACCTTCAGCTATACAACCTTCTGGCCTTGTCGGGTTTTTAACATAGTTTTTCAGTTTTTTCATATACCGTTCAAAGGGATACATCCATCTCATATAGACTGGACCACCAAGAATCGCTTCATCGGGTAAATGCATAACTAAATGAACCATTATGTCAAAAAAGGCCGGCGGATATATCAACTCTAACCTGCACAAGATCATAAGAATGACATCCCTCGCTTTCTTCATATCTTCCACTACCAGTGTTCTGGAGCAGAGCTGTTTAAAGAACGCACAAAGGTCTACCATTGGTGTATAAACATCTTTGCCCAAAAATGCTCTAACCCCAATTGGTATCAATTTTTGCATGAGAATATGACAGTCGTGTGATTTCAAACTAGTAATGTTAGTATCGTTATCTGTCACCCTTTTACTAATATTAGATCCGAACCCATCTGGTAGTTTAACATTTTTTATAAACTGGCAGAAACTCTTTCGGTCACGCCGGGTGAATGAGTATTTTGGGTGTGGGCAGGTCCACTCGGTTCCCTTTTTTTTCAACCATTGCGTCTTTCGAATTTTTAGCTTCTCTAAGTCTATTCGTGCATTTGAGCTGTCTTTCGTCTTTTCATTCATCAAAAGAGTACCAAGCAAGCTGTCGCACACGTTTTTCTCGATATGCATAACATCTAAGTTGTGCTTCAACTGCAGAGAAGACCAATACTCTAATTCAAAAAATATGTTTCTTTTGGACCAGTTCAACTTGAAGTCTCCACGATTAGGGTTAGCACCTCCAAATTGTGGATGCTTGCCTGGTAGGCGATTGAGTAGAAGAGCATGTTGAGCATCTATGTCAGCGGGACTAAACCGTCTCGGGGAGGGTCTTGTCTCGTGTGCCCCGTTAAACTCAGAACTTTTTCTCCACTGATGGTTGGCATCTAGGAACCGCCGATGGCCTACATACACGCATTTACCTATTACACGCACTGAAGGGGTGTCTTCGTTGCAAGTCGGGCATGCTTTGTATCCCTGCCCGCTCCAACCTGATAGACTGCTACGAGCTGGAAAGTCACTTATAGTCCATAACAACGCCACCTTCATTGTGAAGTGCGTGTTTGTCGCAACGTCTTTAGCAAGTACGCCTGTCTGCCATAAATCCTTAAGCTCATCCACCAACGGCCTAAGGAAAATGTCCATGTTCTTCCCAGGGGATTTAGGGCCAGGAATCAACAAGGTCAACATAAATGTGGACTCTTTCATGCATAGCCACGGAGGCAGATTGTATGTGGTGAGTATAACCGGCCAAGTGCTATGAGTCGAGCTTTTGATGTTGTAAGGATTAAAACCGTCAGCTGCAAGCCCTAGGCGAACATTTCGGGGTTCACTCGAGAAGTTAGGGTACCTTAGATCAAAGTCCTTCCATGAAGATCCATCAACTGGATAACGCATAATACCATCTTCTGATCGTCCAGTACTGTGCCATATCATATCTTTTGCTGTGTGCCTTGAGCCATACAAGCGTCGTAGTCTGGGGGTCAAAGGAAAGTATCGTAACACCTTGTGAGGTACATTCTTGCCACTTGTGTCTTTATTTACTCACCGACTCTCATTACAAACAGGACAGTTCTGCAACGACTGATGTTCTTTCCAGAAGAGAGCACAGTCCCATTTACACACGTCTATCATCTCATATCCCAAACCAGTCTTCTTTAATATCTTTTTGGCTTTGTAATGCGAAGGGGGGGGGGGACCTTGTTACCTGCTGGAAGTACAGACTGGAAAAACCCGAGAAGCTCATCAATCAAATTATTAGTCCATTTGTGTCTTACCTTCATATACATAAGCTTTGATATAAAGTCAAGGGAGGAATAATCAGTACACTCAGGATATAGCTCTGATTCGACTTCATCTATCAGGGCTTCAAACTCATCACGAACATCACTACTCTCTGTATTCGAGCCCCCTTCGTTAAGGTCTGTATCCTCTTCCATACGATCCTCTTCCACTACCACACGCTCCGCTATAAGGTCTGCGATAACGTCATTCATATCGCTTCTTCCCCTAACCTCATTTACGACTACAGGAGACGGCGTAATTGGATTTTCACCGTGATAGATCCACGGCGTGTAATATTCATCGAAACCATTTATACGAATATGATATATCATTGTTATGAAGTCTATGAAGATAGAATTATTACACTTTTTACACGGCATCTAATCGTTCCATTTGAGTTGATGAATGGTTTGGCATACTCAATGAAATTGTCAATTCCTATTTGGTACTCAACATCCAAACGGTTCTTTATAAACATCCAGCTTTTATCGATCGACATGATGATGTGACTGAAACATAATTTCGGTTTGAGGCACGATAATTTAAATGAAACGTATTATTGACACCTAAAGGGTAGGCTGCTAAACCCACTTTTTGAATACCTTATCTCATATATGAATGTGTATTACATGATTGTTTGTTTGAGAAAAATTCGGCAGCATTTCCCCCTTAGCCCCCAAGTATATAATATAAATATATACCGGAGGAGCAAAGAGGAAATGCCAACCGAATCTTTCAAAAACAAACAATCATGGAGTACACATTCACATCCTAAATAAGATAAAGTATTCAAAAATCAGTCCCAAAACGGGGACTACCCGAAATTAATTACTAAATCAATTTCGGGCGGATATTTCTAAGCTCACTATGTTTTAAATGGGGATTCATTTTCGGGCATGTCTTTCTAGTCTCAATATGTAATAACATACAAATATAAACACACATACACTCATACATACATACACGCATACATACATACATACATACACTCATACATACATACACGCATACATACATACATACATACATACATACATACATACATACATACATACATACATACATACATACATACATACATACATACATACATACATACATACATACATACACTCATACATACATACACACTCATACATACTCATACATACATACACACTCATACATACTCATACATACATACACACTCATGCATACTCATACATACATACATACATACATACATACATACATACATACATACATGCATACATACATACATACACGCATACACACACTCATACATACATACACACTTATACATATGTCACACCCTCAAATTTCCACTGTGGGGTTTTACCCCGAGGCGCGTGACACACCAGGATCCCATAGCCATAAGTCATATGAACGAACTCTAAGTGCCCAAACCATTTAGTTCGTTTTCAAAAATCAGGTTCAGTTAAGCTGCGGAAGTGTAAACCAAATTAAAACCTTTTAAAAGCCATGTGCAAAACTACGCGCCCAAATTAAAACCATATGAAGGATAACGTAAAAGCATAATATGTAAGCTAGGTGTATGCCCAAGTCCCCAAATGCAGTGAAGTGTGTAGTGCTTTCTAATCGTGGCACCGGAAGCTAACTACCTGCAAAAGCATGCTAGCGTGTGTCAACATAAAGCCGGTGAGTTCACAATTTAAGTAGCAAGTGTAAAGTTATCAAAGTTTTAAACCATCAGTTTTAAGCTCGTCAGGGGTAGCTAGTCCACTCATTGTAACTAAACAGGAGATTATTGGGAACATACAGAAGTTGTTAATTTGCCTTAGTACTAGTGTCTATCAACACTAGTAAGTTTTTGCTCCTCAAGAGCGTGGTCAAAAGTTCATGCCCGTGACCCAGGCACCTCAAGCATGAGGTTGCTGCACAACCTAATAGCGCTATCAACTAATACCCCGTTCGCCTCCAGCGATTAACCCAATAATATTGTAAGGACTTTCAAAAGATAGAGTGTGTTTAGTTCACAAAGGACAGTTGAAGTATAAACTGATAAAAACCCTTTTTACACAAGGAATCGAAAACCCGACTCACACATGGAGTCAAAGCACCCCAAAATCCCGGGATGTAAAAGTAGTCCCAAACTGGACGAGAAAAAGTTTAATAAGTTGTCTCAAACCTGAGACGCATGCTTTTGAGAAAAGAGTAGTGAAACTCACCTTAGGTTGCACGTGAATAATCCAAATTCCTCAAATAGAAATGAGCTACCGACTCCCTATTACAAATGTCACTAGGTGAGTATATGTGCATAACCAACACACCATACAACTCGTTTGTCCAAGACTTTTAAAGTTCAAACCGTGTAGTGACACCTAATGACTCTACATGCACAAGTAAGTCCTACGTATCTCGTTGGTGATCATATTGATTATTATCAGTTTATACCTCATACACATCTCATATAAGTATTCATGCAAGTTCATGTCAAATACATACCATATAAGACTCCAAATAGTCACGTAAACATCCCTTACACAATCTGCATTTTCAGGGCAGATTGTACGCTGTGAAAAATGAATTATTTAAAATACTTAACGAACGAATTAAACTCCCAAATGTTTACTGAATATTTATTGGGATTCATTTGATAACCCATATTTTTTTTGTCTAACAACCAAACACAAAAATTATTAAAATTCGTACAACACAGCTATGTCCAGAAAATTTCCACAGCATGTCAGTTTAGTAGAAAAATTCCCAAAAATTGTGTATTCATCCAAACGAGGTGAATCCAATTGGAAAAGACAAGTTTTTCCAATGTCGACCTACTGTCCAAATTTCATAACTTAACCCTTTGTAAATCTCGAGTTATGACTGTTTAAAGTTGACCCAATTTATAATTCCGAAAATCTGATATGACCTTTAATCAAACAAAATTCCAAAAACCACTCAAAAGATGTCCAAATCTGATGGTTTTGCCCATTATGAAAACCTAAGACCACGTAAAATACAATCATGCAAAGAAATCATCAAAACAATCACTTTAACATCACGATATAGACCCTACAAAACACCCTAACGAATCTGTCAGAAATCAGAACTTTCATAACATGATACTCATGAACCCTAATCATTCTCAATAATCTATAATCATGTAATACACTCATATTAACACCATCAAATCCATATTATCATGTTTAAATCCATGTATTTACTTATCACATACCCTAGATATGATTACTATCATCAATATTCATCAACACTCATAACAAACATCAAAAACATCTTATTACTCATGATTTGCGATTCTATATGGATAGTTAGGGTTTTTAAACTTTTCTAGTATTATTATTTATCATAAAACATATAAAACGGATACCTTGCAATTGCTAGAATCCTTAGAACCTCAAGATTGCACCCGAAATAACTTGAATTAGTGATGGAATTGGATGAAGGATTGAAAGTGATGATGATGGTTGTGTGGGCACTAATCCACGGCGCAAACCCTCTCTAGGGTTTGTGTTTTTTTTTTTTTTTTTTTTTTTTTTTTTTTTTTTTATAAATAATAATGCACCAAGGGTTTAGTTATGGGCCAAGGTTTTGGGTTCTATGGATTTTTATCTAATAAGGGAGCCCGTTAATAATATCTAACTCCCAAGACTAGTCCCTTCAATATTAATCATAACAATTTTATAAAACTACTATTTTATAAATTCATTATTACATTCAACATAAATACATACATACATACATACATATATCCTGCAGAGATTACGTACAAGTTAACTAATACATAGTAGTTCACATAAACATGTAATTTACATACATGATTCACATTCATCAATACTCACTTGTCCATATAATCATGCATGCCTAATAAATCACCAACGTTCGGGATACAGGACTCGCGTGTATGTCAAGACAAGGGTTTTCCTAACCATAACGTACGTTAATGTCACCTAACATATGTTATTGTTACATAACATCCTGAAGGACCTGTTTAACTAACCCTAGCTAAGTGTTCAACCGCGTATGATTATGGAAATTAACTAGAGTTCAGTAAAAGAGTTAACATGAAAATGCGGGGTGTCACACATACATACATACACGCATACATACATACACTCATACATACATACATACATACACGCATACATACATAAATACACGCATACGTACATACATACACTCATACATACTCATACATACTCATACATACATACGCTCATACATACATACATACTCATACATACATACACGCATACATACATACACTCATACATACATAGATACATATACTCATACATACATACATTCATATACTCATACATACACTCATACATACATACATACATACATACACGCATACATACATCCATATACTCATACATACATACATACATATACTCATACATACATACTCATACATACATACATATACTCATACATACATACATACATACACTCATACATACATACATAAAAATTAAAAAAAAAAGAAAAAAATAAAAAAAATCAGAAAAAAATAAAAAAATAACAGAAAAAATAAAAAAAAACAGAAAAAATATAAAAAACAGAATACATACCTTTAGCAGCGGCGAATAACCTTTAGCGGCGGCGACTAACCCGGATCGGTCCTTCCCTACAAACACAAACAAATTATCAAAAAAAAAAAAAAAAAAGAAAGAAAAAAAAACCTAAAAACAGAAACAAAGAAAAAAAACTAAAAATATAAAATAAAAGATAAAAAACAGAAATAAAAGAAATAAAAAAGTGAAAAAACAAATAAAAAACTGAAAAAAAATAAAAAACAGAAAAAAAGAAACAAAAAACTGAAAAAAAAATAAAAAACTGAAAAAAAAGAAATAAAAAAGTGAAAAAACAAATAAAAAACAGAAAAAAAAGAAATAAAAAAGTGAAAAAACAAAAAACCTTACAGATTTTGTGGTGGGGCTCGGTGGTGGTGTGGCTGCAGGGCGGAGGTGGTGCGGCGGGCGGCGGTGGTGCGGCGAGCTGCAGGGAGGAGGCAGAAGGAAGAAGAAGGGCGAGAGAGGGAGGGGTTGCGAGAGAGGGAAGGGTTGCGAGAGGGGAGGGGGTTGCGAGAGAGAGGTGGTGGTGGCTGGCCGGGCTCGGTGGTGTAGCGGCGGCGGTAAGTGTTGCGAGAGAGAGGAAGCAGAGAGTGGGAGAAAGAGTGCAGAGAGTGAGATTGAGAGAAATGAGAGGGAAGACCAAGTCTTTGGCTGTATAATGAAAATTTTTTAGACTTTTAGCGGCGACACTGTTGCCGCTAATGATCAAGTGAGTTGGCCGTTGGATCAGTTGATCAAGGGTGAGGATTGTTTTAGACCTTTAGCGGCGACCCGCCTGGCCGTAGCCGCTAAAGGCGTCGCCGCTAAAGGTTAAATTTCTTGTAGTGTTTGTACAATACTACCTTAACATTACCCTAAAATATCATATTTGGAGGGGCACTATCCTAAGATACCCTAACATTTTTTTGTTTTTTTAAATAAACTACACATGCATTTTAAAATTTAACTAGAATTTGACCCTCGCACGTTGCGGCGGGGACATGTTGCAAACATTTTGTGATGTAAGAGAGACATCTTACTGCCGTCTCAATCTAATATTATCTATTATTAGTAATTTTACTCTACTACTCCTTGTATGTGTCACGCTACCATCCCAGTAGATAATGCTCTATGACATACGGTGCTTTATATAAAACTACATTCTCAAACAATGTTTTGAGTCAAGAACGCATTCGTCAAACAAACACTATCAAAGAGGCGCCAAGAACAAATAGCAAACGTAATATTATTTTAGAAGTTGAGCGTTGTCATGTTACACAAATATTTTGAATGAAAATCTCTTTCATAAACTAAAAATTTGAATCTACAAGCATAAAACTTCTATGTATAAAGCAAGCACTAACATAATACAAATACTTATGTTGTAAACTATTGTAGATAGTATCACCACCAAGTCTCATAGACTACTATAGTTAATGTAAGATGGGTGAAACCCGGTCACATGATTCGCACATAATATCATCATCCTTTAGTATGACACATGCCTCGCAGTAAAACCTCATAAGTAGAATTTGAGGATTTGACATTCTCCCCTTTACATAGGAGAATCCATGGTCACTTGTTACAGGCTCGATTATGCCATATACTCTAGGATTGGTTTTGCCACGTCAGCAAATCTATCAATTTTGTAGTTTAGTGCGTTAGCGGTCAATAATCAATAGTTCAGGGTGGTAAAATCGAATTCCCCATGCCACGTCACCAAAAATGGACACGTCACCATGCCACATCAGCAAAAATTAACTATGGTTAGTCTGAGGGTGATACAGACCAATAAGTTGAAAGTACAGTGCGGTGTTGTTCAATTTTGTAGTTCAGTGCGTCAGCAGCCAATTGTCAATAGTTCAGGGTGTTAAAATCCAATTTTCCTTTATTAATTAACTCATTAAACAAAGTTTAGAATAGAAATAATTATTAAGAACACAAAACACCACTTTAAAAAAAAGATAAACTATTTAATTCATACTAAAGTCCATCATCACCCTAACAATACCAAGAGAAATCTAGCCTAGCATGGTTGATACAACAAGCTCATAAGGTTGGGTTTGTGTACAAGACATGGTGAGGGGTTATATGAAGATTTCTAGTGGTTTTAGGTGATTTCAGGTTGTTTCTCTCTTGATTGTGGTGTTTATGGAGTGATCTTAGGCTCTAAAGGACACTCACAATACTCAAAGATGGCTGGAACTTCATGGAGAAGTGTTGGTTTTCGAAGTGGGAAGGGATGCTCAAAATGTGGAGTGGAGGCCTCTATTTATAGGCAATTCAGACCATGCATGCCCGTGCTTAGGGCTGTGGCACGCCCATGCTTGACAGCAGGTACTGTTGCAGAGTCCTTTTGCGTAGAATTGCCCCCCTTTAGTCATTGCACGGGCATGCCATATGTAATGGCACGCTCGTGCTTCCTGGTACGTGTAACCGTCTTGTCAGTTTGGTCGGTTTTAACCCTTGGGGAGCACGTCTTTTAAAGGCACGGCCGTGCCCAGTGTTTTAGCACGCTCGTGCTTCTTCTGCAAGCTGACTTTTTGCCTCTATTGACATGGAAATGTTGACTTGTTGACCCGGGACAGTTGCACGACCGTGCACGGCCATAAGCACGGCCGTGCTGCATCTGGCAGAGCTTCAAAGTCTTTAATTCTTCATATGTTAGTGCCGTTTTGTGCCATTTTTCACTTCTTTTCACCTCCTGGCCTCCAATCATGTAATTATCAACAAAAGAGATAAATCGTGATAAAACGGAGATAAAAGCACGACTTCAAATGTAAGATAGGTGAGAATATGTGTGGAAAACATGTCAATTTCTCGGCTTGTCAGTTCCTAGAGTCTGCTAAGATGTATTTGTTTAATATATAAACTTACTATGCATTCTATACTCTTAGTTATCTCTGGATTAATAAATTTTTCTTTCTAAGCCTTTTCATCTGGTTTAATTTGTTGGAATTTAAAAAAACAAGAAAGGGGTTGATGTGTAATTTAACCTCAAAGGGTAGTGAATTTTGTACATGAAGTGGTTGTTGAGACCTCTCACCAGATCTTGAAGTTGAAGATCTAATTGAAACTGGTGAAGGGCCACACTATTCCATGGAGAAGCACCATGGCCTATTAATGTTCCAAATTAGTCGGTACAAGAAAGTGAAAGTAGAAACTAGAAAGTACTGAAAAGGAAATTGGGTAGTGTGTGCTTTTGCAGTAAAAAAGTTGTTAAATGTGAATTTTGATTGACAAAGTACTCAACTAGAACATATAGCTACTTTTGATTGTAAATATTCTCAACGTTATATGCACGTATGTTATAGTATTTGGTGAGGGTGTTCTTTTTAATGCTTTGAACATTGCAAATGTTTACTTAACAGCATCCCAGGCTCCAGAGTACACGAGTCTCCACCGTTTTGTACACTTATGCTATTTGCTTTTACAATGTTTCCTCCATCCACACAGCATTAGTACCAACTTTTACCTTTCTTTCAACACGTATGCACACACATTATACTATATATATATATATATATATACACACACTATGTATTTCCTCATCGCGGCATTTGTTGTTACTGTGGCACCTTAACAAACAAGCAGAGAAAATCAGCCAGAGAATACAGTGATCGATTCGGTGTTGAATTAAATCAGGTTATGTTTTTAAATCTCTTGATTACTTTCTATTTGTTTTTTACGATCATAATTGATATTTGTTTTTTGGGTTTTAGGATTATCCTTTTGCTAACAAAGATTTATCAGACATAAAATAACAGCTATGGATTCAAGACTCGGGCATAACGTATCGATTGTCTTTGCATTCAATCCGGCTCTATTTTTCATTGGATTTTTTGGGTTATTAGGATCGAAGATATATTATTCCCAAAATGAAGCAAAGTAAACCGTCATATTATGTTTTTGGTTGTTTTCCAGGTTTGATTTAAGGATGTTTTGTTTGGGGTTTAAGTTGCCAAAAGCATACGAGGCTTATCGCATCCGATTTAAGGCTGTTTTGAGGCGGTATTTACAAGGGGCATCTTTGTTTGGTTCAAATAGTCATTTTCAGAGGATAAGAAAGAGAATTTGAATAAAGGTTAACGTTGCTTCCAAGTGGAAGATCGAGACATGAAACTAATCGTTTGGTACAATTCAGTTTTAGGGTTTATGTAATGAAATTGATAAATTATCTAAATCTTTTGTTAAATCTGGATGGATCAATCAAAAATATGTTTAGCTAAATGGGTAAGGTGGGACGACCTAACATATTCGTGGTTACCGGATTCTGGATTTTGTAGATATCCTAGAGATCACTTTTTCAATAAGTAAAAACAAGAAGAAAGTTACCTTTCAACTGCTTTTTCAGTGTTTCAAAGAATTTAAGCACTTTACCTTGAGCAAAAGGTTACTAAATACATGCTATGTTCAAGTTAAAATGGATTTCTATAAATAAGACGGAAACACTATACAAACATAACACGAAGTTTATGGTTTTTGTTTAATTTAAACCAGTTCGAGTCACACCACGAATATGTTTAGCGGGTGGGTCGGCCTAATATATTCATGTGTTGACCTGCTTATGTTTATAAATTTGTTTTAGAAAGTACTGTATATTAGAATCTAGTTACCAATTTCTGGATTTTGTAGGTATGTCAGAAATGTAGCATGTGGGAATTTTTTTTGTCATTTTTAGACTGTGTTACCATAGTTCACATGTGCAGATTGAGTGGCACGTCAGTTTGCTGCCGCCCAGCACACTGCAACATGATGCGCGCAGTTGACAGAGCGTGGCACAAAGCCAATAACACTTGCACTCCATATTGCTAGAATTTGTATCATAAACACAACTGTAAACAATTTGTACAACACGTAGGTTGTCTCAGTGTTGGTGATTATGAACACTAAATGCCATGTTTTGCAATGCAATTCAGATTACAAGACAACCATTTAAATACTTCCTATCTACTCACAATCTATGCAAAAGAAAGTCAAGTGTTGTCACTGCAATGCGTGACGAGAGAATTCCTGGTTTACAATAATTATTTAAAATCACCATATTTTAATGATGGTAGCAAGATGTGTAGTTAAATATTTTCAAGCATAACGATTTTCTATTTATCTACGTATCAATTTTTATCAATACTGTAACGCCCTAATAACCCGAACTTAAATTAATTAGCATGTTTTAATGTGTCATGGCATGAGATGAAATAACTAAGTATCTATCCTAGATAGATATACAAGTTAAATAGAATTTCAATAAAGTTTGAGCCAAAAGTAGGAAGTACCTTACTACGAGGACTAAACCTCTAATTATGCCTAACTTGGCTAAATTCTTGTAAGATTGTTTTAAAAATAGGGTTGGCATGTCACATGATGTAGTTATAAGGGTGGTTATGGGTGAAATTGGAGGTGTTTGTTGTAATTAACAAAAAGCCCAAAGTTGAGGGACTAAAGTTGACAAGTGGGGAAACTTCAAAAAATCTGCACTTTTATAAAAGGGGATCGAGATTTTGAAAGGGTTTTCATCTTTGGAGAGCTTGGGATGAACCTAACACACATACAAGCCCTAATCCAAGGTGAAATCATAATACCATGTGGTGCATGTATAGATTATAGCCAAGATTGGATGATTAGGAGGGCTTCAAGCTAAGGTATGAATTATTTAACACTAGATGATGAATTCTAGGTTAGGAAGGTATTACATGATGAAATAAGTAGAGTTCATACAAGATTGATATGTGAATCCATGTAGAAAACCTGTTGAAAGAGATGATTGGAACTTGTATTATATTAATCTTGTAGAAATTATGCAAATGGAAGAAAATCTCATAAGGTTGGAAGTGGGTGTTGGTCTTGGTGTGATCCAAGACCATCCTTAGATAGATTATTGGATATTTTGAAAAGAAAGTGATGATTTGCTATATTTGACAACTATTGAATAAAGGGTATGTGATGTAGGTAAATAATATGATGATTGATGTTATGAGCTATGAAACTAAGCATGAAATAATTGTACATTGAGCTTAGAATGTTGTACGCACACCATGTGTTCGATGAAATGTTTAGATGAACTTGCGTGCAAGTAATTGATGAGAATGAATGGAATATGATGATTGTAGGAAATTAATAGAAAGGATGTGTTTTGATGGAAACCATGTGTGAATTATAATGGATCATATGTAGGTATGTATGTATGCACATAAGTGATCTTATGGTTGTATGTGTGTCCTATAATGTGTGAATTTGTATGCAAGACTCGACAAGTATGAAAGTAATGTGATAGTTGGTGCAATTGATAGTAGGTTAACATGGGGATTTCGTCTTAGAGAGAAATCATGTGGGAATTAGTTGATTGTATGATTTGGTAAGAAGTATGCATTAGTAGTGTGTACACTATGCTTAAATATTATGATGTACACGATGTGTTGGTTAAATGGTGTGATGAATGATCTTGTATCTTAATGAGATGTGAATATGATGTTATGGTGAATCTTATATGATCTAGTACATCAATATGGACATATGTTTCTAAGTAGGATGTTGGTATAGTTGGAAGTTGACTTTCTGGAAAGTCAACAATGTTAAAATAACATGGTCATGCTTCCCAAACTTGATTGTGTGATTAGAAACACTATGTGACGCATAACATGTTAAAACTATGAGACATATATGATAATAAGTGGTATCACTATGTGAGAATAAATGTGGTTGTGAATGTATGTTTTAGATATGATAGAAGTTGACTAATGAAAGTCAATGTGAGATTTGGTTGAGAATGGTTGTTAGTGTGTTATGATCATGTATGCTAACAATGATGTGAACATGATGATATGAAAGGATAGGAAGGATGGACTCAACCATGGGAAGCTAATGGGTCAAGAGGAGGCAAATAAACAAGCATGAACTTGGAGGACTTGAGGTAAGTGATTCACGAACTTAACTCGCATCTATGATATTGAATTATGTTCACATAGAATGGGAATCTTAAAGGAGTACATGGTTTTGGTTATGGGTCAAGGATCCACATGGTAGTTAACTTGGACATTGTCTTTTGGTAAATGTAACTAGTGTAGACAAGGTTTGAGCGAATCAAGTATATTAGGCACTTGAACTCAAACCGGAAGCTCTTAGGGGCGTGTATCCGATCCGAGGCTTGATCAAGGTATGTGTGGAATGATGGGTGGGATAGTAGTAAATGAGTTGCTAGAATGTCGGAAATTGTGGGTAAGAATGGCAGGATAGATATTGCGTTGAAAAAGGAAAGAATTGTGCAAAACCTGCTGTTGGCGTACCCTACGCCAGTTTTGGCGTAGGATACGCCAAGTCTGGTTTGCCTACGCCAAATTCTGCTGCCCTACGCCACTCTGTCACCCCTTGCCTACGCAACTGGCGTAGGCTACGCCACTTTTGGCGTACCCTACGCCAAATCTCCCTTCGGCCTTGGATGTTGATTTTTCAGCTTGTTTATGCTTCCGTACCTTTCCCGAGCAACTCCAAACCTCATTTATAGTACCTATGCGTACTCATGCTCGGGTTTGAGAGAGAGCTCCATGTATGCAAGGGTTGGTAGTTATATGTAGATTGAGTATAAGATTGGGAACGTCATATTTGTCTTAGGGATTGGCGAAGAAAGAGTAACATGACGGGTCAAAGTAAGTTATATGAGGGAATTGTATGCTTGTATGTATTGTGGGGTTATAAGTTGGAATTGTATGCTTGTATGTATTGTGGGGTTATAAGTTGGAATTGTATGCTTGTATGTATGGTGGGGTATTGAGGGAATTGTATATTTGTATGAATTGTGGGGTTATTAACCTTTGTCATGTGAATGGTAATGAAGATGCAGGTATATAAGTGTGAATGCTTGAGACTTGTAGGTTCGGCTCGGGGTGCCACACCCGAACTTGCAAAAAGGCGTTGGAACGAGATCATGGAGTATCTATGGATATTATCTCCGCTTTTTGAGTAGTGTGCATTAAGTCACTAAATGAACTAACGAAACGGTTATTTGGTGATCGCAGGTTGTCTTGTCTACCTAATAGAGTAAGGAAAGGATGGAGATCAAGCAAGGAGGCGGATTGTACGAGGACACGTCCCCATGACGTGATATAGAAGGGTCATGTTTAATGTAATAGAACATATTTAAAAGATGTAAAATAGCCATTTTCGTCCCTGAGGTTTGGTCCAGTTTGCCACTCCAGTACAAAAGTTTTTTTTTTTTGCAATCTCTTACCTGTGGTTTGGATGTTTTTGCCAAATTCGTCCTTTTCACTAACCCAGTTAAAAAATCTCGTTAGTGTCAGGGGTAGGGTTGTCTTTTTACCAGTCAGGGACGAATTTGGCATTTAAAATTAAACCTTACCTCAGGGACGAATTTGGCATTTAACTCTTAATTTAAAATAATTGTTAATTAAATAATTTATTATGAATTTTTAAATATATTTTATTATGAATTTTTAAATAATTTATTATGAATCGTTAGTGACGAATTTGCTTACAATCTTGAAATCGTTAGTGGCAAACGGATGATTTGACCCGTTTTGTCAGTGGGAAGTAGCATGATAGATAAACCTTTTTTATAACCTTCCCATTAACATGAACAGATCCTTGC
This sequence comes from Ambrosia trifida, assembly GCA_028751855.1. Classification (NCBI taxonomy): domain Eukaryota; kingdom Viridiplantae; phylum Streptophyta; class Magnoliopsida; order Asterales; family Asteraceae; genus Ambrosia; species Ambrosia trifida. Next base: position 125,414,245 of record CM054126.1, on the reverse strand, counting down.
TTCCTTTGATTTCAAGCACAGCTACAGAACGGCCTTCGCACTGATCATGTCGACAAATAATAAGCATGGTTTTAAAAACGGGTGAGGCGTACGCCTTGAGGTGCGCCTCGAGGCGAAACTCTAAGAAAACGAGTCTGAGATGCGCCTCATGGGGTTCAAATTGTACATACGCCTCTAAGGGCCGAGGCACTAAGAAAATGTGCGCCTCGGGTGGTTTACGGTATTTTTGTTGTGTTTTTTTGGTGTTTTAGACTTTTGGGGTCAATTATTTTATTTTGATGTGTGTTTTTGATGTTTTAGACTTTTCTAGGTCAAATATTTTATTTTTTACGCCTCGGTTCGCCTCGAGGCTTACGCCTCATGAGGCGAAGAAAAAACGCCTCGAGGCTCGTTTCCGTTCTTTTAAACTTTGATAATAAGTATTCATACTGCAGGTACAAAATATGGAGTTCATCTCCAAAAAATCCTAAAATTCATGTGAACTGTTTGTGCTTAATGTGACACGAATCCCTAAACGGGTGGCATAAAATATTACCCAATACCTCATTGAGCCTGATACAGCAAAGAACCGCACTTATTTCCTTAATCACAATATTCGAATTCCTGTTTGAACCAACTAAAAAGTTTCTTGTAAGCAAATTATGATTTGACCCGTTTGCCACTAACGATTTCAAGATTGTAAGCAAATTCGTCACTAACGATTCATAATAAATTATTTAAAAATTCATAATAAAATATATTTAAAAATTCATAATAAATTATTTAATTAACAATTATTTTAAATTAAGAGTTAAATGCCAAATTCGTCCCTGAGGTAAGGTTTAATTTTAAATGCCAAATTCGTCCCTGACTGGTAAAAAGACAACCCTACCCCTGACACTAACGAGATTTTTTAACTGGGTTAGTGAAAAGGACGAATTTGGCAAAAAAAATCCAAACCACAGGTAAGAGATTGCAAAAAAAAAAACTTTTGTACTGGAGTGGCAAACTGGACCAAACCTCAGGGACGAAAATGGCTATTAACTCCCTAAAATTCTTAGTGGATTTGGGTTCTAAACATCTAGGGTTGTTTTTAAAAGGAAATGAATTTTTCGGTTGGTATTTCCGCTGCACGTTTTCTGTAAATTGGTTTAGGGTGTTACAAATACTTTATATAAGGAAGTATTATGGTATTAACTTTCTTCTATGTCCATTCACTTGAATATATATATAGAATATTGTTTGGCTAACAATATGCTACGATTCCTCCTATCGTAATGAGTATCAATCATTCCCTAGATATAATATACATACATGGAAAGTCAACAATGACAGCTAATGTCTTGGTTGGTCATTGACTATTACTCCCCCTTAGTTTGAGCGGGACTGAGAACAAACGGTCAAACTGGACCGAAAACTTTCAAATAGCTGCCTTAAAAGACCTTTGGTGAAAATATCCACGTATTGATAGGAGGCTGGTACATGTAAAACGCGAACTTGGCCTAGATGAACCTTTTCCCGTACAAAGTGAATATCAAGCTCAACATGCTTTGTACGTTGGTGCTGAACGGGATTCTCATATAGATACACCGCTGAAATGTTATCACAATAGACGATAGTTGCTCGGCGAATCGGGACCTTCAGTTCAAGTAATAAATTTCGCAACCAACTAGTTTCTGTGACCGCGTTTGCGACTCCGCGGTATTCGGCCTCAACACTAGACCGGGACATTGTAGGTTCCTTTTTGACGAACAGGAAATTAAGTTACTACCCAAATAAACACAATATCTAGATGTGGATCATCACAAGTTAGGGCAACCGGCCCAGTCAGCATCAGAGTATGCAGTGAGACAATGATTAGGAGCGGATGTGAGACGTAGTCCATAGTCAAGTGTACCCTGTATGTAGCGAAGTATGCGCTTCATAAAGGCAAAATGTGGTTCCCTTGGGGCGTGCATAAAGAGGCATACTTGTTGGAGCGCGTAGGATATATCTGGTCCAGTGTGAAGGTCAGGTATTGAAGTGCACCAGCTAAGCTTCTATACAAGGATCCATCGGGTAAAAGAGAGCCATCAGTAGCACTAAGTTTTGAGGGGGTGTCTATAAGGGTCGCACATGGCTTGCAGTTTGTCATGTTGGCTCGATGTAAGATATCACGAGCATATTGAGTTTGTGATAAGAATAACCCCTATGCATCACGAGTAACAGAGATGCCTAAAAAATTATGTAGGGCACGTAGGTCCGTCATGGCAAACTCTCGAGAGAGAAACTGAATAATGCGGTGGAATGAGGTGTCTGATGAGGTGATCAAAATTATATCATCCATGTACAATAATAAATAAGCCACTTGATCACCTTAATGAAATACAAATAATGAGCTATCGTAAATGCTTTCTTTGAACCCGTGGGTTGTAATGAAAGTCAAAAAGCGATGAAACCATGCCCTCGGGGCCTGTTTGAGTCCATATAGTGACTTACGAAGGCGGAAAACAAAGTTTAGGTTTGATTGATCATGGAAACCTGGTGGTTGATGCATATAAATAGTCTCCTCAAGATTACAGTGTAAGAAGGTGTTTTTAACATCAAGTTGGTGTATTGGCCACTTTTTGGTAATAGCAAGTGATAACACTGTCCTTATGCTGGACAGTTTTACAATCGGACTAAAAGTATCGTCAAAATCAATTCCTACGATTTGTACCTTGCCATTGACGATGAGGCGAGCCTTGTACCGCTCTAAAGTATTGTCCTATTTAAACTTGTGGCAAAATAGCCACATGCAACGTATAATTGGATGATTAGTAGAACAAGGAACCAATTCCCAAGTGTCATTATCAATTAATGCCTTATAATCAGTTTGCATAGCCTTTTTGCCAATTCGGGTCCGATAGGGCTTTTATGTGGGATGTGGGTAATGGTGAGATTGTTGGGGCAGAAGTGGTGGACAAGTTATATTTTGGGTTTGGTTTATGGATGCCGACCTTGTCCCGAATGGTCATGTGATGAGTGTTTGGTTGGTTGGGAGGATTTTGTTGTTGTGGTATGGGTAGGGGTGGTTGTGTGGCAGATGGTGGGGAAGGTGGAAGTGAGGAAGTGAGGAAGGGCCATGGGTGGATGATGGGGAGTCTTGGGTTAGTGACTGGGCTACGGATGGGGTAGGTGGCGCTTGGACTGCGGGTTGGGTAGGAGGGAATTGAAAAGATTGGTGATGTGAGGGTTGGTCTTCTGGGAATTGATAAGTGGAAGGTGTGGAGAAGGGATAGGTTGTTTCGTCGAAATCCACGTGACGAGAAATATGAACTTTACCTGTGGAGGAATCTAGGCAACGGTAACCTCAGAAGTTAGGTGCATTATGACATGTAACACCCCAACCGATGGCGGAAATATCGAGGTGTCACGTAGTGACGATTGTTCAATAGCTCATGGACTAAAGTGTAAATTTGAATACATTGATTAAATAATTTATTACATTGAAATGAAAAATACAAAGTACAATGATTCTAAAGCGTCAAGTCTAACTAGATTACAATGAAATCAAAGCTTAAATATAAATCCAAAAACTTAAAAGAAACTTCTCAATAATAACCTGAAACATGTACGAAAATAGTATATGTCAATACAAAAATGTATTGGTGAGCATACCCTGTTTGAATACATATAGTAGAAAAAGTGTTTCGCAATTCACGTGTCATACTGTCTACAATTTAGTGTTCAAGCTGTGTACAAATGCCACCCAAAATCAAACCTTTGTTTAATGAATCAAGAGTCACATATATATAGTATTCGCTCACAGTAGGCGATGAATAATCATTCACACATAACAACATTTAAGTACTATTTATTGCTATGCTAGGCCGCCCAGCGGTTAATGATTAAGGTCATAAGTACACACTATCAACGAATCAACAAGTAAAACACATATAAGAATTGCGATTGTGAATATAGAATAAACCATGATTAAGTGAGTGAAGTAATAAGCGTACATGAATCACCCCAAAAGTGTAAAACATGAAAAGGGGAAAGATATACTCACCTATTGCGAAAATTTACACCAAGTTGATGTTGATGAACTTGTAAGGAATCAACGAAAATCAATGAATTATGCTTGAACCTAAGTAATTTAAGAATGTTGATTTAGTGTCAGCAATAGTCATTTTATAGTTATAGTGTTCGTGCAAAATATATTATGTTTGATTATCTAATTTATTATTATATTTTATTATTTGTTACAACATAACCATTATAAATGTACTTAGTACTTACGAAATTTGAACATGGCAATTAGCTAATAATCCATTAAATAATATTAACTTAATATATGGTGAATGAATATAGTAATATGAACTATTGGAAAAATATATACAGTAGCCATGTTTCATAAGCCCAATTTTTAAATGAAAATTGTCACAAAGTTTTTATATTAAACCTTGCATGTGGAACACTTATTACCAACACTAAAAAAAACATGGCAATCTAGAATCCATTGCTTCTCATATTTTAGATTCATATAGTATATTAAGCTTATGTCTCTATTATGAACCATGCTATGTCTCTTCTTGAAGAAGTTTTATATTTTATATGGTTACTCAACTTTTAGAATATAATGAAGATAATATATTGAAAACAAACCAGAATGAGTCGCATGCGGTGGTTGTCCAAAGCTCCGACAGGTACGGTGGCGACATCGTGAGGTTTAAGTCGGTGGTTGGTAATGGTGGATTCTAGAGTGATCCAAAAGACGTTCGGAGAAGTAAAGTGGCGAGAGGAAGTTGGTTGTGTGGTGGTTGTTTCGATGGTTAATTAGCATGTGTTATAAGCTTCCCAATTACGGTTTTCTTATAACTTAATTTTTTGTTGATGATGATTAAAGTGCATTAAAATGCGTTGAATGGTTGCGGTGGTTATGGAATTTGAAGGGAACCGTTTCGTTTTGTTGAATGCAGGGAAATGAATGTTGAAGATGAAGTTTCATGACTTTGTCGTATGTGAATTAAGTATGACATGATTTAATCAAAAGAAACTTACTACACCACAAGTTTGTCCTTTCTAAACATTTAGATTTTAAAATTAATTAATAATAATAATAATAAGAAGAAGTATAAGAAGAAGAATAAGAATAAGAATAACAACAACAATTATAAATGTCCCGTACACGACGCTAGAATTGATCGGTTATACGACGCCTTACATTTGATTATGATAAAATTAAAATAATCGGGTGTTTATTGTTCTAACGTTTTAGGATCTTAAGGTATTTCAACTTTGGGTTATTTTCACTTTAGGTCCCCAAAGTTATTGTTACTTTATTGAAGGAAAAAAAAATAACGAATCCGATAGGGCTTTTAGGTGGGATGTGGGTAATGGTGAGATTGTTAGGGCAGAAGTGGTGGACAAGTTATATTTTGGGTTTGGTTTATGGATGCCGACCTTGTCCCGAATGGTCATGTGATGAGTGTTTGGTTGGTTGGGAGGATTTTGTTGTTGTGGTATGGGTAGGGGTGGTTGTGTGGCAGATGGTGGGGAAGGTGGAAGTGAGGAAGTGAGGAAGGGCCATGGGTGGATGATGGGGAGTCTTGGGTTAGTGACTGGGCTACGGATGGGGTAGGTGGCGGTTGGACTGCGGGTTGGGTAGGAGGGAATTGAAAAGATTGGTGATGTGAGGGTTGGTCTTCTGGGAATTGATAAGTGGAAGGTGTAGAGAAGGGATAGGTTGTTTCGTCGAAATCCACGTGACGAGAAATATGAACTTTACCTGTGGAGGAATCTAGGCAACGGTAACCTCAGAAGTTAGGTGCATTATGACACCCGCCAGATTTCCAGGTTAAGATCTGGACACACTCTCACCATTTTGACAATTTCAGTTATGCATTAGACATTTTATCACAATACACGTGTCACCCCGAGTCTAGCAAGACCTATGATAACTCAGGAATCCATTCCAATGACCCGTATACCCATGCAAACCCGAACATTCATGAAAACATTTTCTGAATACTCATCACATGAAATCATGGAATTTCACCATTCATTGATTGAACTCTCAAGAAATAAATACCACGAGTTAACAAAACAAATCAACACATGTTTATAAGTGATTTAACACATGACATATTGTGAGGATAACACAATGTCAATAACATTTCACTAGCCCAACATGTGAAATCTAAGTCGAAACACAAAGACATTCACACATAGACATATACCAATCGATCTTAACAAGTGTGTTAGTTACACGAGTCTCAAAAATATGTGTATATATGGACCCATATACAATCAACCTACACAAGAATACACTTGATAATATAGGGTTAATCCACTAAGTGAACATCATGTACATATAACTCTATTCCTATACGATATCAATACAAGTGATATTACCTCAAACAAAATGATTGAACATATATATACGTGTGTATGTGAAGAGATAAAACAAAACTAACCTAGGATACCTACATATATGTATACATACATGGCTATACATTGGATAAGAACATGAGTAAATGTATAAGACACGCCATGAACATCCATACACACACACCCACGGCCCACATTCAACACACACACACATTGCACAAGCACATATACATGCATACATGTTCACCAAACACACACCATTGTATCTCATTCCTAAGTGTTGCACCAATATGGGATCAAGGCCACTATGCAAGCAATCTATCCATGTTGGAACATCCCAAACTATCCATTTCCTTTCCCCATGTCTCGGCCAAAGTCAACCCACAACAAACAAACATGAATTACACTATCATGCCCATAAACTCTTAGATAACACACCAACATGGCAAGATACTTTATCACCTAGCTTTGACATAGGAATGTTGACTACCAAAACCTCCACACTAGCCCCAAAAATCGGCCCACACATTCCCTAGGTAAACTTCATAAAGCTTAAGGTCAACTCTTTATACACATATGGAAATCACCTTTTTATCACCTAAACACACAAATGTTGACTTGCCACAAGTAAACATGTGTTAAAAACCCGAAAACATATGTTAAATAGACTTAAACGCACAGTTTTTGGAAACACACGTGTTAACAACCAAGGAACGGGTGTTAACAAGAGTAAAACATGTGTAAATGATATTTTTGCATGAAAAGGGGCAAAACATATGATAATATGCCATAAATTGTGCAATTATTTAACAAACATACCAAGTGGTAACATATAGAAAACCAAGACACCGGTTTTGCCACAAATGATTAATCCTAGACACAAAAAGTGACAAAAACAAGCTTTTCAACATATACAATGTGTGACAACCATACAGAGCCCAATCCATAAATGTACAAGTCGGGTGAACAGTTGCAAGGTATATAGTACAACACTTAGACCTAAGTTGTCCTTACTTGATCTAGGGCACTTTCATTTGGACATTTCCCCATTAGACTTAGTCAGTCTTTAGCATTCAGACATCAGGTGAGTTCTCAGGACCCCATTTTACTGTTTTCACCCGTTTAGGGGAAAAATATGCATGCAAGTTCAATTACATTTTTTTCTATTATGTGATCATGAGACAAAAAGGTTCAGAGTACTCATAAGCCCTCATGTCATAATATCGAGCCGGGTGGTACGATTGGGGTGGGTTTGGGATTATTGTTGTTCGGGTTAGGAGGATTGGTTTGTTGATTGTTACCTTGGGTTACAGTGAAAGCCGCTTGAATTACATGGCATGCGGCATGCCGCCTTTGCTCTCGATCAATCATCTCTCTATCATCGTCCCATGATTTGGCAACCTGTATAATGAAGGAAGCTACAGTATCTATCATATTCTTGCGGGAGGCCGGTCACCATTTGCAAAACGAGTTGGGACTCGCTAACAGGGTGACCAACATCCTTGAGTTGCTCTGCCAAGTCTTTCATCCTTTGAAAATATTCATTCAAAGATGAACAGGAAGCCATGGTTGTTGTGGTAAATGCGTGTTCCAAGGTTGCCGCCTGAGCGTTTTTGTTATTAAGAAAGTGTGCTTGCATCCGATCCCAAGCTTGTTGGGCGGTGGATTCGGACTCGATAATTTGGCCTAAGAGGTTATCAGAAATAGTTCCATATATCCATTGTATGACAATGGAATCGACCTTAGACCATGTCTCGTAAGACGGTCGGTTTTTGTGGGTGGTCCGGTTCCGTCAATGTGATTTAGCACATCATACCTGTAACATTACGCATTTAACACTACGTTACGATTACCATGAATAAAAAGCGTCAAGTCCCATTATTATTCTTCGTATTTAATTATTATTGTGGCGTTTTTGGAACCCTAACACTATATTATTTATATATAATATATATATAGATTAATTACAAAAAATAATATGCTGGGGCCGGGATTCGAACCCGAGCCCTCAGCCGGGTCACAACCACACTCCAACCCAACCAACTGATCTACACGACGTTTGTGTCAATATCCCTATCTATTTTAATTATATAATGTGTTTGTATGGTGACAGTTGACTCAGAAAGTCAACTGTGTCAACGGGACTCCATAATCATCTCAATCCCACGCGTTTTTGATCCAAGTTTGGTATGGGTTCGAGATTTTCGGCCTATTACAAGTCAAACACACGTATAATTATCATTAATTCATATCAATTTTACCTATTTATACGAAACCCATTCAATTCGTGGTCAAACATACCAATTCGATCATCCTAGCCTAATCACTATAAATTGAACATCACTAGACAATCACAACTCGCCGAATACTCTTTCTCAACCCCCAATTTCTAAATCTTTCCACTGATCTTGAGTCTTTTTGTTTGAGTTTGACTTTGAGCTTTGACTGATCGTTCATATTCAATTCATCTTTGTAAGTAACATTTTTTATGCGGGATTTGATCTTCGGCATACACACAACAATAACCCTAAGGTTAATTGGGTTATTGTTGTGTGATTTGTTCAATTGCAAAAAGTAGGGCTCGATTATTTTTTTGGGGAAGAACACTGATTTTGCATTGGTTTTATAATTATAAAGAACTGGAATCAAACACAACCCCTGATCTAGATCAGGTGGTTGTGTCTGATGTTGTTTAACCAAACCACGCGGGTTCGAGTCCCCTTGCAACCGGTTTTACTCTTTTATTTTAAAACAATTATAAATCAATTTCTATTATTGTATATAATTAATTTAATCAAGAATCAAACGTTCTCAGGGTCCAGACCAGTTGGTCTGGGCTTGTGATTTAAAACACACGAACCGGCCAAAGGCCCGGGTTCGAACCTCGGCATCAACAAACATATATATATATATATGTTCCTTTATACTTTTAAAATTCATTTTAAAATACCAAAACTCTTTTAAAAATTCTACAAAAATTATATTATGTTAATCTAGTGAAAAAATTTAACATACGATTTTTAGTTGTCAAAAATTTATTTATTTAATATATATAATAAATAAATCAAGTTTATTCTATTTTATTTATAAAATTCTATAAAAATATCAAAACGATTTTATAAATTTCCACAAAATTATTCTGAGTTTTTATAACAATAAACTTTTCTGAAATGATTTTTATTTCTGAAAAATCATTTATTTAATATTTTTAATCAATTTTTGTTAGTTTTAATCATAAATAAATCATAATAAATTCATTTTTCAATATTTTTGCACCAAAATTTTATATAAATTATTTCTGATTATTTGGAACAGAAATATAATTTTTAATCTAATAATTCTTTAATTTTAGTATTTTTAAATACTAAAGTTAAATTTTGACAATTTGAAATAAATAGATTTAATATTCTGTTTTTAAGAAAATAATTTTATAAAAAAATTATTTTTATACTTTAAACTCATTAATGTGACCATCTTTGATTCAAATTTTATAAAAAGATTTTTTTGTTTATTTATTTATTAAATTTCTCTCAATTATCAAACATTTTAATTATTAATCAACGAGCACTTATCCCCAATTCGAAGCCCTAGAATATAATTGTAGACTAGATAGACTTAGACATATTTATTACCTTGATTATAGGGTAATACTTGGCATTGTTTGGGCAACACACTATTCTATTTTTCAAGAGATATAACATTTTGCTAAGGTGAGTTTTACATAGCCCCTTTTCTATTTATCACCATTTTTTGGGGTGAAACATGTTACAACATTCTATATGCAATTCAATCATCAAAGTGTCTATGTGTTTTTCTATGTTGCATTATGTCTTAAACATGACTAGGGTAAGCACAATATTCTAGCATAATCATTAACATTGATCAGCCGACGGTATACAATGATAGATCTATTGGACTGACAATCCCACCCGGATACGTGCCTCCTACAAAGGTTGCGTGGGTGATTGTTATCGCAACATAAACGAGTGAACCATGAGCGTATGGGATGTACCACAATACAACAGTCACAAGGGTTGATTATGCACTCGATTTACTTCTAGTATGTTTTCACATATGGACTAGACTTGCCATGACACTTGAATTGTACAAGTTTTATTCAATTATCAAAACCTATGTAACTCTCACCAACTTTTGTTGACCCAAAATATTTTCAAACTTAACATGTTTCAGGTTATAGCTTGCTTGATGATTAGAGTTGATGCTTGAAGATGCGTAGCTTGTATTTTTCATTTTGATGTACAAATTCTTAGAACAATTGTATGTAATTTATTTAAATCATATATTGAAACTTATTATTTACCATGAGCTACTGAACAATCATCAATACGTGACATCCCGATGTTTCCGCCATCGGTTGGGGTGTTACAGATTGGTATCAGAGCCATGGTTATAGGGAATTAGGTTATTAGAAAAATAATCTAGTCTATAACCATAGGATTTAATCAGTACTTGCTTCTTTTAAATGTTATGATGGTGTAAGTTTGTTTTAATGATTTAGTGGTTATGGTCCAGTTAGATCTATAAGAAGCCTTTTCCTTTATGGGTATATTATAATTGTTGCTTAATGAGTCATAGTTAAGAAACGGTGCGTCGTTTGTGTAATATATTTAATGAATATACAGGGTAGGTTGAGGTGATACGAGATGGCAACGGTGGATGTTGAGAATCCGGCTCTTGGCGAAGTAAATTGCGGGACGTTGCTGCATAAATTGCAAGTGATATCCGCTTTCTAACACTGCTTATTATGGCTTTTTATTCTTTATTTTTGTCATGGTCGGTCGCCGAGGTGATAGGCTGATTGAACATATGTGCATTTTTGCATAAAATTTGGGATGAGGTTGGTTAAAGTGATGAGTAAAGAGATAAGATGCTTCTTCAGATCGACCAAGCATGTTTAGACATGTACCAGAGGAAAGTTGAGCACACCACGAAGTCAAAAGCACACCTTCTTCAGGCGCTAGCGGACGTAAAGCTGATCTCACCACTTTGCTTACCTCTCTTGGAGGAAAAACTCTATTGGTATTGTAGGTAATGTGCCACTTTCGCTTTGTTGTTTTTTTTATGAATTGCATGGTGGAACCTTTGGTTTCAGTATCCGGTGATGATGGGGGCTCTGGAGGCTTGGTTATGCTGACCTGTAAATATTTATCGTCAATTGATGATGATGGTGTGGCAAGGACGGTGGAAGGCAGGTTTTAACCTGTAACCCGCCTTGCAACCATGGTTTTTGAAAATTCTGAACTATAAAGAGCCCAAACTTCAAATTTATGATTAAAACAACTTAATGTTTTGTGTTTGTTTGCTGCTGGTTTTGTTGTTAAGCACAAGTTTGTTAATTTTTGAAGGGTTATTAGTAGCTATTGATAAAAGATTGTTTGTGGGGTTGGTTGTGTTTATGTATTAAAAATAAAGTATGGTTGCTGGCACTGGTTAATCACCATCATGTGTGATTGTAGAAGATGGATTCAGGCCAGTTGGATCAGATGGAGGTTGGAAAACGCCAACTCCTCCGTCGCTTGTCCGCCATAGCATGAGCACTGCAACGTTGACGCTGCCTGTGAATTCAGTATATAGATTGTTTAACTTTTGTATATTGATTGACACTTGATCGAAACTTTTGATTATGTTGTCAATATTGTTTTAGTTTTTCGTATATGTTATTATTTATTGACGTTTTTAAGTGATTTTAAGGGCTTTATTCTTGGGATTGTTGGGGAATCTGAATATATGCTGGTGATGATTTGATCAGGAAGTTATGCGGAGAAAGGGCCTAAGGAATACATGGAAGCTGAACATATATGTAAAGACAACCTGTTAGAACATTTAGAACATTTAGACATGGTAGAAGGTTTACCTTCCCTTGGAGCTTTCTATGGGGTATGTAGCATGCCATCTTTTTTCAATTAATTTGATGTATATACGCTTAAATCAATGGTTGTGATTTTGGGTCAACAGGTTTTTGATGGCCATGGTGGAACTGGTGCTACGTCGTATGTTAGAAAGAACATATTGAAGTTCATCCGAAATCTGATTCAAGTACAAACGAGTCAACCATATTGATATTGTAGTTTACTTTATTTTTGCATAACGGACACCATATGTGTGTATGTTGTGAAGGAAAATATACACTTTTTGAATACCAATTTGTACGCGCGCAACGCGCGCAAATTGAAACAACTAGTTAGTTAATAAATTGGCAGATTATATAAATAAGAAATTGCATGGTTTGGTTTTGTGGGATGAATTGTCAAAATGTAGTGTGATTTAGGAACTTGTGATGGCTGGTTATTAATCTACATTTAAAGTTATTTAGACTAGGGGTGTTCAGAATTCGATTCGAATTCGAAAAATTCGAAATTCGATTTAGTTCGATTCGATTACCGAGAATTCGATTCGATTATTAAGAATTCGAATTCGATTCGATTCGATTCGAATTCGAGTCCTGTAAATCGAATACGAATCGAATACGAATTTATGATTTTAAATTCGATTCGATTCGAAATTCGAATAAAAATTGTACATGTATATTTTTTTAATATATACACACATATACACATTATTATATACACAAGTATAACATTGAAAAAAAAAAACTTCTAAATTTTGGTCAAACTCTAAGAACCCATAGTGTCTATAACTTTTAGCATAACCATGTTTTATATATTTACCTTATATATCACAAACTCTATAAAACTATACTCTCTACTATTTTTACTATTCTCGTATTTGACATATTGTTGTTTATCAATTTGTAGATTTGTATTTTATATGTTAAAAATAATGAGTTTGTATTAGTTTTAAAACTAAAAGTAAAACAATTTGTTATTTAAGGTGAATTTGAACTAAATCGAATTTATTCGAATTCGATTCGAATTCGAGTTTCTTATTCGAATCGAATATGTCACACCACGCCAATGGCGGAAACACGTGGCGCAACGCTCGAAAGCATATCAAAGTCAAGATTAACACAAACTATATTTAATTAGAAAAGATCAATTTATTAGGGTGTCGAAAATGAGTATCTCGTTACAATATTGCACAAAGCATTACGTAAAACGATGAACATTAAGTTTCAATGTGGGGGTATTTCCGTTTATGTTCCAACCCGATGGTAACAATGAATGAAACCCCGACCAATATCCGACATCCCAAATTCCACCGCACTAGCCCCATATCTATTCAGCACTTAGTTACCTGAAAGATATGTTTAAAAAGACGTCAATATATAAAATATTGGTAAGTTCACAGGTTTTAGTTTCATAACAACAACATTTTCACAACCATCGACTCGACTCACTTTACCGTATAATTATTTTCCCATTAAATAATTATACTAGGATCTTGTCGATCGATATTTAGTTTCATGACGACATTTTCACAACCATCGACTCGACTCACTTTACCGTATAATTATTTTCCCATTAAATAATTATACTAGGATCTTGTCGATCGATATTTTGTTTCATGACAACATTTTCACAACCATCGACTCGACTCACTTTACCGTATAATTATTTTCCCATTAAATAATTATACTAGGATCTTGTCGATCGATATTTAGTTTCATGACAACATTTTCACAACCATCGACTCGACTCACTTTACCGTATAATTATTTTCCCATTAAATAATTATACTAGGATCTTGTCGATCGATATTTAGTTTCATGACAACATTTTCACAACCATCGACTCGACTCACTTTACCGTATAATTATTTTCCCATTTAAATAATTATACTAGGATCTTGTCGATCGATATTTCGTGTTTACAACATGTGCGAAACCTGCACAACTTGTGGCCGTTGTAAGGAGTAGCTAGCTCCTACAAACAATGATGACGAGCAATCCCTTGAGCCCATAACCAAACCAAGACTAATAAATATGCCCCGCAATCACAAGTTGTTTCTCGGCAAATAACAACTTAGTTTAGAATATGTGCACCTCTTGTCTTTACCGGGTTGACGCTATCAACCAGAGGTGGGCCTCGTCAGGCACCAATAGTACTATCCAAATATTCCTTCGGTTTCATGACCCTGAATTAATGGTTACAGTAGCGAGGACTCAACCCCGAGTGGCGAACACAAACTCAAGTACTCATCATGCCACTTATCACGTTTTAACTCTTGAAAACATTTGTCATGTAAAACATTTGACAAAACATATCTTTCCCCCAAACGAAAACAGTAAAAAGGGGCCGTGAAACTCACCTGATGTACAGCGTACACTCAAATAGCAGAGAATAGCAAGTCCGTGGTCAAGCACATACGAACGTCCTAGTGCATGTAAGCCACTAAGTCTATAGCGTGTGATTTTCCGGCAAGTTGTACACCCAACTCCCAACACCACCATTTAGATATAATTCCCCGTTTAATTAAACATATGTCCTAGGTCCGTTGGTGATGGATTACCATTGTTACAAGTTATATATATTCGCGTTAATATTTCTGTAACTTGTATAATATTATCCTCGACTCGACTTCACTTAACGTATAATTATTTTCCCATTAAATAATTATACTTAAGATCGCATCGTTCGATATAATATTTTTAACGCTCGACACGACTCACTATACCGTATATTTATTTTCCCATTCAAATAAATATACTAAGATCTTGTCGTTCGATAATACGTTTTCTACGCTCGACTCGACTCACCATACCGTATATTTACTTTCCCATTAAGTAAATATACTAGGATCTCGTCGATTCGGTAGTATAATCTTAACGCCCGACTCGACTCACCACACCGTATATTTACTTTCCCATTAAGTAAATATACTAGGATCTCGTCGGTTCGGTATACACATATATATATGTATATTATTTACTCGTCTCAGTTTTCCTTCCCGTATATCTACTTTCCCATTAAGTAGATATACTAGAATTTCGTCGAGCCGAACATATATATATACATATATACTTGTACTTTCATCGTTAAGTCCATACGTTCGTTTAACGTTTTTAATCGTTAGATTATTTACGTTATATTTTCTCCCACGAATATTTTTCCAACACTTAGGAAAGTGTTACGTATTTTTCACCCAAATCATATATTTTAAATCTTTAAAATATATATATACTTATCTTGACGTAATGATACTTTTCTCGTCCGTCCGTTTTTACGTCTTAGTTCGTTAACACGTCCAAGTCCGATTACTTAACTTATATATATATATAGTTAATTTTTCCCAAGTTTCCCAATATGTGTACTCTAGGAAAGTTATTCACCTCTTAAATTTCCTACACATATTACTTGGAAGTTTTATAACCACTTTTGTATTTTTAACACAAAACTTGACAACTTATATACAAAAATGTTCCAACACTTTTATATTCCCATTTATATAAAAGTGTTCATTTCTATATAAGTTCTCCCAAGTTTTGTCTAACATTTTTATAAAAACCTTTGTTTTTATATAAATCCATATGTTAGAAAAAGTCCATATTTTTATAAAACCCCATTTTATAAAAATACAATTTTATACAAAATACATGTGTATGTTCATTAGTATTTACCACTTTAACAAGTCTTATATCCTTAAGTTAAGATGATTAAAATCACTTTCAAGTTCATCCAAGTTTCATTAACAAGTGTTACCCAAATCACTATTTTTAAGCAAGTGTATGTGAACTTTATAACTTATGAAAACAATATAACATCACCAACAAAAACCCACGACCCATATACCCCTTTTTAGATCATCCATCTTGCTTAAAAAAACATAATATCTTATGTTTAAAATCATATTTCAATCTCTATGTACAACTTGCCTTAAAAACATAAAAATATAAACTTTCAAGAACCAAAAGCAAGATCAAGAAACTTACTACTAGCACAAGGCTAGGGAAGCTAAAAACACTTAGTTTTGATGGGGTTTTGTGTGTTCTTCCAAGAGGTTAAGCTCCAAGCTCTTAAACACACACTAAACCTTATCCTTAAGCTTTAATATTTTGTTTTAAAGGTTTGAAAAGCCATGAAAATGGGATTTTGGGATTTTGGCCGTAAGGTTGCAAAGAGGAATGGTGGAAGAGTGGTATTTAATAAGTAAAATTGTTAGTTGGCATACTAGATTTTGTAGGATTTCATGTAGGACATTATTATACTTTTAAATCTAAAGGCCATACCTAAATCTTCATCATATCTACGTAACTTTCAAGTAAACTCAAAATGAGTATGGAATAGATATGGTGTACGGTTGGGTGGATCTTTTAGGAACCCACCATTTTTGTCACATGTTAGTGTTATATAATAATTAAATCAAGTTCGGTTCTAATCATGTAATATTTCATACACTTACTTACCAATTAATTACTCTTAAACATGGTCTAGTTTAAGCGTTGGTAAGTTATTTAGGCTTTAATTGGGTGAATTTATAAGTTTCGTGTGTATCGGGTAGGATACGCGAACTTTATTCGTTACCGAGAGATTTATATTTGGAGTTTCCATTTATGGTTTTGGAGTTCCAAAACGCATAATATTTCATGAAAATACCCTTTATTTTATATCCCGGGTTTCCGAGATCCTTTTTGTTTATTTAATTTTTACCGGGTAATCGCCAACGTCCGTACCGGACAAGTTTATTCGCACATGATCCTATCATGCTTCATCATTAAACGTGTGCATTCCTATGCATCTTATGGGGAATTTGCTATTCTCTACGGCATCAATTAAATTAATCCAATTAATTTAAATATGCACTTAAACCGTTAATTACATATACTAATTACGTACGGAATCACATCGATTTTTGCCGGATGTTACATTCTCCCCCCGTTAAGAGAATTCCGTCCCGGAATTCAATTCAAGTTATCCATCACGATAGTATCCTTGAACAGGGCGGAGTATTTGCGCTTCACGAGATCTCCTCTTTCCTAGTGAACCCAGGTTCATGCTAGGTTCACGCTTAGTGCTCTAACAAATACAATATCATAGTCCAACTACGACTAAGCTCTTGGACCTCCCAATCTGACACATCTATCGGTTTCCTGAAATAGCAGAGTTTAGCGTCAACCTGGATCCCGTCGGTCGAGGAGTTGGCAATGCTTCCTCAGGCCAGACTTGCAGGATTCACCAAGAGTCCCACTAAGCTCTTACGATAGTTCGAGCTTAATCATCATGAGACCAAATTTTGATCAATAACTCCGTGCCACTGGAGTATCAACAATTGGGCCTACTATAATTTCTATGCTTACCAACACTCTCCTAGAGCATGACTCTCAGTGTAAGCCTATTACTAGTTCGAAGTCCTTAAGGCCTACGCCTTGTCCGTATGACTTCTTAATAGGTTCGCATGTCATCCAAGCAGTCTCTAAACTGCAAGATTTACTGGCCATCTCTCGAGTAAATCAAACCAGGTTATGTATCTATCTCCGTCTGTCATTCGACGTACTGGAGATGCACACGTATGCCCTCCAAGGGCTTTGAGTAGTACACCCCGAACACTGGGATGATAATTCCTATCACATAGGAAATTTTGGTCATGAAGCTCATGGATTCGATGTGTCACGGACACCAATCGTGTCAACGCGGAACAGTTCCGTCAAGTACATTCAAATAGTTCGAGAATGATGAGCCATACTCATTGCAAATAGAGTATCACATGTTTGTGTACAAAGTTTGTCGAATCTTGAGGCGGAACGACTACTACAATCCGATATAATGGAAGTTGGCAATCCAGTGTCTAGCCACAACTCTCTCCAAGAGTATAGGTAACTGTCTGTATGCCTCATCTCGAAGCCACGGATGAGTACAGAATGAGAGGGTTCCAAACAACAATCAATCATCACTTGGGTCACATCCGACCCCTGGACACCTCAGGTGTCATGGTGATGTCAAACAGGTGATCTTACCGCACAACTTAAAAGTCCCCTTGGAAACCTCGTCGGGTGTTCCATTTTATTTATCCTTCGGCTCGACTCACTTTACCGTATATTTACCTCCCCATTAAGATAAATATACTAGGTTCTTGTCAACCGAACAACTATATATTCAAAATGGGACTTTATTTCTGTAGAACCCTCTAGGTACTAAATTTCTACCTTCCACCTGAGCAATTGTGGTTAATGGTACTAGGGTGCCTAGTAGGGACTGATGGGGGTCGAAAGTTTTTGAGTCGCTTTCACCTTTCAGTTCCCTGACAGTAAGCAGTGTATATACGACACCCGGGCCGCACGATTTCACAGTCCTCGAGAATTTCCAGTCGATACCGGAAAGAGATTTATGAAACATATTAACTTGTTATCGCAATGGATGGAGTATAAGGTTTCTAGGACACATCAACACTTTGGCCCCCATTGCGACAAGTATACAGAACACCAGTAGCTACCCAAAACATGGGTATCCAGTACTAGTTCTGTTATATGTGCTTCCGGTGCACTAGTGTCCTATCGTCATTAGCAACATAGTAAGTCAATTCCGGATAATACAGGCCACACGCCCTTAAATTGACTTTCAGATCTTTGGCAGAGATCTAAGTGGAAGGAGTCCTGAAACCGGAACCCTTACTCATCGAAGGTTCCATCCCTTCGGAATCTTTTTGGGTAAATGGTGAAATCGAGTCATAGATGCATGCATTAGACATAGATTTCACATTGGGCTTGACGGCTTCACGCGCCCAAGTCGTTACTTAAAAAAACAAACGACGACTGAGATCGCACCACAAGCGATAGTCCTGAGCCTTCCCATAAGGCATCCCATTTAATGACCCAGTTAGTCACATATATGGGCGCGATATGTAAGCCTTCAAGCTCATCCTGATTAGTCAGGTACCATACGCCCTGACCTGGTAGCTCACATTACTACGGTATCTCCAACCGTGTCTGTCAAAGACAATGGATTTTGCTCTAACGTGAGCAATGCTTCCTAAGGACAACTGGGAACACCACTATCGACCCAAGCTCGAAAGGGTTCCACTATCCCAAGAACCTACGCAACGACACCAAGACAAACCCACCATCAGGGGAATAACAATATAAATTGAAGGGCCAAGACGACTATCCATCTCAACATAGTAGGGTAGCACCTTTATAAAATAGGCAATGCCACACACCCTTCTGGATTCAGGGTTTCATAAGACCTCCGAATCATGTACCAGGGACTCCACCCATGCACGCCCATGGGTGGGTCCACAATGGTATTTCCATAATCATCAGTATGACACGTCGTCATGTATGACATCAAACGAAACCACTAGGATGAGCAATAAATGAATTGGGTCTTTCAACTCTTGCTAGTCCCAAAGGTATGGGTCATAACATTGCTCACAATCACTCGATACCTTCGGGGTTCGAGACGCATTCAAAATTCCTTATCATAAAGACGAGCCTCGCCTCATCATATGTGGATCATAGGATTTCTTTCTGACATGATTCGAGTGTGGTTAGTCGATCAAAATGCGCGCAAGAGGTTAAGGCGTCACTGATGCCTTAGATTTTGAGGATGTAACGCTCATGAAATGCGTGAGCATATCAAAGGTTGACACATGATTCGGTCAATTACTCAAACAATCACAAGTCTCAAAGGAATACATGGGCTAACACTCAGACTAGAGTGTCTTAGTATAACTTCCAGAAAGTCCGCTGAGCGCCAAAAATCTTACATAATCAATGTTGGCGCTACACAATCAAACAAACAGAACAGTGACAGCAACGAGGGGTTTGGGTGGTGTCTCCATCCCGATGGAACCAGAGCGAAGCAAACGACGAGCAATTACATCATCAAGTGACTCCTACAGCTGTAGCAATACGCCCTCTGTGCAACACGACAGTAGAAACAACACGACAATGACAGCAACATATCCAGGAATCACATCAACTAGGGAACGCCGCACAGGAGTGACACGACAACAGAGAAGCATGACGACAAGGCAACACCGCAACAGGAACCACATGACATAGAGAAACACGACAGCAAGGCTATACTACTGCAGGAGCAGTAAACAATAGGAATGCATCATCGGCAATGCAGCGCAACCACATGGATACGCAATCAGCAAAAATAATGCAACAACGAGCATGCACAATGGCTGGGGGTAACCCAGCAGCATGAATGCACACGTCAATATGACGCTCAGTATGGAAAATCCACAGTCCACATCAACAGAAAACTCCGTTATGGTGAGCAAGCATCCCCATGCGTCTCAGATCACTTGTGGAGGCGGGATTTGTATTCATGCCTTCGACCTCAAGCCTATCCTCCATAGGCTCAATGGTAGGAACGATTGGGTCAACAAAGGTATCCGTAATCATAACAGAAACGGGAACGATGAGTTCCGCATAATTTAGTAGACTTATCAGGCCAATATTGTTCTTAGGGAGAACGATCGTAGGCTCAATATAAGTCACCCGAACGATAGCAACAGCAACATTGACAGTCTCAACCGGGGCCTGAGAACCATCGACAATGTTAGGCTTCCTAAGAGCTCAAGGAATGATAACGGGTAGTTCAATGAAAGCCTCAAAGAGAATGGAATTAGTAACAACGAACTCCACAAAGACACAGATATGGTCATAGCGGCTTGGCAAGGGTCATAGAGACGTCTTTGTTAACGACATTCACCTCTGCAGGAGCCTCAAATACATCAACAACATTAGCTCGAGAAGAGCCATAGAAACAACATCAAGCCCAACATGGACTATAGAGACAACGACAATAATAAGCTCAACAATAGACATGGAAACAATGACATCAAGCCCGATAAGTGCTACAGAACCACTGACAACAACAAACTCAGCAAGAGCTACACACTTAACAGCATCAACAGGACTCGCTTGAGCCATAGAATAATAACAGAAGCAACAACGTCAGGCTCGACCGGAGCCTTAGACTCGTCGTAGTTATTATATGTATGGTAAGCAGTATCCATAGGTTCTAGAAACCAACTACCGTCTATACCAATATCAAAAATAGTGGTCACCACGAAAATAGCAAGTAGAGGTAGAAGGATCACGATTTATCGAGACACCTTGATAAAATGAAAACGATACCGACTCTGGCAAACAGCCGAGTCATCCTTCTCATTAAGGTCTTCTTACATGCTATCTTGGCTCTAACACCGATAGTCATTAGCTGAGATGCCTCTCTGTCACTCAAGCGAGACCAGTGAACTTTCTTCCTGATAGGTCACGTAGTGGGAGTATCGAAATACGACAGGAGATTAGGCAGGTCACATTGTCCATAACGAATGGATCTTGCAACCTTAGTTCACAGATTACCGTGATGGGGGGACACAACGTCTCAGGGATTGATGGAAAACACTTCGCATCGGTTGTCACCCTACAGAGATAACTAGTCTCGTCGTCGTGACGAGGGTGACGGACGTTATTGCAACAAGAGCCATGGAATTGTCGTCCCATGGGTAAGTTTAATTTTAACAGAAAAGCATGATCACTTCCAGTAGTTCGTCATTTGATTTTCGAGGGGGATTTCAATGTCAGCAAAAAGCATCTTACGACATTTGACAATTACGGAACACCCTTACGATTACGATTCCCAAAGTGTGGTTCCACTTTCTAGGATTTATGACGGATTCAGGCACAGTACACGTATCGAACCTACTCTGGCGTTCATCGACTGAAGCGAGACTACCAATAATCCTTGAAAAACAAACAGGAGGTAGATAGAGGAGTCTTATAATAACCCTTGCACCTCAGGAAAGTAGTATGACATAAGCATCACTGCTAAATATACCTCGAATTATCTTTCAAAATACGATCCAGCGCTATTGCAAAGGGTGTTGAACCATACTTGAACACTCAGTACCTCGAGCAGTGGCTTCCCATGAGTTAATCTTATGCACTTCCGAGAGAGTCCATAGCCAAACGTCGACTGGGGCTTGCTATTCCACTACACGCCGTCATCCTAAGACTGGCAAACGATGCCGCGGTCGTGATTAGTGGCCGAAATTTTGACATCATCGAAGTTTAGAAAAGCCCTATGACTCGCGGCTGTGCAACATGGCATGCTGATTTCACTATCAGTCCATGACTGCATGGGAACAATCGATACTGCCGATTCAGACCAGGGCTATCGAGCCTTCCGGATAACAATGATCAAGCTTCCTACTCAGCAACTTCGATTCTGTCCTCCACAAAGAGAAGAAAAATACTCGACCCTTGAGGACAAATTGGGCATGTGTTAGATCGAACATGTCTTATTCACCATGATAACACAGCAGCACACGACCACGAGTCTCATATCTGATCCACACAGGGTCCCGTTCTCAAAACGCACTAGTTTTACGGGGACATACCCTAAGTCTTCACTGGGTTTCAAGTTTAGCATTCCTCGCATCGTACCAGACATTCATCTCTTCGGTACGCAGCGCATCCTCGTACGCCCGATCCTTTGGAAGAACTTTGTGGCGGGGGCATTCAACTCCTGTACAAGGAAGTTTTCGTCTCCCGTCACTATCCGATGCGAGGGTTTACGTCATATTTCTCATATGAATAGACGTTCGAGCTCTTCCGTGTTCGTACCTTAAAGGTAATGTCGAAGAAAGCTCATTAGGTTAGCTAGGATCGAAATCAAGGGACATCGACAAGACCTCACATTTAACCCATTGGCCAATAAAAAAAAACTTAGACTGAATCTAAAGAACAAGAACAACCAAGACAAGGAGTGATCACCAATCCCGGCCCTAGCGCCCACCAAGGTTACCGTGCACCCCCAAACTATTATTACGTGTGCACCCGTAATGATAATTTGTGTTGCCAGGTAATCTTGTTGCCCGCTAGTTCCGAGTTTCCTGATCTCAAAACAAAGATTTCATACAACAAAAGGCTTGGTCTAGTTTCGCCTCCAAGTCATAAACAACGTGGCGACATCCATTATCGCGATAGAGATTAGTCCTTCCGATCATCCCGTCTACAGGTAAGCAGGTAGGCTCCTCGTAGACCACAGTATCCTTCCTACTTGCTGGTACCGGTGATCGATGCAAGAGTGTGGACTAATGTGAAGCGTGACACAACATCCTTACTGGAAAAATATCCGCACTACATATATGTATTAACTAATCTTAGAAAATCGGATTCCGATGCAACATAAACATCTTATCCGTATTTTCTAATATTTCATATATTGACACACATGGCTAGTCGGTCGGAATTTCCCCTTGTACATCCCATGTACAAATTTCTTTCTTTTCCAAAAATATTTTGTTGTGTTTTAGTTTTGAAAACATTGTCTTCGAGCCGAAACCGGTTATAGTCTAGATTTTTCAAAAATGCTAGTTCGCTATAACCTTGGCTCTGATACCACTTCTGTCACACCACGCCAATGGCGGAAACACGTGGCGCAACGCTCGAAAGCATATCAAAGTCAAGATTAACACAAACTATATTTAATTAGAAAAGATCAATTTATTAGGGTGTCGAAAATGAGTATCTCGTTACAATATTGCACAAAGCATTACGTAAAACGATGAACATTAAGTTTCAATGTGGGGGTATTTCCGTTTATGTTCCAACCCGATGGTAACAATGAATGAAACCCCGACCAATATCCGACATCCCAAATTCCACCGCACTAGCCCCATATCTATTCAGCACTTAGTTACCTGAAAGATATGTTTAAAAAGACGTCAATATATAAAATATTGGTAAGTTCACAGGTTTTAGTTTCATAACAACAACATTTTCACAACCATCGACTCGACTCACTTTACCGTATAATTATTTTCCCATTAAATAATTATACTAGGATCTTGTCGATCGATATTTAGTTTCATGACGACATTTTCACAACCATCGACTCGACTCACTTTACCGTATAATTATTTTCCCATTAAATAATTATACTAGGATCTTGTCGATCGATATTTTGTTTCATGACAACATTTTCACAACCATCGACTCGACTCACTTTACCGTATAATTATTTTCCCATTAAATAATTATACTAGGATCTTGTCGATCGATATTTAGTTTCATGACAACATTTTCACAACCATCGACTCGACTCACTTTACCGTATAATTATTTTCCCATTAAATAATTATACTAGGATCTTGTCGATCGATATTTAGTTTCATGACAACATTTTCACAACCATCGACTCGACTCACTTTACCGTATAATTATTTTCCCATTTAAATAATTATACTAGGATCTTGTCGATCGATATTTCGTGTTTACAACATGTGCGAAACCTGCACAACTTGTGGCCGTTGTAAGGAGTAGCTAGCTCCTACAAACAATGATGACGAGCAATCCCTTGAGCCCATAACCAAACCAAGACTAATAAATATGCCCCGCAATCACAAGTTGTTTCTCGGCAAATAACAACTTAGTTTAGAATATGTGCACCTCTTGTCTTTACCGGGTTGACGCTATCAACCAGAGGTGGGCCTCGTCAGGCACCAATAGTACTATCCAAATATTCCTTCGGTTTCATGACCCTGAATTAATGGTTACAGTAGCGAGGACTCAACCCCGAGTGGCGAACACAAACTCAAGTACTCATCATGCCACTTATCACGTTTTAACTCTTGAAAACATTTGTCATGTAAAACATTTGACAAAACATATCTTTCCCCCAAACGAAAACAGTAAAAAGGGGCCGTGAAACTCACCTGATGTACAGCGTACACTCAAATAGCAGAGAATAGCAAGTCCGTGATCAAGCACATACGAACGTCCTAGTGCATGTAAGCCACTAAGTCTATAGCGTGTGATTTTCCGGCAAGTTGTACACCCAACTCCCAACACCACCATTTAGATATAATTCCCCGTTTAATTAAACATATGTCCTAGGTCCGTTGGTGATGGATTACCATTGTTACAAGTTATATATATTCGCGTTAATATTTCTGTAACTTGTATAATATTATCCTCGACTCGACTTCACTTAACGTATAATTATTTTCCCATTAAATAATTATACTTAAGATCGCATCGTTCGATATAATATTTTTAACGCTCGACACGACTCACTATACCGTATATTTATTTTCCCATTCAAATAAATATACTAAGATCTTGTCGTTCGATAATACGTTTTCTACGCTCGACTCGACTCACCATACCGTATATTTACTTTCCCATTAAGTAAATATACTAGGATCTCGTCGATTCGGTAGTATAATCTTAACGCCCGACTCGACTCACCACACCGTATATTTACTTTCCCATTAAGTAAATATACTAGGATCTCGTCGGTTCGGTATACACATATATATATGTATATTATTTACTCGTCTCAGTTTTCCTTCCCGTATATCTACTTTCCCATTAAGTAGATATACTAGAATTTCGTCGAGCCGAACATATATATATATACATATATACTTGTACTTTCATCGTTAAGTCCATACGTTCGTTTAACGTTTTTAATCGTTAGATTATTTACGTTATATTTTCTCCCACGAATATTTTTCCAACACTTAGGAAAGTGTTACGTATTTTTCACCCAAATCATATATTTTAAATCTTTAAAATATATATATACTTATCTTGACGTAATGATACTTTTCTCGTCCGTCCGTTTTTACGTCTTAGTTCGTTAACACGTCCAAGTCCGATTACTTAACTTATATATATATATAGTTAATTTTTCCCAAGTTTCCCAATATGTGTACTCTAGGAAAGTTATTCACCTCTTAAATTTCCTACACATATTACTTGGAAGTTTTATAACCACTTTTGTATTTTTAACACAAAACTTGACAACTTATATACAAAAATGTTCCAACACTTTTATATTCCCATTTATATAAAAGTGTTCATTTCTATATAAGTTCTCCCAAGTTTTGTCTAACATTTTTATAAAAACCTTTGTTTTTATATAAATCCATATGTTAGAAAAAGTCCATATTTTTATAAAACCCCATTTTATAAAAATACACTTTTATACAAAATACATGTGTATGTTCATTAGTATTTACCACTTTAACAAGTCTTATATCCTTAAGTTAAGATGATTAAAATCACTTTCAAGTTCATCCAAGTTTCATTAACAAGTGTTACCCAAATCACTATTTTTAAGCAAGTGTATGTGAACTTTATAACTTATGAAAACAATATAACATCACCAACAAAAACCCATGACCCATATACCCCTTTTTAGATCATCCATCTTGCTTAAAAAAACATAATATCTTATGTTTAAAATCATATTTCAATCTCTATGTACAACTTGCCTTAAAAACATAAAAATATAAACTTTCAAGAACCAAAAGCAAGATCAAGAAACTTACTACTAGCACAAGGCTAGGGAAGCTAAAAACACTTAGTTTTGATGGGGTTTTGTGTGTTCTTCCAAGAGGTTAAGCTCCAAGCTCTTAAACACACACTAAACCTTATCCTTAAGCTTTAATATTTTGTTTTAAAGGTTTGAAAAGCCATGAAAATGGGATTTTGGGATTTTGGCCGTAAGGTTGCAAAGAGGAATGGTGGAAGAGTGGTATTTAATAAGTAAAATTGTTAGTTGGCATACTAGATTTTGTAGGATTTCATGTAGGACATTATTATACTTTTAAATCTAAAGGCCATACCTAAATCTTCATCATATCTACGTAACTTTCAAGTAAACTCAAAATGAGTATGGAATAGATATGGTGTACGGTTGGGTGGATCTTTTAGGAACCCACCATTTTTGTCACATGTTAGTGTTATATAATAATTAAATCAAGTTCGGTTCTAATCATGTAATATTTCATACACTTACTTACCCATTAATTACTCTTAAACATGGTCTAGTTTAAGCGTTGGTAAGTTATTTAGGCTTTAATTGGGTGAATTTATAAGTTTCGTGTGTATCGGGTAGGATACGCGAACTTTATTGGTTACCGAGAGATTTATATTTGGAGTTTCCATTTATGGTTTTGGAGTTCCAAAACGCATAATATTTCATGAAAATACCCTTTATTTTATATCCCGGGTTTCCGAGATCCTTTTTGTTTATTTAATTTTTACCGGGTAATCGCCAACGTCCGTACCGGACAAGTTTATTCGCACATGATCCTATCATGCTTCATCATTAAACGTGTGCATTCCTATGCATCTTATGGGGAATTTGCTATTCTCTACGGCATCAATTAAATTAATCCAATTAATTTAAATATGCACTTAAACCGTTAATTACATATACTAATTACGTACGGAATCACATCGATTTTTGCCGGATGTTACATTCTCCCCCCGTTAAGAGAATTCCGTCCCGGAATTCAATTCAAGTTATCCATCACGATAGTATCCTTGAACAGGGCGGAGTATTTGCGCTTCACGAGATCTCCTCTTTCCTAGTGAACCCAGGTTCATGCTAGGTTCACGCTTAGTGCTCTAACAAATACAATCATAGTCCAACTACGACTAAGCTCTTGGACCTCCCAATCTGACACATCTATCGGTTTCCTGAAATAGCAGAGTTTAGCGTCAACCTGGATCCCGTCGGTCGAGGAGTTGGCAATGCTTCCTCAGGCCAGACTTGCAGGATTCACCAAGAGTCCCACTAAGCTCTTACGATAGTTCGAGCTTAATCATCATGAGACCAAATTTTGATCAATAACTCCGTGCCACTGGAGTATCAACAATTGGGCCTACTATAATTTCTATGCTTACCAACACTCTCCTAGAGCATGACTCTCAGTGTAAGCCTATTACTAGTTCGAAGTCCTTAAGGCCTACGCCTTGTCCGTATGACTTCTTAATAGGTTCGCATGTCATCCAAGCAGTCTCTAAACTGCAAGATTTACTGGCCATCTCTCGAGTAAATCAAACCAGGTTATGTATCTATCTCCGTCTGTCATTCGACGTACTGGAGATGCACACGTATGCCCTCCAAGGGCTTTGAGTAGTACACCCCGAACACTGGGATGATAATTCCTATCACATAGGAAATTTTGGTCATGAAGCTCATGGATTCGATGTGTCACGGACACCAATCGTGTCAACGCGGAACAGTTCCGTCAAGTACATTCAAATAGTTCGAGAATGACGAGCCATACTCATTGCAAATAGAGTATCACATGTTTGTGTACAAAGTTTGTCGAATCTTGAGGCGGAACGACTACTACAATCCGATATAATGGAAGTTGGCAATCCAGTGTCTAGCCACAACTCTCTCCAAGAGTATAGGTAACTGTCTGTATGCCTCATCTCGAAGCCACGGATGAGTACAGAATGAGAGGGTTCCAAACAACAATCAATCATCACTTGGGTCACATCCGACCCCTGGACACCTCAGGTGTCATGGTGATGTCAAACAGGTGATCTTACCGCACAACTTAAAAGTCCCCTTGGAAACCTCGTCGGGTGTTCCATTTTATTTATCCTTCGGCTCGACTCACTTTACCGTATATTTACCTCCCCATTAAGATAAATATACTAGGTTCTTGTCAATCGAACAACTATATATTCAAAATGGGACTTTATTTCTGTAGAACCCTCTAGGTACTAAATTTCTACCTTCCACCTGAGCAATTGTGGTTAATGGTACTAGGGTGCCTAGTAGGGACTGATGGGGGTCGAAAGTTTTTGAGTCGCTTTCACCTTTCAGTTCCCTGACAGTAAGCAGTGTATATACGACACCCGGGCCGCACGATTTCACAGTCCTCGAGAATTTCCAGTCGATACCGGAAAGAGATTTATGAAACATATTAACTTGTTATCGCAATGGATGGAGTATAAGGTTTCTAGGACACATCAACACTTTGGCCCCCATTGCGACAAGTATACAGAACACCAGTAGCTACCCAAAACATGGGTATCCAGTACTAGTTCTGTTATATGTGCTTCCGGTGCACTAGTGTCCTATCGTCATTAGCAACATAGTAAGTCAATTCCGGATAATACAGGCCACACGCCCTTAAATTGACTTTCAGATCTTTGGCAGAGATCTAAGTGGAAGGAGTCCTGAAACCGGAACCCTTACTCATCGAAGGTTCCATCCCTTCGGAATCTTTTTGGGTAAATGGTGAAATCGAGTCATAGATGCATGCATTAGACATAGATTTCACATTGGGCTTGACGGCTTCACGCGCCCAAGTCGTTACTTAAAAAAACAAACGACGACTGAGATCGCACCACAAGCGATAGTCCTGAGCCTTCCCATAAGGCATCCCATTTAATGACCCAGTTAGTCACATATATGGGCGCGATATGTAAGCCTTCAAGCTCATCCTGATTAGTCAGGTACCATACGCCCTGACCTGGTAGCTCACATTACTACGGTATCTCCAACCGTGTCTGTCAAAGACAATGGATTTTGCTCTAACGTGAGCAATGCTTCCTAAGGACAACTGGGAACACCACTATCGACCCAAGCTCGAAAGGGTTCCACTATCCCAAGAACCTACGCAACGACACCAAGACAAACCCACCATCAGGGGAATAACAATATAAATTGAAGGGCCAAGACGACTATCCATCTCAACATAGTAGGGTAGCACCTTTATAAAATAGGCAATGCCACACACCCTTCTGGATTCAGGGTTTCATAAGACCTCCGAATCATGTACCAGGGACTCCACCCATGCACGCCCATGGGTGGGTCCACAATGGTATTTCCATAATCATCAGTATGACACGTCGTCATGTATGACATCAAACGAAACCACTAGGATGAGCAATAAATGAATTGGGTCTTTCAACTCTTGCTAGTCCCAAAGGTATGGGTCATAACATTGCTCACAATCACTCGATACCTTCGGGGTTCGAGACGCATTCAAAATTCCTTATCATAAAGACGAGCCTCGCCTCATCATATGTGGATCATAGGATTTCTTTCTGACATGATTCGAGTGTGGTTAGTCGATCAAAATGCGCGCAAGAGGTTAAGGCGTCACTGATGCCTTAGATTTTGAGGATGTAACGCTCATGAAATGCGTGAGCATATCAAAGGTTGACACATGATTCGGTCAATTACTCAAACAATCACAAGTCTCAAAGGAATACATGGGCTAACACTCAGACTAGAGTGTCTTAGTATAACTTCCAGAAAGTCCGCTGAGCGCCCAAAATCTTACATAATCAATGTTGGCGCTACACAATCAAACAAACAGAACAGTGACAGCAACGAGGGGTTTGGGTGGTGTCTCCATCCCGATGGAACCAGAGCGAAGCAAACGACGAGCAATTACATCATCAAGTGACTCCTACAGCTGTAGCAATACGCCCTCTGTAACACCCCAACCGATGGCGGAATCATCGAGGTGCCACGTAGTGACGATTGTTCAAAAGCACATGGTACTAAAATGTAAATATTATTGAATAAACCAGAATTGTCTTACATGATAATGGAAATTACATTGTCTAAATGAAATATAAATATGGAAATGACTGAAATAAAATAAAGCACTAAAAGTCTCTTGCTAAAGCATTAGATCAAACTGCACCTGAAACATGTACAAAAATAGGTTTGGTCAACATAAGAAATGTTGGTGAGCATTCCTAGTTTTGATATATATAGTAAGTTAAAAAGATATACAATTCAAGTGCAAGCTACAGTGCAAATATGTAAACCATGTATCAAACAAATGAGCGAAATCAACCCTGTGACTGTATAATGTACTGTATGAACTGTAGTGTACTTATCCAACAATTGGATAATAACTTAACAATGGCCACGGATTCTCCGATGAAAAAGGGGGAGAATCAACCTAGGCGGGTTGTCAATCCAAATAGCGCTATCCAATGTTAAGGTCGGCTTGTACCATGTTAATGATTTCACTAAGTACAAATGTAATCCACATGTATTGTCTAAGCATAAAGCACGTTGTAAGCAATGCACATAGTACTAGAATTGTATTGTAAAAATGTAATCTTGTATTTGAAATTGTAATAGTGTACATGTAACACCCCAAAAAATGTATAAATGCAAAAAGGGGTAGGAATACTCACTTTGTTTGTGATGATGAACATGTAAGAAATCAACGAGAATCAAAGATTTATGCTTGAACCTTAATGCGTAGATCAACTTGACAAACTAATGTCAGACTCTGTATTCATGACAATATAAGTTTATATATGCTCGAGATTAAGTTCTTTGTAAGATTCGTTGACTCAATGATTGTCTGGCGACGGGTACCTTACAACTTTTGACTAATTATTATTATGAATAGTTTATAGCATGTTCATATAATGTGTCATATAATTTATGTATTCTTCTTGAACAATTTCTAAAACTATATTTTTGACAAGGGAAGTGGCGATATAAAATATTAGAAATGGGTAATAATACATAGTCTTTTTATTTACTTACATTTGAAAGTGTGTAGTAACAAATTAAATAGTGGAAAATAAGTAAAAGTGTTTGTCATTTAATGGTGAAATATGGATGCATATAATTTCAAAACAGTATGTGTACATATATATATTTTAACCCAATTCCAAGTAACTTACGTAAGGTCTTTAAAAACAAATTTTGTTAAGATCTATAAGGCATAATATAAATCTATTTATGTAAGCAAGAGTGATCAAAAACAACAATGGCTTTCACCCATAAAACTTAGTTGTACTAGAAATCAATTTAACAGCACTCAATTCGGGTGGGTTCGAGGTCGCCGGCAAACAACAAGTCGACATTTGAGTAAATACTTTCAAAACCAAAAATGGGTCAATTTTCTAACCTGAGATAGAAGTCGAGTAAATCGGATCGGTAGCAAAATTCAAAAGCAACAATGATGTTGGTTCTAGTTAGTTGGAGATGGGTCTAGGCGTCGTGATATACGGTGCATCGGTGGCTGAGCGATGAATGCGACATTGATGTAGATATGGTACGGTGATGGTGGTTATGTTCAGGAGTTGGTCGGGGATGTTGCATTGGTTTCGGTGGAGGTTGTTTTGGTGTTGTTGCAGGCGAGGGAGAAAGAAACGATGGATGTGGAGTTTTGATTGTGCCACCCTTGAATGTTTGGACGTGTCTTCATTTTTTTCTTTATAGGGCCATCAAAACGCGTTACAATGGTGTCAAGAAGGTAAGTGCCGAGAATGGCGGTCCGGTTTACAAGCGGATTGGTTCTATTTTCGGTCAAGACGCGTTGGTTTAGTTAGGAATGATTGGAGTTGATTGGAGAGTGCCAGCATGGTCGTTTGACTATCCTAGTTGGAACCCGAATTTACCGGCAAAAATGCCGGAGGTGATGAAGAAGACTACGGTAAGGAAACATTTGAGTTTTAAAATTTTATACAATTGGCAAAACAGGCCCTCCGAGTTTGCTATAATGCCATCAAAGGTTAAAGTTTATACTACACATAAATACAAACTTCTTTCCTTAAAAAAAAAATTTATATCATATTAGCCAAAAATGATAAGTTTAGATACGTAACATATAACTTTAAAATACATATCTTATTTAAACCATATATTATAAATAAATAAATAAATAAAATTGGTATGCATTACGTGGGAAAACGCATGCGGTTACAGTCTCCCATACTTTTGGGAACTTCGTCCCGAAGTTATAAAAAAACACAGAGTTGAGGGTGGTTGGGTAAATATTTGACGTTTATCGTTTAGTATGGCAAAATTTTATAGGTACTAGAATAAAGTGTTTCAAATGATGGAATGATATGTATGAGTTCTATGTTGAGGTGAATGGGGACAAGAGTTGAATTACATGGGTCTGAACTAACTAAGCGAATAAGGGTCTATATAAAACACTAATCCTAAGTTTCAAGAATATAAACGGAATACATGGAATAATCGACTATGGAATGACTAAGTGAACTACCAAATAACTAACTGGGGTTTATTATTGGTCCAACTCCTAGTCTCACTTTCGATGTATCATTAGTGTTTATATATAGGGTGTACCGCAGCTAACCCACCACACCTTTGATACCTCAAAAACATGCCGGACATCTACCAAAAACCCTAATAGAATTTCACACTACCTTAACGTACCTGTAAAATCATGATTACGTTCCGGACCGCAATCACCAATTTACCTTACATTAGGGTTTTGTGTCCTTCTATGATTCTAAACACACATATAGAACGCACAGTGTACAATAATTTTGTGATTGAATCTTTGTATCAATGAGTATAATAAATCTTAGTATCAAATTACGTGTACAGTGTATCCAAAAATGTGTCCAACTGTTGAGCAGGAAAAAGACATCTACCAGTCAGTGAGTAGGAACCTCTACCGACTGTTGAGCAGGCATGATGACCTCTACCAATTGTTGAGTAGGTTATTCATCCTCTACCAGTTGTTGAATAAATGTAACAATTGTTTTCAACACGTAGGTTGCAAATTGATAATAGATGTATGCAAGCAAGTTTGTAATTGCAACAAGTATCAGGTATCAAATATAGCATGTGAGTTGTAATTGTATTTTTCTAGACAAGGTTAATGGGCCTAGGGGTGATTATAGTAACTAGTTTATATTTAGTTATCCATGTTTTAAAGGATCATGAATAAAAAGTTCAAATATAGTAGATAATCAAATCCTCATGTATCACTAAGAATCAAGTTTCATGTAACAAGAAATCATGATTTTAGAAAAAAAAAAAAATTCAAGTACCAAGCTTTCAATGGTTTGGTTATAATCATGAAAATCAAGTTCATGTTCGAAAAGGTGAAGATTATACATTTAATCCTTAAGAGAATGATGAAAGTCCATAGTATTATCAAGTTGCATAGAATAATGGATGTAAAAATAGTTGATAAACGGTTTAGTTTATAAGTCAAGAAGGAAGAAGGTAGTCAGGCATGTTTGTGGTAAATTAAAAATGTGGATACTCAACCTAGATTGAGGCAAATGAGATTGCGGGCTGTGATCTGAAGAGGATTTTCTTTATTTAAAGACGATTTTTAGATAAAGCTAGCATGATGGATTTATTGAGGATGCAACTAATCGAGCGGAGTTGTATATTTCAAGTAGTTGAGAGATTTTCAAAGTTTAATTGAACAACTGGTATGGAAACCTTGATCATTTGTTCAGAAATAATTTTGTTAGTATCTTTGTGTAAGTATGCCTATTAAAAATGCAAATAAAAAATTAGGGGGGGGGGGGGGTAGGTTTGTATAATTAGATGAAAAAAATGGTGGTGGTTTTGTACAGTAGACGAAAATTTGGGTATGGACGTTTAGGACTAAATCAATAGTTTTTCAATTTAATAAGGTTCAAGTATTTGAACTTTAATCAATAGGTTTTCAAATAAAAGGAACACAAAATTTTAATGATATCATGAAGCATAGGTAATTTAAATAGCGTGTTGTAACAAGTACGGGGTGAATCATGAGGTTCGAATCAATGTTAAAATCAAACGTTTGAGAAAACATGGAATCTTCACAAAGTAAAGCATGATTGTGGTTAATGCAAAGGTCATAAAAGTTCAAACTGGTTTAAAACAAATAGGAATCAATGGAAATTTGAAGGGTTAAATTTTTCCATGGTTGGAAAGATTTCACATTCAAAATTGGTTTTTGGCAAAAGCAAGAATGGTTTTTTTTTTTTTTTTTTGGGGGGGGGGGGGGTAAATATTACAAACTAAATGGATTTAGATTAGAATATTTCGATGAGTTGAGAATTTCAAACACGATTCCGGGTTTCAAAAACCAAAATATTGTTGAGGTGTTTTGCATATTAGACTTTGAGTGATCTATAAAAGAAGTGATTCTTAATAGATTGAAACATTTTTATCAAAAATTATTTGTTACACCAATAAATTGTTACATAAACACTGGAAATTTAGAAAATAAGTTTGTGGAAATAAAAGACTGTTTGACAAAATATTTATTTGCTATAGTTTGTGAAATTCCGAGGTGATGAAAGTTTGACAAAATTCGGTACTCTTTAGTTTTGGTGCTAAAGTATCTACTATGCACCGGTTATGAGATTATAGTTTGAACAAGGATTTTAAAATCTCGAATATGATGAAATTTTATGGTTAAGGGTACCTAAAAAAATATAAATAAAAATGTAGGGGGAAGTTTAAAATAAAATTGTCCAGAAACATCAAAGATAATATATTTAAGAAGTAAAATATGTAATATGTTGTAAAGAGAGACATGCTTTTGGTTAGATGTTGAAGATAAGTAAACGTAAGGATAATATTATAAATTTGTAAAATGAAGTATAATTGTGAAATCCACAAATGATTCATGAAATTTTGGCTAACGAGGGAATTATACAAGAAAGAAAATAGATTTGAATTGCAAAAATTTTGGCATTCAAAACTTAGAATTTAAATGAGAGTGATGGGGTATAAATAAAAATAAAACACAAAGATTGTAATAATATATCCAATAACGAAAACGTTGACTTATCAAAACAGATCAGACCTAAGCCCAAGGATGCCCTAAAAATCTAAGAGTATGTTAGGATTGCAACAAGTGATAGAGAGTAGATAACTCGTAGGACTAGGGTAGTATAGGGTGTGGGATAGGGATAAGAATAAGGAAGCAAGTAGGATTGCAAGTAAGAGGAGCAAGTACTGGTTAAAGTCCCTAAGGTTATAGACTAGATTATTTTTCTAATAACCTAATTCCCTATAACCAAGGCTCTGATACCAATCTGTAACACCCCAACCGATGGCGGAATCATCGAGGTGCCACGTAGTGACGATTGTTCAAAAGCACATGGTACTAAAATGTAAATATTATTGAATAAACCAGAATTGTCTTACATGATAATGGAAATTACATTGTCTAAATGAAATATAAATATGGAAATGACTGAAATAAAATAAAGCACTAAAAGTCTCTTGCTAAAGCATTAGATCAAACTGCACCTGAAACATGTACAAAAATAGGTTTGGTCAACATAAGAAATGTTGGTGAGCATTCCTAGTTTTGATATATATAGTAAGTTAAAAAGATATACAATTCAAGTGCAAGCTACAGTGCAAATATGTAAACCATGTATCAAACAAATGAGCGAAATCAACCCTGTGACTGTATAATGTACTGTATGAACTGTAGTGTACTTATCCAACAATTGGATAATAACTTAACAATGGCCACGGATTCTCCGATGAAAAAGGGGGAGAATCAACCTAGGCGGGTTGTCAATCCAAATAGCGCTATCCAATGTTAAGGTCGGCTTGTACCATGTTAATGATTTCACTAAGTACAAATGTAATCCACATGTATTGTCTAAGCATAAAGCACGTTGTAAGCAATGCACATAGTACTAGAATTGTATTGTAAAAATGTAATCTTGTATTTCAAATTGTAATAGTGTACATGTAACACCCCAAAAAATGTATAAATGCAAAAAGGGGTAGGAATACTCACTTTGTTTGTGATGATGAACATGTAAGAAATCAACGAGAATCAAAGATTTATGCTTGAACCTTAATGCGTAGATCAACTTGACAAACTAATGTCAGACTCTGTATTCATGACAATATAAGTTTATATATGCTCGAGATTAAGTTCTTTGTAAGATTCGTTGACTCAATGATTGTCTGGCGACGGGTACCTTACAACTTTTGACTAATTATTATTATGAATAGTTTATAGCATGTTCATATAATGTGTCATATAATTTATGTATTCTTCTTGAACAATTTCTAAAACTATATTTTTGACAAGGGAAGTGGCGATATAAAATATTAGAAATGGGTAATAATACATAGTCTTTTTATTTACTTACATTTGAAAGTGTGTAGTAACAAATTAAATAGTGGAAAATAAGTAAAAGTGTTTGTCATTTAATGGTGAAATATGGATGCATATAATTTCAAAACAGTATGTGTACATATATATATTTTAACCCAATTCCAAGTAACTTACGTAAGGTCTTTAAAAACAAATTTTGTTAAGATCTATAAGGCATAATATAAATCTATTTATGTAAGCAAGAGTGATCAAAAACAACAATGGCTTTCACCCATAAAACTTAGTTGTACTAGAAATCAATTTAACAGCACTCAATTCGGGTGGGTTCGAGGTCGCCGGCAAACAACAAGTCGACATTTGAGTAAATACTTTCAAAACCAAAAATGGGTCAATTTTCTAACCTGAGATAGAAGTCGAGTAAATCGGATCGGTAGCAAAATTCAAAAGCAACAATGATGTTGGTTCTAGTTAGTTGGAGATGGGTCTAGGCGTCGTGATATACGGTGCATCGGTGGCTGAGCGATGAATGCGACATTGATGTAGATATGGTACGGTGATGGTGGTTATGTTCAGGAGTTGGTCGGGGATGTTGCATTGGTTTCGGTGGAGGTTGTTTTGGTGTTGTTGCAGGCGAGGGAGAAAGAAACGATGGATGTGGAGTTTTGATTGTGCCACCCTTGAATGTTTGGACGTGTCTTCATTTTTTTCTTTATAGGGCCATCAAAACGCGTTACAATGGTGTCAAGAAGGTAAGTGCCGAGAATGGCGGTCCGGTTTACAAGCGGATTGGTTCTATTTTCGGTCAAGACGCGTTGGTTTAGTTAGGAATGATTGGAGTTGATTGGAGAGTGCCAGCATGGTCGTTTGACTATCCTAGTTGGAACCCGAATTTACCGGCAAAAATGCCGGAGGTGATGAAGAAGACTACGGTAAGGAAACATTTGAGTTTTAAAATTTTATACAATTGGCAAAACAGGCCCTCCGAGTTTGCTATAATGCCATCAAAGGTTAAAGTTTATACTACACATAAATACAAACTTCTTTCCTTAAAAAAAAAATTTATATCATATTAGCCAAAAATGATAAGTTTAGATACGTAACATATAACTTTAAAATACATATCTTATTTAAACCATATATTATAAATAAATAAATAAATAAAATTGGTATGCATTACGTGGGAAAACGCATGCGGTTACACCCTCTGTGCAACACGACAGTAGAAACAACACGACAATGACAGCAACATATCCAGGAATCACATCAACTAGGGAACGCCGCACAGGAGTGACACGACAACAGAGAAGCATGACGACAAGGCAACACCGCAACAGGAACCACATGACATAGAGAAACACGACAGCAAGGCTATACTACTGCAGGAGCAGTAAACAATAGGAATGCATCATCGGCAATGCAGCGCAACCACATGGATACGCAATCAGCAAAAATAATGCAACAACGAGCATGCACAATGGCTGGGGGTAACCCAGCAGCATGAATGCACACGTCAATATGACGCTCAGTATGGAAAATCCACAGTCCACATCAACAGAAAACTCCGTTATGGTGAGCACGCATCCCCATGCGTCTCAGATCACTTGTGGAGGCGGGATTTGTATTCATGCCTTCGACCTCAAGCCTATCCTCCATAGGCTCAATGGTAGGAACGATTGGGTCAACAAAGGTATCCGTAATCATAACAGAAACGGGAACGATGAGTTCCGCATAATTTAGTAGACTTATCAGGCCAATATTGTTCTTAGGGAGAACGATCGTAGGCTCAATATAAGTCACCCGAACGATAGCAACAGCAACATTGATAGTCTCAACCGGGGCCTGAGAACCATCGACAATGTTAGGCTTCCTAAGAGCTCAAGGAATGATAACGGGTAGTTCAATGAAAGCCTCAAAGAGAATGGAATTAGTAACAACGAACTCCACAAAGACACAGATATGGTCATAGCGGCTTGGCAAGGGTCATAGAGACGTCTTTGTTAACGACATTCACCTCTGCAGGAGCCTCAAATACATCAACAACATTAGCTCGAGAAGAGCCATAGAAACAACATCAAGCCCAACATGGACTATAGAGACAACGACAATAATAAGCTCAACAATAGACATGGAAACAATGACATCAAGCCCGATAAGTGCTACAGAACCACTGACAACAACAAACTCAGCAAGAGCTACACACTTAACAGCATCAACAGGACTCGCTTGAGCCATAGAATAATAACAGAAGCAACAACGTCAGGCTCGACCGGAGCCTTAGACTCGTCGTAGTTATTATATGTATGGTAAGCAGTATCCATAGGTTCTAGAAACCAACTACCGTCTATACCAATATCAAAAACAGTGGTCACCACGAAAATAGCAAGTAGAGGTAGAAGGATCACGATTTATCGAGACACCTTGATAAAATGAAAACGATACCGACTCTGGCAAACAGCCGAGTCATCCTTCTCATTAAGGTCTTCTTACATGCTATCTTGGCTCTAACACCGATAGTCATTAGCTGAGATGCCTCTCTGTCACTCAAGCGAGACCAGTGAACTTTCTTCCTGATAGGTCACGTAGTGGGAGTATCGAAATACGACAGGAGATTAGGCAGGTCACATTGTCCATAACGAATGGATCTTGCAACCTTAGTTCACAGATTACCGTGATGGGGGGACACAACGTCTCAGGGATTGATGGAAAACACTTCGCATCGGTTGTCACCCTACAGAGATAACTAGTCTCGTCGTCGTGACGAGGGTGACGGACGTTATTGCAACAAGAGCCATGGAATTGTCGTCCCATGGGTAAGTTTAATTTTAACAGAAAAGCATGATCACTTCCAGTAGTTCGTCATTTGATTTTCGAGGGGGATTTCAATGTCAGCAAAAAGCATCTTACGACATTTGACAATTACGGAACACCCTTACGATTACGATTCCCAAAGTGTGGTTCCACTTTCTAGGATTTATGACGGATTCAGGCACAGTACACGTATCGAACCTACTCTGGCGTTCATCGACTGAAGCGAGACTACCAATAATCCTTGAAAAACAAACAGGAGGTAGATAGAGGAGTCTTATAATAACCCTTGCACCTCAGGAAAGTAGTATGACATAAGCATCACTGCTAAATATACCTCGAATTATCTTTCAAAATACGATCCAGCGCTATTGCAAAGGGTGTTGAACCATACTTGAACACTCAGTACCTCGAGCAGTGGCTTCCCATGAGTTAATCTTATGCACTTCCGAGAGAGTCCATAGCCAAACGTCGACTGGGGCTTGCTATTCCACTACACGCCGTCATCCTAAGACTGGCAAACGATGCCGCGGTCGTGATTAGTGGCCGAAATTTTGACATCATCGAAGTTTAGAAAAGCCCTATGACTCGCGGCTGTGCAACATGGCATGCTGATTTCACTATCAGTCCATGACTGCATGGGAACAATCGATACTGCCGATTCAGACCAGGGCTATCGAGCCTTCCGGATAACAATGATCAAGCTTCCTACTCAGCAACTTCGATTCTGTCCTCCACAAAGAGAAGAAAAATACTCGACCCTTGAGGACAAATTGGGCATGTGTTAGATCGAACATGTCTTATTCACCATGATAACACAGCAGCACACGACCACGAGTCTCATATCTGATCCACACAGGGTCCCGTTCTCAAAACGCACTAGTTTTACGGGGACATACCCTAAGTCTTCACTGGGTTTCAAGTTTAGCATTCCTCGCATCGTACCAGACATTCATCTCTTCGGTACGCAGCGCATCCTCGTACGCCCGATCCTTTGGAAGAACTTTGTGGCGGGGGCATTCAACTCCTGTACAAGGAAGTTTTCGTCTCCCGTCACTATCCGATGCGAGGGTTTACGTCATATTTCTCATATGAATAGACGTTCGAGCTCTTCCGTGTTCGTACCTTAAAGGTAATGTCGAAGAAAGCTCATTAGGTTAGCTAGGATCGAAATCAAGGGACATCGACAAGACCTCACATTTAACCCATTGGCCAATAAAAAAAAACTTAGACTGAATCTAAAGAACAAGAACAACCAAGACAAGGAGTGATCACCAATCCCGGCCCTAGCGCCCACCAAGGTTACCGTGCACCCCCAAACTATTATTACGTGTGCACCCGTAATGATAATTTGTGTTGCCAGGTAATCTTGTTGCCCGCTAGTTCCGAGTTTCCTGATCTCAAAACAAAGATTTCATACAACAAAAGGCTTGGTCTAGTTTCGCCTCCAAGTCATAAACAACGTGGCGACATCCATTATCGCGATAGAGATTAGTCCTTCCGATCATCCCGTCTACAGGTAAGCAGGTAGGCTCCTCGTAGACCACAGTATCCTTCCTACTTGCTGGTACCGGTGATCGATGCAAGAGTGTGGACTAATGTGAAGCGTGACACAACATCCTTACTGGAAAAATATCCGCACTACATATATGTATTAACTAATCATAGAAAATCGGATTCCGATGCAACATAAACATCTTATCCGTATTTTCTAATATTTCATATATTGACACACATGGCTAGTCGGTCGGAATTTCCCCTTGTACATCCCATGTACAAATTTCTTTCTTTTCCAAAAATATTTTGTTGTGTTTTAGTTTTGAAAACATTGTCTTCGAGCCGAAACCGGTTATAGTCTAGATTTTTCAAAAATGCTAGTTCGCTATAACCTTGGCTCTGATACCACTTCTGTCACACCACGCCAATGGCGGAAACACGTGGCGCAACGCTCGAAAGCATATCAAAGTCAAGATTAACACAAACTATATTTAATTAGAAAAGATCAATTTATTAGGGTGTCGAAAATGAGTATCTCGTTACAATATTGCACAAAGCATTACGTAAAACGATGAACATTAAGTTTCAATGTGGGGGTATTTCCGTTTATGTTCCAACCCGATGGTAACAATGAATGAAACCCCGACCAATATCCGACATCCCAAATTCCACCGCACTAGCCCCATATCTATTCAGCACTTAGTTACCTGAAAGATATGTTTAAAAAGACGTCAATATATAAAATATTGGTAAGTTCACAGGTTTTAGTTTCATAACAACAACATTTTCACAACCATCGACTCGACTCACTTTACCGTATAATTATTTTCCCATTAAATAATTATACTAGGATCTTGTCGATCGATATTTAGTTTCATGACGACATTTTCACAACCATCGACTCGACTCACTTTACCGTATAATTATTTTCCCATTAAATAATTATACTAGGATCTTGTCGATCGATATTTTGTTTCATGACAACATTTTCACAACCATCGACTCGACTCACTTTACCGTATAATTATTTTCCCATTAAATAATTATACTAGGATCTTGTCGATCGATATTTAGTTTCATGACAACATTTTCACAACCATCGACTCGACTCACTTTACCGTATAATTATTTTCCCATTAAATAATTATACTAGGATCTTGTCGATCGATATTTAGTTTCATGACAACATTTTCACAACCATCGACTCGACTCACTTTACCGTATAATTATTTTCCCATTTAAATAATTATACTAGGATCTTGTCGATCGATATTTCGTGTTTACAACATGTGCGAAACCTGCACAACTTGTGGCCGTTGTAAGGAGTAGCTAGCTCCTACAAACAATGATGACGAGCAATCCCTTGAGCCCATAACCAAACCAAGACTAATAAATATGCCCCGCAATCACAAGTTGTTTCTCGGCAAATAACAACTTAGTTTAGAATATGTGCACCTCTTGTCTTTACCGGGTTGACGCTATCAACCAGAGGTGGGCCTCGTCAGGCACCAATAGTACTATCCAAATATTCCTTCGGTTTCATGACCCTGAATTAATGGTTACAGTAGCGAGGACTCAACCCCGAGTGGCGAACACAAACTCAAGTACTCATCATGCCACTTATCACGTTTTAACTCTTGAAAACATTTGTCATGTAAAACATTTGACAAAACATATCTTTCCCCCAAACGAAAACAGTAAAAAGGGGCCGTGAAACTCACCTGATGTACAGCGTACACTCAAATAGCAGAGAATAGCAAGTCCGTGGTCAAGCACATACGAACGTCCTAGTGCATGTAAGCCACTAAGTCTATAGCGTGTGATTTTCCGGCAAGTTGTACACCCAACTCCCAACACCACCATTTAGATATAATTCCCCGTTTAATTAAACATATGTCCTAGGTCCGTTGGTGATGGATTACCATTGTTACAAGTTATATATATTCGCGTTAATATTTCTGTAACTTGTATAATATTATCCTCGACTCGACTTCACTTAACGTATAATTATTTTCCCATTAAATAATTATACTTAAGATCGCATCGTTCGATATAATATTTTTAACGCTCGACACGACTCACTATACCGTATATTTATTTTCCCATTCAAATAAATATACTAAGATCTTGTCGTTCGATAATACGTTTTCTACGCTCGACTCGACTCACCATACCGTATATTTACTTTCCCATTAAGTAAATATACTAGGATCTCGTCGATTCGGTAGTATAATCTTAACGCCCGACTCGACTCACCACACCGTATATTTACTTTCCCATTAAGTAAATATACTAGGATCTCGTCGGTTCGGTATACACATATATATATGTATATTATTTACTCGTCTCAGTTTTCCTTCCCGTATATCTACTTTCCCATTAAGTAGATATACTAGAATTTCGTCGAGCCGAACATATATATATACATATATACTTGTACTTTCATCGTTAAGTCCATACGTTCGTTTAACGTTTTTAATCGTTAGATTATTTACGTTATATTTTCTCCCACGAATATTTTTCCAACACTTAGGAAAGTGTTACGTATTTTTCACCCAAATCATATATTTTAAATCTTTAAAATATATATATACTTATCTTGACGTAATGATACTTTTCTCGTCCGTCCGTTTTTACGTCTTAGTTCGTTAACACGTCCAAGTCCGATTACTTAACTTATATATATATATAGTTAATTTTTCCCAAGTTTCCCAATATGTGTACTCTAGGAAAGTTATTCACCTCTTAAATTTCCTACACATATTACTTGGAAGTTTTATAACCACTTTTGTATTTTTAACACAAAACTTGACAACTTATATACAAAAATGTTCCAACACTTTTATATTCCCATTTATATAAAAGTGTTC
This sequence comes from Ambrosia trifida, assembly GCA_028751855.1. Classification (NCBI taxonomy): domain Eukaryota; kingdom Viridiplantae; phylum Streptophyta; class Magnoliopsida; order Asterales; family Asteraceae; genus Ambrosia; species Ambrosia trifida. The sequence continues at coordinate 125,370,215 of CM054126.1, read as the reverse complement.
ATTTCTATATAAGTTCTCCCAAGTTTTGTCTAACATTTTTATAAAAACCTTTGTTTTTATATAAATCCATATGTTAGAAAAAGTCCATATTTTTATAAAACCCCATTTTATAAAAATACACTTTTATACAAAATACATGTGTATGTTCATTAGTATTTACCACTTTAACAAGTCTTATATCCTTAAGTTAAGATGATTAAAATCACTTTCAAGTTCATCCAAGTTTCATTAACAAGTGTTACCCAAATCACTATTTTTAAGCAAGTGTATGTGAACTTTATAACTTATGAAAACAATATAACATCACCAACAAAAACCCACGACCCATATACCCCTTTTTAGATCATCCATCTTGCTTAAAAAAACATAATATCTTATGTTTAAAATCATATTTCAATCTCTATGTACAACTTGCCTTAAAAACATAAAAATATAAACTTTCAAGAACCAAAAGCAAGATCAAGAAACTTACTACTAGCACAAGGCTAGGGAAGCTAAAAACACTTAGTTTTGATGGGGTTTTGTGTGTTCTTCCAAGAGGTTAAGCTCCAAGCTCTTAAACACACACTAAACCTTATCCTTAAGCTTTAATATTTTGTTTTAAAGGTTTGAAAAGCCATGAAAATGGGATTTTGGGATTTTGGCCGTAAGGTTGCAAAGAGGAATGGTGGAAGAGTGGTATTTAATAAGTAAAATTGTTAGTTGGCATACTAGATTTTGTAGGATTTCATGTAGGACATTATTATACTTTTAAATCTAAAGGCCATACCTAAATCTTCATCATATCTACGTAACTTTCAAGTAAACTCAAAATGAGTATGGAATAGATATGGTGTACGGTTGGGTGGATCTTTTAGGAACCCACCATTTTTGTCACATGTTAGTGTTATATAATAATTAAATCAAGTTCGGTTCTAATCATGTAATATTTCATACACTTACTTACCCATTAATTACTCTTAAACATGGTCTAGTTTAAGCGTTGGTAAGTTATTTAGGCTTTAATTGGGTGAATTTATAAGTTTCGTGTGTATCGGGTAGGATACGCGAACTTTATTCGTTACCGAGAGATTTATATTTGGAGTTTCCATTTATGGTTTTGGAGTTCCAAAACGCATAATATTTCATGAAAATACCCTTTATTTTATATCCCGGGTTTCCGAGATCCTTTTTGTTTATTTAATTTTTACCGGGTAATCGCCAATGTCCGTACCGGACAAGTTTATTCGCACATGATCCTATCATGCTTCATCATTAAACGTGTGCATTCCTATGCATCTTATGGGGAATTTGCTATTCTCTACGGCATCAATTAAATTAATCCAATTAATTTAAATATGCACTTAAACCGTTAATTACATATACTAATTACGTACGGAATCACATCGATTTTTGCCGGATGTTACATTCTCCCCCCGTTAAGAGAATTCCGTCCCGGAATTCAATTCAAGTTATCCATCACGATAGTATCCTTGAACAGGGCGGAGTATTTGCGCTTCACGAGATCTCCTCTTTCCTAGTGAACCCAGGTTCATGCTAGGTTCACGCTTAGTGCTCTAACAAATACAATATCATAGTCCAACTACGACTAAGCTCTTGGACCTCCCAATCTGACACATCTATCGGTTTCCTGAAATAGCAGAGTTTAGCGTCAACCTGGATCCCGTCGGTCGAGGAGTTGGCAATGCTTCCTCAGGCCAGACTTGCAGGATTCACCAAGAGTCCCACTAAGCTCTTACGATAGTTCGAGCTTAATCATCATGAGACCAAATTTTGATCAATAACTCCGTGCCACTGGAGTATCAACAATTGGGCCTACTATAATTTCTATGCTTACCAACACTCTCCTAGAGCATGACTCTCAGTGTAAGCCTATTACTAGTTCGAAGTCCTTAAGGCCTACGCCTTGTCCGTATGACTTCTTAATAGGTTCGCATGTCATCCAAGCAGTCTCTAAACTGCAAGATTTACTGGCCATCTCTCGAGTAAATCAAACCAGGTTATGTATCTATCTCCGTCTGTCATTCGACGTACTGGAGATGCACACGTATGCCCTCCAAGGGCTTTGAGTAGTACACCCCGAACACTGGGATGATAATTCCTATCACATAGGAAATTTTGGTCATGAAGCTCATGGATTCGATGTGTCACGGACACCAATCGTGTCAACGCGGAACAGTTCCGTCAAGTACATTCAAATAGTTCGAGAATGACGAGCCATACTCATTGCAAATAGAGTATCACATGTTTGTGTACAAAGTTTGTCGAATCTTGAGGCGGAACGACTACTACAATCCGATATAATGGAAGTTGGCAATCCAGTGTCTAGCCACAACTCTCTCCAAGAGTATAGGTAACTGTCTGTATGCCTCATCTCGAAGCCACGGATGAGTACAGAATGAGAGGGTTCCAAACAACAATCAATCATCACTTGGGTCACATCCGACCCCTGGACACCTCAGGTGTCATGGTGATGTCAAACAGGTGATCTTACCGCACAACTTAAAAGTCCCCTTGGAAACCTCGTCGGGTGTTCCATTTTATTTATCCTTCGGCTCGACTCACTTTACCGTATATTTACCTCCCCATTAAGATAAATATACTAGGTTCTTGTCAACCGAACAACTATATATCCAAAATGGGACTTTATTTCTGTAGAACCCTCTAGGTACTAAATTTCTACCTTCCACCTGAGCAATTGTGGTTAATGGTACTAGGGTGCCTAGTAGGGACTGATGGGGGTCGAAAGTTTTTGAGTCGCTTTCACCTTTCAGTTCCCTGACAGTAAGCAGTGTATATACGACACCCGGGCCGCACGATTTCACAGTCCTCGAGAATTTCCAGTCGATACCGGAAAGAGATTTATGAAACATATTAACTTGTTATCGCAATGGATGGAGTATAAGGTTTCTAGGACACATCAACACTTTGGCCCCCATTGCGACAAGTATACAGAACACCAGTAGCTACCCAAAACATGGGTATCCAGTACTAGTTCTGTTATATGTGCTTCCGGTGCACTAGTGTCCTATCGTCATTAGCAACATAGTAAGTCAATTCCGGATAATACAGGCCACACGCCCTTAAATTGACTTTCAGATCTTTGGCAGAGATCTAAGTGGAAGGAGTCCTGAAACCGGAACCCTTACTCATCGAAGGTTCCATCCCTTCGGAATCTTTTTGGGTAAATGGTGAAATCGAGTCATAGATGCATGCATTAGACATAGATTTCACATTGGGCTTGACGGCTTCACGCGCCCAAGTCGTTACTTAAAAAAATAAACGACGACTGAGATCGCACCACAAGCGATAGTCCTGAGCCTTCCCATAAGGCATCCCATTTAATGACCCAGTTAGTCACATATATGGGCGCGATATGTAAGCCTTCAAGCTCATCCTGATTAGTCAGGTACCATACGCCCTGACCTGGTAGCTCACATTACTACGGTATCTCCAACCGTGTCTGTCAAAGACAATGGATTTTGCTCTAACGTGAGCAATGCTTCCTAAGGACAACTGGGAACACCACTATCGACCCAAGCTCGAAAGGGTTCCACTATCCCAAGAACCTACGCAACGACACCAAGACAAACCCACCATCAGGGGAATAACAATATAAATTGAAGGGCCAAGACGACTATCCATCTCAACATAGTAGGGTAGCACCTTTATAAAATAGGCAATGCCACACACCCTTCTGGATTCAGGGTTTCATAAGACCTCCGAATCATGTACCAGGGACTCCACCCATGCACGCCCATGGGTGGGTCCACAATGGTATTTCCATAATCATCAGTATGACACGTCGTCATGTATGACATCAAACGAAACCACTAGGATGAGCAATAAATGAATTGGGTCTTTCAACTCTTGCTAGTCCCAAAGGTATGGGTCATAACATTGCTCACAATCACTCGATACCTTCGGGGTTCGAGACGCATTCAAAATTCCTTATCATAAAGACGAGCCTCGCCTCATCATATGTGGATCAATTTAGACTGCTCAAGCATATAACATGTATGTTGATATTGAAGACATGTATAAATTAGTACAAACATAAACATAAACAGGTGATTGAAAAGTGAAAACAAATCTATATTTTAAAAATGGTTTAATTTTCATTCGGTTAAAGCGGCCTCATATTAAAATGGAGGGTCGAACCAGGTTGATTTAGAGGGAACGTATCAAATGACTAATTTTTTTTTTTAATCAAGGAAATTAATTTCATTAAAACAAACAACCAATTACAAGTGATACGTAGGTAAACGGGCCACAAGTTGCGCCGCTACCCCTTTTTGTATTGCAAAACCTACTCTATTGAAAATAAAACATTGGCCCTTAGCAGCTGGAGAATTACTTTGCATAACTTTCTTCACGCGATCGAGGAGCTTGATTGCTTGCGGGGCCAGCGCTCCAAAAGTATCAAAAGCGAAGGGCAAAAACACATGCTGGTTCTCTAGACAAGCCGCTTCATGTTTATCCACTTTTTTGCCCTCGGCTTTCAAAACTGCCTGCCCAGCCACAAAACCCGAATCCCGAAGTCCTACCAATGGGGATACCCCAGTCAGGTCAACACACGCATGCTTGCCTTGCGCCCATCCGAACACAAGAACATCCGCTGGCCTCAATGTGGACCGTCCGTCACGTGGGTCCGTCAAGAAATTCACTGGGGCCTCTTTTTTGGCTGAAATCCCTGCCCTTCGTAAAACATCCCATAGAACATCTCTAACCAGGTCATGTCTGTATTTAAAGCCTGGTAACTCCTTACAATGTAGGGCGTGTTCTCCAAACTTGCCCAAGCGTGTTTTTTTACAGATCGGACACGGTTCGTCGACGGGGAACATGGGAATCATCAGTCGGTATTTGAGAACCGCCCGATATTCGATAGCCGACATATGTTGCCCTAGTCCGTCAATTGGGAGTGAAGTGAGGAAATCTTGAGCATGGGCCTCTTTATTACATTCAAACACCGCTTTCTGGCGCGAAGACATGTTAAACTCCCCCTCCATAGTCTGCATGGCTTTACAGTTAAACGCACTCGCCAAGATTTTTTGAGGCTTTTTTGGGGCGGTGTCTTTATCTGTAAAGCCGCCCACATCTACATTGAGGAGAGAGCTGCGAATGTTGTTCAGTGCAAGCTTATAATCATCGTCCATCCCAACCACCCCGCTGTTCCTTAGTATGTGTTCATGTAGCTTCCAAGACTGCGCCCTAGAAGCCACACACGTATATGCGGACACATCTTCCGCCGAGCACAGGCCCAAGCCCCCCAAGCTGATTGGTAAGGACGCTAATCGCCATTGAAGATCCCCTAGTCCCCCACAAACAATGACTAAATGACCATAAATATAACAAATCAGATATCAAGAAATGTGTCATACTTGATAATATTAGAGAAGTAAATGGTTGAATCGTATATTGAGATTCTGATTAACATATGATAGTGGAAATCCAGTCCCCAGAATGTAAGAAAATTTCTATAAGCATGTAGCTACAGTTAAGCGATGTACAAAGCTCAGAAATGTTGGAATCCGGAAAAGGTAAATAAATATAATTCAAGTAAAAAACTAATCATACCCGAAGAGTCGAATACACTTGCAATGTGCAGACATGGGATTTCTTGGAACCTTTTTGCAAGTGTTGCGATGTTTCTTTATCTTCCTTTGTACATGTAGCCAGATCTATTATACATAATTGTAGAGATAGAGCTGAAAACATACAAATATGTTTAATAAAAATGAATGGTTCTTCCCCATTCCATACAATGAAGTACAAGATATATAAAGGTCCAATGAGTCAACTGAATGCTCTCTATCTTTGACCAATGAATGTTCTCTATCATTAACCATAATCCCTAGAATTGAGCATTTCTAATATACATAATTTTACATTAATATTGACATTATTATTTACTCTAATACTCCCCTCAGTTTGAGCCAGGTCTTGAACAAACGTTCAAACTGGAATGAAAATTTTCAAATAGTTGTCACGACAAGCATTTGGTGAAAATATAAGCATACTTGTAGGAAGACGGCACGTGCAATACACAAACGTGACCCGTGCGAACTTTTTCTCTGACAAAATGTATATCCAACTCCACATGTTTATTCCGCTGATGCTGAACTAGATTTTCTGAAAGATATACGGCTGAAACATTGTCACAGTAAATAATAGTGGCTTGTTGTATGGGAACATGTAGCTCGAGTAGGAGATTGCACAGCTAAGTGGTTTCAGCGACAGCATTAGCGACCCCTCTGTATTCGGCTTCAGCACTTGATCTTGAGACTGTGGGTTGGCATTTAGAAGACTAGGAGAGAAGATTGTTGCCCATATGAACGCGGTATCCAGAGGTGGAGCGTCTGGAGTCGGGAAATCCCCTAGTCAGCATCAGAGTAGGCAATGAGTGATGAACTGGGGCAGAAGATAAGCGTAATCCCAAGTCGAGGGTGCCTTTGATGTATCGCATAATTCTTTTGAGAAAAGCAAAATGTGGCTCACGTGGAGAATGCATGAAAAGACATATTTGTTATACAACGTAATTTATATCAGGGCGGGTGAATGTTAAATACTGTAGTGCTCTTGGAGGAGGTGTCTACCAGAGTTGCACACGGTTTGCAGTTGATCATGTTGGCCCGATGAAGAATATCTCGGGCATACTGTGACTGAGACATAAATAAACCATTGGAGTCCCGCTGCACGGTGATACCAAAGAAGTGATGTAAGGCACCAAGGTCGGTCATAGCGAATTCTTTAGAAAGGAGATTGATAATGGAGTGTAGTAATTCTTAGGAGGAAGCTGTCAATATGATGTCGTCCACATGCAATAATAAATAAGCAATCTTATCATCGTGGCGATAAATGAAAAGAGATGTGTCACATAAACTCCCCCTGAAACCATGTGAAAGAATAAAGTTAGAAAACCGACTGTACCTGGCTCGGGGAGCCTGTTTGAGTCAATATAAGGACTTCCGAAGTCGACAGACAAAGCCGGGTTTTGTGTCATCCGCAAAACTAGGTGGTTGGTGCATGAAGACTGTTTCCTGTAAATCACCATGTAAGAAAGCATTTTTGACATCTAGTTTATTAATATGTCACCCTTGAGTAATAGCAATGGACAGAACGGTCCTGATGGTAGTTGGTTTAACAACCAGACTGAAGGTATCGGTGCAATCAATTCCAACCGTTTGCGACTTTCCATTCACAACAAGTCGCACTTTATATCTATCTAAGGTACCATCAGCTTTTAGCTTGTGACGGAAAAGCCACATACACTGGATAACGGGGTGGAATCATCGAAGCAAGTGCTCGTCTAACGGGTGCATCTTGAGAAAGCGAGGGGGGAAGCAAGAGAGAGATGAGAGATCACAGAGAGAATGTAGAGAGAGAGAGAGAGAGAGAGAGAGAGAGAGAGAGAGAGCAAAGTTCCCATTCTTCAGGGTCTCACCGGTCGAAGACCAAATTTTTAACTTTTGAAGAACTTTTATTTTCTTTGGCTCTGTTTTTGGGTCTCTCTATTTATTGGGCTCTCGTTTTATTTTTGGGCTCTCTAACTACTTTTTTTAAAGATCTCCCTCTTGGCCCCGTCTTGTGTTGTTCCCTCCTTTGTCAACGGTGTTGCCTTTTTCTTCAAACTTGCGGTCTCGCGCCCTTGGTGATGACAGAATCTTGAAGCTGTTGTGGTGACGCATGATCGGGACTCATTTATTGGGTGAAAGAAATAAAAGGCTAAGGCTCAAAGGGTTTTCTAAGGGAAAGGATTTTATTTTTGGGGTGAAACCTAATTGCCTCTATCATTTTAATCTAGTTACCGGTTTTAAAACAAGAAAATGCATAAACACACAAGTTCTATCCGAGTCGGACTAAGGTCAGACATCTCTCAAGCCAAATGAAATGAGAAATATATGATATATAAATGTAAGTGTGGTGCTCAAAAAGGCTCAAAAATCTCTCACGGAAAATCGGGTAGGATAAGGTATCAGTTTTGAGCATAAATTTCGGGGTATTTTTCTACGTGCCATGCGACCTATTTTTCTACTTTATTTTATTTTAAATGGATCTATCGGGTTTAATTAACATCACCTATTTCGACCGTCCTTTGATGTGAACCGTTCGGCATAAATGTGTAATAGGTATCACTTGGACGAGCCTAATAGACAAAACAAATTTGCCAAAAATGACTATGAATAACACTACGGGTATCAAGCAGCTAAGAGGGTACCGGATAACACACAATCAATTACAAATGACCCTCTATATAAAATAAAATACGCAGCAATAATGGTCCACCCCACACTTAAAATTTTTGTATAAATTTTATGTGCAGAACTGGAGAAAGAGGCAAGAGAAACTAATACTTCCCTTATAGTGGCGAATCCACCAATGTGTGGTCAATACCCATAGCCGCCTTGCAAATTTGCCCAAAAATTTGCCTCATCCTAGCAAGTTTTCCTCAACCTATCCTAAAAACTAAAATAAAAGTAAACTAAATAGATAAAATACTAAAACTAAGGATAGAATACTAGTGTCGAAACACTAGCGGAGTGGAACATGTCTAATCATAGATCAAACACGTTCCAAACATGCACTCGCGTGCATGTAAAGCAACCGAAAAGAAAATAAAAAGAAAGTTGTTTAGAAAAGTTTTATACATACCTAAGGGTGAAGACGAAAACTTGAAATAGAAAAATGACGGAAATTGGCAGTTTTAAGGGTGGAGATCAGATTTAAAAAAAAAAATTTAAAACAGTTTTCCATAGTATGCTTTAAAATTCGTGAAAAATCTTCTTAAATGTTAAAACTCAGTTTTAAGCCCCGAAAACATTTTAAGTTTAAAAATTTTGAAAAATCTCACCCAACTCATTTTCTGCATTCAACTAAACTTACCTACCGATCTTCACGGTATGACAAACCTCTTCTAAACGAAAATAAATCAGAAATAAAAACCCTCCAAAATAAAAGTTGACAATCTTGGCGATTTCGGCGTCCTCCACGGGAATTCTCCAAGGTCACGAATCTCAAAGGAAACCTGCAAAGAAAACTCGAAACAACCGCAATAATCGAAAATAAAGGAGAAATAAAATGAAAAAGAAAAATAAAGAAGACCGGAAACAAAAAGAAAAATAAAATGAAAAAGAAAATGAAAAAGAAAAAGAAAAATAAACCAATCAATCAAGTGACTAGGGTTTTTCTTTGGAAATAATTGTGTTCCCCGGCAACGGCGCCAAAAACTTGATGTGCGTGGTTTTAGTCATTTAGAAAGATGTCATTTCCCTGACGTGCTTGTCGTGGTACACGTAAAATTTCCCAATTACAACTAACGTATAGTGGCAAGAAGGTATCGAACACAGGGAGTTTGTGGAATGTGTGTAAACTAGTAACTTTGCGAATTAACTAAAATTAATCTACTAAATAAAAATAAAGATCAAGAGTTGTTGATTGTTTTAGATTTGAACTAGATTATAAACTAATTACTTAATCAAAGTGAGTTTGTTTCTTGAGATTATAAAAGCAATGACCATTCCAGGATCCGTTTTCCCTAAACACTTTATGCAAAAGTTCCAACTAGAAAGAGTTACATAGACATAACTCGTGCATGAACAATTGTTGTGATAAAAAGGAACAAAGTACTCGGATTATATTAATGCGAGGTTGTTGCCCGATGACCAATTAATCAATTAACCAACCCAAATCCTACCCGCAATATCTCGATTGTTAGCAACACCAAGAACGTACGATTAATACTAAATGTTGGTAAAGTAATTAACAACTACAAACAATTATTCAAACACCACAATAATCAAGCAACATACTAGATTATCATTCTAGAAATTCATAGAAAAATACATAAGAGTTCAAGAAAAACTTCACCAAGGAATGATCACCAAGAGTTCTAGCCAAGCATGGTTTGGTGAATCATCATCACAATCAAAGAAATGTTCATAAGCATCAAAAACATTAACCAAATGTTTAGAATTGTTCTCCAATGACCCAAACTAGCCAAAAATCGCCCAAATGCCTCTTAGAAACGTTCACAATGGAAGAGATCATGAAAAGACACCATCAAGTAGTCTTTAAATAAGGGAGTTACACTTTAGGTGCAGGGGCCACCGTACCCATACGGTGCCACCGTACCCATACGGTGCCACCATATGGGTACGGTGGGTTATAAAATCTGGACGGCCATTACACACTGCCATACGGTGGAAAATAAATGTCATGAAGCCACCGTACCCATACGGTGGCTACCGTAAGGGTACGGTGGAACCCTTAAAAATCTTCATTTTTCTTTCTTGCATTCCACCTCGTTCCGATCCGTTCCGGTCCATTCCAAAGCCCGTATTTCGTCATTTTTAGCTCCTTATTACACCTACAACCAAAGCACTCGTAGTCACCCAATTTCAAGCAATAACATTATCAAACGTGGATAAAATAGGCGTTTTACCAATATAAAGGGTTGTTCCTTGAACCACCCATCATTCCCCGGTACCAAAAATTTGATGTTTGAAATCCGAAACTTTGGTTTGGGGTAAACGCCCGATTTTTACTAAACCGGTTTTAACAAGTTTTAAATTAATAAAGTAAACAATAATTACTTTCGAAACTAAAACCAACACATAGGCAGAGATCCTGACGTGTATAGTAGAGCTTCTGGGGTAAGTATTGAGTATCATATTCCAAAGTTCACACTTTCTCCTACTCAACCTTTCATCCATCAACTGATCGGGTTTTTAAAAGAAAAATAAAACGGAGGGGTTCTTTTGATGAAAATAGTTTTTGAAAAAAGTTTTGGTTTTATAAAAGAAAAAGATAAAATAGTAGAGTAGTGTAATATGCACATCTCGGGACCTTCTGAATAAGTAGTTATGTTTATTATTAAAATTAATAATTTAAGTTAGTTAATTGTGAGGAAGAGGAGAGGGATCTTGAAGTGTTGACTCATTGATAGAGAAGCAGAGGCTACTACTGAGTAGAATGCAGAACCTCTCCGGCGTGCGTCCACCTGGGGTACTCCTCCAGGGCCTCGCATATAGCGGGCTCCTCAAACCGCGGTCAAGTCTCGGTCTTCGAACTTATCCTTTTCTTAAATTGGAGGCTTCCTTTCCGAACTGGAACACCGTACACCTCTCTTAGTTCTCGCGTTCCGTACCAAAGGGTCTCTTTATTCTGACAACCTCGGATCCCCTAATAGGCTAGCGGTCATGAAGACCGAAGGATCACTCTTACGGCTGTCTCAGGCAACTCGGGCCCATTGGCTAACGGCGTTGTACTAACGAGAACTAGAAAATAATCTTTATTTTATTTATCTTAGTGACACTTTAATATTTATAGGCCTGAAAAATATAAAGTTGGTTTGATGATTGGTGACTTAATTAACCCAACTCTTAACCTCCCGAACTGAATGAAATCCTTGGTAAAGGTGGCACATAATCCTAAAAGCATGCAATCCGAAGATTACTGGTGCGCCCGTAGGGAAACCGTCTTTTACCAAAAAGATCATTCAATCATATGGTAAGTACCAGAAATGTGTCACTCAGGTCTGGTCCACTTCAGAAGCCATTGCTTAGAATCCGGTTTGGATATCAGAAGCCCGAAGGATCTGTTTCACTACTGGTTTCCTCGCCTTGGATCTAGCTCGGGGCCACCAGAAGCTGATTATACCTCTAGTTATATAATTAAGTTAAAATATTTTATAGGTTTATTAAGTTAATCATCATTAGAAACCTGTCACAAGATAAACAAATAAAGATTAGGAGAAGATAACACAACAAATAACTAAAAATAAACTACTACTACTACTACTAATAATAATAAAAAAAAGTCTACATATCGAAATGGGTTCATGATAATAGAAAGAAACAACCATATCGAATGATCAACCCAAGAACATGGCTGCTCATAGACAAGCTTTCCATCTTCAAGTGCTATGCATCTAACAACCTCATGACGCTCGATGTTTTATTGCATATGAACTACTCTACGGTCCTCTTCTTGGCCAAGCTAATCAAGTTAGGACGAAGCCTAACCATTGAGGGATGTTAGGAGGACCAGAAGGCCTCCCAAAGGACCCCAATATCTCTTGAAGAAGTTTGGTAGTCGGCCCAAGAGAGCCCAAGAAGGAATGAACAAATGGTGAGGGGTAGCTTGCTATTTATAGGCATTTCAGACTGAGCATGGGTGTGCAACAAGTAGGGGCACGGGCGTGCTCTGCCTTGTTCCCCCAGTTTCTTCGTTTTCCAGGTTTGTTGCGTTGTCTTCTAGCGTGCAGGGCCTTCGTGCAAGTGTGTGTGGGCGTGTTGGGTCACTCCCGAACTGGTTTTATCACCGTTTAAGTCCCGGAATTGTCTTCAAAACATACAATGAACATGCTGCAAGTCTCGTATCTTCAGGAATCTCCAGTTTTTGCTTGTATTTGCCCGAAAATCCTCTGTTTCCGTCTTGGAGCTCCAGTTTCCTGAGAAATACAAATAGGAACGAATTAAGCACCCAATATCAATAATATAAGCCTAATTCTACCTTATTATGACACTGTTTATGCCTGTTTTATATGTTGATAATGTGAGTTATCAATAGGTTCCTCGTCAAGCAAGTGGTCTTTGTTGAAGTCTACGTGGCGAGATATATGGACCTTACCTGTTGAAGGATCAAGACATCGGTAACCTCTAAAATTAGGGGGATAGCCAAGAAATATGCACCAATGAGAACGTGGGAGGAGTTTGTTAGATTGGGTGGCAGAGTCATTTGGGTAGTAAGCATAGCCAAACACCCGTAGGTGTTTATAAGTGGGGTGACATAGGTATAAGGCAAAGGTTTGGGTGTTGTAATTAAGACGAGTGGTGGGTAGGATATTGTGTAGGTAAGCGGCCGAGTGAAGGGCCTCTACCCAAAAGGTCGGGGGAATGTGAGCGTGTGTTAGGAGGGCTCGTACGATGTCATTAAGGAGACGTATCATACACTCCGAGCGACCATTTTGGGAGGAGTTTTGTGGGAAAGAAAAGCGAAAGGTGAGTCCGGTGGAGTTAGCAAAGCTTTTGAACGCATGATTGTCAAACTCGCCACCTAGATCACATTGAAAAGTTTTTATATTTTTATGAAATTGAGTTTGAATAAACTTGTGAAATTTTGCAAAAGTGGCAAAGGTTTCAGACTTGAATTTTAAAGGGTAAACCCACACATAATTAAAATAATTGTCAACAAGGACCATGTAGTATTTGTAAGAGTTATTGCTAAGAACGGGAGAAGTCCATAAATAACATTGGACAATGTCAAAGGGTGCAAATGTAAATGAACTAGAACCATGAAAAGGCAATCGTTTGCTGTTGGATAAATGACATGAATCACAAAATCCAAAAGCTTTCTTATTGCATGAAATATTAAAAATATTGGAAAAAAATTTAAAACTTGAGGGCCTCGGTGGCCAGGCGATCATGCCACTTATTGGAAGAAAGTGTCAAAAGTAGTGGAGTTGGTGGAGTGAATAGGTAAAGGTCGCCGGTGCTGTCATGGCGTGAAAGAGGTTGACCAGTCTTGAATTCCTTCAAAGTAAAGACATAGGGGTCAAATTCAACATAAACAAGATTATCACGAGTAAATTTTCTAACAAAAATTCGGTTTGGTGAAAGCCATCACCCGAGCCTAAAACCTTTATAGATTGACCATTGCCAACAAGTACATTAGTATTAATAGAATTTGATAAAGGAGAACTAATTTTACCCTGATCTGCAATGACATGAGATGATGCACCCGTATCCATGTTCCAAATACGGCCCGGTTGATTCATGTTAGGTCTGCTGACCTGAAGAAGAACAGATGATTGAAAAGCCAAAATCTACTAACAGTTGATCCATATAAATAAACAGCATTTACAACATACTCCTCTCAAAAGACTGTTGACCCTAACAACTGTTCCATCCAAACAACTGCTATGACAACTGTTGCTACAAAGGACTACTGGATAACAACTGATAGAGAACAACTGCTGACTAAAGGTCTGATAGAGAACAACTGCTGATCAAGTGCTGAAGACTAAAGGTCTGTTGGAGCCAACAGCACTTAGGCTCCAACAGATGATACAAGACCATCAGAGTTTTCCTCAACAGTAGTTTACCTTACAGTGTTTTGTAATGTAACAGTAGTTTGTATAGGGCAGATGTTTTATGTTGTTATTCTGTTAGAGGTCACTATCTTAGGTGACGTCAGCCTAGGTCACCAGTGGTTTAGATTTGTCTATAAATAGAACAGTGCTTGTACTGTTCTATTTGTCACTCACAACATTCTCTCAAACAAACAATCACAGAGTGATCAGGCTGAGGGGGAGTACTTGTAATTGATTGTAATCTTTCAACGTAATGAAAGCATTCGATTAAGAAAAAATTTATTCCTTTTGTTTTGATTATAGTTTATTATTCCGTTGTACTTTGCATATATATTCACTTCATTCATTTCTCATTTTACTTAAACAAATCAAAACAATGAAACTCAGATCCTAACAATTGGTATCAGAGCTTGGTCAATTAATTTGATCTAATCAATCAATTTAATATAAACAGATCAGCTCACAATTATTGATATCGTTTGTTTGTCGGATTGAAAACAGAGTAATAGTTTATTTTCGATTCAACCGTTTGTAAACAGACTTTGTTTTCGAAAAATCAGAGAATGACTTCAATCAATCACGATCCACACAACACTGGCACGAACAACAAGCCATCGATGCTTGTCAGATCTGAATCCAATATCTGGCAACGTCGGATGAGCCATGTTCTAGCTCAACAAAACACTGGGTGTTGGAAGTCGGTTATCTTCGAACCATATGTTCCGATGGTGCCGAGTACCGAAGATCCCAAGGTTCAGGAGCCTAAGAAACTTGAAAACTACTTCGACCAGGATTTTCAGAAAATTGAGTTAGATGCTAAGGCCTTCAGTATTGTGGCCATGGCTCTACCCAATGATATATATGCTGGGCTGTTACACTGTAACAGTGCAAAGGAGTTGTGGGATGCACTAAAAAAACAATTTGGTGGGACTGAAGAGGTTATTGAAAACAACCGTGAAATACTTAACCAACAATATGAAACATTCAGTCACGTTAAGGGAGAGTCATTAACTCAATAGTTTGAGAGGTTTAACTGTCTCATTAGTGAACTAAAACTGGTTGGTCTAACTTACCCTCATTCAACTTTGAACCATAGGTTTTTAAGATCATTACCAGATAAATGGGACACTATTGTTATAGTTATGAGAAACTCAATTGGATTCAAGGACCTATCACTGACCCAGCTTCATGGTAAGCTCTTGACCTATGAGAGAAAGCTTAACCAGAAAAAGAAGCTCCAGGACTCTGGAAAAGTGTCTGATGACTATGTATTTGGTAATACAACACTTTTGGGTCATGATGAGGTGCCTGGTAATAGTAAGGATCAGAGTTATGATCATTTCATTGACATAACTTTAGGTTTTAACTCTGATTCTTATTCACCAAACTATGCTTTTACAGCAAGTGGTGGTGATATCCAGGCATCTGATAACATATCCTTTGAGTATGATGACCTAAAATACTTTAAGCCTGATGATTTGGAAGAAATGGACATTATGCACCAATTGGCCCTTCTTAGTGTAAGAACTAACAATTTTTACAAGAAAACTGGGAGAAGGTTTCCAGGGTTAACTGGCAGGTCAAAGGTGGGGTTGGATAAATCAAAGATAAAGTGTTATAAATGTCATAGACTAGGTCATTTTGCTAGAGAATGTAGGAGTCAACATGGTACACCTATGATTACCTATCCAAATCAAAGGCCACAGACCAACACTTATCAAAATCCCTATAATGCCCCTGGACCAAATGTGCAAAACACTGCTCATTTTGCACAGTCCTTAAACACTATTCCTGTCTAGTTTGTCCAAACCACTATTCCTTAGATCCACTATGTGCAAACCCCTGTTGCTCAGGCACCTGTGCCAATGACTGCTGCTTCACCCTCTGCTCCTACAGAGACCAGTCAACAGAGTTTCTTCACACAAGGCTTTGTTGATTGGAGCAGTCTACCAGATGAGTTGGGAGATGAAAATTTTGCACTTGTTGCCAAAGCTGAAAATGAACCAGAAAATTTTTGTTTCATGGCTATGGTAGAAGAGGTTGATTCTGAGGAAGTGGAAACTAAATCTGTAGTTAAGACTGATGATATTGTTGATGAGGTAATTGTAGGTGAAAAGTCTGAAGAAGAGGTTGTGAATCTCTCAGATCCCTGGGGTGCATCAGATGATTGTGAGTGCAAGTGTGATTGTGCATTGATGGCTGCTGCTAAGGTATCTCCTCAAATCCTTAAAGATTTGTGTTCTGACAAATGTGTAATAGAATTTGCTAACATCAAAGAGGTGAATGAAAACCTTAGAAAGAAAATTTTAGATGATGAAGTTAAATTTGAGAAACTTTCAAAAGAGTTAAAAACAAATTTAACTGAAAAAGAATCTGAAATAAGCAGCTTAAAACATGAAGCAACTATAACCAAAGACCAGCTACAAACTATGATAACTAAATATCAGAGTTGCAAAAGTGAGCTTGAGTCTACCCAAGTTGAATGTCAGAAATGGGTGGAATCATGTAGAGGTTTTGAATGCTACTCAACAAACAAACCAAAAGTCATGTGAAGTTTGGTTTTGGTTTTGAAACCACTACTCCAGCTTTTGAAAACACTGACAAAAGGGATCAAAAGTTAGTTGAGATAGTACCAACTAATTTGAAGGGTCAAGAGATTAAAATCACTGAACCTAATGGCAAGAAAATTGTTCTTGAAAAAACAGAAGGTTCCTTATCATTCACTGAACTTGAAAATTATGAATTTAAACCTACTTGGTCTGATGAGTGTAGTACTCTTGAGAACTTCAAACCAGTTGATTTCAAAACTCCTAAGGGGAAGACAGAACCACAGGCAAAGGTCATTCCCTTGGAAAACCTTCCAGCAGATGCTCAAACATCTGTTGAAAATAAGGTTGAAAAAGGGAAAAAGAAAGAAAAGTCTGTCCACTTGTTTTGTGATTTTTGTGAGAAGAAGAATCATGTCACTAAAAACTGTTTTCTTCTAAAAGCATATGATATCAACAAAGGAACAAGTGTATGTGATTCAAAGGCCACATGCTCAATATGTGGTAAAAAGAATCACAAAACCAAAGAGTGTCTGTATCTCAAAAATTTTGATGTCAAAATACAAGAGTACTAGGCTAAAACTCTTGCAAGTCAAGTGGTGAGTACTTCAAAAGAAAAGCCCAAACAAACTTTTACACCAGTCCAAACATCTGTTACCAAAAGTCTTGAAACATCTGCTCCCAGGGATGTCCAAGTAACAGATGCTCCACCCACAAGCAAGTACCCAAGAGGATATGGACAACCACCATGCAATAGTCTGTCACATGTTTATGAGGAACCAAAAAGACATTCTAAACCAAGAGTGAACAGAAATCCATATGAGTATTATCATCTGTCAGGAAGTGATCAAACAACTGTTGCCCCAAGTTTTGACATTCAAGCACTGGCAAATGGTCAGCAACAGTTGTTGAACTTGATTCAAAAACTAGTTCAAACCACTAATCACGTTCCTAAGCTTGAGACTGAAAAGTCTGTGGACCCATCCAAAGCAAACTTGGCTTTGGACACTCACCAAAACTAATTCATTACTGTTGTGCAGGGAGCTTCTGCTTGTTTAGATAGTCTTTGGTATGTAGATAGTGGAGGCTCCAGGCACATGACATGATGTAGAGCCCTTCTTCTGGACTTCTTAGCTCATGGAGGGGGTGATATATCCTTTGGTAATGATTCAAAAGGTAAGGTGTTGGGTTCAGGGACTATTCAGGCTAGGAAACTCAAGTTTGAAAATGTCAATCTTATTGATAATCTTAAATTTAATCTTCTTAGTGTTTCACAAATGAGTGACAAAGGTTATGGGTCATTCTTCACTAAGAAAACTTGTAAGATTATTGGGCCAGAAGTGGTGAAAAAGATTGATACCATCATTGCTAAATGCAAAGCACAACTTGTTGCTCATAGGAGTGGCAATGTGTATGTAGTTGATATGTTGAAGGACAATCCTATGGCAAATGTCTGTTTGTTTTCTGCTGCCTCCACAAAGGAGACAGAATTGTGGCATAGGAGACTGGGTCATACCAACCTTCAAATTATCAACTCACTTTCCAAACAAAGCCTTGTCAGAGGTTTACCATCAAAAGAATTCAAATGTGATGAGCATTGTGTTTCCTGTTTAAAAGGAAAACTACAAAAAAGCTCTTACAAATCCATTGATGAGTCCAAAACAAGTCTATGTCTACAATTGTTGCACATGGACTTGTTTGGCCCAGTTAAAATCATGAGTCTAAGAAGAAAAAGATTTTGTCTTGTCATAGTTGATAATTTTTCTAGGTTTACATGGACTTACTTTTTACACTCTAAGGATGAGACTGCAAGTATCTTGAAGGACTTTGTCACCAAAGTTGAAAAACAATATGACTTGCCAGTAAAAGTCTTTAGAAGTGACAATGGAACAGAGTTTAAAAATAAGGAGTTGGCTGACTTCTGTGTGTCAAAAGGGATTGTGAGGCAGTACAACATCCCAAGAACACCAGAGCAAAATTGGGTGGTTGAGATGAAAAATAGAACTCTTATTGAAGCTGCAAGAACCATGCTAGCAGATTCTGGTTTGCCACTGTCCTTCTGGGCAGAAGCTGTAAACACTGCTTGCTATGTTCAAAAAAGAGTTTTGATCAACCCAAGACATCAAAAGACTGCCTATGAAATTTTGTTCAAAATCAAACCATTAATCTCATTTTTCAAAATCTTTCCCTGCCTATGTTTCATCTTAAATCTTAAAGATTCCATTTCAAAATTTGCAGCCAAAGTAGATTGTGGTTATTTTCTGGGATATTCTTCTACTGCCAAGGCCTATAAAGTGTTTAACACAAGGACCAGGACAATAGAAGAAACTCTGAATGTAAAGTTCAATGAACTTTCATCCCTAAAAATCCCAGCAAATCCTGCTGAGTTGTTTGATTTAAATAAATTCAAATTTGAAGATATTTCTGTCAAAACTAACAATGCAGGTACTCCACAACAAGATTACAGAACAGATATTGTGATTCCAAGTCACTATAAAGTCTACTCTGCATCAGAGGAAGCGCTGTTCAAAACAACTGTCAAAACTCTGTCACAGCTGAGTCAGCCACTGTTGGCCAGTCTTACCCTCAAACCACTGCTTCACCCTTTACATCCACTGCTCAATCATCTGTTGACAAAAGTCAAACATCTGTTGACAAAAGTCAGTCCAGTTTTACACCACTTGGACCCATTCCCCCACTTCCATTTCAAACATGTGTTGGCACTACAGAAGTGCAAACAGATGTTACATCAACAGAGTCACCAAACCTCTGTCCTTCACCTCAAAATGCCATCATACCATATCAGGGAGATCTAATCTACCTAAGAGCTCATCCACCAGATCAAATCATTGGCAACATCAGAGAGGGTGTGCTAACAAGAAGCCAATCCTCAAATATCTGTCTTCTTGCAGGTTTTCTATCTCTCACACAACCTGTCAAGTACCAAGAGGCACTAAAAGACAACAGTTGGGTAGAAGCTATGCAGGAAGAACTCCTTCAGGGTAAAAGACAACAAGTATGGGAACTTGTACCACTGCCTAAGGATGTTTATCCAATTGGCACAAAGTGGGTCTTCAAAAACAAAACTGACGAAAGGGGTATAGTTGTCAAGAATAAAGCCAGACTTGTGGTTCAAGGCTTCAGACAAGAAGAAGGAATAGACTATGATGAAACCTGTGCTCCTGTAGCAAGGTTAGAAGCTATCAGACTCTTTTTAGCCTTTACTGTCAACCCCAACATCAAGGTGTATCAGATGGACATCAAATGTGCATTCCTATATGGCAAAATTCAGGAGGAGGTATATGTATGTCAACCACCTGGTTTTGAAGACACATTCCATCCTGATCATGTCTACAAGCTTAACAAAGCTTTGTATGGACTCAAGCAAGCACCTAGGGCCTGGTATGAAACTCTTTCCACCTTTCTCTTATCCATAGGCTTCACAAGAGGTAAAATTGATAAAACCTTATTTCTGAAATGGTGAGGGAAAGATTTAATGATTGTTCAAATATATGTGGATGACATCATCTTTGGATCCACATGTAACAAAATGTGTGAAGAGTTTAGGGAACTCATGACAGCAGAGTTTAAAATGAGTGCTATGGGTGAACTTCAGTGTTTCCTTGGTCTCCAAGTGAAGCAGCTGCAAAATGGCATATTCATTCATCAAAATAAATATGTGAAAAATTTGTTAACTAGATTTGAGATGAATGACTGTAAGCCATGTAGTACACCCATGAGTACAGTCAAGCTACTCACTAGTGATGACAAGGATGAACTGGTTGACCAAACACATTACAGATGCATGATTGGGTCTTTATTGTACTTAACTGCATCTAGGCCAGACATTATGTTTGCCACTTGTGTTTGTGCAAGATCCCAAGCTTCACCCAGAAAGTCAAACCTTATTGCTGTGAAAAGGATATTCAGATACCTAAAAGGTGCTCCCACACTTGGTATTCGGTATCCTGCTAATGGAAACATTGAGCTTTCAGGTTATTCAGATAGTGATTTTGCTGGCTGCCACACCACAAGGAAGTCTACATCAGGAGGGTGCCAGTTTCTAGGGAATGCCTTAGTCTCTTGGCAAAGCAAAAAGCAAGCAACTGTTTCAACTTCAACAGCTGAGGCTGAATACATTGCTGCTGCAAGCTGTATAGCCCAACTCATGTGGCTTCAAAATCAATTGCTGGATTTTGGGATAACTGCACTAAAGACTCCACTCATGTTGGACAGTCAAGCTGCTGAAAATATCATCAAAAATCCAGTTTCTCACTCAACCACAAAGCACATAGACATCAGACATCATTTTGTCAGAGATAGCTATGAAAAAGGTTTGATTTCTCTACACTATGTTCCAACAGAGGATCAGTTGGCAGATGTGTTGACAAAAGCTTTAGACACATTTACCTTTACAAATCTGATTTCTAGAATTGGTATGCTAAACATGGATTAAACAACAAAAATGTTTAAAAAAAAAACATTAAATGTTTTAGAAAATCAAAATCCATCCTTAAAAATAGCTTTTTGGTTGAAAAATATGTTAAGGATAAAACAACCACTGTTTCATCCATTCTATCCACTGTTAAGTTGAAAAATCTGTTTCAAACAGTTGATCAGATAAAACAACCACTGCTTGGTTGAAAAATCTGTTTCAAACCTCTGATCAGATAAAACAACTGTTTCATTATCTGTATATATATATATATATATATATACATACATAGGGGATGGTTCTAGAGTAAACCTCAAATATTTGAGGAAACTCTATAAACCTTACCACAACCATTGATCAAGTATGATCAATGGTTGTGAAGCATGGTCCCACCTTCTCTCTCCATCTTGACTTTAATACTAGAATTTAAATGATATTATATTAGGAAAAGGGTATAAAGGTAAAATAGATTCACCTTCTCTCTCCATCTTGTCACATTCTCTCTCCACCTTTTCATCTTCTCTCTCCACCTTTTCTCTCCTACTTTTTTCTCTACCACTTATTTCATATATTAATTTAAAGATCCAGATTTATTAATAACGTATGCCACACGAGTCCTTTAACACATGTTACTTGGTCTCTTTAAACAAACTCATTTCACAGACATCACTAACGCGTGTAACTGGTTCAAATAATTATCACGTTAATTTTGGACTAGTATAACAACATAAAATAACACATGTATATAAAAATTTATTGCAATCGACATTGAGTGTAACAAATTAATTTCATATAAATCTAAACAATTAAAAAGATGATACAAAACTATTATAAACTAACAAAAACACATGAAACTTAAAATTATGCTTCATTCTTTAATAGTCGTCTTCGGCGTTATGCTTCATTCCTTATTAGACATCTTCAGCTTCATGTTTCAATCCTTAGCACTACATCTCTAGTCGATCCTTGTGCGGAGTAGCCGGCTTGAACTCCGGTGGTTGTTCATAGATACTCCTACATTAATTATTTTTAACATGTGTTAGCATCACTAGAAAATGTTAACTGGGTCAATTTGGGTGTTAATTGGACATATACAAACATGTGTTAGCATCACTAACACATGTTAATTGAACCATAACACGTGTTAGTTGGGCATATACTAACAGGTGTTAGCATCACTAACACATGTTTATTGAACCCTAACAAATGTCAACTGTAATAGATTCATCAGTAGGCACTATATACACCCTTTTTAGTATCACTAACACATGTTAATTGAACCCTAACACATGTCAATTGGGATAGATGCATCAGTAGGCACCAATACAAACATGTGCTAGAATCAGTAACATGTGTTAATTGAACACTGACACATCAGTAAGAACCAATACAAATATTCAAAACCTTCACAAAATCAAACCTTACTTTAATATATACAAATACATACATTTTAATGAAAAGATATAAATAGTCAAGTTATATTTGAAAAAAAAAAAATTAGTGATATACCAAGTTATATTATGCAATAAAAATACATTACCCCAAGAAACAAAAAAAAAGTTAATTAAACTATTAGAAACAAATTAAAAGTATACCAAGAAAAAATAAAACCCATTTGCTATTTAACACATGTTAATTAAACCCTAACACATGTTAATTGAGATAGATTCAGCTCCTAATTCAAAACTACCAGACCTTAAACAAAAAAATATGCAATAAAAACACATTTACCCAATTAAAAAAATATGATCTTTTTAACATCCAATCTAACATAAACAAAAAACTAATAATAAAAAAAATCAAAAAGGTTGACATAAGTTTTTTTTTTCATTTAAGCATTTGATCAAATACTTGGTGTGCAAACAAACTATCCCCAAAACTGTTTTTATATTATAAAATCATTATCACACAAAGCTAATAAAAATGTAAAAATGAAACCATATTTTAATAATAATAATAAGCTATAAGATTCAGATTGCAATTCTGATAATCAAACTCAACACACAAAGCTAATAAAAATGGAAAAATGAAACAATACCTGCAAGTTTAGTGATGATGGAACAGAGTGAAGAAGGAGATGAATACATGACATAACCAGCAACTTCTTCATTGATTTACAAGTAGAGCAAACCACTGTTCTTTTTCTTTAACTCGGCATCGAAAGATCGTGCGAGTGATTCGTGTTTGGGGAAGATCTTCTTCTCTAGCTTCACTATTTTGTTCACTACTTTAGCCCAGCTTGTTGACTTCCTCATGATGATGCTGGTGGTTAGTGTGGTCGATGGTAGTGTGGCGGTGGTGGCTGCTCATGGTGCTCATGGTGGTGAGAGGATGGGTTGAGAGAGATATGATGGTGAATGAGAAATGATGAGAGAGAAGGTGTATTATATAGGGAGGGGGGAAATTATTCAAACTTGAAAAGGGGGGGAATGGTAAAATTACTTGAATAACCTTGATAATATAATATTAATGGGTGATGTGGACAAATATGAGCCAAGTATTGGGTTTGCTAAAGTTTACTCATTTTAGAGGGTTTTCTATGGATACTTCCCCTACATACATATATCTATCTATATTAAAAAAAACAAGTGCTGTCAGCATCAGTACTTTGGTAAAATAACAGCTATTTGCATCAGATCCTTGGCAACAGCTGTATACCACCAGATGTTTAGCCATCAGATGTTTGCCACGTCTGCTTTTAAAAGCAGAGTTTTGGCCACATCAGCGGTTTCACCAGAGCCTATAAAAACCCTGTTTTACCACAACAGTAGTTACACTGTCTCATTGTATTCAAAATACTGAAACCGCCTTCTTCTTCCTCAAACCCTTACTTCAATTCCACTTACTCTCCCACTTGGAATCCATTACAATGGATCTTCAATCAAAAGCCACCCACAATTATCTCCCTTATCTGGTAAAAACAGATGAAAACACTCCATTCCATTCCACCATCGACATCATCTTACAATCCAAATACCTGACAATCCTAACCGCTGATGCCCCTATCTATCTTGATACCCTCCAAGAATTTTGGTTGAATGCTGAGTTTCTTCTTCAAGACAAAAAGCCTACATCCATTATCTCAAAAATTGGAGAGACAAGTATCGTCATTACCCCTAAACTAATATCCACAACCTTCTCACTCAATGACCTGTCAGGTAAAGACTCTTTCCCTAAGGCCGAGCTTCACACAGAGTTTCAGGAAAGAGGTTATGATGCACAGATGACTGGGTCAACACTTTTCAAAAAGTTTTTCCCACCAGTCATGAAATTTTTCTTTCATACCCTCCTTCTCTGTGTCTCGCTAAGTCCACTTCCTTTAATGAAATCCCATTGAGGATTCAGTACTTGGGCTATGCTATGTTGTCAGATTCTGACTTCAATCTATCCCAGGGACTGTTTATGGACTTAGTATCAAATGTGAAAGCCATAAAGTCTGGGTCTAATAATGTTTTTCTGATTTGCCCAAGAATTTTGAGTGTAATCCTTCAAAAGGTTTTACTTGAAAAAGATTTCAAAAAGGGTGAGTCTATTCAAATGAAGAGTCTAACTGATGAAACTTTCACAAGAATGTTGGGTTCAACTACCCAAGAAAAAGTATTAAAAGTGTCAAAAGTTTCCAAAACAGAAACAAAGAGGGTTAAGACAACAACTGTTGTTCAAACCTCTGTTGTTGAGCCCACTGCTCCTGGTGATCATGGCACTACATCCAGTGATGTGAAACCCACACCAGCCACATCCAAAAGAAAACGTCCATCCACAAAAACCACCACTAAACTACAAAAGGGACTTCTGGAAGATGAGATACCAGAAGAAAACCCTGTTGCAACACAAAAGCAACTAGAAACCATTGTTGTTACTTCCTCACAACAGTTGGATATATCTCAACTTGACCAAACTCCTCATGCATCCTCACAAAATGATCATGTTGTAAGCCAAGGGGAAACACATCATGATACATTTGAGTCACTTGGCCATATGTTCACAAGCCCCTCTCCCAGGGCTAATTCTCTTTTCACTCCTCCACCTTCACCAAAACATGTTCCTCAAACCATGCAACCACTGTTTGAGGCTATTGATAAAACTCAAGAAAATCCCAGTTCCTCTCCTTCACCTATTAATGAGAGTATACCTCCACAAGTGACTGGGACTGAGGAAGATCAATCAGCCATCCCACAAACAGAAGAGGAGGTTACACTCCTAGAGTTCAATGAAACTCTAGGTGAGTTTTCAAGTGGAGCAGCCACTACTGATGTAGAGACCATTGTCTCACAACAGGACAGTGGTTACATTACTGAGGGCCTGTTTGGTAGCCTCTTAATGAGGCTCTTAACCATTCAGCGCTGAATGATTCAGCATTCAGCGCGTTTGTTTCAGCTTCTAAATGAAATGGTTAAGTCTGAATCATTAAGATTTGAGATGTTGCTGAACCATTAAGCACTGAACTATTAAGCACTGAACTGGGCTGAACCTTAATGAGGCTCTCCTATCAATGTGGGACAAGAAAACTAACCATTAAGAGGTCCAACTTAATGATTCAGCGCTTAACCATCCAGACGTCTTAATGATTCAGCACTTAATCAACCAAACAGCCCCTAAGACTCCCTTGAAGGCAACAACTGATGAGGCCACTATAGTGTCCCCAAAATCAGTTGGAAGTCCCCAGAACCAAGAAAAAGGGGCATCTTGTTCTCATCCTTTGGACTCACCTCCTAGGACTGAACCAGTTACAACTACCACTGGTAGGAATTCAGATGATCCTATTAACTTAGGTGATGGGTTAAAATACCAAGAATTGACGGCCAGAGTACAGTCCATTGAAACCTCTATTGCTGATATCAAATCAGATATCAAGACAATATTGAGATCATTGGCTACTCTCACCAAGAGTCAACCATCCACAGCTGATATTGCTAGTGAGCTATGGAAATCTGTTTCTCCCATCATCATAGCTCACAGAAAACTAGCATATGAGACTCATGAAACCTACATGGCTGAAATCAGAAATATGGTAGATGCTAGGTACAAAGATACCGATGCTGACATTCAAGACATTAAAGACCATCTACTGAACACCACTGGCTCTGCCCCTACCACAATTCTCAGAGATGAAGATGATGATGACTTCACAGCTGATTATGCCAAAAAGGGGGAGAGTGGCAGAGATAGATTGCCAAAATTAGATCCTTTTGGTTGTCCACCCTCACAAAAGGGAAAATCAAAGTCTACTAACAAACCAGGGTCTACCCAAACAGCACCACAACAACAATAATCCAATGTTCAAACCAGCAAAGCTAAAGAAGTGGACACCTCTGCTAATGAAGAAGCTGAAAAAGCTACTGAAGAAAAGCAAAAGAGGGCTGACACTTTGGAAGTAAAGGCAGAGGCTTTGGTACAAAAGAAAAGGGAACAACAGCAGGAAGTTGAAGATGTGGGTTCCTCTAAAAGGAAGAAAATGCCTGCCAAACATGTCAGAAAACCACCATCTAAACTTGCTGCTAAAACCACTGCTGCCATCGAAACCACTGATACCACCACAACATCTGAACCTATCACCACTACCACCAAACCAATATCTGAACCTATCACCACAGCCACCAAACCAATCACTGAACCTACAACCATATCACCATCTAAATCCCAAACATCTGCTGGTCCTACAAAAGTGCCAACAGATGTTAACACAACCACTGCTTCTACACCACCATCACCAAAAATCTTGTACAGAAGGAAGAGAAAGTCTACCTTTGTTGTACAAGATGAAAACATTCACACATCACCACCTACTACTTCAACCACACAATCTACACCCATATCTGCCATTCCACTTTCATCATTCTCACCACACACATCACAATTTACATCCCATAGACCACCACCAACCATCACACCATTGGCTGTTCAGTATCCCCTTGAACTTGATCTACTCAAGGGGGAAATGCAATCCTTCTACAATGCTGAACAACCATCTGAAAGATCTTTCCCATCTCTTCCACATTTTCCTGTTCCCCTAAACATAGACCAATATCTAAAATTCAAGGCTGAACAGGCAGATGCCATCATAAAAGAGAAATGCAAAGGGAAAGATGACAGGACTGCTCAGGGCATCCATTCAGCAGAGCTTAGCAAACTGAGAAGGATTGAAGATTTTGCTAAGACCCTGAGCAACTCCATGTCTACCATGCCTCTTAGCAGTGACATGGAAAGGGAGGTTAGGGAATCTCTTCTTGAACAGATCTTGGCAACCATGCCTTATAAAGCAAACAAGAAACAGTTTGCAGGCTGGACCACTCATGCTCTCAGAGAAGAACTCTTAAGAATTGAGGAGATGGCCAAGAATCCCCCAGCTAAGGTCTCTGCCTCTGATTTCAGTAAAGGCAGAGATCCAGCCAGAGCCTTGAAATTCAAAAGAATGAGACAAGAAATAGTGGCTGCTGACTATGGGGAGATGAAGTCTGTTGCAAGATGGTCAGAGCTGAGATTGGTTGAAACCTACAAGAAACTGGAAGAAAACAGGAAGAAAGACCCTAACTTTCCTAGAAAACCTGTCTACCCTGATGAACCCCTGATGATGAGACCTTAACAAGCTTTTACATTAGACAGCCTACTTGATACTTCTTATCTATCAGCTGCTGCAAGAAGACAATTCAAGAAGAAGAAAGAAATGTCTGAAGAGGATCAGAAGAAGTTTGCTGATACTTATATAAAGGAGGGCCTCTACAATCAAGTACACTTTTTCTCAGATCCCATTATTGAAAAACTCAGAGAACTCATTGGGAGGCCTCCATCACCAAACTCATCCAGAATAAAAGCGCATCTCAGCAAATCCTCTGATTCAAAAATTCCAAAATGGAAGGTCAACAAAGACACCCATGAATTGACTTTGCTCAGATCAGATGGAGAAGCTCAAAAGCTAAGCATGGATGATGCATATAGCCTGTGTGCAGATGACCTCCAAACACTGCTAAACCTTGAGCTTGAAAGAGATGCAGAAGACCTCTACTCCTTGAACTTTGAGTTACAATTCAAAGGTCAAATCAGAGAAAGTCTGATGAGGAACAAATGATTGAAAAGCCAAAATATACTAACAGTTGATCCATATAAATTAACAGCATTTACAACATACTCCTCTCAAAAGACTGTTGACCCTAACAACTGTTCCATCCAAACAACTGCTATGACAACTGCTGCTACAAAGGACTGCTGGATAACAACTGATAGAGAACAACTGCTGACTAAAGGTCTGATAGAGAACAAATGCTGATCAAGTGCTGAAGACTAAAGGTCTGTTGGAGCCAACAGCACTTAGGCTCCAACAGATGATACAAGACCATCAGAGTTTTCCTCAACAGTAGTTTACCTTACAGTGTTTTGTAATGTAACAGTAGTTTGTATAGGGCCGATGTTTTATGTTGTTATTCTGTTAGAGGTCATTATCTTAGGTGACATCAGCCCAGGTCACCAGTGGTTTAGATTTGTCTATAAATAGAACAATGCTTGTACTGTTCTATTTGTCACTCACAACATTCTCTCAGACAAACAATCACAGAGTGATCAGGCTGAGGGGGAGTACTTGTAATTGATTGTAATCTTTCAACATAATGAAAGCATTCGATTAAGAAAACATTTATTCCTTTTGTTTTGATTATAGTTTATTATTCCGCTACACTTTCCATATATATTCACTTCATTCATTTCTCATTTTACTTAAACAAATCAAAACAATCAAACTCGGATCCTAACAATTCATCGTGAGTGGTGCCAATAAAAAATAGAATGTAACAGAAGGTGAAATGGGAATGAAACAGAAGAATAGGAGGTTAGGTGGAAGAGGCTCTAATTACCATGAAAACATACGAATATGTTTAATAAAAATCAATGGTGCTTCTCCATTCCATACAATGAAGTACAAGATATATAAAGGTCCAATGAGTCAACTAATGGACCGATGAATGCTCTCTATCTTTGACCAATGAATGCTCTCTATCATTGATAATAATCCCTAGAATTGAGCATTTCTAATATACATAATTGGTAAGAGATAACGTACAAAGAACCTTAACATACAAAGCGTAAGAAACATTCTCAACCATTAGATTAAGGCGGTGGCATGATGGTAATTAACAACCCTAATCATATCTGGGTTAATCTAAGCAAGGGTAATTTAGGAAAAAGCGTTTAAATATTTTTCAAATCGTAACTACAAACTCAATCGAAACTTAATTTTCCAACGTTTGAAATCGATTAAAACATTCTGAATGATTAAACAATCAAAATAAAAAAAAAAGTCGATTACATTGAACGAAAACGTAAAGGTCAATATTTGAATCCAAAAATTGGAAAAACAGAGGATTATAAACGGGGACGATCAATCATACGAAAATCATATGATTGCGAATAAACATTCGTAATAGTTGTCAAATACTTTCGATTTTGTTTCAATAAATATGATTAAACATAAAAATTAGCTTAAAAAATAAGTTACAGACGAAGAAGACAAAGATTGTGATAGCAGAGGCTTTTAAACGCACGTTACATCTGTATTCGATGTGTAACCTGTGTTTAAACTTCATTTGGTGGGACAAACAAACAAACGCACGTGCAAATGTTTAAACGCACATTGTAAAATTTAAACGCACATTCAAAATTTTAAACGCACATTCATTTTTTAAAAAAGGAAGTCATCATTTAACTAAAAACAAACTCAGTTCCTATCCTTTGATTTCACTCCAAATTTGGTCTAAATTTAACCCCATGACCGATTACGATGCTCGGATTTATATCAATCCATAACAGAAATAATAATAATCATCATCGCCTTCTCAATTTCATCTTTCACCATCGAAATATTTGTATAAACATACAAACAAACAAACACAAACATACACCAAAGGTAACGAACGTCTTATTCCCATATTAACCACTAATGCTATTAATAACACTGTTATTGATCTTCAAGACATTCTTCGAAGATTCGCGTTTGATAATATATGTAAAATCGGGTTTGGGTATGATCCAGCTTACTTAACTCCATCTTTACCACAAGAAAATTTTGCTTCTGTGTTTGAACATACTCAGTTTAAAACAGAGCATGTGCATTTTGTTTAAACACAAGTTCGATTGCGTGCGTTTTGTTTAAACGCACCCATCTCATGAAAAAGAAGGCAGCAACGGCCAGTGTTCACCAATCACCATCCATACTTTGACAGAGTGATTAACGGTGTGGATAGATGGGTTCACATAAAAACATGATCTTACATTATATTAAGATCTAAAAACAAGGGTGTTGCATTCATAACGATGCTTTTGTATACGCTACGATGGTTTAAATTAACTAAAAGTATTATAAATGTAAGGATAGCATAAAAATCATCATACCTTACATGTTTCATGCCTTCCATTTACAATAGCATAAAATCCCTCTTCACCAGCCCAAATTGTTGCAGCGAACAAACTTCCATCCGAAAATGGAAAGTTTGAACCAATGTGATTAAACGCACACATATATATATTTCAGACGCACTTGTAAATTGGTTAATATTATTGGGTACGTTTTGTTTAAACGCACGTTCGATTGAGTACGTTATGTTTAAACGCACGTTCGATTGAGTGCTTAGTGTTTAAATGCACGTTCGATTGTGTACGTTTTATTTAAACACACCTTTTGATGGATATTCCGGGTTGACGGGGATGCAAACGACACCTGAGAGACGGCGGAGTGTGTGGCGGCGGAGAGTGGGTTGATGGAAGTCTTTGATTATTTGATTAAGTTTTGTGATGTTGGAATTATTAAGATAATGGAAATCCAGTCCCCAGAATGTAAGAAAATTTCTATAAGCATGTAGCTACAATTAAGCGATGTACAAAGCTCAGAAATGTTGGAATCTGGTGAAACACAAATCGAACAAAACTACAAAAGTATTTATTTAAATTAAAAAAACAGGTTGGAAACCGGAGAACGTGAATACGAAGAAAATGATATCTTATTCTTCATCACCCAGCATTAGCTTATCCAAGTTTCGCCTAAAACCCCCCACCGCCTACTGCTACCGCTACACCCACACCTACACCTGACCCTAAACAACAACAACCGGCCACCCACCCTCCACCCGTATCTTCCCCTCGTAAAGGTAGCTCTCAATTGCTCCGTTGGTCCAGAGCTCGCTCCATCAGATCAGGCCTCAAACTCGACCGTCCGCTTCAACCAACACCACTGCTCACCACCGACTCTGTTCATCCAGGTCCATCCTCTACTGCTCCTCCCTTATATTCTTCCGAAGGAGAGAGAGAGATTTAAGTCAAGAATTTGGTATGAAATAACAAATATGAGTAAGTTGTTCAACTGTGGGAACAAAATACATTTCAACAATAAATTTCTCAACATGGTCTTTAATGAAATGATACCTGACATCTATGTGCTTGTTCTTTGAGTGCAGACATGGGATTTCTTGGAACCTTTTTGCAAATGTTGCGATGTTTCTTTATCTTCCTTTGTAATGTAGCCAGATCTATTATACATGATTGTAGAGATAGAGCCACTTGGTTTTTGTTTTCTTCAATCTAGGTAGACCAACAAATGGAATTTTATATGAGTACAACCTAGAAACGATGAATTTGTGTTAGTAAAATACAAACCAAAATAGCAATTACCTGTCGGCTCAATATCTTGGTTAATATAAATGTGTGTTGCATATGTAGAGGATAGTTACTATACACCTGCTATGAAAAGCTATGTTAATGTGAATGTAATGAAGAATGTTCCATTTTTTCTAGTATTGTATTTTTGTTACCTTTGTATTCAGTGACTTTCATCAAAGTCAATGCTGCAATAACCGGAGAGGATGCAAAAATTGGATGACCCTTAGATAATACATACCTAAAAGCGAAACAGCCTTGACAACCAAAGTGTGCACTGATTAAGACCTATTGGAGGAAATAACTCATTCAAATAAGAAAGGGAAATTGGATTTTAACACCCTGAACTATTGACAATTGGCCGCTGAAGCACTAAACTACAAAATTGAACAACACCGCACTGTACTTTCAACTTATTGGCCTGTATCACCCTCAGACTAATCATGGTTAATTTTTTGCTGACGTGGCAAGGTGACATGTCCATTTTGCTGACGTGGCATGGTGATGTGTTCATTTTTGTTGACGTGGCATGATGACGTGTCCATTTTTGCTAACGTGGCATGGGGAATTGGATTTTAACACCCCGAACTATTGATTTTTGGCCGCTGACGCACTAAACTACAAAATTGATGAATTTGAGCTTGGTTCAAGAGTTTCAAGTCATCATCTCTGTCATCTGTAGTTTGATTATTTGTATTGTTCGGTCATTAGGTTCTTTGTATCATTGGACCAGGATCCATCTTTGTGGTGAATCATTTTGGACAATAATCACACTTGAAGATATTTTGTTTGTGTTTGATTTGTTAACCATTTATATGTGTATGTTAACAAAATGATTCACCACAAAGATATAAATGGTTAACAAATCAAACTTGTTAACCATTTATATGTGTATGTTAACAAAATGATTCACCACAAACCAAATCAAACACAATCAGACTTGAAACTCTTGAACCAAGCTCAAATTTATCAATTTTGTAGTTTAGTGCGTCAGCGGCCAATAATCAATAGTTCAAGGTGTTAAAATCCAATTTCCCATGCCACGTCAGCAAAAATGGACACATCACAATGCCATGTTAGCAAAAACTAACCATGGTTAGTCAGAGGGTGATACAGGCCAATAAGTTGAAAGCATAGTGCGGTGTTGTTCAATTTTGTAGTTCAGCGTGCCAGCGGCCAATTGTCAATAGTTCAGGGTATTAAAATCCAATTTCCCAATAAGAAACCAAAGAAATGCAGCTTTAAAAGATGTATATAAACAGAGACTATGAATAGATTTACGCTTAAATGAAGCATTGATTAACCATATTAAAACTAATCATATATATTTGATTTGCAGTAGATATGAAATATGAGTAGGGATAAACTAACATTCACAATCCTTATATATAAACAGGCTAAAATTTGGGACCAAAACATTACGAAAATTGGAATGGCTAGATTAATGTTTCCTCAAATAAAGAATTTATTTGAATATCATATCAAAGTATCCATCAAAATATAGAAGTTGAAGGAAACTCATGAATTTATAAAGTATTCTACTTGACCTCAAAATAAGTTGCAGTAATCACTCAGATTACACTGGTTGGTTAAATAACACTGAACCACTTGAAGCTCCATCATTTCAAATTCGCTATGAAAATCGTATGACTTACAAATGGTAACTTAGTAGCTTTGTCGTTCATAGAAGCCATCATCAATCAAAGGATTGCAAAAGATCACCATACATAACCACCCAAGTGCTTCATAGTGAAATCAAGCCTAACTTCAATGAGGTTAACATAAAGAGATAACTAAAATCGAATAAAAACATGATTAAATCTTACCTTGCCAAGAATGTCGGCTCCACTCAGCTATTCGATGACACAAAGGGATAACTAAAATCAATTAAAAAAATGCCAAAATTTTTACCTTTCCAACAGTGTTGGCTTGACTCGGCTACGCGATCAATACATTGTTCAGGAAATGAAGCAATTCATCGTTTACAGGAAGCAGACAAATGAAATAGTGCAATATCATTTGTTCTCGTTTAAATCAGTCAAATACTACACAAGCACATTCAATAAAAATGCCCTGTTCTTTTAACATTCAATTTGGTGCTCATTATTGTAAACTAAGCAGTTAATCTCGGCCGAGACAACTGATATCTCGGCCGATATATCGGTTTTCGGCCACAGGGACTAATCTCGGTATCAAATCTCGGCTGTTATCTCGGTCCCGATAATATCGGCCGAGACAACTGATATATCGGCCGATATCTGAGTTTTTATATCGGTAATCTCACCGATAAAACCGGTTTTGCCCAAATAAAAACAAATTAGGTCAAAATCAGTTTAGGGAAACTAGTTATTACCTCGATTCTAACCAACATCAGACCTGCACGCGTCTCTTTAGGTCAAAATCGAACCCCATATGAAGAATCCATCAATAGATGAAGCCAATTTGGGGCTAGGGTTTATGTTTTGTTGTTGTGGCTGCTATGTAAATGGAGGAGGAGAATGATATGCTATGTTAAATATGGTGAGGGATTAGGTTTGTTAAGTTTGGGTATTTTCCAATTTAACCCCCTCCATATTTCACTTGTTTACATATAGTTTCTAAACTTGAATATTTATATTTATGTATAAAAATATATGTATATAAATTTTGCAATGGCCGATATCTCACCGATATCTCACCGCGAAAACCGATATATCAAATATCGGTACTCGACCGATAACCGATATATTTCCGCATTAACTGCTTAGATTGTAAATGATTGCAACTTCAATCGCCAAAGCAGAGATTTATAAATCAAACATTTACATCTCTGAAGCAGGCCAGGATAAATAGGAATTACAAATTAAAAGAGTAGAAGTTAAGAACTCTAACCGTTAAATTCATAAAACTATCGTCGGATGTGTTGACACGAAAAAACCGACAATCAAACACCAAAATCAAGCACATGCAGATAAAATCTCACAACAGTAACTTACCGATTAGAGAGGTAGCTGATGGAGGAGTCGAATCTAAAAAGAGGGAAGAGACCAAGCACGTGTGGCATTAAAAACAGAACCCTGTGGCTTCTTAGACCAACGTGAGATATTAATTTCACTCCTAGCCCAAAAAAATATAGAAAATAAAGAAAACATGTTTGAATACATGTTAAGGGTATGTGTAGTGGTAGATAGTTATGTGGGGGTTATAGGATTAAAATATTAAAAAGTAATAGAAAAGGGGTTATGTTGGGGTTATGGAAAAAGAAGGTGTAGTGGGAAGGGGGGTTATGTGGGGGTTATAAATGATTGGTAATGATTGGTTAATTATTGTTTTTTATTTAAATAAGAATATTTAATACTTAATAATATTTCATTAAAAATAAAAATAATAATAAAAATAAAAATTTAAACTGAAAGTTTATTAAATTAATAATATAATAAAAAAATTATTTAGTATTAAAAAATAAAATTTAATAAAAAAATTTTGAATTTCAAACGGTTACTGTTCCAAACCGTTTGAATTTCAAACAGTTTCCCTCCTACTTCAAAGTTTGAATTTCAAACTTTCCTCCCCAAACGTTTAAATTTCAAAGTTTGAATTTCAAAGTTCCCCCCCCCCCACCAAATCTCAGTCACACCTATAAATACCCCCCTCCTCCCAAATCTCAGTCACACCTCTTCCCTCTTCCTCATCCTTTCCTCATCCTGAACACAATGAATAATATGGGCAGTTTTCAAGCAGGAGCTGCCGGACCTTCTAATGTCCGGCAGTACGCTCGCCGGGTCCGGGGACGGGGCCGGCCCCGGAGACTACCATTCACCTCCTCTCCTCCTCCTCCACAACCTCCTCTTCCTCCTCCTCCTCCTCCACAACATTGGATTTATCACCCTCCTCCTCCTGCTGCGGCACCACCAACCTTTCCTCATCCTGAAGTCGATGATGACTTCACGGATGAAGAATGGGCCTGGGCCATGGATTATACCATGGCTATTAATGAAATGGACCGACTGAGGGTGTCGGCCCCCACCCCCCGAATTGCTGCTGCTATCCCCTCCCCCCACCACCAACCTATCCCCACCCCCCAGAATACCCCCACCCACCACCACCAACCTATCCCCACCCCTCAGAATACCCCCACCCACCACCACCAACCTATCCCCACCCCCCATAATACTTGCCCACTCCACCACCACCAACCTATCCCCACCCCACCCCGTGAATATGGGGACCCAACTCCTGAGGACTTGGAAGCCCTCAGGGAACTTGAGGAGGAGGAGCGCCTTTGGAGCATGCCTTCCCCTCGTGGGGAGAACTACTACTTCCCCTCGGATGCAAGGTCCGATGGGAGGGACAGCTCACGTTCCCTATCCCCCGAGTACTACACACTCGACTGGGACAACTACTCTCCGTAGTGGGAGGTTTAGGTTTTAAAAAGTAATTTAGGATTATATTATGTCTTTATGTAATGTGTTTATGTAACGTTTTAATAAGTAGTTTAGGATTAGGAACTCTGTTTGTAATAAGTAATTTAGGATTGTAATTTTATGTGTTTATGTGGTTTAAATTTAAAATATTATGTAATCTTTTAAAATAAACTAACATTAAACACAAAAGATTGGTGAAAACGCATTAAACATAAAGCCTAAAACATTAAACATTACAAATACAACACAAAACAAAAAACGTAACATTAAACATAAAGCCTAAACATTAAAAATTAAACATAGTGAAAACGCATCAGAGACCACGACAAAAGATTGGTGATTGAGAAGTCGCTATCGTATTGTTGACGATAGGCGTCGTGTGTCAACTGAATTGCCATCTGTTCGCTAACCCCAGGGTGCGCCTGCATCGTCGCTGAATAGACTCCATGCCACCTGTCAACGTTAGTTCGTATAGAATGCCACTTACTGTAGATCTGGTCAACGTTACGGTGGTTCGTTCCCGTGATTTGGTTGAACTCAACCAACACATCCTGCCAAAAAGCGCGCCTATTGGTTGACGGGATCTCCTTAACGTTTATCCACGCCCGCACTAACTCGAGTTGCTCTTGATTCGTCCAGGCTGCCATAGGTTTGGTTTTTGGTTTTTGGTTTGTAAAGAGTGTGTGTATGTATGAATTGTTTGTGTGTGTGAATTGTATATGTGTGTGTTTATGTTGTAGAAGATGAAGTATATATATATAGATAAAAATTAAATAAATCAGATTTTTTTTTTAAATATTGGACCGTTGGATAACGGTCAAAGGCACAATTTCACAAGCAAAACGCTCGCTATGCTCAACGCTTGATACCACCATAAAGCCACCATAGCGCCTGGGGGGGCGGTGTTCCCGGCGCTATGGTGGCCTAAAACGCCGGATAACGAGCCACTACACATGCTCTAAGCCTTGAAGAACCAAAACCCTCAAAAAATCGATTACCTGAGGTGATGAGACATCACACCTGGAATGGCGATTTTGGTGGCTTGTTAACCCGCTGCTACCGGAACGTCATCCAGACGGGCAAGGATTTGTCTTTAGTAGACTAGGGTTCGCAATTCAGAAAGGGGTGGCGGCGCTGCTTGTTGGCTGTCTACCTTTTATTGTGATGTAATTTTCGTATTTTGTTTCAATAAATTGTACTTTCTTGCTTTAAAAAAAATTATTATAATTAATTCAGCTGCTAAAAAAAAGAATTCAAATGTAAATCAGATATGCTAATAGATATTATAATCCCTAGATTTTGTCCTCTCTTTGCTTGCTGATGAGACTTTGGAGAGCATGAAGAGAGAGGGAGAGATAGTTGGTGGATTCCAGATGTTTAAAGAAAGAGGAGACACAAAAAAGAGAAGGGATACAGATAAAAGGACACGTATGGTATGCTAATGACACTTGCACCGCACTAAAGAAATGAAAAAAAAAACAAACATAAAGACTCGAACCCGGGCAACTCTTGAAAACAGCCAAACAACACACCACCCCAACATCAGGCAGGTTTATTAATCAAATCGGAAACACAGGGTATATATGCATTTCAGTCATTAAAAAATTACTATTCATCTTTAGTTTCCAATTATACATAGTATAATGGGAATACTTTTATGAATAAATCACTAAAATTAACCCAGTATTTCTCATGTCACAACTGTTAGATATAAAGGGGCATAATTTTAATATTGTTCTAGTACAGGGACTATAGTTGTCAATAAGTGATAGTTTGAAAGTTAGTGGTAGTTAGAATGATATGTGTGTGTATAAGTAGAGGGTGTTGTAATAATGTGAAGATTAGTTATGAATGAATGAATTTTCCCTCTTCTATACTTCTTATTCTTCTTTATAGCTAACAATTGGTATCAGAGCTACCGGTTCTCGGCCTCCGATCACCACTACCACCACTAACCGCCATCAACCACCATAACGAACCACCATCAACCGTCGTAACAAACTTTTCCAATATGAAACTCTTTGTTATTCGGTCATATAATACACTCTGTTCTTCATTTCAATCATTCGTTTGTTCTAATTCTTCTTCTTTGATTCATTACTCTGTTTCTTTTTCAAACGGGGTTTGATCAATCGTTATCAAATCATTCCATTGATTGACCAATTTGTGATCAATCAATTCCGATAAACATCGATTTTCATTTCCTTTCAGAATAATCCATTTGTAATCATGGCAGCAACTCGTAATCAATCAATTGAGCAGAAAATTCAAGAACATGATCAGACATTATGCAGACTTGAGGCTATTTCTGGTCAGATCTTGAATGAAATAGAAGGTTTAAAAACATTTGCTATGCAGAATACAGAAAATTTGGCAGCCATTAAAGTTCAAATGGAAGCTCAGATGAACGAGATCATTAAGACAATACAGAGTCAATCTCTAGAAAACAACAGGTCAACCACTAATAATAATAATCATAATGATAATACTAATAATATGGCTCATAACACCCTCAATGGTGGTATGAATCATAACACCCATAATATTCATAATGATAATAATAATAATATGGTTCATGCAAACACACCTGTGAACTATAATCAACATAACAATCGATTAACCAAGATTGATTTTCCAAAGTTTGATGGAGACAATGTTGAGGGTTGGTTATGCAAAGTTGAACACTTCTTTGTCATAGATCATGTAACATTACGCATTTAAACTTGTACGTTACACGATCATTATTAATAAAACGTCAAGTTCTATCGGTTATATTCGCAATAATTATTTTTGTCGCATTTTAGAAACCCTAATATTATATATATTATAATTATAATATGGTTAAGCTTGATAATTATCAAAAATAATAACTGCTTGGGCCGGGAATCGAACCCGCGCCCAAGGCCGGCCCAAACCACACCCATACACAAACCAGCTGGGCTGGCCAACATATCTGTTTGAATCCAGGCGCGTTTTAAATTTATACTTGATTTAAATCTTCACAGTTGACTAGAAAAGTCAACTGTGGACGCGTGTTGCCTAAATCAATCAAATTAACTCGTGATTTGTATAATTTTGGTATCCATACGTGATTACCGGCCTTGTCTGATATGATACACGATGATTATTGACCAATTGATACACAATTAACCCTATTACGCGTATTACATTGAATCCTTGGTCAACCTTACCATTTCTTCGATCCATTGATCCTCTGCGAGTCTTCACAACTCGCCAATAATCCTTTCTCAACCTCCAATTCTCCACAATAAACACTCTGTTCTTGATCACGATCGCATTTCTTGACTTTTTGATTTACCATTCAATCGTGTTCGAAACAACATTGTAAGTTCAATTATTTCTGTGGGTTTTGTTCATAGGCGTTCACTCATCAATAGCCCCATGATTAATTGGGCCATTGATGAGTGAATCAAGCTATTGCAGAAACTAGGGTTCGTGATTTGAAATTGGGGATAAATTGAATTCGCTTAGTGTACTTATTTTTATTTAAACAGAATTAATCACAACCACTGGCCTAGGCCAAGTGGTTGCGACTGATGCTTATAACCCCAGCCACCCGGGTTCGAGTCCCGGCTGTGGCGCTCCTTTTCCTTCCTTTTTCATTTTTTAAGCAACAAACCAATTATATATATATATATATATATATATATATATTACCTTTAATCTTGTAAATTCATTTTTAATTATTAAAACCTTTTTATAAATTCTAAAAAAATTATTTTTAACAAATCTGATGTAAAAGTTTTACCTACAATTTTTAGTTTTCTGAAATTTATTTATTTAATATTTATAATAATTAAATCAATTTTATGCTATTATATTTATAAAAATCCATTAAAATATCAAAACAATTTTATAAATTTCTATAAAAATTATCCTGAGTTTGTAAAATAATAAACTTTACTGAAATGATTTTTAATTCTGAAAAATAATTTATTTTATATTTTTAATCAATTTTTGTTAGTTTTAATCATAATTAAATCATAATAAATTCAATTTTTATTATTTTTGCACCAAAATTTTATACAATTTATTTCTGAATATTTAGAACAGAAATATAATTTTTAAAATAAAAATTATTTAATTTTAATATTTTGAAATATTAAAGTTAGATTTTGGCAATTTGTAATAAATAGATTTAATAATCTATTTTAAAGAAAATAATTTTATAAAAATTATTTTTATACTTCAAACACATTATTGTGAACATCCTAAATTCAAACTTTATAAAAAGAATTTCATTTATTTAATTACCAAATTTTCCTTTATTTATTTAAACATTTTATTATAAACTCAACAATTGGATATCCCCAAATCGAAACCCTAGAATATACTTGTAGACTAGATAGACTTAGACTTATTTGTTGCCTTATACATAGGGTAATACTTGGCAATCTACTGGGCTACACTCATACTATTCCTCAATACCTAATACTATACCAAGGTGAGTTTACGTAACCATGTTTATGTGATGCTTTATACTTGCAACATTTTATTAAAGCAATTCAACATGTATGTCTAGTTGTAAACTTTATTGCCTCATGAATTAGCCTACAACAGTTTCAACGAGTTTCAACATTACATAATCATTAGCTATGGCCAAGCCGGCGATATTCAATAATAGATCTATTGGATTGACAACCCCACCCGGATACGCGTACCTCCTACATAGGTAGCGTGGGTGATTGTTATCGTTCCAACATATTACTAAGGTGAACCGTAGATGACGGGATGGACCTAAACTAGTCGGAGGTTTGATTATGTCGATTCAACATATTATGCTATTCATGTAGACTTAAACTTACGATTGACATATGAATTGCTAGACTTTTATACTTAAACTATTTGCTTAACATGGATTATGTATTCTCACCAACTTCTAGTTGACCCCCCCCCCCCCATTTTTACAACTCAACAGGAAATAATGATGCATGATGATTAGAGTGTTTTATGAAGACAATAAGGAGTCTATGCTTGCTTAATTCTTTTGTGATGTATTAGAATTCCACATTTAAAACTCTTTATGTATTTCTATTTTTGGATATTTGCAATTTAAATTATTTCAATTAAAATTTGGAATACCATGTGCTACTGTATACTCATTCTTACGTGACACCTCGATGTTTCCGCCATCGGTTGGGGTGTTACAGATTGGTATCAGAGCCTTGGTTATAGGGAATTAGGTTATTAGAAATAATCTAGACTATAACCTTAGGGACTTAATCAGTACTTGCTTCTTTTACTTGCTATACTCTATCTCCCTCCTACTACTTATCCCTACTTTCATCCTTACAAGAAGGTTGCTTTCCATCACTGGATCCACTCTTAGACTAATAGGACAAATTCCCCAGGCTTAGCTTGAACCACCTTGAGATCTCGTCGAAGTTCTAGATTTTAATAACGAACACGTGCAATCTGGAAGGGTGAACGCCTGTATTCTGAGTCTTCTGTCTAGGCTGGCATTGCGCATATATCCCAATCAGACGAGGGACCCGGATGCCTACCTGGGAATTCTCGGGATGAGTGTTCACTTATAGGCTAAAGCAAGTCTTCATATGTTATTAGAATTTAGAATCTTTGATAAGTCAACGTTTTCGTTTATTCGTTTTAATTAATGAATAAATGATTACATTCCTTATATAATCTCATTCATTTCATTGTGTCTATTACAGATCATGCCTCCACGTCGCAGCACTCGCAACAGCAATGGTGAGAACCACGAAGAAGGTGGTGACAACCATAACCATGACCAAGGTCCTAACCACAACAACAATGGTGTCGATGCCCAATTGGCTGCGATCATTTCTCAACAAATGGCGCAGCAAATCGCAACTCTGGTTCCCAATTTGCTAGCACAAGTCATCCAAATGAACGGCAACGGGAACGGTAACGGCAACGGGAACGGGAACGACAATGGTAATGGAAATGGAAACCACAACGGGAATGGAAATGGTCTCCCAGCCTGCACCCTTAAGCACTTCAATTCTTGTAACCCTCCAAAGTTTAGTGGTGAAGAAGGAGCTATAGGACTCCTCCAATGGTTTGAGGGTATTGAGAATACTTTCATCAACAGTGAGTGCCCCGACAACTTTAAGGTCCGTTATGCCATGAGTGTTCTTCACAAACGAGCACTCACTTGGTGGAATGAAGAAAAACGCACTCGCGGAGCTGAAGCTGCACTAGCCTTAACTTGGGATCAAGCTAAAGAAATTATGAAGGCAGAGTTCTGTCCTCGTAATGAAATTAAGAAGCTGGAAGATGAATTTCATGATCTTGCTCAAGATAGTGGAGAAAACCTTGCTTACAACACTCGTTTTCACGAACTTAGTCTACTGCTACCACACAAGGTCACCCCCTTGCCTATTGCAATCGAGAAATACATTGGTGGCTTACCGATGCAGATTCAAGACATAGTGTGGGGAAGGAACCCTGCTACTTTGGAGGAAGCAAAGCGTTTGGCTGCCACCCTAACAGATAACCACGTGAAGGCAGGAACCCTGACTCGTAAAGGGGAAAAGAAAAAGGATACTCCCCAACCTGCCATTGATATCAAAACTGAGGCCTCAACCAACGGGAAGAGCAAGGTCAGGAATTTTGCAATAGACACCACTGCCCCACCCACCAAGAAACAATACAATGGGAACCTACCTAAGTGTGACACCAGCCAGTATCACCATCCAACTCAAGTACCCTGCCGACAGTGCACCAATTGTCAAAGGTATGGGCATCTCGCAGATGCTTGTCGAATCCGTGCTACAAACACTCTTGATGCTCCAAATAACCCCGCTTGAGACCCTCCAGTTACTTAACAGTAAACTCTACAAATTGAATGATGTCTATTTTCTCTTTAATTCTATGTATTGACACCTTTCGATTTAGGTAATAAATCCAAGTATTATCATAACATCTGAGTGCATGATTGTTTGTGAATTAATTGCTATATCTATAATTATACTTGCTTACTTGTATATCAATTAGTTGACTACCCAACAACCTACTTAACGATTGGTAGAGGTCATCATGTCTTTCCAACAGTCGGGAGAGGCCCTACCACCTGCTCAACGACAGGTGGAGACTATCGAACCTGCTCAACAATCTGTAGAGTCATAAAAGGACGCAAAACCCTAATGTAAGGTAAGTTGTTAATTACGGTCCGGAACGTAATCATGAATTTACAGGTACGTTAAGGTAGTGTGAAATTTTATCAAGGTTTCCGGTAGTTGACCAATTGTAAACCTGGTGTTTTTTCTTTTAACTTCGAGATGAAGTTCCTAAAAGTAGGGGAGACTGTAACATTACGCATTTAAACTTGTACGTTACACGATCATTATTAATAAAACGTCAAGTTCTATCGTTTATATTCGCAAAAATTATTTTTGTCGCATTTTAGAAACCCTAATATTATATATATTATAATTATAATATGGTTAAGCTTGATAATTATAAAAAATAATAACTGCTTGGGCCGGGAATCGAACCCGCGCCCAAGGCCGGCCCAAACCACACCCATACATAAACCAGCTTGGCTGGCCAACATATCTGTTTGAATCCAGGCGCGTTTTAAATTTATACTTGATCTAAATCTTCACAATTGACTAGAAAAGTCAACTGTGGACGCGTGTTGCCTAAATCAATCAAATTAACTCGTGATTTGTATAATTTTGGTATCCATACGTGATTACCGGCCTTGTCTGATATGATACACGATGATTATTGACCAATTGATACACAATTAACCCTATTACGCGTATTACATTGAATCCTTGGTCAACCTTACCATTTCTTCGATCCATTGATCCACACAATAAATTGATCCTCTGCGAGTCTTCACAACTCGCCAATAATCCTTTCTCAACCTCCAATTCTCCACAATAAACACTCTGTTCTTGATCACGATCGCATTTCTTGACTTTTTGATTTACCATTCAATCGTGTTCGAAACAACATTGTAAGTTCAATTATTTCTGTGGGTTTTGTTCATCGGCGTTCACTCATCAATAGCCCCATGATTAATTGGGCCATTGATGAGTGAATCAAGCTATTGCAGAAACTAGGGTTCGTGATTTGAAATTGGGGATAAATTGAATTCGCTTAGTGTACTTATTTTTATTTAAACAGAATTAATCACAACCACTGGCATAGGCCAAGTGGTTGCGA
The DNA here is from genome assembly GCA_028751855.1 of Ambrosia trifida. Classification (NCBI taxonomy): domain Eukaryota; kingdom Viridiplantae; phylum Streptophyta; class Magnoliopsida; order Asterales; family Asteraceae; genus Ambrosia; species Ambrosia trifida. The sequence goes on along the minus strand of CM054126.1, from coordinate 125,325,926 downwards.
CTGATGCTTATAACCCCAGCCACCCGGGTTCGAGTCCCGGCTGTGGCGCTCCTTTTCCTTCCTTTTTCATTTTTTAAGCAACAAACCAATTATATATATATATATATATATTATACCTTTAATCTTGTAAATTCATTTTTAATTATTAAAACCTTTTTATAAATTCTAAAAAAATTATTTTTAACAAATCTGATGTAAAAGTTTTACCTACAATTTTTAGTTTTCTGAAATTTATTTATTTAATATTTATAATAATTAAATAAATTTTATGCTATTATATTTATAAAAATCCATTAAAATATCAAAACAATTTTATAAATTTCTACAAAAATTATCCTGAGTTTGTACAATGATAAACTTTACTGAAATGATTTTTAATTCTGAAAAATCATTTATTTTATATTTTTAATCAATTTTTGTTAGTTTTAATCATAATTAAATCATAATAAATTCAATTTTTATTATTTTTGCACCAAAATTTTATACAATTTATTTATAAATATTTAGAACAGAAATATAATTTTTAAAATAAAAATTCTATAATTTTAATATTTTTAAATATTAAAGTAAGATTTTGGCAATTTGTAATAAATAGATTTAATAATCTATTTTAAAGAAAATAATTTTATAAAAATTATTTTTATACTTCAAACACATTATTGTGAACATCCTAAATTCAAACTTTATAAAAAGACTTTCATTTATTTAATTACCAAATTCCCTTTATTTATTTAAACATTTTATTATAAACTCAACAATTGGATATCCCCAAATCGAAACCCTAGAATATACTTGTAGACTAGATAGACTTAGACTTATTTATTGCCTTATACATAGGGTAATACTTGGCAATCTATTGGGCTACACTCATACTATTCCTCAATACCTAATACTATACCAAGGTGAGTTTACGTAACCATGTTTATGCGATGCTTTATACTTGCAACATTTTATTAAAGCAATTCAACATGTATGTCTAGTTGTAAACTTTATTGCCTCATGAATTAGCCTACAACAGTTTCAACGAGTTTCAACGAGTTTCAACATTACATAATCATTAGCTATGGCCAAGCCGGCGATATTCAATAATAGATCTATTGGATTGACAACCCCACCCGGATACGCGTACCTCCTACATAGGTAGTGTGGGTGATTGTTATCGTTCCAACATATTACTAAGGTGAACCGTAGATGACGGGATGGACCTAAACTAGTCGGAGGTTTGATTATGTCGATTCAACATATTATGCTATTCATGTAGACTTAAACTTACGATTGACATATGAATTGCTAGACTTTTATACTTAAACTATTTGCTTAACATGGATTATGTATTCTCACCAACTTCTAGTTGACCCCCCCCCCCATTTTTACAACTCAACAGGAAATAATGATGCATGAAGATTAGAGTGTTTTATGAAGACAATAAGGAGTCTATGCTTGCTTGATTCTTTTGTGATGTATTAGAATTCCACATTTAAAACTCTTTATGTATTTCTATTTTTGGATATTTGCAATTTAAATTATTTCAATTAAAATTTGGAATACCATGTGCTACTGTATACTCATTCTTACGTGACACCTCGATGTTTCCGCCATCGGTTGGGGTGTTACAGATCAGACCCCTGAGACTCTGAAGGTCAGGCATGTTATTGTACATTTGCATGATGTGGCATTGTTATGGCATCAGTCATTTGTACAATCAAGAGGAGGTAATATTGATGGAATGAGTTGGGGAGATTATAAGAGTGCTATTACTGCAAGATTTGGGTTATTATTGAACCAAGATGCAATGGGAGCATTGGCTTCCATTAGACAAACTGGTACTCTTGAGAAACTGAATCAAGAATTTGATATGGCTCTCACAAGAGTAACCATATGTGATGAGTATGTAGTAAGTCTCTATTTGAGGGCCTTGAAACTTGAAATTGGGTATAAGGTGAGACTTCTTCGACCCAAGAATCTGCCTGAAGCATATCTTCTTGCTAGAATGCAAGATGAGGCTTTAACAGCCATGCAACCCATTCAGAATAAGAGCACAAGACAGACATATAATAATAATAATAATAATAATAATAATAATAATAATAATAATAATAATAATAATAATAAGCCAATTTCTATGGAAAACACCAACAAATTGTCTGTGCTACCCAGTTCAAGGCCTGTTAATTCCAAGAAATGAACATTAACACATAAGGAGATTGAGGAGAAAAGGGCCAAAGGTGAGTGTTTTGGCTGTAATGAAAAATATTCCCAGGGACATGTGTGTAAGAATAAACAGTTGTTTTCCATTGAATTAATGGGAATGGATGATGAATAGGAGGAAGAAATGGATATGAGTGAAATAATGGCACAATCTTTACAAGAACCAAAGATTTCTCTTAATGCCATGATGGGGGTTCCTTCTTACTCTACCATGAGAGTAAAAGGATCTATAGGAACAAAGACTTTGCACATTTTAACTGATTCAGGATCCTCTAATAATTTTTTAAGAGAACAGTTGGCTAAGAAAATGAATTGTCCTTTAGAGGGTATTCCTGAAGAACAAGTCACTATGGTAGATGGTAATAAGATTTGTTGTAACAGGATTTGTAGAGATTTTCAATAGATGATGCAGGGAATATGGTTCAAGGCTGATGTCATTTTGGTTCCATTGACCAACTATGACATGGTATTGGGGGTACAATGGTTGCCGACTCTGGATGATATTATTTGGAACTTCAAGAAGTTGACAATGAAGTTTTCAATTGGTCAACAATTAGTAGAATAAAAAGATATAGGGTCTGATGTGGTGACCTTATGTTCTGCTGAGAAAATGGATGCTATCTTGTGCAATCATGACAATTTGGTGACTGCACAGATGTTCAGCTTACAAGCAGCTGATGGAAAAGAGTTCCAACATGAGACTAAGGTACATAATAAATGCAAAGATGAATCATTAATAAAATTACTTGATAGTTTTCATGATGTGTTTAAGATACCAACCAGTTTGCCACCTAAAAGGGATTGTGACCATAGGATTTTTTTGAAAGATGAGTCAGTTACCATCAATCAAAAGGCCTATAGCTACCCTGCTGGGGAGAAAGATGTGTTAGAAAAATTAACACAGGAGTTGTTAGACTCAGGGGTTGTAAGAAACAGCAAAAGTGCATTTGCTTCCCCTGTTTTGCTAGTTAAGAAAAAGAATGGAAGTTGGTATTTTTGTGTTGACTATAGACAGTTAAATGAGGCAACAGTCAAGAATAGGTTTCCAATACCTTTGATTGAAGAGTTATTAGATGAGTTAGGTGGAGCCTGTGTTTTTTCTAAACTAGATTTTAAAGCAGGATATCATCAAGTGAGAATGGATGATAGAGATGTCCACAAAACTGCTTTTAGAACTCATCAGGGGTTATTTGAATTCCTGGTAATGCCCTATGGGCTGACCAATGCTCCAGCCACATTCCAGGCTTTGATGAATAGCACCTTTAAACCCTTAATGAGAAAAACCACTTTAGTGTTTTTTATGACATTTTGGTGTACAGTCCAAATATGTCACAACACATTAAAGATTTAGAACAGGTTTTGTTGATGTTAAGGAATCATACCTTGTTTGCAAAAAGATCTAAATGTTCATTTGGAGGGGCAAATGTGGAATATTTGGGCCACATCATTTCTGGCAAAGGGGTGGAGACTGATCCTAAGAAAGTTGAGGCTATAAGTCAATGGCCAGTACCTACTACACAAAAACAGTTAAGGGGATTTCTTGGGTTGGCTGGGTATTACAGAAGGTTCATTGAAGGTTTTGGGGCCATGGCTAGACCTTTGACTGAACTATTAAAAAACGAAGCTTTTGTGTGGAATGAAGATGCTGAGCAGGCTCTGAAACAATTGAAAGAGGCCTAGACAACTGCTCTAGTGTTAGCTTTGCCAGACTTTTCTAAGGTATTTGTTGTAGAAACAGATGCATCCTCAAAAGAAATGGGGGCAGTGTTAATGCAGGATGGGCATCCACTAGCCTATATAAGTAAAACCCTTTCAGTCAGACAACAAAATATGTCATTATACGAGAAGGAATTGATGGCAGTCAAGCAGTGGCACCATTACTTGATTGTCAAGAAATTTATGATCAAAACATATCATAGAAGCTTGAAGTATTTTTTGAATCAGAAAATTACTACCCCTCTTCAACAAACTTGGTTGGCAAAGCTTATGGGGTATAACTATGAGATAATGTACAAACAAGGCAGTGAAAATCAAGTGGTTGATGGTCTCTCAAGAATATCTGATATGGCTTTATTTGAGTTAAGTATCAATTCCATTAATCCTGTTTTGTTATAAAGGATTAAGAAGTCATGGATTGATGATGCCCAACTGCAGACTTTAATTGGAAATCTTCAACAAGGTAACTCTATTCCTAATGTCTCTTGGGATGGACACCTTTTAGAAAAAAAAAAATAAGCTTTGGGTGGGAAATGATTCTACTCTTAAGAAAGATATCTTGACCTTGTTTCATAACACACCAACTGGGGGGCATTCTGGGTATTTGCCCACTCTTAAAAGAGTTAACAGTTTCTGCTATTGGAAAGGATGTTATAAGGATGTTTTTCACTTTGTGAAAGAATGCCAAACTTGTCAACAGGCCAAATATGAGCCTGTGGCTAATCCTGGCCTGCTACAACCTTTGCCCATTCCATCTCATGTCTTTACAGATATTTCCATGGACTTTGTATGTGGCTTTCCTAAGTCACAAGGTAAAGATGTGATCTTAGTGGTGGTGGACAGACTCACAAAGTTTGCTCATTTCTTACCTTTGACACACCCTTACACTGCACCACAAGTGGCTCAGGTTTTCTTAGACAATGTATTTCCTGTGAATATTGTCACTGATAGAGATACTATATTCCTAAGTCAGTTTTGGAAGGAATTAATGAGGTTACAAGGGGTCCAATTATCTTATTCTACAGCCTATCACCCACACAGTGATGGCCAAACAAAGGTGTTGAATAGGTGTTTGGAAGCTTACTTAAGGTGTATGTGCATGCACAGACCTGAGCAGTGGTTTAAGTTTCTAAGTCTAGCTGGGTGGTGGTACAATACAGCCTATCATTCTTCTATCAAAACAACTCCTTTTGAAGCTTTGTATGGCTTCCCGCCTCCTTTACACATACCTTACATTCCTAATGATACTAATGTGGCATCAGTTGAGGAATTACACAGGGAAAGAGAGTCCATGATTGGCAAACTTAAGGATTCTCTACATCAAGCCAGAAATAGAATGAAGCAATATGTTGATAAGCATAGGAGTGATATATCATTCAATATTGGAGACTGGGTTTATCTTAAACTAAGGCCATTTGTTCAAACATCACTCAGAAACTCAGAAGCATTGCAAGTTGGGGCCTAAATTTTTTGGACCATTTTTAGTTATTGCAAAGATTGGAACGGTTGCCTATAAATTGGACTTACCTGCAGATGCCCAAATCCATAATGTTTTCCATGTTTCATTGTTAAAAAGGGCCCATGGGCAGCACACTCCTATACTTTCCTTTCCAGTGGGTGCAAGATTTACTTTGCAGCCTAGAGCTATCATTGACAGAAGAGTTATAAGAAGGAATAATTGAATGGTGCAGCAGTGTCTAGTGCATTTTGCAGGATTTACCTTTGACAGGGGCTACTTGGGAGTTCACTGATGAGTTTGAGCTTCGTTTTCATGAGTTTGTTTCTTGAGGACAAGAAATGTTTTTAGGGGGAGGGGGGATATGTTAGATATAATGGGGCATAATTGTAATATTGTTCTAGTACAGGGACTATAGTTGTTAATAAGTGATAGTTTGAAAGTTAGTTAATGGCAGTTAGAATGATATGTGTGTGTATAAGTAAAGGGTGTTGTAATAATGTGAAGATTAGCTATGAATGAATGAATTTTCCCTCTTCTGTACTTCTTATTCTTCGTTATAGCTAACACACAACTTAGTGATTTATAATAAGTATTCACAAAATATTTCCAAGAAAGAAAGTTATAATATATAAACTAACGATGAGTTTAACCGAAAACTTAGAATTTTAACAGAGTCCATGGATCTAGCTTAACAATTTTCTTTTTTAACAGAGTCCATGGATCTACCTTAACACTAAATTTGTATCATAATTTTTTTTGCCAAACTAGTTTTTGACAAAAAAAAAATAAAAAAAAAATAGTGGAATTAACATGCTCTAACGGAAGCCAATGATCTACAAACCAATTGGTTTGTGGGGAGGTAGGAAGGTTTTCCCTTCAGGGTTCCTGCCCTGAGGTTCCGAGTTCGAGCCTGGCTGTGGGCATTTATCCTCCCTTCAAGAGGTAGAGGCAAGGCTCTGCCAATGCGTACTCCCCCTCATTCGAACTCGGGTGGCTACTCCTGTTAAAAAGGGTTGGAGTAGTTAGTAGGTTTCCAGTTGATTTATACCTTTAAAAAAACATGCTCTAACGCAAATAGTTAAAACATAGAGAGGAGGTGAACATGTAATTTTTAAATTTCATTTTGGTTTTTGATAGTTTTCATTATGTTTTTGGAAATAATGTATGATTTTGTAAGTAAAAAGATTTGTGAAAGATAACATTATATGTGAAAGATCGGATTTGGACAAAGAAACGTTTAGATCACACGAGTAGAGATGTATTAGGTGCGGAAACCCTAATAATCATGTAAAATGATAAAAACCGCAATCAAAACACATTAAGATTCATTTTCAACTTGTTTTCATTAACTTTAGAAAGATTATAAAGGTTACAGACTCAAGTTAACAAAAACACACATATCAAGGTGTAAATGATCACTATTGGACACACACACAACTGACCTCTCACTCTAATAACCGCCACCAACTACCACCTATTTATAGAGAATTTGGTTCGACTTTACGTGGGCTCGAACTAGGTCCTTCGACCTTGACAAAGTTCGAATCAAACTAAATACATTCAATTGACCTAGATAAATTTTGGTTCAACATGTCGATCTCCCAAACCAAAAACATAATAAACAAATTATCTTCAAACTTTGGCGATTTCTTCAATTTATAATCCGAAAGCTACAGACACATATATAAAATATGCATCTACAATATGTATATAGGTTATGGTAAATGTTAACAAGTCCACCTTTCATTCACTCTTAGGTCTTAAACCAAGTCATCACTAAAATCTTCTCCCCAAGCCAGTAGAGATCACTATTATAAAGTCTCAATAAGAATTTAGTGATCACATATTCTCATCTTACTAATGGTAGACGGGACGCTCCACTGGGTTTTTTTTTTCTACTTCATTGATTTCTACCAATCCTGCACTGTCACATCACTTCACTGATTCACTTCACTGAAACAGATTTTTTTGAAGGCAACACTCCACTGGAAATAAAATAGAGAAAAAGACAAAGGTGGAGAGAGAAACTCACGGGTACCAGCCCATTAACTACAACCAGATTTTGGTTCACGAGACCACTACCAGCATGAGTGGCGGCGGTGTTACCGTGCTGGTAGTGAAGTACCCGTGACCAATTCTGGTGGCGCCCTGTACCCTAAGCCGGTAATGATCAACCTTAAACAGGTAGTGATCACATATTCAACATCTCACTAAGTGGATAATGATCACCCTTACAATATGTCCCTTATTTTTATACTTTTTGTTACTATAAAATATATGTGTTTTGAGTATGAATATTACATTTGAAATTCACACACCTCCCTCAACTAGACATCTGCCTTCACAAAAGGTATTTCATTTGCAAGAAGCTAAAGTGAACGTGTGGGGAAAGGCACGCTAAAATAATCAACAGAACAGAGAAAACAAAATTTGTCCAATATTAGCATGATGTATTCACGGGCAAACCGTGAACCCGTCATACCCTCCCATGTTGTCAGTCTATCAAAGGTCACATCGTGACATATTCCATACTTTACATGTCTTCATTTTGTCTCATAAACATAAATTTGTTTTTTAATCTCCAACAACCAAATCTGAGCATTTTTGCAAGGTCTAAATTGTTGGTTCAGGCCTTGTTAAACACAAACACAAAAATAGAAATGTTGGTGTTTGTTGCACTCAGTTTATAATAGCTTAGACTCTCAAATATGAATTGAAAATGCATACGAAAGTTGCAGAGAAAGTAAACTAGTTGTATTATTAAATGCGCGTTGCGCGTTTTAGAAGATGAAGACGTAGTCATAGGTTTGATAAAAAATATTATTATTTTACAAAATGTAAAAAACATGTTTACTGGCATGTTGATAGGTGGCTAGTTGTTGTATTTAGTTGATGTGGTACTTGTCTTTTTTGATGCTTATCTTTACTTTGTGGTCAACAATCTTTCCTTCATCAGCCTTTACAACAGCCTGCTCCCTGTAAAGTTTATGATATAGTTGTAAAAGAATCATTAGAACAGGGAAATGGGGAGACTGTAAGTAACAGTATCGAATGTATAAAGAAGTCATAAATGAGTTATTACCTGTACATCCACAAAAAGAAAATGAACTTCATTGTTTCTAAAACATGGTATCCATTTTTGTAAAACGCGGATATCAATAGCTGGTGCGTCTTCTTCTGGTCTAAGTGCGAATATTCCTGGTGACGCCATTTCCCAAAACCTGCATTTAATTGTGCAAAGTAAGAGTCGTAGTTATATATACATTGTTGTTACAGTGTTTAGACCTGTGTGGCGTTAATCTCATGCAACAAATCCTTGTAAACGATATTTAGAGTTGTGTTGCTGGAAGGCGTACAGTTTGTAGTTAGTATTTTAAGGGAGTTTGGAGATGTTGCACGTGATAGCGCAACATAGAGTTGTCCATAGGCAAAAATTGGTTCAGGTAGATATACGCCCACCTTTTTAAGTGACTGACCTTGACTTTTATTTATTGTCATCGCATAGCAAACTTTAAACGGGAATTGGCGCCTAGTAAAAACAAAAGGAAGATCCTTGGAGTTGTGTACAAAGTTAATACGTGGAATATAAACTCTATGACCGATCGAGGTCCCGGTTATTACCCTAGCTTCAATGACTCGCGGCAGTAGTTGGGAAACTAATAGTCTAGTGCCGTTACACATTCCATTTTTTGGGTCCATGTTGCGCAGTAACATGATAGGGCAGTTTTGTTTAAGTTTCAAACAGTGACCTGGAATACCACTGAAATTAAGCGTATTTAAGTATTCAACAGGGTACATGGCATCAGTATCTGCGCCTTTTTTGGAATGAGGAACCATTGAATCTGTACTAAGGTATGTAGTGTAGTCGCCAGGCGCAGTTTCTTGGACTAAACTGTTTAGCTCGTCAACAGTTTCATTCTTTGGGCAAAGAAGAGCCCGTTCTGCAATTGTGGCTGGTGTCAGGCTGTACAAGATGTTGTCGTCATAGATGAATTGTATCAGATCATGAAGTCCATGTGTAGATGCGTTTAAAAGGTATTCAAGTGGGATTTGAATTTGCATGACATCTGGATGCGCTGGATCTAAAGGTATACCCTCTTCGCCATCCCCAATTTTTAGCAGCCATGTCGAAAATCTTTCTAGATGTTGTCCGTCATCTGACGTGCTAGCAGCAGTTGTGACGCGCATATTTTTAGTAAGTTTGTAAACATGTAGATACTTCCAAAGGTAAGACCTTGGAAGGGAAGAGGCGATAATTTCGTTCTTTGTGCACCTCGGCTTGACTGGTAAGGTTTGACGAAAATCACCGCCTAGCAAAATTGATTTCCCACCAAAAGGTAGTGACATATTTCCTGTGAGATCTTGAAGAGTTTTATCTAGAGACTCGAAGTATCTACGATCACTCATCGGCGCCTCATCCCAGATTATAAGGCTGGTCTCTAATAAAAGTTGGCATAGATTTGTCTTCTTTTTTATATGGCACACAGACTCTTCAGTGAGTTCAATGGGTATTTTAAAGAGTGAGTGCGCTGTACGGCCTGCAGGAAGCAACAATGAGGCGATACCAGAGGCTGCAACAGCAAGCACTATTTCACCACAGGATCTAAGGGCAGTGATTAATGTTCTCCATAAATATGTCTTGCCTGTTCCCCCATGACCCTAAATAAATAGGAGAACCTGAGACGATGTTTTAATTGAGTCAATGACAACGTTGTATATAGCAAGCTGGTCTGGGTGAAGGTTGGCGTGAAGTTGTTCGTGTTCTATTTGTAGTACATCTCTGTTATAATTTTTCTCTTCAAGCAGCAAGGTATTTCCCAACATTGAAATTGTGGATGTGTCTGGAAAAGGTAACCCGAAATCAGCTAAGGTATGTGGAGTGGAAGCTGAGTTTAAAGTTGTTTCAAGTTCATGAAGAACATACTGTTTTAAATCGTTTTCGTTCAACAAAACCTGGCTGCCAGGTACCAGACATCTTACCTGGTAACTGACATCGTCGGACATACACTTCCAGTTCTTTTCCCATAAGGTAGCAGGATTAGACACATCACAATAGAGAAGTAAATAAATGAAAAGTGATCTGAGTTCTTTAGGAGTTGCCCATGCAGCTGCCTCGCAAATTGCATTAGCCCACTCTTGATCATTTCCTAGCAAACCTAACTTTTCACACGCTTCCCTGAACGTTGGCAGAACAGTTCCAGCGACAGTTCTGACATCAGAAAAGGAACAACACCCTCTCTGATAGTTAAGCAAAATCCGTAGATAAAATAGCTCTCCGCATGTAGGATGTACATATGCAAGTCTGCCTACAGGAGGGGTCCTTTTTGACACACGTGCCTGCCACTTTTTCTTGCTAGGTAGCCAACAATATTTTGTTAAATAGTCTACATAACGGAAAGCTCGGCCTGGCATAGTTGAGGAACTTGCAGTGGCTAACTCCTTTTGATTGTTAGCAAACCATTCTGTTAATGTTGTTTTTGCAACATCTGAATTGCTGGCAAGCTCTGTGAGCTGTGCAGACCGCCTGAAGGTGATGTTTTGTTTTCCCTTCAGATGAACAGCTAATATTTGGACAGCTAGATTTCTATGATGTATAGGGAAACTTAGTATCCTCCAACAGGCCTCGTGAGGACATATAAAGCGAGCGTCGATGTAGTTGCAAATTTCATCAACAGTGACGTTAGCGGTGTTGGGTACATCAGAGGAGGTGTTAGTGGTTTGAGATAAAGAAAAATGTATTCTGTCAGCACCTTTGGAGATGTATTTAAACAAATACTTGTGACATCCGTCACTTTTATCACTATTATTATTATATATATATATACATTTTTTTTTATTTTCGTACCTCCTATCTTGTACGTCACATTTTATCCTCATCTATAATAATAATAATAATAATAATAATAATAATAATAATAATAATAATAATAATAATAATAATAATAATAATAATAATAGTGAGTTTCATTTTTAATGTTATTCAATTTAATCATAACCTTATCCTCTAAACTTACCATTAACAAAACCCACTATCCCCACCTAAGCCCAAAACACAACCCAACCCAACCCAACCCAACCATCCCTTTTAAAACATTTCTGAGCCCACAATACTGGCCCAAGGCCGGCCCACAACTAACCCTCTCCTCTGTTTAAAATATATATATATATATATATACACACACACACATGCTGATGCCCGGACTCGAACCGGTGCCATCAGCCGGGTTCAAACACAACACGCCAACACCAACTGAGCTATGGCTCATTTCTGAATTTATCCCAACTCGAAATGTATATAAGCCATCTAAACCTTTGTTTGCTTCTTCCTCCTTCTCCCTGTTTGAACGCTGCACCTAAAGCACACCAAGGAGCCATAATTTCTGATCCAAAAATACGCCTATAATCAATCAATCCCGGATTTTACGCACCCTAATCACCTCTCCTTCCTAAACCAATACCACACGTGATTGAACGCGTCAATTATCGAGTTAATGCCCATTATTGAACTTTCCTAAACAACTCGAATGAAATCTGTATAAATACTCGTTTTTGAATCAATTAGACTCACACACAATCTTTGAAAAGAACGATTAACAAACCCCCACCCTCAAAACTTCTTGTATCGTGTTTGTTCGTGCTAAATCAAGAACGGTTGACTTTTGTTTGACCACGAAATTGGAGGCTGCGTGTGTGGTATGAACTCAATTTTTTTGTTTCTAATTGTTAATCGGTCACTGGTCGTTGATACCCCTATGGTTAATTATGGTTTGATCATATGTTTGATCGGATTAGAATTTTAGGGTTTGATCGGGGAAGATAACCCTTCGCAAATACCACTTTTATTTAAATCAGACTTAAAGAAATCACCAAATGACCCTCAGATCAGTTGGTGAAACCCTCGTTGATTAAAACTTTGAACCGGCCAAGGGCCCAGGTTCGACCCCCATGAGCTGCAACTCTTTTTTCGTCTTTTTATTTATTTCCTTTTGTATTATAAATTTGCATTTAAAATAGTTATGGCGGTTTATAAATCCTATAAAAATTATCTTTAGTTATTCTTATGATAAATTTCACTATCCAATTTTTAGTTTTTCAAAAATCTTTTATTTATTAAATATAATAAATATTACAAATTTATTCTATTTTAATTTTAAAATTCTATAAAATTATCAAAACGACTTTATAAAATTTCACAAAAATTATTCTAAGTTTATAAATCAATAAACATTTCTGAACTGCTTCTTATTTCTGAAAAATCATTTATTTAATATTTTTTAATCAATTTTTGTTAGTTTTAGTCATAAATAAATCATAATAAATTCATTTTTTAATGTTTTTGCACCAAAATTTTATATAAATTATTTCTATCCATTTAGAACAGAAATACAATTTTTAATTTAAAAATTCTTTAATTTTAATATTAAAGTTACATTTTGACAATTTGAAATAAATAGATTTAATATTCTATTTATAAGAAAATAACTTTATAAAAATTATTTTCACACTTAAAACTTTATATTGTGACCATCTTTAATTCAAAATTTACAAAAAGACTTTTGTTTATTTATTTATCAAATTTCTCTTATTTATTAAACGTTTAATTTATTAATCAAACGAATACTTATCCCCAATTCGAAACCCTAGAAAATACTTATAGACTAGATAGACTTAGACTTATTTGTTACCTTATACATAGGGTGATACTTGGCAACGTTGGATTACACTTATTCAATTCCACAAGACTTACCACCTTGCTAAGGTGAGTATTACTTATCCCCTTTTTCGTCTTTATACTTTTGGGGTGATTCATGCACAAGTATACAAAACTTTCACGTTCAGTTACACATACATTTTCTTCATTTACAATTCATATACGTGTCTTGTTTATCTTTGTGCTTTATGTTTGAACATGAACGTAGCTTACATAGAAAATCATACATCTAGACATAACTTATGTTATGGTGCTCTTTAGATATAGACGTAACTTATGTTACGGTGCTCATTTAGACATAACTTATGTTATGGTGCTCTTTTAGACTTGACACGTGTTAGGGTGCTCATTATCAATTTTATCTTTTCAACTTTACATTTGATCTTTGTCTTGTTTGGTTACTTATGTGCTTACATAATGCCTTGGTGATACTAGACACATGAATTGTACCACTTTTCAAACTTATACTATATGTACAAAGCTAGGTAGTACTCACCAACATCATATGTTGACAAAAAATATTTTCGTGCATGTTTCAGGATAAGCTGCTTGACGCTTCACATAGGACTTTGGACTTAGATTAAATCAATCAACTATCTCTATTTTTGTCATGTATTCATTCTCACATGTTGTAAAACAATATTCATTAATCAAGTATTTACATTTTAGTACCATGAGCTTTTGAACAATCGTCATTACGTGGCACCTCGATGATTCCGCCATCGGTTGGGGTGTTACAGATTGGTATCAGAGCCATGGTTATAGGGAACTAGGTTATTAGATAAAATGGCCTAGACTATAACCGAACTTCAACTTTCATGCATCATATTTCCTAAATTACCCTACCCCTCATTTCCCTCTACTTCCTTTCCTCTATCTTTCCCTTCTCCTCCATTTCTCCTCATCTTTCATCATGGTGCATAGAGATGGTGTTCTACAAGGAGTAGAAAGTCTACATCATCATGGAGCGGGAGCAGTACCTTTCATGAAGACACTCTTAGGCATAATGCCTACTCTTATTTTACTCCTTCAAAGTTGTTGAGCTTTAATGAGTGTGATAGAACACGTGCAATCTGGAAGGGTGGATGCCTGTACACTGGGTTTTCTGGCATAGGCAAGCATAGCGCATAAATCCAATAACGGACCTGTTATGCTTACCTGGGGATTCCTGGAGTGAGTGTCCACTTATAGGCTAAAGCATGTCTTCTTTGATCACCATTGGGTTCAATACCTTTGAAAAGTCAACGTTCTTGTTGGGCTTTACAGCTAGACAAGGGCACTCCAAGCATTTTATGCAAGTTTTTCAATAATACTCTCCCGTTTCATATACTATATCTTGTATTTCATGATTTCCATATATTGCTTACAAGTTCATACTTTCATAATCATCTGTACGGTTATACACTTACATTTTCTAAATCTCATGATTATTTATTGACTACCTCATAGATGTCTGCTCGCCGCATGCTCCGTGATGCCCGCCAACGCACTGTTCGTGCTCCTGGACAACGTTATGATCGTCGCCTCGCATCTTTAGTCGCTGAGCAAATTGCTGCAGTGATCCCAAACCTTGTCAGTGAGTTGAACCAGAATAGCAACAGTGCCAACACAGGGGGTGCGACTCAATTTCGGTGCAATTTCAAACACTTTAACTCCTGCAACCCCACAAAATTCACTGGTGAGGAGGGTGCTACTGGCCTCCTCCAATGGTTTGAAAGTATGGAGAGCACCTTTGTGAACAGCGAGTGTCCTGATGAACTCTGCGTTCGCTATGCTACTAGTGTCCTTCAAAAAGGGGCGCTAACCTGGTGGAATGGCGAAAAGCACAATCGAGGAGCTGATGTTGCTTTATCTTTATCTTGGGCTGAAGTTAAGGAACTCATGATCGCCAAATTCTGCCCTAGGAACGAAATCAGGAAACTGGAGGATGAGTTTCGTGAGCTCAAACAAGACAGTGGTGAGAATCTTGCGTATAATACTCGATATCATGAACTCAGCATATTGGTTCCACACATGGTCACCCCGGTCTCTCGAGCAATCGAGAAATATATCGAGGGACTACCTGACCTGATTCAAGACGTTGTCACTGGAAGCAAATCCAATACGGTGGAAGAAGCCATCCAACTTGCAGCCACTTTAACAGACAAACACGTAAGGAAAGGAAACTTGGTTAGGAAGGGCACCAAGACGTCTGCTGAGAAAACCACCCATGTTGTTGAACAATCTAAGACTGTTTTAGCAAAGGCTGCCACTACTGCTTCGAACTCCAAGAAACGAATAGGCGATAACCCGAACCATACTGTTGTGGATCCTGTGACTCAACCCCCTATCAAGAAAGCCTACACGGGAATCCATCCTCAATGCAACACTTACAAGTATCATCACCCTGCAAATCTTCCATGTCGTCAATGCACTAGATGTGGAAGGTTTGGACACTTTGTCACTACTTGTCGTGTAACGGTTAGGACACAAGATGATCATCAAACAGCTGCCCAGGAACCACTACCGATTACTAACGGCCGGGCATGTTATAATTGTGGAGACCCTAACCACGTGCGACCTCAATGCCCTGAATTGAATAATGTAAACCATGTGGCACATGGACGAGCTTTCAATATCAATATCAACGAAGCAAACGGTTAGGGTGACGTTAATCCCACTGGCTAAGCCATGGATGGAATCTTCTTAAGACTCGGGAATCCAATACTTGTGTTTTCATTTTCTTGATCCTATTATCATTTTGTACCCTATTTTGTCGTACTCATAAGCATATAACATCTAGAAATTCCTTGCATACTATTGTGTACGAACGCAGGTTGGAAATTTATCATATTTGGTTACGTCTATTTTAATCGTAGTAGTTTAAGACTCTACCTTGCATTTTATGGAAACATTTGGACTTGATTTCCATGAAAATCAAACTACTAAAAACTTGATACTAGATCCTACAGAGCTTTTCTAAAAACAACATTGTTTGTTATATGAAACTTGATTTTTCCCTTAATTTGACTGTTCATTGAACATTTAATTATTCATGATACTCGTAAACATGGCTGGCCAAACATGAGCTATTTCTATAGACCCCTAAGATAACACTTATACTTAATGGTTGCCGTACTTATAAACTTGCTTGCATGTGTGTATTATCAATTTGCATGTCGATCTATGAAAGACAACAACTACATTATCCACTCAACTCAGACAAACATTTAACTTAAAGGGCTCATCGGGTGAGTGGTAGCCCATACTTAAATTTTGTTATGCTTGCAAGTCGCTGCAAACCAATGTAATTGACCTCATTATTACATAGCCTCATTTCGTTGATAACGCCTCATTGCAACCCAACGTGTTTGTTGTGTCATTTTCTTGTGGAACTTATTTGCTTTAATGTGTTGGTAGGTTAGGATCATAGAAGGACATAAAACCCTAATGTAAGGTAAATTGATGATTCCGGTCCGGAACGTAAACATGAATTTACAGGTACGTTAAGGTGGTGTGAAATTCTATTAGAGTTTTTGGTAGGCGTCCAGTACGTTTTCAAGGTATCAAAGGTGTGGTGGGTTAGCTGCGGTACACCCTATATATAAACACTAATGATGCATTGAAAGTGAGACTGGAAGTCGGACCAGGAACAAACTCTAGTTACTTGGTAGTTCATTTGGTCTTTCTATAGTCAATCAACTCGTACATTTATTTTAGGATTCCTAAAACTTGAAATTTAGTGATTTACTAGATTCTTATTCTCCTTATTAATCGAGACGGACCTAATCCAATCCTTAATTCACACCTATCAAACCTCTTATCCAAAATCATTCAAATTTTCCAAACCCCGGTTATCTTGATTTCTACCCAAACATCCATAACCTTATGTTTCTAATAACTTCGGGACGAAGTTTCTAAAAGTAGGGGATGCTGTGACATCCGTCACTTTTATCACTATTATTATTATATATATATACATTTTTTTTTATTTTCGTACATCCTATCTTGTACGTCGCATTTTATCCTCATCTATAATAATAATAATAATAATAATAATAATAATAATAATAATAATAATAATAATAATAATAATAATAATAATAATAATAATAATAATAATAATAATAGTGAGTTTCATTTTCAATGTTATTCCATTTAATCATAACCTTATCCTCTAAACTTACCATTAACACAACCCAACCCAACCATCCCTTTTAAAACATTTCTGAGCCCACAATACTGGCCCAAGGCCGGCCCACAACTAACCCTCTCCTCTGTTTAAAAATATATATATATATATATATATACATGCTGATGCCCGGACTCGAACCGGTGCCATCAGCCGGGTTCAAACACAACACGCCAACACCAACTGAGCTATGGCTCATTTCTGAATTTATCCCAACTCGAAATGTATATAAGCCATCTAAACCTTTGTTTGCTTCTTCCTCCTTCTCCCTGTTCGAACGCTGCACCTAAACCACACCAAGGAGCCATAATTTCTGATCCAAAAACACGCCTATAATCAATCAATCCCGGATTTTACGCACCCTAATCACCTCTCCTTCCTAAACCAATACCACGCGTGATTGAACGCGTCAATTATCGAGTTAATGCCCATTATTGAACTTTCCTAAACAACTCGAATGAAATCTGTATAAATACTCGTTTTTGAATCAATTAGACTCGCACACAATCTTTGAAAAGAACGATTAACAAACCCCCACCCTCAAAACTTCTTGTATCGTGTTTGTTCGTGCTAAATCAAGAACGGTTGAATTTTGTTTGACCACGAAATTGGAGGCTGCGTGTGTGGTATGAACTCAATTTTTTTGTTTCTAATTGTTAATCGGCCACTGGTCGTTGATACCCCTATGGTTAATTATGGTTTGATCATATGTTTGATCGGATTAGAATTTTAGGGTTTGATCGGGGAAGATAACCCTTCGCAAAAACCACTTTTATTTAAATCAGACTTAAAGAAATCACCAAATGACCCTCAGATCAGTTGGTGAAACCCTCGTTGATTAAAACTTTGAACCGGCCAAGGGCCCAGGTTCGACCCCCATGAGCTGCAACTCTTTTTGCGTCTTTTTATTTATTTCCTTTTGTATTATAAATTTGCATTTAAAATAGTTATGGCGGTTTATAAATCCTACAAAAATTATTTTTAGTTATTCTTATGATAAATTTCACTATCCAATTTTTAGTTTTTCAAAAATCTTTTATTTATTAAATATAATAAATGTTACAAATTTATTCTATTATAATTGTAAAATTCTATAAAATTATCAAAACAACTTTATAAAATTTCACAAAAATTATTCTATGTTTATAAATCAATAAACATTTCTGAACTGCTTTTTATTTCTGAAAAATCATTTATTTAATATTTTTTAATCAATTTTTGTTAGTTTTAGTCATAAATAAATCATAATAAATTCATTTTTCAATGTTTTTGCACCAAAATTTTATATAAATTATTTCTATCCATTTAGAACAGAAATACAATTTTTAATTTAAAAATTCTTTAATTTTAATATTAAAGTTACATTTTGACAATTTGAAATAAATAGATTTAATATTCTATTTATAAGAAAATAACTTTATAAAAATTATTTTCACACTTAAAACTTTATATTGTGACCATCTTTAATTCAAAATTTACAAAAAGACTTTTGTTTATTTATTTATCAAATTTCCCTTATTCATTAAACGTTTAATTTATTAATCAAACGAATACTTATCCCCAATTCGAAACCCTAGAAAATACTTATAGACTAGATAGACTTAGACTTATTTGTTACCTTATACATAGGGTGATACTTGGCAACGTTGGATTACACTTATTCAATTCCACAAGACTTACCACCTTGCTAAGGTGAGTATTACTTATCCCCTTTTTCGTCTTTATACTTTTGGGGTGATTCATGCACAAGTATACAAAACTTTCACGTTCAGTTACACATACATTTTCTTCATTTACAATTCATATACGTGTCTTGTTTATCTTTGTGCTTTATGTTTGAACATGAACGTAGCTTACATAGAAAATCATACATCTAGACATAACTTATGTTATGGTGCTCTTTAGATATAGACGTAACTTATGTTACGGTGCTCATTTAGACATAACTTATGTTATGGTGCTCTTTTAGACTTGACACGTGTTAGGGTGCTCATTATCAATTTTATCTTATCAACTTTACATTTGATCTTTGTCTTGTTTGGTTACTTATGTGCTTACATAATGCCTTGGTGATACTAGACACATGAATTGTACCACTTTTCAAACTTATACTATATGTACAAAGCTAGGTAGTACTCACCAACATCATATGTTGACAAAAATTATATTCGTGCATGTTTCAGGATAAGCTGCTTGACGCTTCACATAGGACTCTGGACTTAAATTAAATCAATCAACTATCTCTATTTTTGTCATGTATTCATTCTCACATGTTGTAAAACAATATTCATTAATCAAGTATTTACATTTTAGTACCATGAGCTTTTGAACAATCGTCATTACGTGGCACCTCGATGATTCCGCCATCGGTTGGGGTGTTACAATACATAACCAGTGTTGTCAAAACGTGTGGCATGCTCGTATGGCTTTGGGTATTTTTTTGTATAAGTACCATCTTTCATGCACGGTGAGGTAAGCTTTGCTAAGCCACATGGTCCGTGCAACATAAAATCACAGACAATTCTGTACAAAAAAGGCTGGTTTATAGGATCTGGAAGTTCAGCTGAAATGTACTGATCAATTTGCTAGGGGGTACGGACACAAAACGCACTTGAAACCCATAAAAGAGTATGACAATGCGGTAAGCCTCTCTTTTGGAATTCAATAGTATACAAATCTGGAAAATAAAGATAACAGTAAGTTATAAATATGTTTATGAAATGTTGTTAATAACCTTTCTACGTTTTCAAAGTAACGTGAAAACTTGCAGTAACAGTCCCGAATGGTTTGCCAGTCCTCAAATATTGGATGAAAGACTGAACTTTCATCTGGAAAACCCTAGAAATGATATCAGGTCGGTCTTGCGGGGTATGCATGCCAGAACGACTAATCTCCCTAACAATCTCAGGCCAACGAACGTTACATGTGAAAGTTATGAAGTACCGAGGATTACCGTAGACACAGCATAGGGCAAGGGCGTCTTGATAATGTTTATACATGTATCTTGGGCCACCAATAAACGATGCAGGCAGGTAGACACGCTTACCTACATCGCCACCTTCAGTGTCACCCCTAGAAATGGCGTCGTGTACACTTTCTAGAAACTCACAACGTAATTCAGGTTGATTTTTACGTATGTAATCAAGACGGCAATGCTCGATGCAAATGTACGCATCTACCAGGTATTGCTGGAATAACCTTGATGCTTTCAGTAGGTGTGTGTAAACATCCACGCGATCATGTATTTGATAACTGTAGAACAGCATTGGGATAAGGTTACCATCTTCAGAGGATGTAACGTCAATACCCTCTTCCCCCACATCCTCCGTGGTAGTGGTAGCATCGCCTAGTAAGCGTAATTCAGGCGACCAACCCTGTTCACCATGTGGAAATAGTAATGGGTACTGAAGAGGCATGTAAGACGCATGCAGTTTACTAACCCTATGGGGTGTGTCATCCTTGCTTCTGATGATAAC
Organism: Ambrosia trifida; assembly: GCA_028751855.1. Lineage (NCBI taxonomy): Eukaryota > Viridiplantae > Streptophyta > Magnoliopsida > Asterales > Asteraceae > Ambrosia > Ambrosia trifida. The sequence continues at coordinate 125,305,185 of CM054126.1, read as the reverse complement.
ATCAAAATCCTTGGAGGTAAAGCTTTCATCTCGCACGATTGCACCAAGAGTGTTTGCTGCAGGGGTAGTATAACGACGATCGGCGACACGGCTATATAGTTTTATAGTAAAGTTTGGAACCTGTGGATGTAAACACATTTCAGAGGCTGACTTGAATAACCGGACGTACTGATTAACTTCTGACAACATGCAGGAAATAGTCTCGACAATTTCTGGCCGAAGATTATCAGTGTCAGCACCGGCGAAAAAACGAAGTCTGTTCTCAACCTCATTGGCCGTGTCAAAGATGTACATCTGTAAAAACCGGGGTGGCCTACCTGGTGGAGGACACAAAGATCCAAGCCAGTGTGAGACTTGCCCGACAACCTTAAACACATAAGGGCCGTTACTGTTGTTAATAGCCTCGTCAATAGTAGCACCGAAAGACGTCATGGAAAATGTAGAGTTATATGCACGAACATTATGTAAGAAAGTCTTATCTAAGAATAAAGCTTTCAAGACAGTTGGAGGATCAGTAGGATACGGTAAAACAACTCTCCCACCCCTGCAACACTTGTTGTAGCTGGGGGGAACACTTAATGGAGAAGATGTTAAACGCTCGCGTAGCCAGAACAACGCCCCACAAAATTCACAAACCTCGGTACATGTTCCCAGGTCGACATACTCAAGCGGCTGCAAGAAAGCGGGGGAATTGACCGCAGTAACATCCATACCAACGGATTGCGCAGCAGGTGAAAAGATGCAGCTGGAGCGCAACATTGATGCGCGATAGGATGACTGGCGCTGCGAGGGACCTCCAACGCGCGAAGAGGAAGCCGAAGATGATGCGGTATCTGCACCATCAGTCGGTAGACGTGGGTGTTTAGCACGCGGCTCCTAAAACGTTATACAGGTGTCAACCCAAGGCCAACAACAATGAACATAGTAGATTAAAGGTCAAGTGGAGGTAATACAACTGTGGGAAAACAAAAAACACAGGTAATCGGTAATACATTGTAGGGGAAGAAATGCGTACCAACATTGGCTGAAGAAAAAAGTTTTGCAGCTCAAACTTTGCGCTCAGGCAAACTAGGAAAAAAATTGTATGTTAGATAATGTAAAAGGTGGTACAAAACATTAAATTCTCGTTGGCTTCTATTCCTAAGCACCAAAAACAAAAGGTAAGGTAAGGTAAGGTTCTTTATTAATTGAAGTCTTTGCTGAATTATGTATATATTTAACAATTATAATTAGTAGGTTAAATAATTAGTTGGTTAAATTAGGTACAGTACAACGTAGCAAAAGGGGAAAAGAAAAAGTTAGAAAAGCACAGGTATAAGTCGAAGCAATTAGGAGGCACAATTGATAGAAACAAAAGTAGAAAGCAAAACCTTTGTGAGGAAAAATTAGAAGGAAACCTAGAGCAGAGCAGAGAGTAGAAGACAGAAGCTCAACAAAAATGCAAAAGTGTAAGAGTGAAGATATAAAAGGGGAGGGAAGACACGTCAAAGGGCAAAGATGACGTGGCAATAGGGTGCGCAAGTTAGTATGAAGGCACTATTCAAATCATGGTTGTTAAATATATAGATAATGTGAAATGCTTGCTTTTATTCAATAAACTATTAAGCTATATAAATAGCCTTATAGCACACCTCATACTAAGATGAAAATAGCAACTAACCACTAAGAAACCGGTACATTCTATGACCCATTTTTACTTCTACCAACGTTCACTTTCTCCATAGAATTCGGTCAACAAAGTACCAAGTCCAACATATTAAATTATTAAATAAACTAAACATAAAATCACAAATAATAAATGCTTGTGTTCAAAATATGTAGCCATGCAAACATGCTATTTGAAGTTGAAGCTTATTCCATGAAAACCAAATAACTCTTGACCCGCGACCCACGAACAAACCCGAGTAAACCCACCAATCACCCTCTTAATCGGTGTTTGTTCGTACCGCTTTCTTCACAACAATGTCGGTTCATCATCTTCACATTGGTTCAAGTTGAGCTCTTCCTTTTTCTCCCACTTTGGACACTCCGATATGTAATGACCGAATTCGTTGCACTTGAAGTACTTCACACGACTCTTGTCCCATTGTACTCGACCGTCACCTCGACCTCTCCCGGACTCTCAATTCTTCAACTTTGGACACTACGCTTCGCATTTTTCGGCTCTAATTGCAACCTCTTAGCCATTTATCCTGAAATGATCAAAACTTACGTAGTTATCACATTCATCAATCAACAAAAACACACAAAATGGGCTTATTATTAAACATTCATTTACCCTCTCATCACATTCCCACACTTACCTTTGATTGTCCCCAATCAAACCATCACAAAACACTACTCGCTTTGCTAACAAGCCGCCTTCAATTCCCTTACCGAAACTACTCTTCAAGGCCCCGAATCATACCCAATCCCATAGACTTACACAATCGAGATTGACAAACTGACAAGCAATATCGCACATTTTAAAATCAAGACTTGCCTAACTAAACCTAACATGCTTATCATCATACACATATACTATACACCCCTCACAATGGTCGCTCCTCTCGGTTTATATCTGGACTAGCTTGTAATGTGCTAGTATAAATTGCTCAAAAACCAAGAATGTAACCCTGCTATTATAGGTTTGTATGACAATCACACAGAAACTGTAAACTATGCACACATCGAAAGGTCTTACGGGTTTTGGGCTTAGGGTAAAGGTAGGAATGATTTGGCTAAACAATTAGTTTAAAAACAAAGGTTTCACACGAATAAATGACTATCCTTATTCACAAAACACAATAACACACTAAACAAACACTTTAGCATATTCGACCCATAACACATACTTCCATTTTTTTCCTCTTTTTTTTATATATATATTTTTTTCTTTTTTTCTTTTTTCACAACTTGGATAGAACTCAAACAATTGAACAAAACACAAACACAATGGATGTCATCAATTCATTTCACAAAGGTAAATGGGTCAATTTGGGAGATGTTATAGGTGTTAATCAAATGAAAGGGTATAGGCTCAACATGGGCTACTAAGGGTAATTTTGGATAAATGGGTCAACAAAACGCAAACAATTGGTTTCAAACACAACAAAGGGATTCTTAATTTGCCTTTCTCATCTATGTGCATGATTTGCCTACAACTCTAGCATGTATCAAATCACACAAATTCTGCAGCAAGGAAACATTTGGCCTACTCTCAACAAATAAACATATATATCAATATCTATCAATCTAGTAAGCTCAAAGTCTCACAAAGTAAGGATATGGGCTGCCGACATGTAGTATATGCAATTCCTAAAAGCATGTTACCCTTAGTTAGGCATCTCTTTTCATTTTCTATAAAAATGCTTGTTAGAAAAACTCTCATGAAACTTAAAGGGATGACCATGATAAAGGGTCTCATTTTTCATACTCAGCAAAGGACTCGTTAGCAACTGAAAACGCGGCTTTTGTGTCTGATAAGGTGAAAAAGGTGACATTTTACGAGAAAAAATTTTCTTCATGTTTTTCATTCAAAAATTCCTCAATTTTTCTCACACTTGTAAGTGTTTCCCCCGACCATCCTAGGGTCACCCAAGAAGAATCTAGTTCAGAATATTAGCAAAGTGATGAACTAGGTAGCAAAGAGGAAGAAGAGCAAGGTCAGCCTGGGAATTTTAAGTTGAAAATTGGGAGCGATGGGTTACCTGAATGGAAGAAAAATAGAAAGTTGTCGGATTTTCCTGAACGATATCAAACTGCCATGTTTATGAAGAAAATCAAATCGGATCAGATATTCAGCAAGAGATTTTTATGTGAAAAACTAATTGATTTGGATGTTTGGGAGGCAGGGTGGTTGATGCTTTTAAGAGGTTGGGATGGATAGAAGTATTGAAGTTTAAGGGACCAGAGCGTATTTATACTAAGCAGATTGAAGAATGGGTGTCCACACTTACGAAAGAGGACGGTAATGACCCACCATTAACGACACAATTAATAGGGCATGTTGGTGGAGATCGGGTTGTGTTAAACTTTTATTGAATGAAAACATTGGCAAAGTATGATACGGGTCAGAAGTCAAGGAGCAATTATTATTATCCATCTGACAAAGTTATAGAGGCAAAAACTGCATAAGAGGAACAATGGAAGACATGGATAAGGTGTTTGTGTCGGTCTTCAGCAACGGAAAGACCTTATCCATGTCTTCCATTGTTCCTCTTGTGCAGTATTAGCCTCTATAACTTTGTCAAATGGATAATAATAATTGCTTCTTGACTTCTGACCCGCATCATACTTTGCCAATGTTTTCATTTCATCAAAGTTTAACACAACCTAAACTTCACCAACATGCCCTATTAATTGTGTCGTCAACGGTGGGTCATTACCGTCCTCTTTTGTAAGTGTGGACAGCCATTCTTCAATCTGCTCGGTATAAATACGCTCTGGTCTGTTAAACTTCAATACTTCTATCCATCCCAACCTCTTAAAAGCACCAACCACCCCAAATGGCTCCCAAACATCCAAATCAATTAGTTTTTCACATAAAAACCTCTTGCTGAATATCTGATCTGATTTGATTTTCTTCATAAACATGACAGTTTGATATCGTTCATGAAATCCGACAACTTTCTATTTTTCTTCCATTCAGGTAACCCATCGCTCCCAATTTTCAACTCAAAATTCTCGGGCTGACCTTGCTCTGCTTCTTCCTCTTCATCACTTTGCTCATATTCTGAACCAGATTCTTCCTCATCTTCTGTTTCCGGCTGCAAAACCAATCTTCTTTTAGTCCCCGCCGCATGATGATTCAGCGATCTCCTTTCCCTTGCGTACCATTTTCCTACAATTTCATAACAATGCGTTAGAAACTCAACAACTCATCCAATTCAAATGTGCTATCATCACACTAGTTCCCACAATCTTAGCTAATGAATCGCCATTGTTGTATAAGGTTTATGAAAACGACTTTAAATCCTTTGCAAAATACCCTTTTCAATAAACTTTTTTAATGACAAATTCTCATTCACGTTAAGCCATTTAACAAGTTGAGAAGAACAAATTTTTTTTTTTACAACTTAATGGCAATTCATGTTGCAACCTTGCTAGTTCACACAACTCATCAAGCATAATATTTACAACTAGCAACTATGACAAAAACAATCTACATCATCATCTCCTCATGAACCAAATCCACCCACATTTACCCTCCTACTTCACTATTCAGCAAATCAACATAATAATATGTAATGAACACAGGAAAGTAGGGTAAAAACATACCTTGGATGATGGCTAACCCAAACTAATGTAAAGAGATGAAGTCTTGAGCAATTCCACAAAAAAAATCCGAAAATTTCGTGACTTGTGACCCACTATATATCCCGAATCGAGCCTTTTTAACAGAAACTACTTGGTGGGTTTTGTTCCTCTCGAAAAGTTATCGAGTTTAGACCCAAAAATCACTAGATTTCGTTAAGAATTGAGACAGTTATGAATTTTAGAAGATTAGGGTTTATGGTGGAAAAGTTTTGAGAAGAAGGTGAAAGAAAAACTAGGAGAGAGAGAGCGCCTTAGATCTGATTGTAGGGTGGGTGTATGTGTTAAAACACGAAAATAATATTAAAGCGGGTCCTGGATCGGGTCTTTTGTGAATGGGTCAGAATTTTTTTTTTAAAATTATATATATATTAATAGCACAACGTAAGAAATAGTCTACTTCTTAAAATTTCGTTTTCGCCCCCTTTTTTTGTCTTTTTTTTATAGGTTTTTTTTTGCGTTTTGACCACCAAGTTTTTTTATAAGTTTTTTTATTACGTTTTGGCCACAGCCCTTTTCTTTTATTCTTTTTTGTTATACTTCTTTTTTTTCTATTTGTACCACCCGCTTTTTGCTTTTTTTCTTTTTGCGTTTTGCCACCAACTTTTTCGTTAAGTTTTTTTTATTTCATTTTTGCCACGGCTATTTTTATTAGTCTTTTTTGTTAAGTTCTTTTTCCCCGTTTTGACCACCAACATTTTGATTACTTTATTTCTCATTTTGGCGACGCCTTTTTTTTCAACTTTTTTGTTTTCCCCTTTTTTGCCGACTTATTTCCCCGCTATGTTTTAACGTTATTTAAGTCATTTGGTGTTAATATTTTGTGTTCTTTCTTTACGATTTTCCCAGTTTTAGCCGTTTTTTTCGTTGCTACGTAACACAGTTGTACGCGTCGATCTTACAACGCTATTAGCACGGTTTTGGCGCAACGCGCCATCGGATACACCTAGTTAATTGAATAACTCGAGTAGTCTCGATTGACTTGTTCAAAGTATGTTTTAATGAGTGAAGAATCTAACCATGTAGGAAAATATGGTGACCTTAATCCAAATTAGCTTGTTCTCTACCCTCCCAATACACACAGCAAAAGTATCACTTACTTTGTCCTTTGCAAACCACTTTTGATTCCATCCTTTCACTTGCATTTTCCTCGCATGAGTCGTCTTTTAGATCATGGTATAAAGAAAACTTGTACTTGTCGTCGGTGACGCTCCAATCTTAGTTTCACTGCATTTGCCATTACGTACACGTCGTTTTCTACACACCTTTGGTATGGTCCTAGTCGCGTATGAGTTGGCGGAAGCTTCTCTTGAAAAAAGATTAAAAAAATCACCAAATTGTTAAAGCAATCATAAATATGATATATATATATATATATATATATATATATATATATATATAGACAAAGAGTATTCGATTTACCTTTACTTCAAGGGTTAGGTCGTTTAAAGTAATAACAAAGCGAGTTAGGTTATGTAATGTTGGAAAATTTGAAGGTGTGCCTCTTCTCCACAACAAAAGAACATCTGTCACGGATTACCTTTTCCTTTTTCAGAATGTCTTTGTTAGAAAAATTCATGCTTTCGTCTCATTTGCCAATTAGACCATGTGTAATGGAGAGGGGATTTGGGCGTGGTTGGGGCAAATAACGCCCAGAGGTGAATTGTACACCGCCCCCTAGAGGTTATTTGGGGCGTTTTTGGGACAAGGTGAAAATTTTCACCCCATTGTTTGTTTTGTTTGGGCCAATCACATTCCATCTTTCTTTTTTTTTATTATTTGTTTTTATTTAAAAAAAATAAATATTTAATATTAAATGATTTATGCCCCATGAAAAATTTCACCTCACCATTACACCCCTTATAAATTTCAAGCCCCTTTCACCCCCTTAGTGACCCCACATGCCAAGTGTCAAAAAATGCCCCATACAAGGTGAAATTTTTAACCTCTGACGAGTTAGGCCCAATCTAGATGGATTAGCCCATACCGCATAAAGGTCTAACTAGCTTTGGGCCGGCCCATTAACAGACTTGGACCGGATTGGCCCAGTTAGCCAGATTCCGGCCAACAAGTCGATAGACTCAACCTCTTATCCGAGGATTGTGGAAAAAAGGTTCGAATAAGAAGATAATGCCTATCTTCACCAAGATCGGAAGTTTAGTTCCTGGAGATAGGCCCGAAGAGGCGGTTACGAGAAGAAAGGCGAGGTTATAAATAAAGGTAGGAGGTAAACGAGAAATTCATTCACATTCACCCCGAGCTTTTACTTTACTTTCCCTTTACGCCAATACTTATTCTCACGCCGGAGGGTGGTCACAGAAAACCCCCCCTTTCCTGTGGCGAGTCCTAACGGTGTTTTGTTTTTGCAGACATCTAGGTTCAGCTCAGTGGGTCATTCATAGCCGGGAAATTATTCTTGTCAACTCTGAGAGGTATTTACTTCTTCATTGGCGCCATCCGTGGGACCTGAAGCAAGGAGTTAGTTACCGGCTTGATAACCCAAGGAACCAAGATGGCTTCGAACCAAAACACCATAGTGAGCACCAGTTTGGCAGAAAACAACCAAAATCAATTCCCTACAGCAGAGCGGGTGGACGGAGCAGTCGCTTCGGACTCGGAAGGAGAAGGGGATGGGGTGGCTCCAGGCTTCACCCCAGGAACATCGACTGCTCGGCAAAGCAATGCACAGACGTCAACATCGATTGCTCCAGGCTTCAACCTCCCACTACACATGATCTTAAGTTGTTGTAGTCTTTCCATTTCTATCTAAAAAATACCTTGTACCTCAATCAAGATTGAGTGTTAAGTTAAAAAAAAAAAATGATGAAATGACATGATGAGAATTATGTTCTTCGTAAGGTCTACCAAGTTTAAGCACTTGAATAAGTCATAAAATAACAAACACAGTAACTAACTATGCATCAGTTTTAACTAACGATGGAATGATAAAAGCATGAAGAAGTAGCACTATGAACCAAATAAGGGGCCATGTATTATCTTAGACATCATGGAAATATGAAGTTACACATAGGTCCAACCCAACCATTTTGGGCTCCCCAAGCAAAGCGAAAATCCGAAGCCCTTTTTTTCTAAATTTAAGTGTAATAAACCAAAACTAATAAATGTACAATTGACAGGTTAAATACTTTGCACTAAATTAAAAATTCAGTTGATAGGTTATGAATATTATTTTTTACTAAAACCTTAAGCATGGACCCATTTTGATGTCTAAACATAATAGTATTCCTTGCAACTGTTAATAATATTCCGACAGCATCAACCTGATTAGGCCGGAAATAATTACACATGAGCAGAGCAAATTTTGTATGTATCAATATCCGAAAAAGTTGGCTGCCTTGGCTTACATTCCAACACAAGTTTTTTAGTTCATAAAATCTTATAAACTGGTCTATTAAAAAGTTAGATTGTTATTATAATTTATTAAATTTAGAAATCAATTTGGAATCATATTTGTGACCTAAAATTGTTTGAACTCTGTGCCAGAAAAAAATATTTGGAAAACCTGTTTCAAATTTTTTTTTTGGTGGTTAAACGATTTGGCCTGCACAAATATTATTATTCTTGAGTCTTAACTCATTCCTCATCCCACCTAATCCATCTATTCTTCCACATCAAAATTTAAATAATTATGATACTTAACATACTGACACGTCAAATTCCAAAGCCACCCAACCCATTTCGCCCGTACTAAACGTAACATCTCAAGTTGATATCGGGTGTAGTCAGGTCAGATATGAGGACTATATATGTGCAGTGTTGTCCTTCCTACGTAAACATAGCATATGCCATTAACAACCTGAAATCAATTATTAATAACTTGAGTTTCAAATTCCATTAGTTACAAATTGAAACATTCATCAGTGGTTATTATATAGAGTAATCAAACGGAGCCTTGTGGCTAACATAACTATCTATTGGTTAAAAATTGGGGCATTCAGAGGGTGTTTGGGATTGAGTTTGAAAATGCAAAAGTGCTTTTGGTCAAAAGTGTTTATTGACTTATGACTTTTTAAAAAGGAGTTTTAAAAAAAGTGTTTGGATTAGCTTTTCGGATGAGAAACGTAAAAAAGTCAATAAATTGTTGTTTTTTAAGTGTTTTGCTTAACTTATTGTGAATATTGGTTGTATGAGTGGTAAATTTGTAATTTTTTTCCAAAAGTCAAAAACCAAAAGCCAGGATTTCTAACTTTTCAAAAACAACTTTTCCACCCTTAAAAGCCAAAAGCCAAAAGTCAAAACAGAAAGTGCTTTTGGGTTACACAAACAGCTTATTGACTTATTGGCTTTTTGGAAAAGCCAATAAGTCAATAAGTTGTTTTGAAACTTAACCCCAAACACCCTCTCAAATTCATGTGCCACGTTGAACCGGTTTCCAGGTTTGTGTCATGTTCAAGTTTGTTGTATGTGTGTGTGTGTGGGGGGGGGGGGGGGGGGGGCGACCCACAAACATGCCTCGTTTAGTCGCCTTGCCCAAAAGTGATACACAACTAGGGCTGCAAACGAACCGAATGAACACGAAAAAGGCTTTGTCCGTGTTCGTTTGTTAAGAAAATTATGTGTTTACGAAAAGTTCATAAACACTTACCGAATGAGATTTTCTGTTCGTGTTCGTTTGTTAAGAAAACACTCATGTTTATGTTCGTTTGTTAATTTTGTTCATGAACGCATACGAACACAAACAGACATTAATGAACACAAACAAGTGTTCATGAACGGAAACAAACACAAACTGACATATATTAACTTTTGAATAACATCGAATACACAAACATTAAGACATTAGCTAGATGCCTAGATCCACCCAAAATATAACCTATTTGTCCAAACATACTTAATACTAGAGAAGGGCGTTGGAGGTGGATGGTAGAGGATGTTGGACGTGGAGGGCATCAACGCTGGAACGTGTAAACATATAATGAGCTTGGATACAAAAAGTAGTTTTATTGATCTCATATAGTCATATATTTACCTCATGTATATTATTTATTGGGTAAAATAAATAAAAATAAAATAATATAAAAAAGTATAAAAATAAAAACTTTAATAAACAATCGAACATAAACGAACACGTTACCGAATGTTCACGACCTCTGTTCATGTTCATTCGTTTAACAAAACGAACATAATTTGTTGTTCGTGTTTGTTTATTTATTAAATGAACGAACACAACCGAACTTCCCGCCGAACAGTTCATGAACTGTTCGCTGAAAGTTCAGTTCGTTTGCAGCCCTATACACAACAATCTAAAAAAATGGTTGATTTTCGTATATCAGAAACAAACTTGTTAGAAGTTATAATCTTGATTTGTTAAAACATAGGTATTATCATATTGTACATATGTAAGGATTAATATTGTCTTAGATATCATAAGTATAATATTGTTATAGGTTGACCGGTGTGTCACAAACAAGACTGACGGTTATGTAGTTTAGGAAGGGTCATGATGGTTTAGACACAACCATTCGGTATGTAATATAGGGCTGATGTACTATTAATAAAATGTGTGTTTGTTTAGTTTAAAATAACTAACCTACAATTTCCCTTTAACCTTCCTATATCCATTTTCTCTCCAAAACCGTTTCTAATCAAACTCCAATTATCAAACACATCAATCACGAACATGGCATCAGAGCCTAGATCCAAGACCTGTGGTATATTTGATGTTAACCGAGAATCAGAAGATGTTGATACAATAGGAAGAAAAGACGAGTATGCGTTATTTCCTAGTTGTTTGTCCGATCATGTGGATCGCAGAAAGAAGGCCGAAGAGGCAGTGGATTTCAAGGGTTATGAGAACCCTCTCAACATTAAATTTTCGGAGTTTAACATCGGATCTTCATCAAAGATCCAAGAAAGAAAGTTGTCAAGGGCCCAAGAGGAATTTAATAGGCAAGTGAAGGCCGAGAAGGACGTTCCCGAGTATCCGCCCACGATGTGTTGCAACAAATGTAAACAACCGTTTCATTTTAGAAGAGAGTGCCCGAGAAAGATGGGAAAGACGGAGTTCATGGTGAAGGGAACCGATGAAAAGGGTTGGGACGACATATGGTTTGCTAGTCTCACGCGAAAGGAACACGGGTGTGGAAACAAGAATTTATTCACACTATTTAGCAAATCATATGGGATTGAAGCGTATCCAACCGGTTATAAGAAAGAGTACTTTAGAGGCAAAGGAATTGTGATCATCACGAGTGGAAATCAATTGCATAAGATCAAGTCCGTGTTTTATGTACCCACTTTAGAAGAAATGTTTTGAGTATTGAAAAACTCACAAACGAGGGCCTAGAGATTGAGTTTGAAGGGGATGTGTGTTACATCCGTAGGCCTATTATCCAAAGAACACGAAGAATTATTACGTGTAGGATATGTGATGGTGATGACCACTTTACGGTCAAATGTCCCGAGAAGAAATTTGTTGTGCAGAAAGAAGATACAGAAGGCGCTGAAGCGCAGAATTGGAACGATGCAAAACAGAAACGAAAGGAAAAAGAAACCACTTTTGGAACCGGCAAAGAAGAAGCAATAAGTGATTTAGACAGAGAAAGGGCTTCGGTATTCAAGAACTTTGAACAATTCTCTATTAACAAAGATGATGCCGAAACCTTTATGGAACAAGGGCCGGTTATGTAACCTACAAATGGCACAAAGTTGAACGATTGTGTGGTGTTCATGGATTTGATCCATATCACTACAATAGTCGAAAGATACAAGAGGAAATTTGAGATTGAATTTGAAAGAACCATAGAATGGTTTATGTATGATTTCCTAAAGATGTCAAACAAGGCACCAATGCCCCCAAGAGACGGATATGGCTATCCGATTAATCTACTAGATCTCTACACAAAGGTGCAAGTATTCGGAGGATACGAAAAGGTGACGAATGACGACAATTGGGCAGTGATTGCTATGTCGATGGGATATGGGAGAGGACTACCAAGCCTAGTAACAAAAGAAGAGATTGCAACGACTTTAAGACAAGTCTATGTTCGATACCTAGAAATGATGGAGTGGTATCACTTGAAGTATAAAGGAAGAGAGATGGTAGTTGAAGTCAAGGAAGAAGACTTTGATCAAAAGAAGAAGAAAGCCGAGTATGATGATCAAGACCTCCCACCGAAGAAAAGATCCCGTTCATCGTCAAGTGAAGAATCAAGTTCCTACTAAATCAAGATTAGGGGCGAGAATGTTAGAAGTTATAATCTTGATTTATTAAAACATATGTTATTATCATATTGTACATATGTTAGGATTAATATTGTCTTAGATATCATAAGTATAATATTGTTATAGGTTGACCGGTGTGTCACAAACAAGACCGACGGTTATGTAGTTTATGTCACACCCTCAAAATCCACTTGCGGAGTTTTACCGCGAGGCGCATGACAAACCAGGATCCAAACCAACGATCACAATAAACAAGTCTAAATGAATTAAAATGCAATTTCAAACATAGTTTAAAATCCCGTTTACAGCGGAAGCTTATTCAAAACATTATCCAAAATAATAAACCAATGTTCAATGTTGTAAGACCATGCAACCCTAACATAGACGCCGTGCAGACGCGTGCGCCCTAGTCCAGTCGTGCTACCTTAGCGACCTGAGAAAACATGTAAAAGTTTACGTCAGCACAAAAATGCTGGTGAGTTTACAGGTTTTGTATCCAAGTACCAAGTCCACCTGTCCATACTATAATAAATCGAAAACCAGTATACGCTAGCTAGGCGTACGTTTTGTTACTACCACGATTGGAAAACCATTACTAACTCGAATACCAAAAGTATGCCCGATGTAGTTCCTGTTGTTCCTGTTGTTCCTGTTTGAGACAATATGCACCCGCCGACCCTCCAAGTCGACGAGCGGGGTTGGTCACTCCCAATAGCGCTATTCACATTTCCCCGTTGTGCAAACCCGCACATTCATGGTTCCCCCCGGGACTTCCAAAGATCGTGTAGTACACAATAGAAACCCATAGTATGACAGAATTTACCAAACAATCGTTTTAACACATGTTTTCTCCCCCGAAAGTATAAAACCAGTTTAAAAGAGGGGTCGTAAACTCACCTTAAGTTGCGTTACTCCTTAACCCGAGTAAACCCAGCTGCTATGCTAGTCCCGTAAGCGGCGACCTAACATACGACAGTTACAAGTACTTAGACTAATAACCCGCAGGCTAATTAGTCCCTAGATGTCCAGACCATAACCAAGTTCGTTTGAAAACACCGTGACTGTTTAACTGACCCAAAGTACAAGACTCGACATCCCATTGGTGACCCGAGACTCCCCGTGTTATGTTTACGCTCCAAAACGTACAATAACGCAATTACACTTAACACACGTTAACGTACAACAAGTTATAGCACATAGTTCACGTATCACCGAAATACATCCAAATATATGTTATCAAGTTATTAGACATGTTACGGGGTTCCTAGCATGTTACTACATGTTAAATCGGGTCTCGGAATGCTAATTTACACTTACAGCAGCAGTACACGCGATTAGGGAGGCTAATCGCATGAAATGTCACGCGATCAGGGCTAATCGCCCCTTAAGTCACGCGAGTAGGGCTACTCGCCCTTGATGCCACGCGAGTGGGCTACTCGCCCCTGTAGTCAGGCGAGTGGGGCTACTCGCCCCTGTTGTCATGCGATTGGGGGCTACTCGCCTCTAACACAGGCGATTAGCAAGGCTACTCGCCTGTAACCTTGCTGTTCCGGTTTTTCGCGCGTTTAACGCTCCAAATCAGATCCAGAACGTGTGTAACTACCCAATATCATCCCAATAACTATTTCAAACATGTTTAAACCAAAATCCTTCGTTTAACCTCGTATAATCAGTCCTGCATGAAATCAAGTAATCCAAACATATACACATAGCATGCAATCATCATACTAACATGCATAACAATACCCTAATAATCAATTACTGAGAGTCCTATCATCATAATATCAATATCAACACTGATCTATCATAATATCATATCAAATCATCATCATGAATCATAAAAACCCTAACTTTCTAACCATACACACTCATAATGCATGCATATTAGTTATAATCCGATTAACAACCCTTATTGACGATTTTCAGAAAGCTTTTTCGTTTAAGAACAGGTCTGGACCATTAGGGATTTATTAAAAACGTTTACAAAGTGTTATGGATGAGAATCAAACCTTAGGATTATGAAAGAATGATGGTTAGACCTTGAAACCTTGTGTTTTTGATCAAAATCGCCTTCCAGAGGTTGTTTATGTGTTTGGGGCGGTTATGGGACGACTAGGGTTGATATTAGGAAGTTTAGGAGGTTAAGCATTGTATTTATAGGCGTTTCTAGTCGTCCAGCACGTAACTAGCGATTGTGCAGCTCCTATACGCGATTAGGAATGCTAATCGCATGAAGGTTCACGCGATTAGGCCTAATCGCCTATACCTTCACACGATTAGCCACCAATCGCCCCTGATGTTGCCTACTCGCCTCCCCTATGGGCGATTAGGCTTCCTAATCGCCTGTAGGGGTTAATCTCGTGTGTTTTGCGCGTTAAACCCCGTTTTAACATATGTTAATGCATATTCACGTACCGACAAGTCATATAATGATTGTAAACACATAACACAAGTAAATACACATATTTACACTCGTTCACCAATTCCCGGGACTCGAGACTCGTACGTTCCGTATGCCCTGACGATCCTACCGATCGTCACCGTTTGTACACTTGGTTAAGGACCGACATCTAATGAACCTCTAGACCAACATCCAATGATCCTCTAGACTAAACCAATAGTTCCCGAACCATAACCCGACTTAACTAACCCAGTTAAGTACAATATACGCGTGACTCGCTATGGTAGACTTTCATCTAGACAACGTTGTTAACCAGAATTTGCCGGGTGTCACATCATCCCCACGTTAAAAGAATTTTCGTCCCGAAAATTGCACAAGTACAGAAAGAATCAAAAGAATTAACGAAGGAAACAAGCAAAAGATAGAAACCAAAAGAGGTAAGCAAAAGATAGAAACCAAAAGAGGAATTTTACCCGAGTTGTCACATCATCCCCACGTTAAAAGGAATCTCGACCCGAGATTCATTCAGCTGCCGAAGAGACATGTCTCGACTCGAACGCTTCCTTAGGAAAAAGATGAGGATACTTAGACTTCATCTGATCCTCCCGTTCCCACGTATATTCCGGTCCCCGGTTCGAGTTCCACCGAACCTTAACGATACGAATCTTGCTGTGACGCAGGCTGCGAATCTTGTAATCAAGGATCTCTACAGGTTCTTCCACAATCCGAAGACGATCATCAACCTTGATCTCTTCCAGTGGAACGATGAGAGACTCGTCAGCCAGACACTTCTTCAAGTTTGACACGTGAAAGACGTTATGTACGTTACCGAGCTCCGTCGGTAGATCAAGTCGATATGCCACCGGCCCAATCCGTTCCAGGATCGTAAATGGGCCGACATATCGCGGATTGAGTTTGCCACGCTTCCCAAAGCGTATGACGCCCTTCCACGGTGAGACTTTTAGAAGTACCTTGTCATTGACTTGGAACTCCAGTGGTTTGCGACGCTGATCAGCATAACTCTTTTGCCGGTCCCGTGCCGCCGCCAACCGATTTCGAATCTGTACGATCTTTTCCGAAGTTTCGTACACTAGTTCAGGCCCAGTGAGTTGACTCTCACCCACTTCAGCCCAACAAAGAGGAGAACGGCATTTCCGTCCGTACAGTGCTTCGAACGGAGCAGCCTTGATGCTCGTGTGATAACTGTTATTGTACGAGAATTCTACCAACGGTAGATGAGCTTCCCAACCTTTGCCAAAATCGATCACACATGCCCGCAGCATGTCTTCTAAAGTTTGAATCGTACGCTCACTCTGACCGTCAGTCTGTGGGTGATAAGCCGTGCTCAAGTCTAGTTGGGTACCCAAAGCCTTGTGCAAAGACTTCCAGAAGTGAGAAGTAAAATGGGAGTCACGATCCGAGATAATAGAAACTGGTACCCCGTGCTTAGAAACAACTTCCTTCAAGTAAAGACGAGCCAAACGATCCATAGTGTCGGTCTCCTTAATGGCAAGAAAATGAGCTGATTTCGTCAACCGATCGACAATCACCCATATCTTGTCATTCCCGCTTGGTGACTTAGGAAGTTGTGTGACAAAATCCATAGTAATCCGTTCCCATTTCCATTCCGGAATTTCAGGTTGTTGCAAGAGACCTGACGGTTTCTGGTATTCCACCTTGACCTTAGCACAGGTCAAGCATTTGCTCACGTATGAGGCTATGTCCGACCTCATGTTTGGCCACCAGTAAAGCACCTTTAGATCTTGGTACATCTTATCCGAACCAGGATGAATAGAATATCGAGACTTATGAGCTTCATCAAGAACAAGTTCCCATAGTCCCCCGAACAAAGGGACCCATATACGTTCTGCGAAATAGTGCAGGCCATCAGGCCTTCGCTCTAGGTGCTTGTCGGCACCGTGCATGGTTTCAGCTTTAAGGTTTTCCTCCTTCAAAGCTTCCAATTGGGCAGAACGGAGTTGATCAGGTAGCGACGAATGAATAGTGAGCTGCAACGCCCGAACGCGACGAGGTTTAGTAGATTCCTTCCTGCTCAAGGCGTCTGCTACAACATTCGCCTTGCCAGGATGGTACTTAATAGCACAATCATAGTCGTTCAAAAGTTCAATCCAGCGACGCTGTCTTATGTTCAAGTGTTGTTGGTCGAAAATGTGTTGGAGACTCTTGTGATCGGTGTAGATGGTGCATTTGGTACCGTACAAGTAATGTCTCCAAATTTTCAACGCGAATACCACAGCACCCAACTCCAAGTCATGAGTTGTGTAGTTCTTCTCGTGCACTTTGAGTTGACGAGAAGCATACGCAATCACTTTCTCGCGTTGCATCAACACGCAACCGAGTCCATGTATGGAAGCGTCACAGTAAACAACAAAATCATCAGGACCCTCAGGTAAAGACAAAATAGGAGCAGAACACAGTTTAGACTTTAGTTCCTCAAACGCGGACTCTTGTGGTTCACCCCAGTCGAACTTCCTATCCTTCTGAGTGAGAGTGGTGAGGGGTTGAGCAATCTTCGAGAACCCCTGAATGAAACGACGATAATAGCCCGCAAGGCCTAGGAATTGCCGCACCTCAGTTGGTGTCTTTGGTGCTCCCCAGTCCTTGATCGCTTCGATTTTAGCTGGATCGACATGAATTCCTAGTTCATTAACCACATGTCCTAGGAATTGAACTTCGCGTAACCAAAAGTCACACTTTGAGAACTTGGCGTAAAGTTGCTCCCGTCGCAAAAGTTCCAAAACTAACCGCAGATGTTCCCCATGTTCGGTCTCGTTCTTGGAGTAGATCAGAATGTCATCAATAAACACAATGACGAACTTGTCCAAATATGGTTTACAGACGCGGTTCATCAAGTCCATGAAAACCGCCGGTGCGTTCGTGAGACCGAAAGGCATGACCAAGAATTCGAAATGGCCATAACGTGTTCGAAAAGCAGTTTTTGCAACGTCAGCCTCCCTGACGCGCAGCTGGTGATAACCGGACCTCAAGTCGATCTTGGAATAATAACTAGAACCCTGAAGCTGGTCGAATAGATCATCAATACGTGGAAGAGGATAACGGTTCTTGATGGTCAATTTGTTCAGTTCCCTGTAGTCTACGCACAATCGGAAACTCCCGTCCTTCTTCTTAACAAATAAAATCGGGGCTCCCCAAGGGGAAGAACTTGGCCGGATGAAACCCTTGTCCAAGAGTTCCTGTAACTGGCTAGACAATTCCTGCATCTCGGGAGGTGCAAGACGGTAGGGGGCCCGAGCAATAGGAGCAGCCCCTGGTACAAGGTCAATACCGAACTCGACTTGACGATGAGGAGGAAGACCAGATAAATCATCGGGAAAAACATCAGGAAACTCGCGTACCACCGGAATGTCGTCGATCTTCTTTTCATCACCAGGGGAAACAGATAAGAGTGCCAAAACAGCTGGATAACCCTTTCGAAGACACTTAAGGGCTTTCATGCTAGAGATGATGTTTAGCGGAACACCACCCTTGATACCGTACACAGAAAGAAATTCTCCATCAGGGAGAGGAATCCGAATAACCCTAACGTAACAGACGATCTCCGCGCGATACAAGGATAACCAATCCATTCCTACCACAACGTCAAAACTACCCAAAGGTACCGGCATAAGGTCGATGGGGAACGATAAACCCGACAACTCTAACTGACACTCCCGAAGGACACTAGTAGCTTCAATCGTTTTACCGTCAGCCAACTCGATAATATACTTGGTCTCTAATGGTACAGGGACTACATCTAGCAGTCGACTAACATCCATGGATACAAAACTTTTGTCGGCACCAGAATCAAATAACACGCTAACAGAATGATTATTGAGAAGAAACGTACCGGTGACTGTATCAGGGTCCTGCCTAGCCTCAGCGGCTCCAATGACGAAGGCACGTGCATTTCTGCCGCCGCCCCCGTTGTTCCCATTCCCGTTGTTTCCACCCTGTTTCAGTTTTGGGCAATCCTTCTTGTAATGCCCAGTGTCACCACAGTTGTAGCATCCCTGTTTCCCTGTAGTCCCCTGAGTAGTCGGAGCTGAACTGTTGGTCGGAGCCTGAGTCGATGGAAGTGTAGCCCGACAATCTTTAGCATAATGCCCTGTTCGCTGGCAGCGGTGACAACGGTTACTGTCGCAGTTCCCTTGGTGATGGCGTCCACACTTGTTGCATTTGGGCAGTTTTCCCGCATAACCACCCTGCTTGTTACCCGAAGACGATGAACCCCCATTATCAAACCTTTTACCCTGCTGTGTAGACCCAGATCCTTTCCCGTCGTTCTCCCACTTGCGCTTATTGTTCTCTGGAGCCTTAGCAGTCGAACCTTTCGCAGGCAAAATCCCCTCATTCACCTTTAAATTGGTCATCCTATGGGCCGATCGAACTACCTCCGCATAAGTAGGATGATTTCCAGCAGCCACTAACCCTGCAATTTCCGGTACTAACCCTGATACATAGTGTTCAATCTTACGATACTCTGGCACGTGCAGATCGGGACACAGCACTGCCAACTCATTCCTCCTCACAGTATACTTCTCGATTTCCGATCCAGTCATCTTGAGGTTCCATACCTCATGTTCCAGCTTCTGTACCTCTTCTCTCGGGCAATACTCCCGCTTCAGCAACTGCACAAAGTTCTCCCATGGCATAGCATATGCCTCCCCAATACCCATGTTCTGGGTGATGCCATTCCACCAAGTCAATGCCACGTCCTGAAACAACGCAGCAGAATACTTCACCCGATCTTCTGGGAGACAGTTACACATCAGAAATACCGACTCCACTTTCTCCAACCACCTAAGCAAACTGACCGCACCCTCAGTGCCAGAGAATTCCTGGGGCTTGCAGTCCCGGAACATCTTGTAGGTGCACATGGGTGGGGGTGGGTCAACAGGACCACCTGAAATAAAACGTATGAGAAACCACGAAATACGTACACAAGGTTCACCAATGAGGAAAAAGGAAAATGGATAAATCAACTTACCACCACCGTTGTGCCCTAACTGGAAGGCAGCTTGGAGCAAGTTATTCAGATCAGCCTGTGATAGGTTAATACCTCCACCACGACCACCAGCACCACCGCGACCACCACCACGTCCACCATTGCGACCACCTCCACGTCCTCCACGCACTCCAGACATGATTCTGGCAGAAAGAACGAGAAAATTTAGTTTCGCAGTTAAAGATAACCACTAATGTTCACAAGATCAAAGCTAGATCCAATCCAGGACTATCCCCTCAAACCTAGAGCTCACTAGTGCTTCCATGCATTTCGTTTTATGATTTTGTGTGCACCCAAAATGATAAAACGCTCTACATGGTCCTCCTAGTGTTCTCTTAGTTCAAAGTTCAAATCACCGAACATAGGCTCTTAGCTACACACCGTAATACTACGGTAGTTTATGACAAGTGTTGCTATTGGAGTGCGAAAGGGAGATGTCCGAGCCTTGGACAAATCTCAAGAGCACACGAGTTACTCCAATAGGCTACACTGCCTAGATAACAAGTAACCCAACCTATGATAGAACGGATGATGTAACGTAGAAAGACCAATGATTTAGAGACACCCCGATAAGACCATACGTAAACCACTATAACGTTTAGTACCATGTGATCGTCTAGTGTGTGCGACTCGGCTATAGACTAGACTCTACATGCAGTCCTAGTTCACTATAACCATTGGCTCTGATACCAATCTGTCACACCCTCAAAATCCACTTGCGGAGTTTTACCGCGAGGCGCATGACAAACCAGGATCCAAACCAACGATCACAATAAACAAGTCTAAATGAATTAAAATGCAATTTCAAACATAGTTTAAAATCCCGTTTACAGCGGAAGCTTATTCAAAACATTATCCAAAATAATAAACCAATGTTCAATGTTGTAAGACCATGCAACCCTAACATAGACGCCGTGCAGACGCGTGCGCCCTAGTCCAGTCGTGCTACCTTAGCGACCTGAGAAAACATGTAAAAGTTTACGTCAGCACAAAAATGCTGGTGAGTTTACAGGTTTTGTATCCAAGTACCAAGTCCACCTGTCCATACTATAATAAATCGAAAACCAGTATACGCTAGCTAGGCGTACGTTTTGTTACTACCACGATTGGAAAACCATTACTAACTCGAATACCAAAAGTATGCCCGATGTAGTTCCTGTTGTTCCTGTTGTTCCTGTTTGAGACAATATGCACCCGCCGACCCTCCAAGTCGACGAGCGGGGTTGGTCACTCCCAATAGCGCTATTCACATTTCCCCGTTGTGCAAACCCGCACATTCATGGTTCCCCCCGGGACTTCCAAAGATCGTGTAGTACACAATAGAAACCCATAGTATGACAGAATTTACCAAACAATCGTTTTAACACATGTTTTCTCCCCCGAAAGTATAAAACCAGTTTAAAAGAGGGGCCGTAAACTCACCTTAAGTTGCGTTACTCCTTAACCCGAGTAAACCCAGCTGCTATGCTAGTCCCGTAAGCGGCGACCTAACATACGACAGTTACAAGTACTTAGACTAATAACCCGCAGGCTAATTAGTCCCTAGATGTCCAGACCATAACCAAGTTCGTTTGAAAACACCGTGACTGTTTAACTGACCCAAAGTACAAGACTCGACATCCCATTGGTGACCCGAGACTCCCCGTGTTATGTTTACGCTCCAAAACGTACAATAACGCAATTACACTTAACACACGTTAACGTACAACAAGTTATAGCACATAGTTCACGTATCACCGAAATACATCCAAATATATGTTATCAAGTTATTAGACATGTTACGGGGTTCCTAGCATGTTACTACATGTTAAATCGGGTCTCGGAATGCTAATTTACACTTACAGCAGCAGTACACGCGATTAGGGAGGCTAATCGCATGAAATGTCACGCGATCAGGGCTAATCGCCCCTTAAGTCACGCGAGTAGGGCTACTCGCCCTTGATGCCACGCGAGTGGGCTACTCGCCCCTGTAGTCAGGCGAGTGGGGCTACTCGCCCCTGTTGTCATGCGATTGGGGGCTACTCGCCTCTAACACAGGCGATTAGCAAGTCTACTCGCCTGTAACCTTGCTGTTCCGGTTTTTCGCGCGTTTAACGCTCCAAATCAGATCCAGAACGTGTGTAACTACCCAATATCATCCCAATAACTATTTCAAACATGTTTAAACCAAAATCCTTCGTTTAACCTCGTATAATCAGTCCTGCATGAAATCAAGTAATCCAAACATATACACATAGCATGCAATCATCATACTAACATGCATAACAATACCCTAATAATCAATTACTGAGAGTCCTATCATCATAATATCAATATCAACACTGATCTATCATAATATCATATCAAATCATCATCATGAATCATAAAAACCCTAACTTTCTAACCATACACACTCATAATGCATGCATATTAGTTATAATCCGATTAACAACCCTTATTGACGATTTTCAGAAAGCTTTTTCGTTTAAGAACAGGTCTGGACCATTAGGGATTTATTAAAAACGTTTACAAAGTGTTATGGATGAGAATCAAACCTTAGGATTATGAAAGAATGATGGTTAGACCTTGAAACCTTGTGTTTTTGATCAAAATCGCCTTCCAGAGGTTGTTTATGTGTTTGGGGCGGTTATGGAACGACTAGGGTTGATATTAGGAAGTTTAGGAGGTTAAGCATTGTATTTATAGGCGTTTCTAGTCGTCCAGCACGTAACTAGCGATTGTGCAGCTCCTATACGCGATTAGGAATGCTAATCGCATGAAGGTTCACGCGATTAGGCCTAATCGCCTATACCTTCACACGATTAGCCACCAATCGCCCCTGATGTTGCCTACTCGCCTCCCCTATGGGCGATTAGGCTTCCTAATCGCCTGTAGGGGTTAATCTCGTGTGTTTTGCGCGTTAAACCCCGTTTTAACATATGTTAATGCATATTCACGTACCGACAAGTCATATAATGATTGTAAACACATAACACAAGTAAATACACATATTTACACTCGTTCACCAATTCCCGGGACTCGAGACTCGTACGTTCCGTATGCCCTGACGATCCTACCGATCGTCACCGTTTGTACACTTGGTTAAGGACCGACATCTAATGAACCTCTAGACCAACATCCAATGATCCTCTAGACTAAACCAATAGTTCCCGAACCATAACCCGACTTAACTAACCCAGTTAAGTACAATATACGCGTGACTCGCTAAGGTAGACTTTCATCTAGACAACGTTGTTAACCAGAATTTGCCGGGTGTCACAGTTTAGGAAGGGTCATGATGGTTTAGACACAACCATTCGGTATGTATATATAGGGCCGATGTACTATTAATAAAATGTGTGTTTGTTTAGTTTAAAATAACTAACTTACAATTTCCCTCTAAACTTCCTATATCCATTTTCCCTCCAAAACCGTTTCTAGTCAAACTCCAATTATCAAACACATCAATCACGAACAAAACTGAATGAAATAAGAAGTCATTTATCAATGAATACAAAAATGGAACAAAAAAGGATGTGTGTGAATAACAATACTCACTGGTTGGACAAACGGACGTGAAGCTTAAGTGGTAGAAGAAGAGAATCACATATATCTTCCCAATATAATTAGAGAGCTTTACCTTCATTTGCTAACTGAAAAAGGTCAATGTCGATTATAAATCACTAGGTTATTGCCCGCGTGTACACGCAGTTCAACAATTAACAATTATTTGAAGCGGTAAAACCTATAAGAAAATATAGTTGAAATATTTTATTAAAATTTAAAAGTAAGGAAAACACATGTTATTCAAATATCACTAAATATTTCCTTATGCACTACATTTTTTGTTTTAGTTTTAACATTCTCATCACTATCTAGTATAAGTAATTTCACCCATGCTCTGCTTTTAACTCTTGACAATGCGACATAAAGTTGGTCATATGAGAATACAGAGTGTCTTAAATACAATCTAACCTTCGATAGAGACTGTCCTTGGCTTTTATTGATGGTCATTGCGAAACATACGGATACTGGGAATTGACGCATTTGTGAATCGTAGATTCTTTTCTGTGTTTGCATCTTAGTCCAAAAATATATAAATACATGTCATCCATAATCAGAAAATTTATAAATATATTAAGATATCTCTAATTTAAAGGTAATAAGTACTTTTAATTGTTATAATTATTAACTTAAATTCACAAGTTTGAAAATTTTTAAAATATTCTATTCATTCAAAATTTCAAATTGAATGCATTAATTAAGTTTAATTGTTAACATTATTATCTTAAATTCAAAATTTAGAAATTTTAAAATATTAACCAAAATTTTAAAATTAAAGTTATAGATATTAAAGTTTGAAATTATATACTTAAATATAACATTTAATATTCGAATATTTTCAAAGAAGACAATAAAAGAAATGTTTAATTAAATATGTACAAAAAATAAATTACAACTAATTAAAAAATAAGCAAATCACAAATTCAAAACATTGAGGTGCGTCCAAGTGGGACAGAAGAAAAAAAAAAAGAATTAGGTTCTTGATTAGAGACCCATGTGTGACATCCGTCACCCTCGACTTTCATCTAATTTACAATTTTAGTCCTTCAAACATTTCTGGTAATCGTTGTCGTTTTCAAATTCAATAAATGTGCGAAATTTAAGTTATATTATTTGCACGTATTGTGGATCTCGATCTCGATTTAATTTAACGCGTATGTTGCAACGTTATTCGGGAAAAAAAATATATATATATCATAAAAATTTCAAGTTTATAAAAGTTTGATTAGTTAACTTGGTTAGTTGGTATAAGGAGAAAACTAACTAGAAAAAAAAAAAACCTTGAAAACTAATTTAAGTTAAAAGAGGGGGACCAGTTTTGACAATTCTTGAAAGTTAAAAAAAATAAAAAAAAAAAGAAACAGCAAGTCCCTGTTTCCGTTTTCTTACTCGGCCGGAACTGAGCCGGCCACTGTAGCTCCGGCGAAGTCGTTTCGAGTGCAAGTTTTTAATGCTTTGATCATACACCATCACACACCATACGTTTCTGACCGTTTCATACATTAAATCGGGCATTTATCAGCTTGAAGCATATGTTAATCGAGGTTTAAAAGCTTGAAACTGTCAAGCCTTAAATCACACTAAATCACTCGTTTTCTCGCATATATATACAAATTGATCTCGCCATTTTATCTCTGCACCTTCACACAACAAAACCCACAACAAATTCCATGTTAAATCGTCCAGAAACCACTCCAAATCGCGTTTTTGTTGCGAGAAAAGAAGCCTCAATCGTGGTCCTAAAAACGAGTTGTAAGTGTTTAATCTTGCTTGTTTTATCTTAGTCGAGCCTTGTAGGATAAAACCCCCTTATTACAGAGCTTCCATCATGCTCAAATCGGGTTAATTGAGTTTTGGTTGGGGTTAGGGTTCTTGGGCTAGATAATTGGGGAAGAAGAAGATGTTGTGTAATTATATAAATGAAATTCGTGTTACATAAAATCAACAAAGTGGGGCTTGGCCTAGTGGTTGGGTATGTAATTTGGGAACCAGAAAACCCGGGTTCGAGACCCCTCTCTCCCACGGGTTTTTTTGGATTTTTTTGGTGGAAGTTTTATTAACTAGTTTTTATATATATAAATATATAAATACATCATTTTCTTTATAATATTCATAGTAAATCCATTATTTATCCAAAAATTATGAAAATTTAGGCATAACATCTTGACATCTAAAATAAGATTTCCACACTTTTATTTTCCGGAAAATGTCTCAATTTTATATTTTTATTGAATTTAATCGTTTTAATCATAATTAAATGATTAAAAATTCATTTTAAGAGATTTTAACCTCAAATTTTCTGGAGATTTATTTCTATGAATAATAAACTGTAATAAAATATAATTTCTTATAAAATGATTATTTTTATTATTTTTACTAATTTTAATCATTAAAACATCATTTAAGTTCATTAAAAAATGTTTTAAATGCAAATAAATTAAAAGAAATTATGGAAATATTATTTTAGTATTCCACATCATAAAATAATTATTTCTCATAATAATATCATTTTGGGATCATACCTTGTATTATTCATGCTATTTATATTTAAATTAGATATAATAATAAATTGTTTAATTAAATATAAATTATTAACTTTATTTCAAGGTTATTTTTCTATAAAATGGGATTTATATCTATATGTGAAAAACATAAGAGTTTTAGTCATTTATTAAATCGTAAGTATATTTATTTCAAAAACTGTCGTTCAACTTATTACTAGTAATCTCATCTTCCCTAATACGAGTCTAGCAAGCCCTAAATGCCTTAGATGATTCGTCGTCTTAGATTCTTTTTAGATATTGTCCTCATTTAGTGTTGTATATATAGGTTGAGTTCCTCGGAATTCTTAAGCCTTTACGACGAACTTTCTCGGAATTTATATTTAGCGAAACAGTGAGTATATCTTTCCCCTTTTTACTGTTTTACTATTTTTGGGGTGATTCATGTACTTATTATCAAGTTTCTATTACTTCTTACTAAAATAGCAATTCTCCTGTGTGTTTGCTTTATGTTAATTTGTGTGTCTATGACTTGTCAAAATCATTAACCTTTGAGGGCCTGGCATTTCAATGAATAGTACTATGGTATATACCCCTTGTGACTCTGTTGAGAGACCTTGGTCATTGTCTTGTGATTCATATTACTAAAAATGTTTTGATTCTTGATTCTTGATACTTACTACATAGGGTTGATTTTGAACGGACATTACTTAAGTTACATAATTGCAAATGGTATACAACACAGGAATTGCGAAACGTTTTGTACTATATATATATCCAACGGATGTACTCACCAATGCATTTTATGTGTTGACAAATTATTTTGTACATGTTTCAGGTGACGTTTGATCTTACTTGCTTCCACGCTTAGGATGGACCTAGTGCTTAAATAAAAGTTGAACATTTATTATTTATGTTTGAGATTTCTATTAAGACTCTTTGTATTCGTTTTGAAACAATGGAAGTTATTTGCTATTAATATTTACAATTTAGTCCATGTGCTATTGAAAAATCGTCACTACGTGACACCTCGATGTTTCCGCCATCGGTTGGGGTGTTACAGATTGGTATCAGAGCCATGGTTATAGGGAATTAGGTTATTAGTAAATGCTTTTGACCTAGACTATGACTAAGCTACCCATTATATGTTTTCTTTTATTCTCATATTTCTTTAGATAGATTTCCTCCTTTTACTTTTCATTATACTCGGAGAAGATTTTTATTCTACAAATGGAATGAAAACAACAAGTTAGGAGTGATATCCATACCTTGGTGAACAGTTTCACTCTTTATATGATTTAGTTATTTATTTATTTATCTTGGAATATTTTCCTTTCGAGATAGGAGACGTCCAAATCTCAAGGAATCTATCCCTCCAAAAGAAACTTAAATCACTAAGCTAGGAGTGATATCCTTAACTTAGTGACTAGTTTCACTCCATTGTATTTTTACTTTTTGAAAGTATATCTTTGAGTTAGGAGTGAAATCCACATCTCAAGGATATATTTCCATATCTCAAGTTCCGCTGGAGTTTTGCAATTTATTTGTGACGGGGCACGTGCAATCTGGAAGGGTGAGCGCCTGTATTCTGAGTTTTCTGTCTAGGTTGGTAATTCGCATAAATCCCAATCAGACGAGGGACCCGTTTACCTACCTGGGAATTCTCGGGATGAGCATTCACTTATAGGCTAAAGTACGCCCCCACAAGTCACTAATAATATTTCAATTACTTTAGTCAGTCAACAGTTTCTTTGGAAACACCCTTATATCTCGTTTTATACTTGGTATTGTTTTTCATTTGAAGTTTTATCACGATTTTCTTTATGATACTCATAAAATTTTCTTATATCAATTTATAATTACTATATCTCATGTTATGTGTTACTTGTCTTGATATAAACTATGGTATTTCCAAGATTTTTGGAATCAAATCTCATAACTATTGTTCACTTTTGTAGATGTCTGATCGCGAATCTCGTAAGAGAGCCTCGAAGCGTCAGGCTAAACTGAAATCTGATCAGCGTATCGCGACCATGCTCAATGACAAGTTGGAAACACTTGTTCCCAACATCATTAATGCTATTATTCCAAACCTTAACCTGAACGGTAGCTCGAATGGGAACTCTAACGGGGATGCGGGTGGAAATGGTGGAACTAGTGAGAATAAGTGCACATTCAAACATTTCAACTCTTGCCATCCCAACAAGTTTAATGGCACTGAGGGAGCCACTGGGTTACTTGAATGGTTCGAAAGTATGGAGAATACGTTCATTAATAGCGACTGTCCAGCCAACCTACGTGTTCGTCATGCCACGGGTGTTCTTCAAAAGAGAGCGCTCACTTGGTGGAATGGTGAAAAACATGCTCGAGGGACGGAAGCTGCTTTAGCTATGTCTTGGGATGATTTCAAAATCGCCATGACTACTGAGTTCTGTCCTCGTAGTGAGATGAAGAAGTTGGAGGATGAGTTCTATCACCTCAAGCAGGATAGTGGAAATAATGTTCCCTACAACAACCGTTACCACGAGTTGAGCTTACTGATTCCTCGTATGGTAACCCCGGTATCCTTGGCCATTGAGAAGTATATTGAGGGACTGCCACCTCAGATCCATGACTCGGTTATGGGGAGCAAGCCTGCTACTGTAGAGGATGCCATCCGTCTCGCAGCATCTCTTACTGACAAGCATGTCAAGGATGGTACTCTAACTCGTAAGGGTACTAAAAGACCTACTGAAACCCCTGCTACCACTGAACCTTCCCAAGAAAACTCTGCCTCTGCCTCTAGTTCCAATAAGAAACGAAAAAGTGGAAACCAGAACTATGTCGTAGTTGCACCTCTTAACCAGGTTCCTGTTGCAAACTCACCTACTGCACCTCAAACAAACCCAAGGGCTTATACTGGGAAACAACCTCAATGTGCCACCTGCCACTACCATCATCCCACCAATTTACCCTGTCGTAGGTGTGATGCTTGTGGAAGACTGGGTCATACCACTCCTTTCTGTCGTGTTGCCAATCGACCAATAAATAACCCACAGATTGCTATCCAAAACCAGGAAGCTGGTCAACTCAGAGTTTGTTACGCTTGTGGTGATCCTAACCATATGCAAAATAGATGCCCTCATCTTACGGCTTTTATTCAGGCTCGTCAGCAAACCCCAGCAGTCCCAGCAGCCCCAGCAGTTCCAGCAATTCAAGCAGCTCCAGCCCGTGGTTGTGCTTTCAACATCAATGCTAACCAAGATCAAGCTATCAACGACGTTGTCAATGGTACATTTCTTATTACTAACTTATATGCTTCGGAGGTTGCTAAGGGCAATCTTATTCTTATAAAATTTATGCTCCCTAATGGCACGTTGAACTTAAACGATTATAATTTTTATGTAGATCTTATGTCTGTAATTAGGAATATTATGAATCGAGTTCGTAAACCTTTCTTGAACCCATACGTAAGTGTTTTTCGTCGATAACATACTCATATATTCCACTACTAGAAATCTTCACTTGAAAGAAATTTCGAGACGAAATTTTTTAAAGTAGGGGAGCCTGTGACATCCGTCACCCTCGACTTTCATCTAATTTACAATTTTAGTCCTTCAAACATTTCTGGTAATCGTTGTCGTTTTCAAATTCAATAAATGTGCGAAATTTAAGTTATATTATTTGCACGTATTGTGGATCTCGATCTCGATTTAATTTAACGCGTATGTTGCAACGTTATTCGGGAAAAAAAAATATATATCATAAAAATTTCAAGTTTATAAAAGTTTGATTAGTTAACTTGGTTAGTTGGTATAAGGAGAAAACTAACTAGAAAAAAAAAAAAAAAACCTTGAAAACTAATTTAAGTTAAAAGAGGGGGACCAGTTTTGACAATTCTTGAAAGTTAAAAAAAATAAAAAAAATAAAAAAAAAAGAAACAGCAAGTCCCTGTTTCCGTTTTCTTACTCGGCCGGAACTGAGCCGGCAACTGTAGCTCCGGCGAAGTCGTTTCGAGTGCAAGTTTTTAATGCTTTGATCATACACCATCACGCACCATACGTTTCTGACCGTTTCATACATTAAATCGGGCATTTATCAGCTTGAATCATATGTTAATCGGGGTTTAAAAGCTTGAAACTGTCAAGCCTTAAATCACACTAAATCACTCGTTTTCTCGCATATATAAACAAATTGATCTCGCCATTTTATCTCTGCACCTTCACACAACAAAACCCACAACAAATTCCATGTTAAATCGTCCCGAAACCACTCCAAATCGCGTTTTTGTTGCGAGAAAAGAAGCCTCAATCGTGGTCCTAAAAACGAGTTGTAAGTGTTTAATCTTGCTTGTTTTATCTTAGTCGAGCCTTGTAGGATAAAACCCCCTTATTACAGAGCTTCCATCATGCTCAAATCGGGTTAATTGAGTTTTGGTTGGGGTTAGGGTTCTTGGGCTAGATAATTGGGGAAGAAGAAGATGTTGTGTAATTATATAAATGAAATTCGTGTTACATAAAATCAACAAAGTGGGGCTTGGCCTAGTGGTTGGGTATGTAATTTGGGAACCAGAAAACCCGGGTTCGAGACCCCTCTCTCCCACGGGTTTTTTTGGATTTTTTTGGTGGAAGTTTTATTAACTAGTTTTTATATATATAAATATATAAATACATCATTTTCTTTATAATATTCATAGTAAATCCATTATTTATCCAAAAATTATGAAAATTTAGGCATAACATCTTGACATCTAAAATAAGATTTCCACACTTTTATTTTCCGGAAAATGTCTCAATTTTATATTTTTATTGAATTTAATCGTTTTAATCATAATTAAATGATTAAAAATTCATTTTAAGAGATTTTAACCTCAAATTTTCTGGAGATTTATTTCTATGAATAATAAACTGTAATAAAATATAATTTCTTATAAAATGATTATTTTTATTATTTTTACTAATTTTAATCATTAAAACATCATTTAAGTTCATTAAAAAATGTTTTAAATGCAAATAAATTAAAAGAAATTATGGAAATATTATTTTAGTATTCCACATCATAAAATAATTATTTCTCATAATAATATCATTTTGGGATCATACCTTGTATTATTCATGCTATTTATATTTAAATTAGATATAATAATAAATTGTTTAATTAAATATAAATTATTAACTTTATTTCAAGGTTATTTTTCTATAAAATGGGATTTATATCTATATGTGAAAAACATAAGAGTTTTAGTCATTTATTAAATCGTAAGTATATTTATTTCAAAAACTGTCGTTCAACTTATTACTAGTAATCTCATCTTCCCTAATATGAGTCTAGCAAGCCCTAAATGCCTTAGATGATTCGTCGTCTTAGATTCTTTTTAGATATTGTCCTCATTTAGTGTTGTATATATAGGTTGAGTTCCTCGGAATTCTTAAGCCTTTACGACGAACTTTCTCGGAATTTATATTTAGCGAAACAGTGAGTATATCTTTCCCCTTTTTACTGTTTTACTATTTTTGGGGTGATTCATGTACTTATTATCAAGTTTCTATTACTTCTTACTAAAATAGCAATTCTCCTGTGTGTTTGCTTTATGTTAATTTGTGTGTCTATGACTTGTCAAAATCATTAACCTTTGAGGGCCTGGCATTTCAATGAATAGTACTATGGTATATACCCCTTGTGACTCTGTTGAGAGACCTTGGTCATTGTCTTGTGATTCATATTACTAAAAATGTTTTGATTCTTGATTCTTGATACTTACTACATAGGGTTGATTTTGAACGGACATTACTTAAGTTACATAATTGCAAATGGTATACAACACAGGAATTGCGAAACGTTTTGTACTATATATATATCCAACGGATGTACTCACCAATGCATTTTATGTGTTGACAAATTATTTTGTACATGTTTCAGGTGACGTTTGATCTTACTTGCTTCCACGCTTAGGATGGACCTAGTGCTTAAATAAAAGTTGAACATTTATTATTTATGTTTGAGATTTCTATTAAGACTCTTTGTATTCGTTTTGAAACAATGGAAGTTATTTGCTATTAATATTTACAATTTAGTCCATGTGCTATTGAACAATCGTCACTACGTGACACCTCGATGTTTCCGCCATCGGTTGGGGTGTTACACCATGTTAACAAAAGGTACATGCCAAAGTTAAGTGAAAAAAATACAGATTGTAGTATACAAGTTTTATTCATTGAAAGTTACGTAATACAATCCGTATGAATTTTGGTTGCATACAAAATATCAAAAGGTTTTCCGTTACCCAATAATAGATATATGGATCAATAGCTGCCGCAATCTTGAATAAATAGTAAATAGGTTCGAATGAAAAAAATATTTTAATCCATCAAAAATATCACATCAACAAAATATTTTGCTATGTAAACTATATATAACTACATGAGCATAATACTGCCCTGCAATGCAAGATAGCCAAATCTATGACAGAAAGGACAAAGGGAAGTGTGAGTAGATATCACATGTAATATATATATGCACATGTGGCACCTATATGCTCAAATATACCCTGTACATATGTTGGATCAGTATTGCTCTTTGTATGAACTTGCTAGTGAACACTTAAGTGTCTAGCAAGTTCTTTATCAGTTTTAGCACAGCGGAATGTTTTAAGTTAAAGCTACGCTTATCAACAGGAGTTATTACTCCCCCTGGATGTTTGAGATAACTAAAGACAAGTATTTAATGAGAATCTAAGTATTGAATGAGAATGAATACTTATACAGATTCTCAGTAAATGAAATGGAAATAACAAGGATAAGCTTTGATGGATTTCTGTATATTAAAAATCAATGTCTAAAACAGAGGGATAAACCCATCAATTTATAGACTTTACACATACATGAACCTTGCCAAAAAGCAAGTTCAGAAACAAGTTGCAACAAGTTGCAGTCTTGGAACTTGTACATAAAGTTAAAGTAATACTAAACTAATAAACTACTGAAACAAAAGGCGGTGGAAAGATTCTTGAACAAGTGCTGATGAATGACAAACTACTGATGAGTAGTTTGTCTTCAGTAGTTCTTCAGTGAACTGTCTGGTTTGAACTTCAGAACTTCTGATGCATTTCTTCTTCAGTACTTGTAGAATCCTTCTTCAGTACTTTTGTCTTCTTTCTTCAGTAGTTCCATACTTAGAATATTTTTGACAGAAGTGAATTAGACTTAGGTTTCCAAAAGTTGTTTCACCAATCCTCTTTGTCCTAACAATCTCCCCCTGGATTGATGAAGCCAAAACCTTTTCTAATTCTTTATTGTTTTCTTCTGTCATTCACAATCTTCCATATCCCTTTGAACATGGAATTCTTCAACTGATTAAGCTGCTCATCAGTGAGAGATCCCTTTTGAGGTTCCAGATGTTGAATTGTAAGCAAGTCCTGAGTTGATAATTTCTTCAGTTCATTCATGGACTTGTAGGCCTTGCTTGTAAGATCTCTCCTTGTCACTAATACTGAGTTGTCATCAGTAAAGGACCATCTGATGATCAGCACTTTAGACTTGTCAAAGTCTGAAGTATAGGGAACCATGCTGGTCCCTTAGGAAGTTCATGAGTGTTGGATGTTTTCAATTTCAGTGACTCTCAGGTGGGATTCACTTCTTTCTTCTTGTTGCACCACATCAGGTAGTTTGAAAGTTGGTAAGTGATGTTCAGTAACTACCTTAGTGTGCAGTTTGTTTTTGATGGTCTTCTGGATTTGGTAGGCAAATGTAGAAGGATCCCTGAACTGTGTTAACAGAGGCTTTTCTTCAATATCAAAGTCTGAATGGACTACTGTGTTTCCTTCTGGTAGTACCATCTTGAAGTCAGTCTTCGTATTGTCCTCTGTCTTCTTCTTCTTGGTAGCAGGTCTTGTAACACCAAAAGTTCTAACTACTGAAGTTGATACTTCAGAAGTTTTGAACTTCTCTGGATTAGCAGCCTTGGCAGCCTTGTACTTCTTGTATGTGTCTAGTAGTCTTTCTTCTTTCCATCTTGACACAGAGGCTTTTGAACCATAGTTATTTGCTACCAGTTCTTCAATCATCTCAGCTCTCTTGGCTTTTCCATCTTTATTTGTTGCAAGTTTGTCTGCAACAATTTGAGCTCTTCTTGTCAGCTCATCTATGGAGAGTCCTTTCAGTGAAAAGGCTTTAGTCTTGCTGTTCTTTGTAATGTAAGACATCAGTTGTTGTCTTTTGTCTTCTTCAGCAACTCTTTCAAGGTTAGCCTGCCTTTGTAACTCTGCTCCATAAGCTTGTAATTTTTCATTGAAGCTTAAGTTATCCCTCGCTTCCAAAGCATTCCAGATCTCATCTTCCTTAGCCTTTCTTTCGGCTGCAATCAAACTCTTCTCAAGTAGTTCTTTGGACATTGATAGTGGAGAAGGGTTCAGCACAGTCATTGTTGTAGTTGTAGTAGGCCTTGGAATAGGAGTTGGTTGTTGTTCAGTTGGTTTGGAAGGCTGTTCTGTTGGTTGTATATTGGAAGTGTTAACTTCTGATGTGTTGACAACTGCTGAAGGTTTGTCAATTACTGAAGGATTGTCTTCAGTACTTTCTGATTCATCATCAGAACTTTTATCAGCATCAGAACTTTCATCAGCATCAGAAGTTTCTTCATTATGGCCTTGGGATGTTTCAGCTTCTTCAATTTCTTGTTCAGAGACACCAAATTGTTGAGCCAGTTTTTGTCTTCTGGCTTTGTCTTTGAGTTCTCTTTCTTGGAGAGCCACTCTTGCTTTTATTCTGGCTTTGAATGACTCCTTTGGTTCCCTAATTTTCTCCCCCCTTTTGGATTCATCAAGTTTGGAAGGTTGAGAGAAAGTACCAGTGAGAATGGTGATCTGTTTTGAATTGTGGTCAATTTTGTTGGACATATCATTCATTTTTGTCTTGATCACTTCAAATTGGTTCTTGACAGACAGCTCCAAAGCAGCTGTGTAGGTTCTGAAGTGATTGGTGATGAGTGTGTTCATCATATGGTATAAGGGACCATCTGGGCTGCATAGTTGGTTCAAGTCTATGCTTGTTGACCCAGGGAATTGGGTAGGCATTTGTAGTGAGGGGTGTGTTTTGGGGTGATCTTCTTGTTGTACAGAAGATGCCACTTTAGGGGAATCAGGGATCAAGTGGACTTTAACCTGATCTGGTGTGACCAGCTCTTTGAGCTTAGATACACCAGGTGCAGGACCTTCACTAACAGCCGTCAATTCAATGTTTGGTTGTGAATCATCATCCAAATCAATGGAATCATCTGAATCCCTGATTACATCCTCAATGAGGACAGTATCAATTACATCATGAGCTGAGCCCAACTCAGTTGTCTCATGTACCTCGTTTTCTTGGTTCAGAGGATTTCCTACCTTAGGCATTAAGCCTTCATCAGAAGTTGCCACAAATGAGGTCTTAGCAATGTTACTTCTTTCCTCAGATCCACCACTGGGTGGTATGTGAGTAGTAGTAGCCTCAAATGTACCTAGAGTTTCTAAGTTTGGGCTTAGAGACCCTGGTTCATCCTCATCTCTTGGGTTAGGGCTTTGAGTGTCCACATCCATGTCAAGTTCTGAAGCTATGTCCCCTGTTTGATGTGGTTGTTGGGGACTGACATGTTCGGATGGGATTCTCTCTTTTAGCCCAGAGAGAAGCTTGGCAATTTCAATTTCTGGTTCAGAAGTTTGGGGTGCTGGTTCAGTAGTTTGGACTATGGGTTCAGCGGTTTCAAAAGAAGGGTCTATTGGGATTGTTTTCTTGAATTTCTTTCTTTTTTAAAGGATTGTTATTGGTGCTCTTGGTGGGGTTTGAGATGGATGAGACTGAGAGGATGTTTCAGTCACATCTTTATCAAGTGCAGATTGCACATTAGCAAGTTCAGGCATCTCAACCTCCTGAACTTCCTTTCTTTTTGGGTTGGTGGGTTTTTGTTTTTGTTGCTTGGGTTTCTTGGCCTTTGGGGGTGTAGGTTTGGAAGATGAGGGTTCCATGGGGACTGTTTCTGGTTCCCCTTGGTCATCTTCTGGCCAGGCAGCCGGTTTGTTGTGCCTTGAGTATGCTTGTGAGGACAAAGGGTTTAAAATTGTAGTTTTACCCACAAGCACCTCTTCTCCAAGTTCTATTATTATGCACTGCATAATAAATCTTGGGTACAACAAAAACTTCTTTTTAGTATTGAGATGATGTAACACCAACTCATTAAAGAAAAGTGATGATGCCCTGAATTTTGTTTCATTCACTATGGAATGAAAAATAGGTTGAAAAGTTGAGGGCATCTGATCATAAGATCCAGTTTTTGGACTCAAACACATAATAATATAATGAAACAGTAGTTTATACTTTGGTTCAAAATATTTCTTAAAAATTGTAGCATGTGAGAGAGTACCTTGGTAACCACACTCTGTCATGGTTAAGTGAATCTGAGAGTTTGGAAATTGGTCTGGGGCGTTTACATCATCCAAACCCAGCCTAATTGCCAAAGTAGCCGGTGTGATTGTCATTCTTCTCCCTTGGATGGTTGAGTTGAGGGAGATCACTTTGTCGTTCATCGTCACCGTCTCTGCGTTTGCCAAAAACTCATTTATAGTTTCAGTGTGGATTGGAGGGTCGATGGTGAGGGCGGTGAAGTATTGGGATTTGACGACCAAATCAATGATTTCGTCGTATTGGGACCAAGCTTCAAGTTTTTTGAAGTAGCCTCTTTGATTGTGTCCCTGTTTCAGTATTAGAGCCATGTGGTTTGTGTGTGTGTGGATCGAACAGTGCTTTTGCAGGTTTAGGTCTTGAGAGTGTTTTGTGAGAGAGATGGAGGGAATATTTGCTTTTTGAAAGGATAAGTGTTGGAAAAGGTATTTATCAGAAGTTTATAACCGCTTAGGTCAAACTTCTGATGTGGGAAAAGTCTGATTTACCCTCTTTGACCAAACTGCTGATGAAGTTCAATTATCATCAGTAGTTCCCACTTTCTCTTCAGTAGTTTGTTAACAACTGATGAGAATGTTTTATAAATACTTTATTCATAACTTCTCAAGGTTATTTTATTAGAAGTTAATCATTTTTCAGAAAATATTCCCATACTGATGTTTTGTTCATCAGTAGTTTCTCTCTTTTTGTTTTTCAGAAGTTTTCAGACTTAAAAACAGATGTAAGTGAAAAATGAAAATATGTGCAGAAAATAAAAAGAAACACTTACAAATTTAGCATCCCAAGCATGGATACTAACTTCTGAAATGTTGATGTGTCAAGGGGTTTAGTGAATATGTCAGCTATTTGATTAGCTGTTGCTACATGTTTCACTTCAATCTTGCTTTTTTCATAGCAATCTCTTATGAAATGATACCTGATTTCAATATGTTTGGTTTTTGAAAACTGAACAGGATTTTGAATGATGCTAATGGCAGATTTGCTATCTACAAGCAATGGTGTCTTGGTTTCTTTGATTCCATAATCAAGAAGTTGATACTGGAGCCATTGTATCTGTGATGTACAACTTGCAGCTGCAATGTATTCAGCTTCAGCACTTGAAGTTGCAACAGATGTTTGTTTCTTTGATTGTCAGGACACTAGACAGTTTCCTAAGAATTGACAACCACCAGATGTTGATTTTCTTGACATTTTACACCCTGCATAGTCACTATCTGAAAAAGCTGATAACTTGGTATTGCTTGAAGCAGGATACTAAATTCCAAGTGTTGGAGTTCCTTTCAGATATCTGAAGCTTCTTTTGACTGCAATGAGGTGTGATTCCCTAGGAGCTGATTGATATCTAGCACAGACACATGTTGAAAACATAATATCTGGTCTAGAAGCAGTTAGATATAAAAGGGAACCTATCATACATCTATACATGGTTTGATCAACCTGTTTTCCTTGATCATCTGGTTCAACTTGTGTGGTTGGTGTCATGGGAGTGGAACATGATTTACAGTCTTGTAAAGAAAATTTGTTCAATAATTCTTTAAAATATTTTGATTGATGTATAAAAGTGCCATTTGTTTGTTGTTTAATCTGCAGTCCCAGAAAGTACTGCAGTTCTCCCATTGTACTCATCTCAAATTTTGATTGCATGAGTTTCTTAAATTCATCACACAGTTTTGTGTTTGTTGAACCAAATATGATATCATCAACATATATTTGAACAAGTAAGACATGATTTCCAACATGTTTTATGAAAAGAGTTTTATCAATGTCTTGTGAAGTTATTTTTGAGCAAAAAGTTAGAAAGTGTTTCATACCAGGCTCTTGGAGCCTGTTTGAGCCCATAAAGAGCTTTGTCTAGCTTGTACACCCACTCAGGATGAGAAGGATCCTCAAACCCAGGTGGCTGACAGACATACACTTCCTCTTTTATTTTTCCGTACAAAAATGCACTTTTAACGTCCATTTGAAAAACTTTGATTTTGTTGGAAATAACATTGGCCAGAAATAACCTGATGGCTTCAAGCCTTGCAATTGGAGCAAAGGTTTCATCATAATCAATTCCTTCTTCTTGAGAGTAACCTTGTACTACCAGTCTTGCCTTGTTCTTTATAATCATACCAGCCTCATCTTGTTTGTTCCTAAAAACCCATCTTATGCCAATTGGTTGCTTGTTTGGCGGTAAAGGACAGATTTCCCAAACCTGTTGCTTTTTGAATTTAAGCAACTCATCTTGCACGGCTTGCACCCAATTGTTGTCTTTGAGGGCTTCTTGGTACTTTTTAGGTTCCAACTGAGAAATGAATGCTGAGAAGAGGCAAAAGTTGGAAAGCTGGTTTCTTGTAAGAACACCTGATGCAATATCACCCATGATTTGTTCAAGTGGATGATCTTTGTGTTCAATCAGTTGTTGTAAACCACTGACAGGTGTAGGTGGCTCTTGTACTTCATCAAACAAACCACTGAGGTTTATAATGTCTGGTTCAGCAGTTTCAGTGTCTTCAGTAGTTTTAGGTGCTGAAGCAGATGTTTGAGTTTGTACATCAGCAGTTGTTGAATCAGAAGTTTGTGAAACTTCTGATGGTTTGAAAGTTGACTTAATGACTGTTTGAGGAGCCCATGGTGTTGGATCCTCATCATCAAACCTCTGATCACCATAATAAGTAGGTTTAGATGAAGTAACAGTCTTTTCAGGTCCGAAATGAAAGCTGTCAAGGTCAAAAAGTTCAGCAGGATGTGCTGGAATAAGAGTGTGTTTTGACTCATTGAACTTGAAATTCAGTGTTTCTTCTACTATCTTGGTTCCTGAATTAAAAACCTTGTAGGCTTTTTTAGTGGAAGAATAACCAAGAAAATAACCTGAATCAACTTTGGCAGCAAACTTTGAAATAGAGTCTTTAATGTTTAGAATGAAACATTGACATCCAAAAGCCCTAAAAAAGGAGATAAGTGGCTTTATGCCATGAAGAACTTCATAGGCAGTCTTGGAGTGTCTCTTGTTGACAAGGACTCTATTTTGAACATAACATGCAGTGTTAACTTCTTTAGCCCGGAAATACAATGGTAGGCCTGAATCAGCTAACATAGTTCTTGCTCCTTCAATTAAGGTTCTGTTCTTCCTTTCTACTACACCATTTTGTTCAGGAGTTCTGGGAACACTGAATTGTCTAATAATCCCTTTAGACAAACAGAATTCATCCAGAGTTTTGTTCCTGAACTCTGTCCCATTGTCACTTTTAATGGCTTTGACAGACAGAGAATATTGTTACTCTACTTGTAGAATGAAGAACTTGATGATTTCAACAGCCTCATCCTTGGAAAAGAAGAAGAATACCCATGTAAATCTTGAATAGTCATCAATGATGACCAAGCAGTACTTCTTCTTACCAAGGCTCATGATTTTTACAGGCCCAAATAAGTCAATATGGAGTAGTTGAAGACATGCAGTTGTTTTTTATTCTTCAATAGACTTATAGGAGGACTTATGCTGTTTTCCCTTCAAACAGGATACATAGTGTTCTTGACACTGGTATACCTTCAAAGGTAGACCTCTAACCAAGCCCATTTTTGTGACTTTATTTATGGTTTTAAAGTTCACATGGCCAAGTCTCCTGTGCCAGAGATCAGTCTCTGAAGTTGATGCCTTTGAGAAGAAACAAGCAGTTTTGTTCAGTACTTTGTCCTTTTCAATGTCCACCGCACAGACATTGCCACATCTTTTGGCTATCAACAAAGTATGATCTTCAATGATCTTCTCTATCAACTTCTAGCCTTCTGGTGATATGATCTTGCATGCTGTCTTTGTGAAAAAGAAAGAATATCCTTTATCACACATTTGTGACACACTCAGCAAGTTGTACTCAAGGTTTTAAATCAGATTGACCTTGTCAAAGTGTATTTTGCCAGAGGAGACATTGCCATGTCCTAGCACATATCCCTTAGCATTGTTCCCAAAGGATGCAGATCCTTCTCTTTGACTGATAAAATTGTTTATCAGGTATCTGCATCCAGTCATGTGCATTGAGCCTCCACTGTCAACATACCAAATGCTATTTAAGCCTCTGGAAACTCTCTGTGACAAGGCAGATTTTGAGGTGCATCCCTCAAATGCCATCAAGGCAAAGTTCTTTCTGCCATTGTCAGGCTCTCCCCAGTTGATGTCAAACATCTTGTTGTCTGCATCAGGGTTACACTCAGTAGTGTCAAAAGGAAGACTGCTCCAGTCAACATACCCTGAAGTAAATAAACTTTGTTGTGAGGGTTGCTGAGACTGTGGAGGTTGTTAAGCAGCTGGAAGGGGAGGGATTAATTGTTGGCTCTACATCTGTTGAGCAGGCATCTGTACATATTGTACTTGTGGCACATATTGGGGTTGTGGAGCTTGTACCTGTATAAAATGTGCACTCCCTTGTGTTCCATTATTCCTGTTATAACTAGGGTTAAAACTATTTCCAGACTGAGATTGGTTAAAGCTAGAGCTTCTACACTCTCAAGCAAAGTGTCCCAACTTTTGACACTTGTGACATCTAAGTTTAGATTTGTCAAAACCAATTTTTGTGGAACTGTTGAGTCCTGGAAATTTCCTTCCTGACCTTTTGTAAAATTTGTTTGTTTTTATATTCAATATGGCCAGTTGGTGTAGAATATCCATTTCTTCCAAGTCATCACTGCTGAAATTTTTTTAAATCATCCATGATAAAACACATGTTATCAGCAGTTTGACTAAAATCATTATTGTCATAACCTGGGAATGATCTTTTAGATGAGATCCCAGCAGTTATGTCAATATGGTCAAAAGATCCAAAACTATTTGAACAAGTTGGTGAGTCTTGTCCTAATTGTGCTGTACTACCAGGTAGATAGTCATCAGCTGTTTTACCAGAACTTTGTAACTTTTTCTTTTGATCAATTTCTCTTTCAAAAGTAAGTAATCTCCCATGTAGTTTTGTAAGAGTGAGGGAGCTAAAGTCTGGTGAAGATCTTAAGACTATAGAGTATGTTTCCCATTTTTCAGGTAAAAACCTTAAAAATATATGAAGCATAGATACAGTTGTGTAGGTCTGACCATTTAATTTTAGCTCAGATATTAATGAGGAGAATCTTTCAAATTGTTGAGTTAAAGTTTCCCCATTTATGTGAGCAAAAGTTTCATATTGTTGAGCCAAGATTTCTCTGGTGTTGGCAATCACCTCTTCAGTTCCTCCAAACTGTTCTTTGAGGCAGTCCCAAAGCTCTTTGGCACTATCACAATGTAATAGGCCAGAGTAGATTTCATTTGGGAGTGCCATTGCTAACATAGAGAAAGCTTTAGCATCAAGCTCAAGTTTTAGGAAATCATCATCTATATAGTCTTTTGGGTCTTTTGGTGTTTATTCTTTAGTTTCAAGATTGATATTTACTGGTTTATGAGGACCATATATCACAGATTTCCAGCAACCTGTGTTGGTCTGTGATAAGGTATGTGCCATTCTCCTTTGCCAGATATTGTATTTATTTCTTACTAGCATAGCAGGTTTATTGGCAGAATCAGTATTATGA
The DNA here is from genome assembly GCA_028751855.1 of Ambrosia trifida. Lineage (NCBI taxonomy): Eukaryota > Viridiplantae > Streptophyta > Magnoliopsida > Asterales > Asteraceae > Ambrosia > Ambrosia trifida. The sequence continues at coordinate 125,263,293 of CM054126.1, read as the reverse complement.
GGATCCATTTTAAAGAGTATTGATTTGTCAAATATCTCTTAAAGTGATGGATGTTGATAAAAGTGAATTTTTAATCCTTTATTGAATATCAATAAGAGCCTGTGTCTGGTTCTCAATGTGTTAGATTGATATGTGATCAGATAAACCAATGCTCTGATACCAATTGTTCGATCAGTATTGCTCTTTGTATGAACTTGCTAGTGAACACTTAAGTGTCTAGCAAGTTCTTTATCAGTTTTAGCACAGCGGAATGTTTTAAGTTAAAGCTACACTTATCAACAGGAGTTATTACTCCCCCTGGATGTTTGAGATAAGTAAAGACAAGTATTTAATGAGAATCTAAGTATTGAATGAGAATGAATACTTAAACAGATTCTCAGTAAATGAAATGGAAATAACAATGATAAGCTTTGAAGGATTTCTGTATATTAAAAATCAATGTCTAAAACAGAGGGATGAACCCATCTATTTATAGACTTTACACATACATGAACCTTGCCAAAAAGCAAGTTCAGAAACAAGTTGCAGTCTTGGAACTTGTACATAAAGTTAAAGTAATACTAAACTAATAAACTACTGAAACATAAGGCGGTGAAAAGATTCTTGAACAAGTGCAGATGAATGACAAACTACTGATGAGTAGTTTGTCTTCAGTAGTTCTTCAGTGAACTGTTTGGTTTGAACTTCAGAACTTCTGATGCATTTCTTCTTCAGTACTTGTAGAATCCTTCTTCAGTACTTTTGTCTTCTTTCTTCAGTAGTTCCATACTTAGAATATTTTTGACAGAAGTGAATTAGACTTAGGTTTCCAAAAGTGGTTTCACCAATCCTCTTTGTCCTAACAACATACACATATGTCTGACCATTTCAAAGAAAGCAAGGAATTCTTGTCATTAGATAAACTAAAATGGACTACACATAACATAAATGGACTAATTATTCTCAAGTTGGATAAACCAGAAATATGAACTTAAACAATACATATTATCATACCATGGAAAATGACAAACCATCTATTTTAAGTTCACATCAAGTATAATGTTATAAATGATGATTCAGTAACACTACATGATAATTCAGTGACACTTTTCTAAAAGACGTTAAAACATTCATAAACATTCCCCATAATGAAAATTAAATTGTGATTAATAAGTGTAAGGTAGATCTTGAGACATTACACCAATAGCTAAAGAACATGAATATGATCTATAATCACCAAATGCCACACACAAATGTACTTAATTATAATTTAAGACATTCTAAATGTACTTTTAACTTCATTGTCATTTGATAGGCCAGACTCTTTGACCAGACAAGTACAACAAAACTACCCCATCTTGGTATTCTTCTTGAAATGTAATGCGCTTTAGGTACATAAACCTCCAAAACCATAAAAATGTAAATAACATCAATGTGCTAATGTGGCGCATGTCAAATTAACAATCTAAGCTATTATAACAGTTTAAGAAGTGCACTGAAAGCTACGATTCAATACAGTCGTTTTGCGGTTGTTTGACATTGAGTTTTAAAAGTCATACAAAATAATTAGAATCCGCTAATTAGTTGAAAATGAATGGGCAACACAAGAGTGTTTGGATGTGATTGAGTTGTTTGAAGTTGTGATCATTAGTTAATAAGTTGTTTAAAGGACTTAAACATAAAATGACCTAACGACTTGGTTTAAAAGAGACGTGAGGCGATCGGAGAAACACCTCATGTCTTTAAGGCAATGCTTCATGTACATATAGACCACATTTTGGTTAGAGATTGGTTCTGGATAGGAATGATACGTATACATGACCAAAATGATGAAAAAATTATAAAGAGGTTACTTGATTTAAACCCTGATATGTAGACAGGATTAGAGAATGAAACGTTTCGCTCTATATAAAGCTTATTTGGTTGTACATTAACTAATGCCCAACAAACGTGAAGTCGTGAGTTGTGAAGCTCCCTCCTTGTAACATTTGGCATTTAATAATTGTACGTTACGGAATTAAAACGACAAGTTTTATTTTTGGTGATATTTTGAACCCTTATACAAAGATAATTATTCACACACACACACACACATATATATATATATATAAAAGTTTATAATAATAATAATAATAATAATAGTAGTAGTAATAATAATAATAATACATAATGACAATAATGTGGAAACAATAAAAATAATCAATTGATTTAGTTGTTATAGTCTTAACCCAACCCAAGAACAATGGGCCGCCCAGACAAATGTCCAGCCCAAGTTCTAAGCCTGGCCCATTAGTCCCTTATTGCCTTCCCCCCCCCCCCCCTTCGCTGTAATAAAAAAAAGGGAAAAGCTTGTCCCAGCCGGGTCTCGAACCGGGGTCAAGCGAAACACACACCCACGCGTTACACCACCTGGACCACACCATTAGTTGGTTTAAAATCCAACTTTAAATGTATAAAAGCCCATTTGTTTTTCTTTTGTCTTGTCTGCATCGATGTGCAGCAACAGGGACGAGCAGGTTTCCAATTTTGACCAAACTTGAATACCTTAATCAACGCGTTTTTGGACTAAATTAACTTGGAATCAAAATCTTCGGCCCTTTCAGACTAGGAAACACGTTGATAATCAATTGATTGATAATCAATTAACCACATTACGCGTTTGACATTAAATCCTTGGTCAACCTTGCCAATTAATCAAACCATTGATCCACACTATAAATTGAACCTCTGCGATGCATTACAACTCGCCAATAATCTCTTCTCAACCCCCAATCTTCTTCAATTCACTCTGTTTGTGCTTCACGAATACAATTTTGACTTGTGGTCTTGACAGAACAATCGAGCACGAAACAGACTTGTAAGTCCAATCTTTTCTGTGGGTTTTGTATATCGGCCATCACTCATCAATAGCCCCATGATTAATTGGGCTATTGATGAGTGAATCAAACTATTGCAGATCTAGGGTTCGTGGTTGATGAATTGGGGATAAAACTGATTTGATATAGCGTATTTATTTTATTTAAACAAGGTTAAATCATAACCACAGGCCTAGGCCAAGTGGTTGTGATCAATGCTTGTAACCAAGGGCACCCGGGTTCGAGTCCCGGCTGGGGCGCCCCTTTTTCCACATTTTTCATTTTTAAAAAAACAAACCATTTATAATTATATATTATACATCAAATCTTGTAAATTCATTTTTAATTATTAAAACCTTTTTATAAATTCTAAAAAAATTATCTTTAACAAATCTGATGTCAAAGTTTTATCTACAATTTTTATTTATCTGAAATTCATTTATTTAATATTTATAATAATTAAATCAATTTTATGCTATTATATTTATAAAAATCCATTAAAATATCAAAACAATTTTATAAATTTCTACAAAAATTATCCTATGTTTATACAATGTTAAACTTTACTGAAATGATTTTTAATTCTGAAAAATCATTTATTTTATATTTTTAATCAATTTTTGTTAGTTTTAATCATAATTAAATCATAATAAATTCAATTTTTATTATTTTTGCACCAAAATTTTATACAATTTATTTCTGAATATTTAGAACAGAAATATGATTTTTAAAATAATAATTCTTTAATTTTAGTATTTTTAAATATTAAAGTTATATTATGGCAATTTGTAATAAATAGATTTAATAATCTATTTTAAAGAAAATAATTTTATAAAAATTATTTTTATACTTCAAACACATTATTGTGATCACCCTAAATCCAAATTTTATAAAAAGACTTTCATTTATTTAATTATCAAATTTCCCTTTATTTAATTAACATTTTATTATAAATTCAATAATTGAATATCCCCAAATCGAAACCCTAGAATATACTTGTAGACTAGATAAACTTAGACTTATTTGTTGCCCTATACATAGGGTGATACTTGGCAAACTATTGGGCTACACTTATACTATTCCTCAATACCTAATACTATACCAAGGTGAGTTTACATAGCCCCTTTACTCTATTTTCACTATTTTTGGGGTGAAACATGTTCAAATATTTTATACTATCATTTACTCATATATACTTGTGATTCAATTACAACATCATTCTATCATTTGACTGTAACAAAAAGACACAGTACAATCATTAACAATGATCAAGCCGCCTGTTTAGATTATAGCGCTATAGGTCTGACAAACCCATCCCCCCCGCATAAATTCAGGGATGATCGATAACAGTAACAACATTTAACTAACTTGCGAGTTAGTCATCAGTCGACACAAGGTTTGGTTGTACAAAGACGCATTGTTACATGTCTGCATCATACTCTATCATCATACAACTTTGAATGTTGTACAAACTATTGTTATCAAGTATTTACAAAAACCTATGTATTCTCACCAACTTTTGTTGACCCAGAATATTTTCAAACTTAACATGTTTCAGGTTCTATTTGCTTGAAGATTTGCTTGAAGATATATGCATAGTTTTATTCAATTTGATGTACGAATCCTTGTAGAACAATTGTATGTAAATTATTTAAATCATTTAATGAAATTATTATTCACCATGAGCTACTGAACAATCATCACTACGTGACATCCCGATGTTTCCGCCATCGGTTGGGGTGTTACAGATTGGTATCAGAGCCATGGTTATAGGGAATTAGGTTATTAGAAAATAATCTAGTCTATAACCATAGGATTTAATCAGTACTTGCTTCTTTTACTTGCTATACTCTATCTCCCTCCTACTTCTTATCCCTACTTTCATCCCTACAAGAAGGTTGTTCTTCATCACTGGATCCACTCTTAGACTAATAAGATAAAATCCTCAGGTTTAACCTGAATCACCTTGAGATCTCGTCGAAGTTCTAGATTTTAATAACGAACACGTGCAATCTGGAAGGGTGAACGCCTATATTCTGAGTCTTCTGTCTAGGCTGGCATTGCGCATATATCCCAATCAGACGAGGGACCTGGATGCCTACCTGGGAATTCTCGGGATGAGTGTTCACTTATAGGCTAAAGCATGTCTTCATATGTTATTAGAATTTAGAATCTTTGATAAGTCAACGTTTTCGTTTATTCGTTTTAATTAATGAATAAATGATTTCATTCCTTATATTACCTCATTCATTTCATTGTGTCTCTTACAGATCATGCCTCCACGTCGCAGCACTCGCAATAACAATGGTGGTAATCATGAGGAAGGAAATAGCAACACTAACCACAACAACAACAACAATAACAACAACAACAATGGTGTTGATGCCCAACTGGCTGCGATCATTTCCCAACAAATGGCACAACAAATCGCGACTCTGGTTCCTAACTTACTAGCTCAAGTCATCCAGTTGAACGGTAACGGGAACGGTAACGGCAACGGGAATGGAAATGGAAACCACAACGGGAATGGGAATGGTCTTCCAGCCTGCACTCTCAAGCACTTTAATTCTTGTAATCCCCCAAAGTTTAGTGGTGAAGAAGGAGCTACAGGACTCCTACAATGGTTTGAGGGTATTGAAAATACCTTCATCAACAGTGAGTGTCCCGATAACTTTAAGGTCCGTTATGCTATGAGTGTTCTTCACAATCGAGCACTCACTTGGTGGAATGAGGAAAAACGTACCCGAGGAGCTGAAGTTGCACTTACTATGACGTGGGATCAAGTCAAGGAGATAATGAAGGATGAATTTTGCCCACGTAACGAGATCAAGAAATTAGAAGATGAGTTCCACACCCTTGCTCAGGATAGTGGGGAAAACCTTGCCTACAATACCCGCTTTCACGAGCTTAGCTTATTGCTACCCCACAAAGTCACTCCCCTGCCGATAGCCATCGAGAAGTACATCGGTGGTCTGCCCATGCAAATCCAGGACACGGTGTAGGGAAGGAGTCCTGCCACCTTGGAGGAGCCAAACGTTTAGCAGCTACCTTTACTGATAATCACGTTAAGAATGGGACCTTAGTTCGGAAAGGCAATAAAACAAGTATTGTAGCCGCGGTAACTACTGAGAATCAGAAGCGTAAGGCCAAGGATCCTGATGCAAACCTCACTCCACAAGATTCTAACAAGAAACCTTATACAGGAAACCATCCGTTGTGTAACACATGCAACCGACATCATCCCACTGCTTCAGCGTGTCGCTTGTGCACCAATTGTGGTAGGTATGGCCATCTAGTTAATACATGTCGTGAGACCCCAAATCCTAATACCAACCAACCCACCAACCCTGCTCAGGCTACTAATCCTAATCGATACAACTATGGTCAATGTTATGAATGTGGAGACCCAAATCACTTCCGTAACCGATGCCCTAAACTAAACAGAGATCAAGACCCTCCAGCTACCTAACCGCAAGTCTCACCATTTGACTATTGGTTGCTTTTATTCTATGTATTGACGCTATTTGATTCAAGTAATAAAATTCAAGTATTATCATAATATCCGAGTGCATGCTTGTGTGAATGTGAATTGATTGCTATATCTATAATCATACTTGCTTACTTGTACAACAATTAGTTGACTACGAAACAACCTACTTAACGATTGGTTGAGGTCATCATGTCTTTCCAACAGTCGGGAGAGGCCCTACCACCTGTTCAACGACTGGTCGGGATTATCAGACCTGCTCAACAATCGGTAAAGTCATAAAAGGACGCAAAACCCTAATGTAAGGTAAATTGATAATTACGGTCCGGAACGTAATCATGAGTTTACAGGTACGTTAAGATAGTGTGAAATTTTATCAAGGTTTTCAGTAGTTGACCAATTGTAGACCTAGTGTTTCTCTTAACTTCGGGACGAACTTCCTAAAAGTAGGGGAGACTGTAACATTTCGCATTTAATAATTGTACGTTACGGAATTAAAACGACAAGTTTTATTTTTGGTGATATTTTGAACCCTTATACAAAGATAATTATTCACACACACACACACACACACACACACACACACACACATATATATATATATATATATATAAAAGTTTATAATAATAATAATAATAATAATAGTAGTAATAATAATAATAATACATAATGACAATAATGTGGAAACAATAAAAATAATCAATTGATTTAGTTGTTATAGTCTTAACCCAACCCAAGAACAATGGGCCGCCCAGACAAATGTCCAGCCCAAGTTCTAAGCCTGGCCCATTAGTCCCTTATTGCCTTTCCCCCCCCCCCCCCCCCCCCCCCCTTCGCTGTAATAAAAAAAAGGGAAAAGCTTGTCCCAGCCGGGTCTCGAACCGGGGTCAAGCCAAACACACACCCACGCGTTACACCACCTGGACCACACCATTAGTTGTTTTAAAATCCAACTTTAAATGTATAAAAGCCCATTTGTTTTTCTTTTGTCTTGTCTGCATCGATGTGCAGCAACAGGGACGAGCAGGTTTCCAATTTTGACCAAACTTGAATACCTTAATCAACGTGTTTTTTGGACTAAATTAACTTGGAATCAAAATCTTCGGCCCTTTCAAACTAGGAAACACGTTGATTATCAATTGATTGATAATCAATTAACCACATTACGCGTTTGACATTAAATCCTTGGTCAACCTTGCCAATTAATCAAACCATTGATCCACACTATAAATTGAACCTCTGCGATGCATTACAACTCGCCAATAATCTCTTCTCAACCCCCAATCTTCTTCAATTCACTCTGTTTGTGCTTCACGAATACAATTTTGACTTGTGGTCTTGACCGAACAATCGAGCACGAAACAGACTTGTAAGTCCAATCTTTTCTGTGGGTTTTGTATATCGGCCATCACTCATCAATAGCCCCATGATTAATTGGGCTATTGATGAGTGAATCAAACTATTGCAGATCTAGGGTTCGTGGTTGATGAATTGGGGATAAAACTGATTTGATATAGCGTATTTATTTTATTTAAACAAGGTTAAATCATAACCACAGGCCTAGGCCAAGTGGTTGTGATCAATGCTTGTAACCAAGGGCACCCGGGTTCGAGTCCCGGCTTGGGCGCCCCTTTTTCCACATTTTTCATTTTTAAAAAAACAAACCATTTATAATTATATATTATACATCAAATCTTGTAAATTCATTTTTAATTATTAAAACCTTTTTATAAATTCTAAAAAAATTATCTTTAACAAATCTGATGTCAAAGTTTTATCTACAATTTTTATTTTTCTGAAATTCATTTATTTAATATTTATAATAATTAAATCAATTTTATGCTATTATATTTATAAAAATCCATTAAAATATCAAAACAATTTTATAAATTTCTACAAAAATTATCCTATGTTTATACAATGTTAAACTTTACTGAAATGATTTTTAATTCAGAAAAATCATTTATTTTATATTTTTAATCAATTTTTGTTAGTTTTAATCATAATTAAATCATAATAAATTCAATTTTTATTATTTTTGTACCAAAATTTTATACAATTTATTTCTGAATATTTAGAACAGAAATATGATTTTTAAAATAATAATTCTTTAATTTTAGTATTTTTAAATATTAAAGTTAAATTATGGCAATTTGTAATAAATAGATTTAATAATCTATTTTAAAGAAAATAATTTTATAAAAATTATTTTTATACTTCAAACACATTATTGTGAACACCCTAAATCCAAATTTTATAAAAAGACTTTCATTTATTTAATTATCAAATTTCCCTTTATTTAATTAACATTTTACTATAAATTCAATAATTGAATATCCCCAAATCGAAACCCTAGAATATACTTGTAGACTAGATAAACTTAGACTTATTTGTTGCCCTATACATAGGGTGATACTTGGCAAACTATTGGGCTACACTTATACTATTCCTCAATACCTAATACTATACCAAGGTGAGTTTACATAGCCCCTTTACTCTATTTTCACTATTTTTGGGGTGAAACATGTTCAAATATTTTATACTATCATTTACTCATATATACTTGTGATTCAATTACAACATCATTCTATCATTTGACTGTAACAAAAAGACACAGTACAATCATTAACAATGATCAAGCCGCCTGTTTAGATTATAGCGCTATAGGTCTGACAAACCCATCCCCCCGCATAAATTCAGGGATGATCGATAACAGTAACAACATTTAACTAACTTGCGAGTTAGTCATCAGTCGACACAAGGTTTGGTTGTACAAAGACGCATTGTTACATGTCTGCATCATACTCTATCATCATACAACTTTGAATGTTGTACAAACTATTGTTATCAAGTATTTACAAAAACCTATGTATTCTCACCAACTTTTGTTGACCCAGAATATTTTCAAACTTAACATGTTTCAGGTTCTATTTGCTTGAAGATTTGCTTGAAGATATATGCATAGTTTTATTCAATTTGATGTACGAATCCTTGTAGAACAATTGTATGTAAATTATTTGAATCATTTAATGAAATTATTATTCACCATGAGCTACTGAACAATCATCACTACGTGACATCCCGATGTTTCCGCCATCGGTTGGGGTGTTACAGATTGGTATCAGAGCCATGGTTATAGGGAATTAGGTTATAAGAAAATAATCTAGTCTATAACCATAGGATTTAATCAGTACTTGCTTCTTTTACTTGCTATACTCTATCTCCCTCCTACTTCTTATCCCTACTTTCATCCCTACAAGAAGGTTGTTCTTCATCACTGGATCCACTCTTAGACTAATAAGATAAAATCCTCAGGTTTAACCTGAATCACCTTGAGATCTCGTTGAAGTTCTAGATTTTAATAACGAACACGTGCAATCTGGAAGGGTGAACGCCTGTATTCTGAGACTTCTGTCTAGGCTGGCATTGCGCATATATCCCAATCAGACGAGGGACCCGGATGCCTACCTGGGAATTCTCGGGATGAGTGTTCACTTATAGGCTAAAGCATGTCTTCATATGTTATTAGAATTTAGAATCTTTGATAAGTCAACGTTTTTGTTTATTCGTTTTAATTAATGAATAAATGATTTCATTCCTTATATTACCTCATTCATTTCATTGTGTCTCTTACAGATCATGCCTCCACGTCGCAGCACTCGCAATAACAATGGTGGTAATCATGAGGAAGGAAATAGAATCACTAACCACAACAACAACAACAATAATAACAACAACAATGGTGTTGATGCCCAACTGGCTGCGATCATTTCCCAACAAATGGCACAACAAATCGTGACTCTAGTTCCTAACTTACTAGCTCAAGTCATCCAGTTGAACGGCAACGGGAACGGTAACGGCAACGGGAATGGAAATGGAAACCACAACGGGAATGGGAATGGTCTTCCAGCCTGCACTCTCAAGCACTTTAATTCTTGTAATCCCCCAAAGTTTAGTGGTGAAGAAGGAGCTACAGGACTCCTACAATGGTTTGAGGGTATTGAAAATACCTTCATCAACAGTGAGTGTCCCGATAACTTTAAGGTCCGTTATGCTATGAGTGTTCTTCACAAACGAGCACTCACTTGGTGGAATGAGGAAAAACGTACCCGAGGAGCTGAAGTTGCACTTACTATGACGTGGGATCAAGTCAAGGAGATAATGAAGGATGAATTTTGCCCACGTAACGAGATCAAGAAATTAGAAGATGAGTTCCACACCCTTGCTCAGGATAGTGGGGAAAACCTTGCCTACAATACCCGCTTTCACGAGCTTAGCTTATTGCTACCCCACAAAGTCACTCCCCTGCCGATAGCCATCGAGAAGTACATCGTGGTCTGCCCATGCAAATCCAGGACACGGTGTAGGGAAGGAATCCTGCCACCTTGGAGGAAGCCAAACGTTTAGCAGCTACCTTAACTGATAATCACGTTAAGAATGGGACCTTAGTTCGGAAAGGCAATAAAACAAGTATTGTAGCCGCGGTAACTACTGAGAATCAGAAGCGTAAGGCCAAGGATCCTGATGCAAACCTCACTCCACAAGATTCTAACAAGAAACCTTATACAGGAAACCATCCGTTGTGTAACACATGCAACCGACATCATCCCACTGCTTCAGCGTGTCGCTTGTGCACCAATTGTGGTAGGTATGGCCATCTACTTAATACATGTCGCGAGACCCCAAATCCTAATGCCAACCAACCCACCAACCCTGCTCAGGCTACTAATCCTAATCGATACAACTATGGTCAATGTTATGAATGTGGAGACCCAAATCACTTCCGTAACCGATGCCCTAAACTAAACAGAGATCAAGACCCTCCAGCTACCTAACCGCAAGTCTCACCATTTGACTATTGGTTGCTTTTATTCTATGTATTGACGCTATTTGATTCAAGTAATAAAATTCAAGTATTATCATAATATCCGAGTGCATGCTTGTGTGAATGTGAATTGATTGCTATATCTATAATCATACTTGCTTACTTGTACAACAATTAGTTGACTACGAAACAACCTACTTAACGATTGGTTGAGGTCATCATGTCTTTCCAACAGTCGGGAGAGGCCCTACCACCTGTTCAACGACTGGTCGGGATTATCAGACCTGCTCAACAATCGGTAAAGTCATAAAAGGACGCAAAACCCTAATGTAAGGTAAATTGATAATTACGGTCCGGAACGTAATCATGAGTTTACAGGTACGTTAAGATAGTGTGAAATTTTATCAAGGTTTTCAGTAGTTGACCAATTGTAGACCTAGTGTTTCTCTTAACTTCGGGACGAAGTTCCTAAAAGTAGGGGAGACTGTAACATTTCGCATTTAATAATTGTACGTTACGGAATTAAAACGACAAGTTTTATTTTTGGTGATATTTTGAACCCTTATACAAAGATAATTATTCACACACACACACACACACACACACACATATATATATATATATATATATATAAAAGTTTATAATAATAATAATAATAATAATAGTAGTAATAATAATAATAATACATAATGACAATAATGTGGAAACATTAAAAATAATCAATTGATTTAGTTGTTATAGTCTTAACCCAACCCAAGAACAATGGGCCGCCCAGACAAATGTCCAGCCCAAGTTCTAAGCCTGGCCCATTAGTCCCTTATTGCCTTCCCCCCCCCCCCCCCCCGCTTCACTGTAATAAAAAAAAGGGAAAAGCTTGTCCCAGCCGGGTCTCGAACCGGGGTCAAGCCAAACACACACCCACGCGTTACACCACCTGGACTACACCACTAGTTGGTTTAAAATCCAACTTTAAATGTATAAAAGCCCATTTGTTTTTCGTTTGTCTTGTCTGCATCGATGTGCAGCAACAGGGACGAGCAGGTTTCCAATTTTGACCAAACTTGAATACCTTATTCAACGCGTTTTTGGACTAAATTAACTTGGAATCAAAATCTTCGGCCCTTTCAGACTAGGAAACACGTTGATTATCAATTGATTGATAATCAATTTACCACATTACGCGTTTGACATTAAATCCTTGGTCAACCTTGCCAATTAATCAAACCATTGATCCACACTATAAATTGAACCTCTGCGATGCATTACAACTCGCCAATAATCTCTTCTCAACCCCCAATCTTCTTCAATTCACTCTGTTTGTGCTTCACGAATACAATTTTGACTTGTGGTCTTGACCGAACAATCGAGCACGAAACAGACTTGTAAGTCCAATCTTTTCTGTGGGTTTTGTATATCGGCCATCACTCATCAATAGCCCCATGATTAATTGGGCTATTGATGAGTGAATCAAACTATTGCAGATCTAGGGTTCGTGGTTGATGAATTGGGGATAAAACTGATTTGATATAGCGTATTTATTTTATTTAAACAAGGTTAAATCATAACCACAGGCCTAGGCCAAGTGGTTGTGATCAATGCTTGTAACCAAGGGCACCCGGGTTCGAGTCCCGGCTTGGGCGCCCCTTTTTCCACATTTTTCATTTTTAAAAAAACAAACCATTTATAATTATATATTATACATCAAATCTTGTAAATTCATTTTTAATTATTAAAACCTTTTTATAAATTCTAAAAAAATTATCTTTAACAAATCTGATGTCAAAGTATTATCTACAATTTTAATTTTTCTGAAATTCATTTATTTAATATTTATAATAATTAAATCAATTTTATGCTATTATATTTATAAAAATCCATTAAAATATCAAAACAATTTTATAAATTTCTACAAAAATTATCCTATGTTTATACAATGTTAAACTTTACTGAAATGATTTTTAATTCAGAAAAATTATTTATTTTATATTTTTAATCAATTTTTGTTAGTTTTAATCATAATTAAATCACAATAAATTCAATTTTTATTATTTTTGCACCAAAATTTTATACAATTTATTTCTGAATATTTAGAACAGAAATATGATTTTTAAAATAATAATTCTTTAATTTTAGTATTTTTAAATATTAAAGTTAAATTATGGCAATTTGTAATAAATAGATTTAATAATCTATTTTAAAGAAAATAATTTTATAAAAATTATTTTTATACTTCAAACACATTATTGTGAACACCCTAAATCCAAATTTTATAAAAAGACTTTCATTTATATAATTATCAAATTTCCCTTTATTTAATTAACATTTTATTATAAATTCAATAATTGAATATCCCCAAATCGAAACCCTAGAATATACTTGTAGACTAGATAAACTTAGACTTATTTGTTGCCCTATACATAGGGTGATACTTGGCAAACTATTGGGCTACACTTATACTATTCCTCAATACCTAATACTATACCAAGGTGAGTTTACATAGCCCCTTTACTCTATTTTCACTATTTTTGGGGTGAAACATGTTCAAATATTTTATACTATCATTTACTCATATATACTTGTGATTCAATTACAACATCATTCTATCATTTGACTGTAACAAAAAGACACAGTACAATCATTAACAATGATCAAGCCGCCTGTTTAGATTATAGCGCTATAGGTCTGACAAACCCATCCCCCGCATAAATTCAGGGATGATCGATAACAGTAACAACATTTAACTAACTTGCGAGTTAGTCATCAGTCGACACAAGGTTTGGTTGTACAAAGACGCATTGTTACATGTCTGCATCATACTCTATCATCATACAACTTTGAATGTTGTACAAACTATTGTTATCAAGTATTTACAAAAACCTATGTATTCTCACCAACTTTTGTTGACCCAGAATATTTTCAAACTTAACATGTTTCAGGTTCTATTTGCTTGAAGATTTGCTTGAAGATATATGCATAGTTTTATTCAATTTGATGTACGAATCCTTGTAGAACAATTGTATGTAAATTATTTAAATCATTTAATGAAATTATTATTCACCATGAGCTACTGAACAATCATCACTACGTGACATCCCGATGTTTCCGCCATCGGTTGGGGTGTTACACTTCTCACACCTCCTGTCTTTTATTTAAGGTAACGAAACTATCTAACAGCTAAATAATAAGCTTATTTGCCACCTGATGTCCATCTCTGCTCTTTAGCAGAAAAATTGAACACAATCTTGAACATTTATTGTGTAGATCATGCAACAAAAGCTAAGTAAAAATTTAAGGCCCATTTCCATTGACATAGGCAGCTCAATTATTTTGGGGCCCAAAGTGAAGTAAAAATTTGAGGTCATTTTCCAAAATAAATAAAAAAATTAGGTTTGTACTTTCATCAATGAATTCAAAAGGGGTTTACCTTTAAGCTATAAATAACAGTACCACAACACCTTTAGTTTTTTCTACTAGCCTACTGGTTGTAGCTTCCCATCTTCAACTTTAAAAATATAATTCATAGCTTGCACTTGTGTATCAATAAAAAAATATGTAAAACATAAAATAAAATACTTTGACTAAACTAATGGAACAATAATGTGTGGACAAATATGGTTGTTGTCATTTGAGAAAAAACAATTATGTGTGGCACGACCATACTCAAATTGGTCAACTGAAAAGTTTTAAAATTGAAGTGACCTCGTTTTCTTGGGTGATAATATCTTCGGAACGTATTAAACTCCCAAGAATCGCGATTGTGCTTGCCTCATCTAAAGATTATTCCGTTCTTTTTTTAAAAGATCCGAAAATATGTAAAATACCAACTATAATCTTCTTTACATAATATTACTAATTAAAAAACTAACCTTTTACTATGAACTGCAATGCTGCATATTTAAACTTAATAAAATACACTTGTTGATATTATTTTCATATCATAGACATAGCCATATTGCAAGAAGCCAAGAAGAGCATACTTACTTGCTCATTGTTACCTTATGAAAAGTAAACCTCAAGACTTCTTATAGGAGGCAAAGAGACTTGTAGAATTTTAGGGTTTGATAAACAAAACAACAACAATAATGGAGCTAACACAAACTCACAAACAGATCAATACAAGATGTAGGCGACAAAATGGTGACAAAGCTCTTATTAACCCAAAACAAATCAGAACCCCCCAATACCCAAAATGATCTCAGCAAATCACTGAGATCTTAGAACAGAGTACAATACACGGATCTGCTGATTGATAAGATCAGCAGATCATTGAATAAGAAATAATACAAAGAAATAAGACTACAGACTTACAAACCCTGGACAAAGACTTAAACTCAGAGAGAAAAATAACAAAAGTAAAGTGAACGAATGAATGAGAACTCGTGCACTATTCTTTTTATACTCGGTCTTGAAATTTCCAGCTAACAAGCATCCAATGGTTGAGATATGATTAATCCAACGAACACAATACATCCAGCTCAGCAATCTGTGTCAAACAAACATAAACCCTAACTAACATATACACCAATAACCCGGTTCATTAAACCAGACCAATATCTTCTGACCCAGGCCAAAGGTCAATGGGCCAATACAATTATCAACTAGGCTCCTGACATAAACAAGCCCAATATCCAAAACCTAATATCTTATAGTAATTGAATTATAGTTTGTTTATAACATTTCAACACCCCCTCTTAATTCAATTACTGAACATGTTGATCAACCCAAGCTTCTTACATAAAACTTGATGCTGACCACTAAATAATCCCTTAGTAAAGATATCAGCAACCTGCTGATCCGACTTTACTTTTATGGCTTTAACTAAACCTGAACTTATTTTTTCTCTAAGAAAATGTAAATCAAGCTCAAAGTGTTTAGTTCTATCATGAAACACTGGATTTTCTGCTATGGATATAGCAGCCTTACTATCACAAGACAAACTTAAAGGTATTTGAGTTTGAATTCCTAATTCTTTTAACAAGTTTGATATCCAGATTAATTCATAGGTAGTAGAACACATTGCTCTATACTCAGCTTCAGCTGAAGAACGAGCAACAGTACTTTTGTTTCTTGCTTTTCCAAGAAACCAACCAATTACCAATAAACACACAATATCCTGTAACAGATCTTCGTGTGTTAAGACATTTTGCCCAATCAGCATCTGAGTATGCTGAGAGAGTCAAATCCTTATCATTTTTAAACAAGATCCCTTTTACAGGTGATTGTTTTAAATACCTAAGCAATCTTAAAGCTATATGCAACACTTTCTGAGTTGGTTTATGCATAAACTAACTCAGAAACTGTACAGCATAGCTTATATCTGGACTGGTCAAAGACAAATAAATAAGTTTACCTATAAGCTTTTGAAAACCTGTAATGTCTTCCAAATACTTCTCATCTTTAATAGCAAGATTATAGTTTTGCTTTATTGGAACAATAACAGGTTTACAGCCAAGGTATCCAAATTCACTTAAAAGATCTAGGCAATATTTCCTTTGATTAACACATATTCCTTTTTCAGAATATAAGACTTCTATACCTAGGAAATATTTTAGCTTTCCTAAATCTTTAATTTGGAAACTTTCTTTTAACATGGTTTTAACATTAGTGATTTCTTGATCACTATTACCTGTGATGATAATGTCATCTACATATACTAATAAAACAATAAAGGCATCTTTACTAGACTTCACAAACATTGAGTAATCACAAATACTCTGAACAAACCCTATATTTTTTAACACTTCAACAAGCTTTTCATTCCATTTTCTTGGAGCTTGTTTTAGACCATACAATGACTTAACAAGTTTACAAACTTTAGACTCATTCCTAGAAGAATATCCTTCTGGAAGATGCATATACACGTCCTCTGTTATTGACCCATACAGAAATGCATTGTTAATATCAAGTTGAAACAAAGTCTAGTTATTGTGGACAGCAAGACTAATCACACTTCTAATAGTAACCATTTTAACTACAGGAGAAAAGGTTTCTCCAAAGTCTAAACCTTCTCTCTGGTTGTACCCTTTAGCAACCAACCTAGCTTTATATCTATCTATTTCACCATCTGCCCTATACTTTATCCTATAAACCCACTTACACCCAATAGCTTTTCTACCAGGTGGTAAGTCAGTAACAATCCAGGTGTTGTTCCCGTATAGGGCTTCCATCTCATTATTCATAGCCTCTATCCAATTTGGATCCTTTGAGGCTTGAAAATAAGATGTTGGTTAAACAGATTTATTAACATTTGATACAAAGCACATATTTTCAACAGACAAGTTAGAATAACTAACCACCTTTTCTACACTATACTTAACTTTACCTTCAATGACATAGTCATTAAACTTTCTAGGTAAAACTGACTCCCTAGTAGACTGTCTAACAGAAGTAACCCTATCTCCCTCAGGAGTAAGTATCTCATCATGTGATCCCTCTAACCTTGAGGAACTAGACCCTCTACCTACTGTACTACCAGGTTGCTGATCATGATCATGATCTACCTCACTGGCAGCCCCGGAAGAGTTGTCTAACTGCTCCTCGGGTGAGTGATCATGAGCACTACTTGTTCCCCCTTCATCATTGGGAGGACTTGAACCTATATGACCATCATCACTTTGAGAATTTTCAGTTTCAGAATTGTCAAAAAAGTTTGAATGATTTAAATATTTAAAACCAGACTCTTTATATTCAGTTTTAAAAGGATAAATGTTTTCATAAAACTTGACATCTCTTGAAAAACTAATTTTCTTAGTTTCTAGACTAAAAATCTTATAACCTTTCTTTAAGAAAGAATACACAATTAACACACATTTATCGGCTCTACTACACAACTTATCAGGTTCATTCAAAACAGTTTCAAAACAAAGATAACCAAAATTTCTCAAGTGACTCAAGACAGGGGGAACCCACGGACTAACTCATAGGGACTCTTACCACATGCTCATCTTGATTATTTAAACTTCCATTGACACTTTTACTTTGTTATCTTTGTGGTTTTTACATGTAACCAGATCTGGTAACATTAATGAGAATTCGTTTTTAGGATCGTAATCACGAACCGTGATCTCACGAATACCAACCGTATGGTGCAGAATCCCCTCCGATCGTGCAAAATGATTCAGAAATAAACTATAAAGATCGTGATGAAAACAGATAATGAATCACCGAGCAATTTCCATAACTTTACTCTTTGTATTAGATCAAATCAAGAATATTACAGATGAAATCCTAGATCTAATACAGAGAATATCACACATACACAAACTAGGGAAAAGCTCAAAATGATTAACTCTACCAAAATAACAAACTTTTCCCTTTATATAGGCATCCACATTCGCCCCTTTCATAAGGTCGAATGTGTTCATTCGACCCCTAGTGGGTTCGAATGAAGCCTTCTTCTTCATTCAATCTTCATTCGACCAAAGATAAACTACATTCGACCTTCCGACTGGTCGAATGTATATTTAAGCTAATATCTTGGCCGTTTTCTGATAAATAGAACCTTCGACATTCAGTACTGGATCACTAGCTGGGGACATACATGAATAATGCACTTACAATCTCCCCCTTGGACCTAGCTAGTGATGTACCAATTCAGAAAGTTAACAATTCTTCAAGTCTTGATCTCATCACCTTGAACGACTTGAAAACTTTCCATCTTCATGCACTTACAGACTCAAGAAATCTTGGCTTTGTCTTTTGTTGGTCCAGAGATGAAGACATAAATCTATCTTGGAATTCTTCGATCTTCAATCATTTCTTTAACACCCTCTGATTAGTTTCTGGTGATCTTGATGTTCAGGTTTGGGTCTTGTTCAGTTACACACTTTGTCGATGAATCTTGAGGAACGCACTTGTTGTGTTTGGTTCTGCAGAAAAATTTACTAAAAACTGCACAAACTACAACCAGCGTTAGTGTAAGTCCAAGATCCTTCCTACCGGGTATCAAAAACGCACACAACCAAAGGCAGAAACAATGATTGTATGTAAATAACAAAGAAAAGACTTGAAATAGAATGATTTGATTGATAAAGTGCACACGGTTTCTATGAACAGTCTGGTACACAAGGGCGAAACAAAACAAAAGACTAGCAACCCCAAAACAAACCATGAAACCCCTATTTATAGTAGACATAGGCGGTCACCCTTACATGGGCCACTTAGGCCGAACCCAATACTATATAACCCAAGACAACGTAAACCTTTAAATCTAGCCCAACAATATCCCCCTAGGTTTGTGTTGGCTTGGTAAATCACTGCTACTTCTTGCTGCGCTTCTTGGAGCTCTTCTTCTTTTTCTCTAAAGCCTTCTTCCATTCTTCAGCTGACTTTCCAACATATGGACCGAACAATCCAGTTTCCACTCTTCCTCGGCGATCTGCCTCTAATCCCAGTCTTGCTATCTGCGCCACTGCACCAGTGAATGATTTAGCACAAGCTTCATACGTCGGATTACACTGAATCTGATGTTTCACTAAGACTTGAATATCTTCATAATGCAGATTCATCAGATCTTTAGCATCAAACACTCTCAGTTCGTCACTATCACAAACAATCACTGCAGATCGAGAAGTAGGATCATAAACCCAGAACCTCATATCCTTCAAACATCCTCTGTCCATTGGCTTAGACAAAGGAATTGTCTTTGTCTTTTCAGTAGGTGGCCACTGAACTGTCTTGAATGGCTTTCCATCTGAAGTCAACACACCTTTATACTCCACCAGTAGTGAACTTGCAGTCTTCATATCTCTAAAATTCACCTTTGCTTGCTCTTGAATCTTCTTATGAAACGTGCTTCCAATCCTATTTCGAGGATTTCTTGTCTGATTTATGAAAGGAGTTCTTGCAAGTTCTTCCAGATCGATCTTGGTCCAGGAGTTGAAAGCAGAGGTAGAAGCATAGTATTCAACTGCTCCATTTCCTCGATGAACAACGAATACTCCTTTGTCACCCTTGTATCTCCAAAAATCTATCCCTGTTCGATTTCTATAAGTATCAAACTGATCTCTAGTAGTTGTCACGAATCATTCAGGATGCTCTTCCATAGGATCAAGAGACGGTTCAGCTGTATTCTTAAGAACATATATACTCCCTGGACGACGATCTCTCACTCGAGGGACTTGATCTTCATAGTACTTCTTCATATGTTCTTCATGCTCCTTTTCTGATCTTTCACGCTCAGCAGGAGTCATAACTTTCTCCACAAATGATGACGTCTCTGAAAACTCCTTTCCTAACTTATTCTCTAACTTCTGAGTCAAATTAAGCAATCTAGCTGAAACATCGCCTAAGCCCGACTCCAACTCAGTAATCTTTTGATTCTTCTCAGTGACAGTCTCCATCAAACTCTGTACCTGAGTAGTGAGCCACACATTCTCTGTCTCCAACTTCAAAACTTTAGTCTGCAGTCTATGAACATCCACTTCAGCAAAAATGTCTTCATCACTATCAATCCCTTCCTTACTTGCCTCTCTCTCTCTTCAGTCATTAAGAATTCAACGTCCACATGTTTTCCTCCTTCTTTGTCAGCCAAGTAAGCCATCTGAGCTCTTTGAAAAGCTTCTTCATCAAATAAAACCTTGCTCGAACCAGATGCACTGGAAGATCCAACTTCTTCATTTATTCTTCCCGTGATTGGTGCCTTGCTCATGAACTGAGAAAATGTTTCAGTTGCAGTAGCAGGCACTGCAGTGGAACTAATAATACCAACAGGAATGTCGGTAGATACACCAGCATCAGTCATGATAACATCAGCAGCAGTAGAAGTAGTTTCAGCAACAGAAATTGAAATATCAGAAACAATATCAGCAGTAATGGTCAACCTGGGATCTCTTTTACTTCTCTTCCTCGGCCTCAAATCAGAATTAGGGTCTTCAGAAACTTCAGCATCAACAGATATCTCAACTGCAACATCGGATGGAGGAATCCTTTGTTCCGCTTCACGGACGGTATTCAGTATACTCGAAAGAACTTCTGCTTGAGGAATAGCAACCTCAGAGGCAGCAGTGTGGGAAATTCAGTCATAATCTCTTCTCCAACCAATCCTCTCTCAGCTTCAGGCACTGATTTTACTTCGGCATTCTCAATAATAAAATCATCCATCTCTTCTTCATTCAGATCATCAAAATCAAAATTCTCAAACTGTTCTTTGTCATTTCCTGCAATCTTCTCATCTTCTTTCATTACCTCCTCGTCTTCACTTTCCTCCTCAGTTAAATTCACATTTTCAGGAGGTGAACGTAGCTCAGTAGGTGGTGGTTCAACAATCTGAACATCATGTTCTTCAGCTACCTGAGCAGATGGAGGAGTTGGTGTTTCTTCAATAATTTCACCAAAATTTCCGAATTTCACCATTGGAAACTTTCCTTCAAACACTTTCTTGGCGTCCTTACGATTCTGTTTCATAAGCCCAAAAGCCTGAGGAGCCATGCATTTATGATCATACGCTTCAACAGTTCTTTCCAGACTTGGATATTTGTGCTCCAATATCATTTGCACGAATTGTGGAAACTTGTAGAAATACTTCTTATTAAGTGTCTTCACATTTAACATCATGTCTTCAAATACACACCTCGAAAAATTAAAATCCCATCCCTCAATCAAGGCCACCACTCCCGAAGTGTACTTCACATTCATCTGATCCAATCCACTCTTGTTCCCTCCCAAACTCGCCAAAAATATATGAATCAGCATTCTCCAGTAACTAGGAAATAGTTTCTTAACATATGGAGATGCATGTAAGTCGCCCTCGTATCCCATCTTCTTCAGTGTCAGAACAACTTGCTCTTTTGTGAAACTAACTGGGTCCTTTTGAGAGTCACCGAAAAGTAACACATCCCGAACATCTTGTTCTGAAATCATTACTTCAGTTCCTCGAATCTTTGAACGAATGAACGTATCTGTCTTTCGTGCAGTTGAATTATCCCAGAACTCAGTAATCCAGTCAGCAAGAACAACCGGATTTTCTCTCAAAGCATGTGCAATCCTACAAGTATTAAGGCCCACGATCAGAGACTTGAACTCCTGCATGTGATCCTCGGGAGGGTCAGATAGGGAACAGACTACGTCGTGATCTCTTTCGAACTTTGGTGTATGAGTAGCCATTTCTGCACAAAAACGAACTTTATCAGTCAACAAAACCTATCAAAAATCACAAAAATACTTAAAACAGCTTAATGGGCCCCCCTTTAGTCATCTAGATCATATTCGGGTCCATATTCTCTTGAATCAGATAGCCATATGGGCCTCGGGTTGCATAACCACACAAATAAGATTGTGTCCGAGTGGGGTGAGGGTGTCCGAGGGCAAAGTGGTAAAAAGCCATGAGTGTCCGAGTGCTAAGAGTGTTTCCGAGGGCAAAACGGTCAAATATCAAGAGTGTCCGAGAGCAAATAAGTCAAGGACATGTGTGTCTGAGTAAAAATGGAGTGTCCGAGGGCAAAATGGTAAATGGTCATGAGTGTCTGAGTGCAAGAAGTGTGTCCGAGGTGACGTGACAGTAAGTGTGTCTGAGTGGAGAGTTGTGTCCGAGTGACTAGAGAGTGTCCGAGGGCAAAACTGTAATTTTGCCTTTTGGTTGAGTTCGAACTCCTGGAGTGTGAAATCCACGTGCCGCTCAAGTTTGAGTTTCCCGGCGCGTGAGACCCACGCTTCGCCGTCTGTAGCACTGAACCGCCGCGATCGCTCTCTCTTCAATGATCATCCTTAGCTTTTAGCCTTCTCGTGTACCTGCAAATCACTCAAGGGACACCATTTTTATAACAAATGATTAAAACAATGATTCACCTTTCTTGTTTCTTGAAAATCTTTATGAAAAAGAAAGAACTTGGATCGGCGATGTGTGTGTGAGAGAGAATAAGAAAAGCAACTTTGATTTTGTGATTTTGAAATCAAAACCCATCACCGCCCCCTTTTTGTTTTAATTCAAGATTTGTGTGGCCCACCAAACGTGTGGTGGGCCCGTCTTGGATCTCAAACCCCATTTAAAAAATTTAAAGGTGTGTTTTGCAACATGGTCCAAGTCAGATCGTGAACTGGTCTAATAGAAACTTTGTTAAAAATATTTAAACGAAATACTTAAACAATATTTTTGTCACGAGATAAAATCACTGAGTTTTAGGCTGAACAACACTTATCGACTCTAATCTACTTCAGTTGGTATTAGCAATTGCCAGTATATTTGTCCCCTTAAACTTATTTCCTTAGTCATTCTCGTATGACGATCTGTGATATTATTTATCATGTTTTGGTGTATTTGTTACGAACACTCAAGCAAGTCACAATCAAATCCTAGAATATTAAGTGGTACACTCTATCATGCAAGCAGTTTCCCTACCACATATTTTTCACAGTATCGGTTCTAGAATTCTGAAACCTTGACTGGGACTGGATTGAGAGAAGAAAAGAATAGATTAATAAGAGATTTAGAGAAATATACAAGTAAGATGATTTCTCAAATGACGAGGGCTTTGGGTTTTGGACTCTAGAGGGTCTCTTTTATGACATCCTGACTGTGTCCAGGTCAGCATATATCTGGATGCAGCAGAGGAGCAGCCAGAATATCTTTGGACACTAAGGTCTCTTTTAGGTGAAAAATGATCTACAGCACAACAACGAATAGCTAGGTAAGCATATATCTGGATGCAGCAAAAGCTTTCGTTGCCTAGCATCTCCAGGTCTTTGCTTACACAAAACAGAGGAGATACACGAGTTTTTCAGAAAAGGTTTCAGACCTAGACCACGGTGTTATGCTTCGGGACATCACACAAGCATTCAAATAGAAGTTGTACCTTATTCCAAGTGATGTTCCTTACTGAGGTCGTGTCTTATCTTTAAGTGCTTCACAAGATCATTAACATTTCAGCCATCAGAACCAAGCCTACCAACATACCACACTAGAGCCAAACTAATTCGATACACGTCTTACGTGAGTCAGCCTTAATCCAACTGTGAAAGTTCATTTCATCTCTCGTTTTTGACAACAAAAATGTTTTGATCTTTTCTTAGGATACATCCCCCTAAATTTGTGCTTAAATTAAGAATTTAAGGAACAAATTTACAAACCTAAGACTAAGAAAACCCTTTTTTTTTTACTTGTAAACATGAATGAAGACCAGTTCAGTCCTCGAAATGGACCATCTTGAGCAGTTCAGAAAGAGCTTCAAAGCGAGCGCGGTCAACCGGTTTTGCAAAAAGATCTGCGACATTGTCGTCAGTGTGAATGTGTGTAGGTACAATTAAACCTTGGTTAAAAGAGTCTCGGATGAAGTGTTCTTTTATGGCAATGTGTTTTACATTTGAAAATTGAACTGGATTTTTCACAATTTGGATAGCAGCATCATTATCACAATAAATAGGAGTAAGAGAGAAATCCAAACCGTAATCTACCAATTGATGTTGTATCCAGATCACCTGAGAACAGCATGCTGAGGCAGCCACATATTCATCTTCCGCTGTTGAGACGGAGACTGTTTGCTGTTTTTTATATTGCCATGCAATAAGCCGATCGCCTAAAAATTGACATCCCGCAGAAGTAGATTTCCTTTTAATGTCACAACCTCCAAAGTCGCTGACCATGTAATTCAAGAGAGAATCCCTAGGATACCAAAGACCAAATCTGGGTTTCCCCTTAAGGTATTTAAAGATTCTCATAACAACATTTAAATGAGAAGTATTAGGATTAGCCTGATAACGCGCGCATTGACACACAGCGAACATGATGTCAGGTGTGCTGGTAGTTAGATACATAAGTGAACCAATCATTGAATGATACAGTGTTTCGTCCACGGCTTCTCCTTCCAGATCTTGAGTCAGACCTGGTCTCTCAGACATTGGGGTGTTGGCTGGCTTTACGTCATTGAAGCTGAATTTTGCAAGAATGTCATCCACATATTTTCCTTGATGAATCAAGATACCCTTAGAGTTTTGACGAACTTGTAGACCTAAGAAAAAGGTCATTTCACCCAGAGCACTCATTTCAAACTGCTTTTTCATCACTTCTTCGAACTCTTTGCACAGTGCATCACTAGTGGAACCAAAGATGATGTCGTCCACATAAATTTGCACCAGAATTCGATCTTCATTCACCGTCTTGACGAATAATGTTTGATCAATAACACCACGGGTGTATCCATTAGCAAGAAAATGTTCAGTCAAGGTAACATACCAAGCACGAGGTGCCTGATGTAACCCATACAAAGCTTTGTCTAATTTGTACACATGCTCTGGATATTTTGGATTTATGAAACCCGGTGGTTGACCAACATAGATTTCTTCTTTCACAGTTCCATACAGAAACGTTGTTTTGACGTCCATCTGATAGACAGTAAATCCCTTAAACGATGCGTAGGCAAGAAATATTCTGATTGCTTCCAACCTCGCAACCGGGGCATATACCTCATCATAATCTAAACCCTCAATCTGCCTGAACCCTTGCACAACCAATCTAGCTTTGTTTCTTACAATTACCCCACTGTCATCTCTTTTGTTTTGATAAACCCATCTTGTTCCAAGAGGTCGCTTCCCAGGAGGCAATTCAACTAACTTCCAAACTTTTAGCTTCTCAAACTGATTAAGTTCATCTTGCATTGCATCAACCCAGCTTGGTTCTCGAATGGCCATAACAGTAGACTTTGGCTCAATTTGTGAAATGAAGCACGAGTACAAACATTTGTTGATGTCACCAGTTTGACTCCTTGTTAAGACACCTGCATCCACTGGACCAATGATGTTTTCCAGTGGATGATCTCGTTGAATGTTTGTAGAAATGGCTCTGTCTGGAACTGAAGAATCTCTAGGTAGGGGTGTGATACTGCCAGTTGTAGTCCCTTCTACGGTGTCAGAATCAGCTTCGTCCTCATCATTATGCTCCACCGTGCATTGAAGAGGTATGGGATCATAGAAAACAGGAACTAAGGTATCAGAAGACAAATCTTCGTCAACTACCTGTTGCACAGGATCCGTAGTGGGAATGGATGGTTCGGCAGAAATTGAATGTTGCTGTGTTGATGAAGATCTAGGTATAGCATCCCCCTCATCCTCCGCATCATTAACCAAGGAGGATGAGGTTCCAGTATTGTATGTTGAGGAACCTGTAGAACCTGTATTTACACCACTGGACACATCGTCAAAAATACGAAAAGATCAAAAGAGAGTATCATAGTCAAATAACCATTCTGGACCCACTCTAGCATCTGTCTCATTTTCTTCAAGCCAACGCACGTCAAACGACTCTACGATTTGCTTAGTTTGTTTGTTGTAAACCCTATATGCAGTCTTGCCAGCATACCCAACAAAATAGCATTCGTCAGCTTTCGCATCAAACTTTGGTGTAGCGTCTAGATGTAATAGGGTACACAGACAACCAAAAGCACGAAAATGATTGACGGAGGGTTTAGCACCAAACAGCACTTCGTATGGTGTTTTCATTCGTGCTTTGTTGAATAGAACTCGGTTTTGCACATAGCAGGCTGTGTTCACAGCTTCTGCCCAGAAGAAAGTCGAAAGCTGTGAGTCACACAACATTGTGCGAGCAGCTTCAATCAGGGCTCGATTCCTTCTTTCAGCGACTCCATTCTGTTGTGGCGTCCTTGTTGAGCTGAATTGACGTGCAATCCCTTTCTGAGCACAGTAATGGTTTGATTCTGCATTCTTGAACTCAGTCCCATTGTCACAACGAATGCCCTTTACCTTCAAGTTGGTCTGATTCTCCATCAATACGGTAAACTGTTTTACTATTTCTGCAGTCTCACTCTTGTTAGCCAAAAAGAAAACCCAAGTAAAACGTGAGTAATCATCAGTTATTACTAAACAGTAAGCTTTGCGAGAAATACTGAGCACATTCACTGGACCGAATAGGTCCATATGAAGCAACTGCAGCAGAGAATCAATAGTGTTTACCAACTTAGAATGATGTGGTTTTCGATGATGCTTTCCTCTGGCACATGCAACACATTTTTCAATTGTTATAAAATCACGTATTGGCAAATCCCTTACCAATCCCAGTTTAGCCACCCGGTTTAAGTTTTTATCATTTGCATGTCCAAGACGACGATGCCATAGAATAGCATTGTTTTGAGAGACTTTTGAGAAAAGACATGTAACGTTTTCAGATGGAGGTCTATTCATGTCGATGACATAAGCATTGCCTCGACGTTCAGATTTTAGTAGCACCCATTCTTCTGGAATCACGACTCCAGGTTTCAATATTAAACATCCTTTATCATTGAAATGAGTTGAGTAGCCATTATCACAAATTTGTGAAACGCTTAGTAAACTATGCTTCAATTCAGGAACATAGTTTACTTTATTAAACTGAAGAGCACCATTTCTTACTGTTCCCCTTTGAGTTATCTGACCCTTCTCACCTCCCGCAAATGAGACAAATCCACCATTGAAAAATTCCACATCTGTAAGCTGGGATAAGTCTCTTGTCATGTGCCTTGAACAGCCACTATCAATGTACCAGAGATGAATGATAGTCCTCCACAGTCGTTCCTACACATGATGCATGATCAGTTAGTTGTAGGTACCCAAGCCATAGTTGTTTTGGGTACACCGTTGGTATCCATATAGTGGACTTTCATCCAGTGCATGTTGGCAGTTGAAACATTAGCACATAGATTAGATATATCATTTACAGAACAAGAAGAACCTATAGACGAGGAAAAGTTTGAAATATAACATTTTGGTTTCCAGTGGAATTTGTTTTGTGAAACCATCTTTTCTTTAGAATTGGATGATGCCTTGTAAGTTTTAATCTGATAGTTAGGTCTCTTACCCGACTGTTTGAGCCATTTATTTCTATTCCAATCACCATCAGAAGGCTTCACCTTGGATTTATCATTCCGCATTGCCTTAGGTTTCTCAACCTTCATCGGCTTGGGATGATTATGGTTCCCTTTTGGAGCCTTCTGATGTTTCCAACTTGCAAAAGTTTTCAGATTTGTTTTACAATTTCTGGCAATGTGTCCTAGGATTCCCCATGTGTAGAATATCTGAAGTTTTACATGTGGATCCCCTGAGATCTTGCAGACTCTCCAGACTCAAAAGATTTGTTTAGATCTCAATACCTGTGTGATGCTGTTTTTGAATACCTTGTTGGATCAGTAATGCTCTTGATGTATTGCTTGCTAGTGAACACTTATGTGTTTAGCAAGTTATATCAGATTTGCACAGCAGAATGAGTAAGTAAAGTTACACTATCAACAGGAGTTATTACTCCCCCTGGATGTTTGAAAACTAAAGACAAGTTTAATGAGAATCTAAGTATTGAATGTGAATGATAATAAATACTCAAACAGATTCTCAATAAATGAAATGGAAAGAACAATAACAAGCTTTGAAGGATTTCTGTTTCAATAAAAATCAATGTCTAAAACAGAGGGATGAACCCATCTATTTATAGACTTTACATATACATGAACCTTGCCAAAAAGCAAGTCTGTAACAAGTAGCAACAAGTTGCATTCTTGGAACTTGCACAAAAAGATAAAGTAATACTAAACTAATAAACTACTGAAACATAAGGCGGTGGAAAGATTCTTGTATAAGTGCTGATGAATGATAAACTACTAATGAGTAGTTTGTCATTAGTAGTTCGTCAGTGAACTGTCTGGTTAGACTTCAGAACTTCTGATGCTTCTTCTTCAGTACTTGTTGAATCCTTCTTCAGTACTTTAGTCTTCTTTCTTCAGTAGTTCTATACTTAGAATATTTGCAGAAGTGAATTAGACTAAGGTTTACAAAAGTGGTTTCCTCAATCCTTTTTGTCCTAACAATCTCCCCCTGGATTGATGAAGCCAAAACCTTTTCTAATTCCTTATTGTTTTCTTCTGCCATTCACAATCTTCCATATCTCCTTGAACATGGAATTCTTCAGTTGATTTAGCTGTTCATCAGTGAGAAATCCCCTTTGAGGTTCCAGATGTTGAATTGTAAGCAAGTTCTGAATTGATAGATTCTTCAGTTCATTCATGGACTTGTAGGCCTTGCTTGTAAGATCTCTTCTTGTCACCAATACTGAGTTGTCATCAGTAAAGGACCATCTAATGATCAGCACTTTAGACTTGTCAAAGTTTGAAGTATAGAGAACCATGCTGGATCCCTGGGATGTTCTTGAGTGTTGGATATTTTCTATTTCTATGACTCTCAGGTGGCCACTTTTGTCTTCTTTTTACACTACATCAGGTAATTTAAAAGTTGGTAAATGATGTTCAGTAACTACCTTTGTGTGTAGTCTGTCAGAGATAGTCTTCTGCATTTGGTAAGCAAATGTTGAAGGATCCCTAAATTGAGTTATCAGAGGCTTCTCTTCAATATCAAAGTCTCCATGTGTAACACCCCAACCGATGGCGGAAACATCGGGATGTCACGTAGTGATGATTGTTCAATAGCTCATGGTACTAAATGAAAGTTGAATAATATTTAACAATTTACAATTCATCTTACAAGAAGAGATTACAAAAATTGATTAATATAAACTAGGTCAAAAGCTCCTATGTGTTCCAAGACTTGTACAACTTCCAATAGCATATAAACCTGAAACATGTTAAGTTGGAAAGATGGGGGGTCAACTATAAATAGTTGGTGAGAATACATAGGTTTTTGAATATGATAGATAATAGTAGTTTGTACAACAATCATAGTTGTATAATATAATAGTATGAGTCCGACATGTAACAATGCGTCTTTTGTACAATCAAACCTTGTGTCGACTGAGACCTAACTCGCAAGTTAGTAAAAGTGTAACTGTTATCGATCATCCCTGAATTTATGCGGGGGGATGGGTTTGTCAGACCTATAGCGCTATAATCTAAACAGGCGGCTTGATCATTGTTAATGATTGTACTGTGTCTTTTTGTTACAGTCAAATGATAGAATGAGTAAATGATAGTGTAATTGAATCACAAATTTCAATAATGTAAGAATGAGTAAATGATAGTGTATAAAATGTTTAAACATGTTTCACCCCAAAATGTAAAACAGAAAAAAAAGGGGCTATGTAAACTCACCTTAGGTGCATAATGAGTCCGTGCGTTTTATTGAGCGCGCAAACACTTAGTAATAATGCCTTGAAAAACTCGAAACTAGCTAGAGGAGATAATGACGGATGAAAACTTTAGTATATGGGAGATGGGATAATAATGTTTTTTTTAATGGTATAAAGAGTTGAATGGTAGGCTAGTGTATTTATAGTGTAAAATTTGGAGTTGTAATTAGGGACTACTTTGACTAGGCTAGAATTTAGGAACAACTTTGACTTGACTAGAAGACCATATTTACTAACACTTTGACTTGACTAGAAGACCATATTTACTAACACTTTGACTTGACTTGACTAGGAGACTATGTTTGACTTTTCAGGTTTGACTAAGGGACTTTGAAAGGGTTTAAGTTTAATTGGTTTTAATTAAGATCACAGAACACCAAATGGTGTAGTGGTTTGTGTGGTGTGGTTAAGGTTTAGCCCGCCAGGGACTCGGGTTCGAATCCTGGCACAGGCAAACATTTTTTTTAACGTTTTTTAATCAGAATTTAATACAATCCAATTTAATATTGATTATACGTCATTATTTAAACAAAAAAATTAACAAAATGGATGGTAAAGATACTGTAAACATGAATCGGATGAATAAACGAGTGAGTTCTATATATATATATATATATATAAAGAACATTTGTGTGATGTTACAGTCTCCCCTACTTTTAGGAACTTCGTCCCGAAGTTATTAAAAACATAGGGTTGAGGGTGATTGGAACAACCGTGGTTTGGAAAATTTGGGGTTAAGGCACGACATGAATTTTGTAGGTAATAGAAATAACTGTTTCGAATAATTTAGATAAAAGGATTGATATGTGTGAGTTTTAAGTGTTGGATTAGGCTCGTCTGAAATAACAAGGAGAATAAGAATCTAGTAAGAACACTAAACTTAAGTTTTAGGGATCCTAAAAGAAATGCATGAATTGATTGACTATAAAAAGACTAAATGAACTACTAGGTATCTACCAAAAACCTTGATAGAATTTCACACTACCTTAACGTACCT
The DNA here is from genome assembly GCA_028751855.1 of Ambrosia trifida. Classification (NCBI taxonomy): domain Eukaryota; kingdom Viridiplantae; phylum Streptophyta; class Magnoliopsida; order Asterales; family Asteraceae; genus Ambrosia; species Ambrosia trifida. The sequence continues at coordinate 125,232,102 of CM054126.1, read as the reverse complement.
GTAAATTCATGATTACGTTCCGGACCGTAATCACCAATTTACCATACATTAGGGTTTTGTGTCCTTCTATAACTCTAAACACACATGTAAGTAATGCAAAATAACCTTGTGATTGAATCGTATACAATGTATCCAAAAATGAGTCCAACTGTTGAGCAGGAAAAAGACTTCTACCAGTCAGTGAATAAGAACCTCTACCGATTGTTGAGCAGGTGCGATAGCCTATACCAGTCGTTGAGCAGGTTGTAGGGCCTCTACCGACTGTTGAGCAGGCATGATGACCTCTACCAATCGTTGAGTAGGGTATTTGGTACTCTACTAACTGTTGAGCAAGTACTTCATCCTCTATTAGTCGTTTGATTAAGTGTACCAATTATTACACACATGAATTGCAAATTGATAATATGTACATGTAAGCAATCAAGTATCAAGTATAGCATGCGAGTTATAATAGAGTTGCCCTAGACAAGGTTAATGACTCTAGGTGTGTCTATAGCAAATAGTTTATATTCCATAACTTCTAGTATCAAATGTTCAAATATGGTAGATAATCGAATCCTCATGTATAACTAAGGATTAAGTTTGAGGACATCTTTTAACAAAAAAAAAATGTACTTTGTAAAGTTACTAGGTAATGAAAATACAACAAGATTTAGAAATCTTTAGTTTGTGCTAAGGTATGAGGTTATAGTTTTTAAAAATAAGTAACATGTGGAGAAATGAAATAATATGATTTGGGTAGGGTGTTGAATATTTAAAAAGTGGCTAAGATGGTAAGGTGAAGTGTGATTGTGAAATCTATAGATGGTTATGAAATGAGATTGAATTAAGCTGTAAAATTTTGAGATTTTAGAGCTTAGTTTAAGGAAAGTGAGTGTAATCATTTATTCATTAATTAAAACGAATAAACGAAAACGTTGACTTATCAAAACTTCTAGATTCTAATAACATAATGAAGACATGCTTTAGCCTATAAGTGAACACTCATCCCGAGAATTCCCAGGTAGGCATCCGGGTCCCTCGTCTGATTGGGATATATGCGCAATGCCAGTCCTAGACAGAAAACTCAGAATACAGGCGTTCACCCTTCCAAATTGCACGTGTTCGTTATTAAAATCTAGAACTTCGACAAGATCTTCAAGGTGGTTCAGTCTAAACCTGAGGATTTGTCCTATTAGTCTAAGAGTAGATATTGTGATGGAGAGCACTCTTCATGTAGGGACTAAAGTAAGGATAAGAAGTAGGATAGAGAATATAAACAAGTAAGGTTGCAAGTAAAAGGAGCAAGTACTGATTAAAATCCTATGGTTATAGACTAGATTATTTTTTTTTCTAATAACCTAATTCCCTATAACCATGGCTCTGATACCAATCTGTAACACCCCAACCGATGGCGGAAACATCGGAATGTCACGTAGTGATGATTGTTCAATAGCTCATGGTACTAAATGAAAGTTGAATAATATTTAACAATTTACAATTCATCTTACAAGAAGAGATTACAAAAATTGATTAATATAAACTAGGTCCAAAGCTCCTATGTGTTCCAAGACTTATACAACTTTCAATAGCATATAAACCTGAAACATGTTAAGTTGGAAAGATGGGGGGTCAACTATAAATAGTTGGTGAGAATACATAGGTTTTTGAATATGATAGATAATAGTAGTTTGTACAACAATCATAGTTGTATAATATAATAGTATGAGTCCGACATGTAACAATGCGTCTTTTGTACAATCAAACCTTGTGTCGACTGAGACCTAACTCGCAAGTTAGTAAAAGTGTAACTGTTATCGATCATCCCTGAATTTATGCGGGGGGATGGGTTTGTCAAACCTATAGCGCTATAATCTAAACAGGCGGCTTGATCATAGTTAATGATTGTACTGTGTCTTTTTGTTACAGTCAAATGATAGAATGAGTAAATGATAGTGTAATTGAATCACAAATTTCAATAATGTAAGAATGAGTAAATGATAGTGTATAAAATGTTTAATCATGTTTCACCCCAAAATGTAAAACAGAAAAAAAAGGGGCTATATAAACTCACCTTAGGTGCATAATTAGTTCGTGCGTTTTATTGAGCGTGCAAACACTTAGTAATAATGCCTTGGAAAACTCGAAACTAGCTAGAGGAGATAATGACGGATGAAAACTTTAGTATATGGGAGATGGGATAATAATGTTTTTTTTAATGGTATAAAGAGTTGAATGGTAGGCTAGTGTATTTATAGTGTAAAATTTGGAGTTGTAATTAGGGACTACTTTGACTAGGCTAGAATTTAGGAACAACTTTGACTTGACTAGAAGACCATATTTACTAACACTTTGACTTGACTAGGAGACCATATTTACTAACACTTTGACTTGACTTGACTAGGAGACTACGTTTGACTTTTCAGGTTTGACTAAGGGACCTTGAAAGGGTTTAAGTTTAATTGGTTTTAATTAAGATCACAGAACACCAAATGGTGTAGTGGTTTGTGTGGTGTGGTTAAGGTTTAGCCCGCCAGGGACTCGGGTTCGAATCCTGGCACAGGCAAACATTTTTTTAACGTTTTTTAATCAGAATTTAATACAATCCAATTTAATATTGATTATACGTCATTATTTAAACAAAAAAATTAACAAAATGGATGGTAAAGATACTGTAAACATGAATCGGATGAATAAACGAGTGAGTTCTATATATATATATATATATATATATATAAAGAAAATTTGTGTGATGTTACACCATCTACAACTATGTTGCCTTCAAGCAACACCATCTTGAAGTCAGTCTTTGTATTGTCCTCTGATTTCTTCTTGGTAGCTGGTCTTTTAACACCAGAAGTTCTAACTACTGAAGTTGATACTTCAGAAGTTTTGAACTTCTCTGGATTAGCAGCTTTGGCAGCCTTGCACTTCTTGTATGTGTCCAGTAGTTTGTCTTCTCTCCATCTTGACACAGAGGCTTTTGAACCATAGTCATTTGCTACCAGTTCTTCAATCATCTCAGCTCTCTTGGCTTTTCTATCTTTGTCTGTTGCAAGTTTGTCAGCAACAATCTGAGCTCTTCTGGTTAGTTCATCCATTGAGAGCCCTTTGAGTGAATTGTCTTTAGTTTTACTGTTCTTAGTGATGAAAGACACCAGTTGTTGTCTTTTGTCTTTTTCAGCAACCTTTTCAATCTTGGCTTGCCTATTCAGCTCTGCTTCATAAGCTTGAAGTTTTTTATTGTAGCTCATGTCTTCCCTTGCTTCCAAACTGTTCCAGACCTCATCTTCCATAGCCTTTCTTTTGGCTGCAAGTAAACTCTTCTCAAGTAATTCTTTTGACTCTGAAATTGGAGAAGGGTTTAGTACAGTCATTGTTGTTGTTGTTGTTGTAGACCTTGGAATAGGAGTTGGTTGTTGTTGTTCAGTTGGTTTTGAAGGCTCTTTAGTTGTTTGTAAGCTGGAAGTGTTAACTGCTGAAGTGTTGATAGAAGTATCAACTACTGAAGGATTGTCTTCAGTACTTTCTGAGTCTTCAGAGGTTTCTTCAGCAGTTTCTTCATTATGGCCTTGGGAAGGTTCAGCTTCAATATCAGTTGTAGAAATAAGCCTTTGTTGATCTTCTTTTTGTTTTTGGGATTTTTCTAGAAGTTGTTGCTGTTGTAGAGCCACTCTTGCCTTTATCCTGGCTTCCAGTGACTCCTTAGGTTCCTTAATCTTCTCCCCCTTTTTGGCTTCATCCACTTCTGGAATCCTGCTAGGTTTGGAAGTTCTACCAGTGAGTTCAGCAAGCTGTCTTGAGTTGTTGTCTATTTTGTTGGACAGCTCACCAAGTTTCTTGTTGATCACCTCAAACTGAGTTTTGGTTGACAACTCCAAAGTAGTTGTGAAAGTTTTGAGGTGATTGGCGATTAGGGTGTTCATCAACTGGTATAGGGGACCATCTGGGCTGCATAGTTGGTTCAAGTCTATGCTGGATGACCCAGGGAATTGGGTAGGCATTTTCAGTGAGGGGTGTGTTTTTGGGTGATCTTTATGTTGTACAGAAGAAGCAACTTTAGGGGAATCAGGGATCAAGTGGACTTTAACATGATCTGGTGTGACCAGCTCTTTGAGCTTAGAGACACCAGGTGTAGGACCTTCACTAGCAGCCGTCAATTCAAGTTTAGTGGAGTGTAAATCATCATCCAAATCAATGGAATCATCTGAATCCCTACTTACTTCCTCAATGAGGACAGTATCAGTTACATCATGAGTTGGGCCCAACCCAGTTGTCTCATGTACCTCTTGTTCTTGGTTCAGAGGATTTCCTACCTCAGGCATTAAGCCTTCATCAGTAGTTGCCACAAGTGAGGTCTTAGCAATGTTACTTCTTTCCTCAGATCCACCACTGGGTGGTATATGAGTAGTAGCAGCCTCAAATGTACCTAGAGTCTCTAAGTTTGGGCTTAGAAACCCTGGTTCATCCTCATCTCTTGGGTTAGGGCTATGGACATCTACATCCATGTCAAGTTCTAAAGGTATGTCCCTTGTTTGATGTGGTTGTTGGGGACTGACATGTTCTGATGGGATGGTCTCTTTTAGCCCAGAGAGAAGTTTGGCAATTTCAAGGGCTTCAGGTTCAGAAATTTGTGGTGATGGTTCAGTTGTTTGGTCTAAGGGGTCAGCAGTTTCAAAAGAAGAGTCAATGGGGATTGTTTTCTTAAATTTCTTTCTTTTGAATAAAATGGTGATTGGTGCTCTAGTGGGGGTTTGAGATGGATGAGACTGAGAGGATGTTTCAGTCACATCTTTATCAAGTGCAGATTGCACATTAGCAAGTTCAGGCATCTCAACTTCCTGAACTGCCTTCCTTTTAAGGCTGGTGGGTTTTTGTTTTTGCTGTTTGGGTTTCTTGGCCTTTTTGGGTGAAGGTTTGGAAGATGAGGGTTCCTTGGGGACTGTTGTGTGTTCCCCTTGGTCATATTCTGGCCAGGTAGCCGGTTTATTGTGTCTAGAGTATGCTTGTGAGGTTAATGGGTTTAAAACAGTTGTTTTACCCACAAGCACCTCTTCTCCAAGTTACTTTATTATGCATTGCATAATAAATCTTGGATACAACAAAAACTTATGTTTAGAATTGAGATGATGTAACACCAACTCATTAAAGAAAAGTGCTGATGCCCTGAATTTTGTTTCATTCACAATGGAATGAAAAATAGGTTGAAAAGTAGAGGGCATCTGATCATAAGATCCAGTTTTCGGACTCAAACACATTATTATGTAGTGAAACAAAAGTTTGTACTTAGGTTCAAAATATTTCTTAAAAATAGTAGCATGTGAGAGAGTACCTTGGTAACCACACTCTGTCATGGTTAGATGAATTTCAGAGTTTGGAAATTGATCTGGGGCACCCACATCATCTAGACCCAATCTAATCCCCAAAGTTTCTGGTGTGATTGCCATTCTTCTCCCTTGGATGGTTGAATTGAGGGAGATCACTTTATCATTCACTGTCACCGTCTCCGCATTTGCCCAGAACTCATTTAGAGTTTCAGTGTGGATTGGAGGATCAATGGTGAGGGCTATGAAGTATTGGGATTTAACGACTAAATCAATGATTTCGTCGTATTGGGACCAGGCTTCATGTTTCTCAAAGTAGCCTCTTTGATTGTGTCCTTGTTTCAGTATTAGAGCCATGTGGTTTGTGTGTTTGTGGATCGAACAGTGTTTTTGCAGGTTAAGGGTTTGAGAGTGTTTTTCAGAGAGAAGGAGGGAATTTTGCTTTTTGAACGGATAAGTGTTGGAAAAGGTGTTTATCAGAAGTTTGTAACCGCCCTAGGTCAAACTTCTGAAGTGGGAAATGTCTGATTTACCCTTAATGACAAAACTGTTGATGAAGAACAATTGTCATCAGTAGTTCCCATTTTCTCTTCAGTAGTTTGTTAACAACTGATGAGAATGTTTATAAACACTTTATTCATAACATCTGAAGATTATTTTATCAGAAGTTAATCATTTTTCAGAAAATACTCCCATACTGATGTTTTTGTTCATCAGTAGTTTCTCTCTTTTTGTTTATCAGAAGTTTTGGTCTTAAAAACAGATGTAAATGAAAAAATAAAATATGTGCCGAGAAGTAAAAGAAACACTTACAAATTTAGCATCCCAAGCATGGATACTAACTTCTGAAATGTTGATATGTCAAGGGGTTTTGTGAATATGTCAGCTATCAGATTAGCTGTTGTCACATGCTTCACTTCAATCTTGCCTTTTTCATAGCAATCCATGATGAAATGATACCTGATTTCAATATGTTTAGTTTTTGAGAATTGAACAGGATTTTGAATGATGCTAATGGCAGATTTGCTGTCTACAAGCAATGGTGTCTTGGTCTCTTTGATTCCATAATCAAGAAGTTGATATTGGAGCCATTGTATCTGTGATGTACAACTTGCAGCTGCAATGTATTCAGCTTCTGCAGTTGAAGTTGCAACAGATGTTTGGTTCTTTGATTGCCAGGACAATAGATAGTTTCCTAAGAATTGACAACCACTAGATGTTAATTCTCTTGACATTTTGCACCCTGCATAGTCACTATCTGAAAAAGCTGATAACTTGGTATTGCTAGAAGCAGGATACCAAATTCCAAGTCTAGGAGTTCCTTTCAGATATCTGAAGATTCTTTTGACTGCAATTAGGTGTGATTCCCTAGGAGCTGATTGATATCTAGCACAAACACATGTTGAAAACATAATATCTGGTCTAGAGGCAGTTAGATACAAAAGGGAACCTATCATACATCTATACATGGTTTGATCAACCTGTTTTCCTTGATCATCTGGTTCAACTTGTGTGGTAGGTTTCATGGGAGTGGAACATGATTTACAGTCTTGTAAAGAAAAAATTTTCAATAATTCTTTAACATATTTTGATTGATCTTTAAAGTTCCATTAGTTTGTTGTTTAATCTGTAGTCCTAAAAAGTACTGCAGTTCTCCCATTGTACTCATCTCAAATTTTGATTGCATGAGTTTCTTAAATTCATCACACAATTTTGTGTTTGTTGAACCAAATATGATATCATGAACATAAATTTTAACAAGTAAGACATGATTTCCAACAGTTTTAATGGAAAGTGTTTCATACCAGGCTCTTGGAGCCTGTTTTAGCCCATAAAGAGCTTTGTCGAGTTCGTACACCCACTCAGGATGAGAAGGATCCTCAAACCCAGGTGGCTGACAAACATACACTTCCTCTTTGATCTTTCCATACAAAAATGCACTCTTAACATCCATTTGAAAAGCTTTTATTTTGTTGGAAATGGCATAGGCCAGAAATAACCTGATGGCCTCAAGCCTTGCAACTGGAGCAAAGGTCTCATCATAATCAATTCCCTCTTCTTGAGAGTAACCTTTTACCACCAGTCTTGCCTTGTTCTTAATGATTATACCAGCTTCATCTTGTTTGTTCCTAAAAACCCATCTTGTGCCAATTGGTAGCATGTTTGGTGGTAAGGGACATATTTCCCAAACCTGTTGCTTTTTGAATTGAAGCAACTCATCTTGCATAGCTTCCACCCAATTGTTGTCTTTGAGGGCTTCTTGGTACTTCTTAGGTTCCAACTGAGAAATGAATGCTGAGAAGAAGCAAAAGTTGGAAAGCTGGTTTCTTGTGAGAACACCTAAAGCAATATCATCCATGATTTGTTCCAATGGATTATCTTTGTGTTCAATCAGTTGTTGTAAACCACTGACAGGTGTAGGTGGCTCTTGTACTTCATCAAACAAACCACTGAGGTTTATAATGTCTGGTTCAGCTGTTTGAACATCTTCAGTAGTTGTAGGTGCTGAAGCAGATGTTTGAGTTTGTACATCAACAGTTGTTGAATCAGAAGTTTGTAAAACTTCTGAAGATTTGAAAGTTGACTTAATGACTGTATTAGGAGTCCATGGTGCTGGATCCTCATCATCAAACCTTTGATCACCCTAATAAGTAGGTTTAGATGAAGTGATAGTCTTTTCAGGTCCAAAATGGAAGCTGTCAAGGTCAAAGAGTTCAGCAGGATGTGCTGGAATAAGAGTGTGTTTTGACTCATTGAACTTGACATTCAGTGTTTCTTCTACTATCTTGGTTCTTGAATTAAAAAACTTGTAGGCTTTTCTAGTGGAAGAATAACCAAGAAAGTAACCTGAGTCAACTTTAGCAGCAAACTTTGAAATAGAGTCTTTAATGTTTAGAATGAAACATTGACATCCAAAAGCCCTGAAAAAGGAGATAAGGGGCTTCATGCGATGAAGAACTTCATAGGCAGTCTTGGAGTGTCTCTTGTTGATAAGGACTCTATTTTGAACATAACATGCAGTGTTAACTGCTTCAGCCCAGAAATACAATGGTAGGCCTGAATCAGCTAACATAGTTCTTGCTGCTTCAATTAATGTCCTGTTCTTCCTTTCTATTACACCATTTTGTTCAGGAGTTCTGGGAACACTGAATTGTCTAGTAATCCCTTTAGACAAACAGAATTCATCCAGAGTTTTGTTCCTGAACTCTGTTCCATTATCACTTCTAATGGCTTTGACAGATAGAGAATATTGTTTCTCTACTTGTAGAATGAAGAACTTGATGATTTCAGCTGCCTCATCCTTGGAAAATAAGAAGAATACCCATGTGAATCTTGAATAGTCATCAATGATGACCAAGCAGTACTTCTTCTTGCCAAGGCTCATGATTTTTAATAGCCCAAATAAGTCCATATGGAGTAGTTGAAGACATGCAGTTCTTTTTTATTCTTCAATAGACTTATAGGAGGACTTATGCTGCTTTCCCTTTAAACAGGATACACAGTGTTCTTGACTCTGGTATACTTTCAAAGGCAGACCTCTGACCAAGCCCATTTTTGTGACTTCATTTATGGTTTTAAAGTTCACATGGCCAAGTCTCTTGTAACAGAGATCAGTCTCTGAAGTTGATGCCTTTGAGAAGAAACAGGCAGTGTTGTTCAGTACTTTGTCCTTTTCAATGTCCACTGCATAGACATTGCCACATCTTTTGGATATCAACAAAGTATGATCTTCAATGATCTTCTCTATCAACTTCTGGCCTTCTGGTGATATTATCTTGCATGCTGTGTTTGTGAAAAAGGAAGAATATCCTTTATCACACATTTGTGACACACTTAGCAAGTTGTACTCAAGGTTTTCAACCAGATTGACCTTGTCAAACTGTATTTTGCCAGAGGAGACATTGCCATGTCCCAGCACATATCCCTTGGCATTGTTCCCAAAGGATACAGGTCCTTTTCTTTGACTGATAAAGTTGTTTATCAGGTATCTGCATCCTGTCATGTGCATTGAGCCTCCACTGTCCACATACCAAATGCTATTTAAGCCTCTGGAGACCCTCTGCACAAAGTAGCAAATTAGTTAGATTTAGGAACCCAAGCGAGTTTGGCTTTAGGTTTGCTCTTGAGCACATTAACAGTTTGTTCTTGACCAGGTTGAGGAATCCATGTCTTTTTGGCAATGGATTTTTCATTAAGAGCAATGGTGGTATCCTTTTGAGGACCACCATCAACCCTGGTCATCAGTAGTTGTACCATGTTCATGAGATCTTTTATCTCAGCAGTTTGTGAAACTGCTGATGATGTAGGTCTAACTACTGAAAGAGAATTTTAAGAAAAAGATTTTTGTTGAGATTTCATCTTTTTCTGAGAAAAGGTGTTTGCTGGTTGTTGTTTCTGTGATACCCCGCATTTTCAGGTTAAATACTTTTACTGAACTCTAGTTAACTTACATGTTCATACATGGTTAGATACTTAACTAGGGTTAGTTAAGTAGGCTTAACATATGTTAGAAGATGCTAACATATGTTATACGTAGGAAAATCCTTGTTAAATACACACATGAGTCCTGTATCCCGAACGTTGGTGAATTATGTGACATACATAGCAATAATATATACAAGTGAATTTTGGTGAACATGAAGTACGTGCTTATGTGAATTACATGTTTTTGTGAATGATCGACTAACTGAAAGGTAATGCGTAGATTATGCAAATTACGTGCACAACATGAATAATATGCCATGTAATAATAAAATAATGGTTTTTATATAATTTAGCATGGTTAATAATATTGGGTCCGGTATTGGGCTAGAACATGGTTAACGGGTTAAGTTAATGGACTAGAAGGGCCCTAATACCAATTGTTTGGGGAACAAGCAAGGCCCATTCACAATTAGGAGGCAAGGAAAAAGATAAAAACCCTATCCCTTGCCCCCTTGTGTGCCGTGCGAACCAACCCCCCACCCCCTCTCTCTTTGTTTTCAAGCAATCAAGTAATCTTGCACTAATCAAGCTAGTTCGGGTTTGATTTCAAGGCTCTAGGAAGTTTAATCTTTCACAAGGTATACGTTCTTACGATTTTTGATAAATTATAATGATTGAAAAACTTTAAAAACCCTTAAAAGAATATATATAAAATCGCATACATGCATATGTAGGAGTTCTTGAATGTTCTTGATGATTGATGATGATGATTGTTATTAGCAGCCATGATTAGGCTTTTAACATGATAATATATGTGTTTTGATATGATTAATATGGTGTTTAATCAGTACTATAGGTGTTATACATGTATTAGGGATGTTTATGAAGAATTAGGGTTTATAGATTACTTGGGATGCAAGTTTCAGATTCTGACAGATTTGTTTGAACGTGTTGAAGGGGCTGTAACGGGTTGGTAAATCGATTGTTTTGATGATTTCTTTGCATGATTGTAATGTACAAGGTCTTAGCTTTTCATAATGGGAAAACCATCAATTTTGGACACCGTATGAGTCGTTTTTGGAATTTTAATTGATTAGGGGTCATATCAGATTTTCGGATTTATAAATTGGGCTAACTTTAAATTGTCATAACTTGAGATTTACAAGGAGTTAAGTTATGAAATTTTTACAGTAGGTCAATACTGGAAAAATAGAGCTTTTCCAAGTAGATTCATCTCGTTTGGATGAAAACACAATTTTTAAGAATTTTCCTACTAAACTGACCTGTTAAGGAAATTTTCTGGACACTGCTGTGTTGTACGAATTTTTATAATTTTTGTGTTTGGAATTAAGACAAAACAAAAATTGGTATTGTCGAATGAATCCCAAATAAAATTCAGTAAAACTTTGGGACTCTAATTCATTCGTTAAGTATTTTAAATAAATTGTTTTTCACAGCGCACAATCTGTCCTAAAAACACAGATTGTGTACGGGGTCTTTAAGTGACTATTTGGGGTTCTATGTAGTGTGTAATTGACATGTACTTGTGTGGAAACTTGTATGAGATGTATTTGATGCATTGAACTGATAATAATTGCTATGATCACCAACGGGATACGTAGGACATACTTGAGCATGTAGAGTCATTAGGCGTCACTACACGGTTTTGAACTTTTAAAAGTCTTGGATAAACGAGTTACATGGTGTGTTGGTTACGCACGTATACTCACCTAGTGACATTTGTAATAGGGAGTCGGTGGCACGTTACTATTCGTGGAATTTGGATTTTCACTTGCGACCTAAGGTGAGTTTCACTACTCCTTTTTCTCAAAAGCATGCGTCTCAGGTATGAGACACTTTACTTAACATTTTCTAGTCCGGTTTGGGACTACTTACACATCCCGGGTTGGGATGCCATGGATCCTTATGAGGGTCGGTCACTTTGCTAATTCGCAATTGTGTCCTTGATAAACTGAACCATCTCTATCATTTTGTAAGTCCTCACGTACCGAATGAATTGCCAGGGTTGGCAAGCGGGTTATTAGTTGATAGCGCTATTAGGTCTTACAAACCTCACACCGGCTCGGGGAGCGCAGGCGTGAACTATAACTACGAAACATTATCATTGCGGATAGACAATGATGTTAGGCATACGGCACACTTATGTGGCTACACGTACATAGCAGTTCGGTATATTCGGTTAGTTATCATGAATGGGTTAGCTACCCTTGACATGCGATGAATTAGTGGTTACACGGTGCGGGGCACCAGCATAACTTACTTACTTACGTGGTTTTGAAAACCAGTGCTTTTACATATCATGTTACTTTACTTTGTGAACTCACCAACTTTATGTTGACACACGATAGCATGCTTTTGCAGGTCCCTAGGTACGGAGCACGATAGGACATGCATCATAGTGTCATGGGCTGTGAACACTATTTAAACTTATACTTTACTTTGCAATTAACGGTTTTATCTTGGGCGCGTTGTTTTGCGCATGAATTTAATTGGTTATGTTTGAATTACGCTTCCGCAACTTAACTGAACTTTTTGGTAAACATTAAACGTGAATTTTCATTAACGAACTAAATGGTTTGGGCATTTAGAGTCGTTATTATGACTTATGGCTATGGGATCCTGGTATGTCACGCGCCTCGCGGTATAAACCCCGCAGTGGAAATTTGAGGGTGTGACAGATTGGTATCAGATTTATACCGCGAGGCGCGTGACATACCAGGATCCCATAGCCATAAGTCATATGAACAACTCTAAATGCCCAAACCATTTAGTTCGTTAATGAAAATTCACGTTTAGTGTTTACCAAAAAGTTCAGTTAAGTTGCGGAAGCGTAATTCAAACATAACCATTTAAGTTTATGCGCAAAACAACGCGCCCAAAATAAAACCGTTAAATTCAAAGTAAAGTATAAGTTTAAATAATGTTCACAGCCCATGACACAATGATGCATGTCCTATCGTGCTCCGTACCTAGGGACCTGCAAAAGCATGCTATCGTGTGTCAACATAAAGTTGGTGAGTTCACAAAGTAAAGTAATTCGATAGGTAAAAGCGCTGGTTTTCAAAACCACGTAAGTAAGTAAGTTATGTTGGTGCCCCGCACCGTGTAACCACTAATTCATCGCATGCCAAGGGTAGCTAACCCATTCATGATAACTAACCGATTATACCGAACTGCTATGTACGTGTAGCCACATAAGTGTGCCGTATGCCTGACATCATTGTCTATCCACAATGATAATGTTTCGTAGTTATAGTTCACGCCCGCGCTCCCCGAGCCGGTGTGAGGTTTGTAAGACCTAATAGCGCTATCAACTAATAACCCGCTTGCCAACCCTGGCAACTCATTCGGTACGTGAGGACTTACAAAATGATAGAAATGGTTCAGTTTATCAAGGACACAATTGCGAATTAGCAAAGTGACCGACCCTCATAAGGATCCATGGCATCCCAACCCGGGATGTGTAAGTAGTCCCAAACCGGACTAGAAAATGTTAAGTAAAGTGTCTCATACCTGAGACGCATGCTTTTGAGAAAAAGAGTAGTGAAACTCACCTTAGGTCGCAAGTGAAAATCCAAATTCCACGAATAGTAACGTGCTACCGACTCCCTATTACAAATGTCACTAGGTGAGTATACGTGCGTAACCAACACACCATGTAACTCGTTTATCCAAGACTTTTAAAAGTTCAAAACCGTGTAGTGACCCCTAATGACTCTACATGCTCAAGTATGTCCTACGTATCCCGTTGGTGATCATAGCAATTATTATCAGTTTAATGCATCAAATACATCTCATACAAGTTTCCACACAAGTACATGTCAATTACACACCACATAGAACTCCAAATAGTCACTTAAAGACCCCGTACACAATCTGTGTTTTTAGGACAGATTGTGCGCTGTGAAAAACAATTTATTTAAAATACTTAACGAATGAATTAGAGTCCCAAATTTTTACTGAATTTTATTTGGGATTCACTCGACAATACCTATTTTTTTTTTGTCTTAATTCCAAACACAAAAATTATAAAAATTCGTACAACACAGCAGTGTCCAGAAAATTTCCTCAACAGGTCAGTTTAGTAGAAAAATTCTTAAAAATTGTGTATTCATCCAAACGGGATGAATCCACTTGGAAAAGCTCTACTTTCCAGTATTGACCTACTGTAAAAATTTCATAACCTAACTCCTTGTAAATCTCAAGTTATGACCATTTAAAGTTAGCCCAATTTACAAATCCGAAAATCTGATATGACCCCTAATCAATTAAAATTCCAAAAACGACTCATACGGTGTCCAAAATCGATGGTTTCGCCCATTATGAAAAGATAAGACCTTGTACATTACAATCATGCAAAGAAATCATCAAAACAATCGATTTACCAACCCGTTACAGCCCCTTCAACACGTTCAAACAAATCTGTCAGAATCTGAAACTTGCATCCCAAGTAATCTACAAACCCTAATTCTTCATAAACATCCCTAATACATGTATAACACCTATAGTACTGATTAAACACCATATTAATCATAGCAAAACACATATATTATCATGTGAAAACTCTAATCATGGCTGCTAATAACAATCATCATCATCAAATCATCAAGAACATTCAAGAACTCCTATACATACATGTATGCGATTTTGTATATATTATTTTTAGGGTTTTCAAAGTTTTTCAATCATTATAATTCATCAAAAATCGTAAGAACGTATACCTTGTGAAAGATTAAACTCCCTAGAGCCTTGAAATCAAACCTGAACTAGCTTGATTAGTGAAAGATTGCTTGATTGCTTGAAAACAAAGAGAGAGGGGGTGGGGGGTTTCGCACGGCACCAAGGGGGCAAGGGAGTAGGGTTTTTATCTTTCTCCTTGCCTCCTAATTGTAAAAGGGCTTTGCTTGTTCCCCAAGCAATTGGTATTAGGGCCCTTCTAGTCCATTAACTTAACCCGTTAACCATGTTCTAGCCCAATACCGGACCCAATATTATTAACCATGCTAAATTATATAAAAACAATTATTTTTATTATTACATAGCATATCATTCATGTTGTGCACGTAATTTGCATGATCTACGCATTACCTTTCAGTTAGGCGATCATTCACAAAAACATGTAATTCACATAAGCACGTACTTCATGTTCACCAAAATTCACTTGTATATATTATTGCTATGTATGTCACATAATTCACCAACGTTTGGGATACAGGACTCATGTGTGTGTTTAACAAGGATTTTCCTACGTATAACATATGTTAGCATCTTCTAACATATGTTAAACCTACTTAACTAACCCTAGTTAAGTATCTAGCCATGTATGAACATGTAAGTTAACTAGAGTTCAGTAAAAGTATTTAACCTGAAAATGCGGGGTGTCATATCATCCCCAAGTTGAAAAGAATTTCGTCCCGAAATTCAGCAAGTAAATAGTAAAGCCAGCTATAGAAATGTGTGCTTGGTTCCCGGATGTCACATCATCCCCAAGTTGAAAGGAATTTCGCCCCGAAATTCACTTTGAAAGAGCTGCTTTATGTTCCGCGTTGGATCTAAGTACGATTTCAGGTTCAGTAAAGATGTGTGGGTATTTGAGCCGCATCTGATCTTTGCGCTCCCACGTGTATTCCGGTCCTAGACGGGAATTCCACCGTACCTTAACAATAGGTATAGTACTTTGTCTGAGTTTCTTGACGCCCTGCTCAAGAATCTCCACTGGTTCTTCCACGAACCGCAGCTGATCATCCACCTGGATCTCCTCCAGTGGTACTACCAGTGTCGTATCAGATAAGCATTTCTTCAAGTTTGAGACATGGAATACATTATGCACTCCACTGAGTTCATCTGGTAAATTCAGCTGGTAAACTACCGGACCAATCCTTTTAACAATCTCGAAAGATCCAACGTATCGGGGATTTAACTTCCCTCGTTTCCCAAAGCGTATCACTCCTTTCCAAGGTGACACCTTTAACAAAACCTTGTCCCCAATCTGGAACTCCAAAGGTTTTCTATGTTTGTCAGCATAACTTTTCTGTCGATCCCGAGCAGCAGCCATCCGATTTCTAATTTGCACTATCTTCTCAGAAGTTTCGTGCACGAATTTCGGGACCTGTTAGTTGGCTATCCCCAACCTCAGTCCAACAGATGGGAGACCTACACTTGCGCCCGTAAAGTGCCTCGAAAGGCGCACACTGTATCGAAGTGTGGTAACTGTTGTTGTAAGAGAATTCGATTAAGGGCAAGTGCTTATCCCAGTTATTACCAAAGTCCACCACGCACGCTCGTAGCAGATCCTCTAATGTTTGGATGGTACGTTCACTTTGTCCATCCGTCTGTGGGTGATAGGCTGTGCTCATATCAAGACGAGTTCCTAGAGCATCTTGGAGAGTAGTCCAGAAACGAGAAGTGAATCGTCCATCGCGATCAGATATAATGGAAGTAGGCACCCCATGCCTAGAGACTATCTCCTTGATGTATAAGTTTGCCAGCTTCTCTAACGAATCCGTTTCCTTTATTGCCAGAGAGTGTGCCGATCTGGTTAACCGATCCACGATAACCCCAAATCACGGTATGGCCAGTTGGCGTTCTAGGAAGCTTTGTAATAAAATCCATGGAAATTCCATCCCATTTCCACATTGGAATCTCTGGTTGTTGGAGTAGGCCTGAAGGTTTTTGGTATTCAATCTTAACCTTCGCACAAGTCAAGCACTTACTAACATAAGTGGCTATCTCGGCTTTCATGTTTGGCCACCAGTACAGAGTCTTAAGATCTTGATACATCTTGTCTGAACCAGGATGTACCGAATAGCGAGAGGTATGTGCTTCATCGAGCACCAGTTGTCTGAGATCCCCAAATCGTGGTATCCAGACTTGATTCATGAAGTACTGCAGACCGTCTGTTCTCAGTTCTAAGTGCTTATCTGCACCATGTAGGGTCTCAAGCCCAATGTTTTCTTCCTTCAATGCCTCACTCTGGGCTTCACGTATCTTATCAGGAAGGTTAGAGTGAATGGTGAGTTGTAAGGCTCGCACTCTTTTGGGTTTCGTTTCCTTTCGGCTGAGGGCATCAGCTACTACGTTAGCTTTCCCTGGATGATACTTGATGGCACAGTCATAATCGTTCAAAAGTTCAACCCAACGACGTTGCCGTATGTTTAGTACCTTCTGGTCAAATATATGCTGAAGGCTCTTGTGGTCAGTGAAAATTGTGCACTTGGTTCCATAGAGGTAGTGCCTCCAGATTTTGAGAGCGAAAACTACCGCTCCCAGTTCCAAATCATGAGTGGGGTAGTTCTTCTCATGGACCTTCAGTTGTCGCGATGCATATGCAATTACCTTATCACGTTGCATCAGTACGCACCCTAAGCCTTGGATAGATGCATCACAATATACTACAAAGTCCTCTGTACCCTCAGGCAACGATAATATCGGTGCACTGTAGAGTTTGGACTTTAGTAGCTGAAAGGCAGATTCTTGGGCATCTCCCCACTTATACGTAATACCTTTCTGCGTTAGGGCGGTGAGAGGTTGAGCGATCTTAGAAAATCCCTCAATAAACCTACGATAATATCCCGCGAGACCAAGAAATTGGCGCACTTCAGTAGGGGTCTTAGGAGCCTCCCACTTTTTGATAGCGTCAATCTTGGCTGGGTCCACATGTATTCCTGCCTCGTTGACCACATGCCCAAGGAATTGGACTTCCCGAATCCAAAAATCGCATTTAGAAAACTTTGGATACAGCTGCTCATCCCTCAGTAGTTCCAAGATTAACTGCAAGTGCTGCTCGTGCTCCTCCCTGCTCTTGGAATAGATCAATATGTCATCTATGAACACTATGACGAATTTGTCCATGTAAGGCTTGCACACACGGTTCATTAGATCCATGAACACCGCAGGTGCATTAGTTAGCCCAAATGGCATAACCAAAAACTCATAATGTCCATAACGGGTTCGAAACGCCGTTTTCACCACATCCTCTTCTCGGACTCTCAGCTGATGGTACCCCGACCTCAAATCAATCTTAGAGTAGAAGCTCGACCCTTGCAGTTGGTCGAACAAATCATCAATACGAGGTAAAGGATATCGGTTCTTAATCGTTACCTTGTTCAATTCCCGATAATCTATGCACATACGAAAGCTCCCATCTTTCTTCTTAACAAACAGAACTGGAGCTCCCCATGGCGAAGAACTGGGTCTAATGAAACCCCTATCCAATAGCTCTTGGAGTTAGGTAGACAGTTCTTGAAGTTCACCTGGTGCTAAACGGTATGGTGCGCATGCAACTGGCGCTGCTCCAGGTGCAAGGTCAATCTGGAACTCCACTTGACGAACGGGTGGAAGTCCAAGTAATTCCTCTGGGAAGACATCTTGGAAGTCTCTGACCACTGGGATGTTCCTCAATTCTAGTTTCAGTTTCAGCTCGAGTACCTGATATGTTAGCCAAAATGGCTGGACAGCCCTTACGAATACACTTCTGGGCCTTCAGATAGGAGATGATGCCTACCATGGCACCACCACGATCACCCTGTATAGATAAAAGTTCTCCACTTGGGAGGGGGAATACGAACAATCTTCTCCTGACAGAGAATTTCAACGTGTTGCTTGGGCATCCAGTCCATGCCAACCACGAGATCAAAGCTACCTAGGGTGATAGGTAAGAGATTGATGGCAAATATTTGCCCATTCAACTCGAGCTTACAGTCATGATGTATATGGGTTACCTCGACAGGCTTCCTATCAGCCAGTTCAATCGAGTATGGGGTATCTCGAAGAGTAAGAACCATCCCTAATTGTTTACTAAGTTTTGATGAAACAAAACTATAGTCCGTACCAGTATCATATAAAATAGAAGCAAGAGTGTCGTTCAAGGAGCACATACCCATCACGACATTGTTATCAGTCCTAGCTTTCCCCAGGCCAATCACAAATGCTCTTCCCCGAGCCCCGTTGTTGTGGCTACCGTTACGGTTGTTGCTGTTGCAGGACTTATACCTCACACTATCCCACGTTCTCTTGCTATCGCCAACAGTAGAAAATGAAACACCATGCTTCAGAAAAGTACCATGATCGGCAGTCTCATCTGTGAGTTTGCGAGTCAAGTGAAAAATTTGTAGGTGAGCTGCAGTGGCCAAGCCACGAATCTGAGGGGCCCACCCTTTCGGTATTTGTAAGGTAGGTTAAATAGATTTGAGCCTATAGTGGCTATCTCCTGTAGCTTGGTAGTGTAGGCGTCGATCTCAGACCCATCCGTCCTTATATAACAAAATTTCTAGATTTCACCACAGGGTGTTACGTTCTCCTTCCAGGTATTTGTAACTCATCGAGTGTGCATGTAGCATACATTACCCCATCCTGCCTGGGGCAAATGCACATGGCAGAGACTTATACTATTGAAGCAATCAGACGGTCTCCTTCAGTTCCGTTGGAGTTATCGAGGTTTACAACCAATAAAAGGCTTGAAAATACGATGCGCGTTCAAGGTATAAGAAAGTTCAAATGTGGAAGTCAGGGGAAAAGAATGATTTAGCAAAATAGATCTTTACTAGCTTGGAAAGATGCGAGGGCCTCAACCACCCTATCGTTGATCATAAGAACTCAGTCTTATCTAAGTTAGCAAAGGGAAATGAAAGAAAAGATAGGTAAGAAAAGGTAAGAGCCAATCGTCGCCATGCTCTGTCTAGATAGTAGAGCCTTCATCCTCACTTCCATGTGCTCGTCCTGCTCAGGTTCCCCTTCCATCTGTTATCCTTCCTCTTTTGCGATGTCAGTGTTATATGGTTCTCATCACGTACAATCTCCTTCTCTAGTCCTATGTGAACCAGTTTAGTGGTAAGCTGTACCACTCGTTCCTCCAATCGTGGCTATCAGCCATTAGTAGGTTTCATCCTCCCTTGTGATGTTGCATTACATCGCAGGCTTTACGTAACTCCCCAAGAGTGTGTGTAACAAGTCCCGATCTAATGTGTTCCCATGAATCTACCATATACTTATGAGAAAACAAGGATATGCAGTCATACGTTCGCCCGCTCATACTAGGCGTAAGGTACTAAAGTAGGAAATAAGTTCTATATGCGTAACCTAGTCCCATCTGAGTTTCGAATGGGAGTAAGAAAGATCAAGTAACAAGGAACGGAATCTAATTGTCTCCTTGCTCAGTGAAATAGGATAAGTCTCAGTATTCGAATTCCTTCATAGTTGATTTAATGGTACTACGTCATGCGCATCGTGCAGCTTCCTGTGTACGTGCGCCACAACGCTTGCAAGGGCTCCCTCCCTTGTACTATAGTTGTCTCCTCGTCCATGAGGTTAATTAGGATATTACTCCCAGTATTGCGCCACCTGGTGTAACCCTAGGTTCCCACCATTGACGTGTTAAGAATTAAGTCTAGAACTAGAAGATAACATATCTCCTGAAATCATATGTTGTAGATATATGTAGCTAATTGCTAGTTGTGCACTTAAGTTGTGAGTGTACTTATGCTATGATGATTATAGACTAGACTCAACATGCAGTCCTAGTTCACTATAACCAATGGCTCTGATACCAATATGTCACACCCTCAAATTTCCACTGCGGGGTTTATACCGCGAGGCGCGTGACATACCAGGATCTCATAGCAATAAGTCATAAGAACGACTCTAAATGCCCAAACCATTTAGTTCGTTAATGAAAATTCACGTTTAGTGTTTACCAAAAAGTTCAGTTAAGTTGCGGAAGCGTAATTCAAACATAACCATTTAAGTTTATGCGCAAAACAACGCGCCCAAAATAAAACCGTTAAATGCAAAGTAAAGTATAAGTTTAAATAATGTTCACAGCCCATGACACAATGATGCATGTCCTATCGTGCTCCGTACCAAGGGACCTGCAAAAGCATGCTATCGTGTGTCAACATAAAGTTGGTGAGTTCACAAAGTAAAGTAATTCGATAGGTAAAAGCGCTGGTTTTCAAAACAACGTAAGTAAGTAAGTTATGTTGGTGCCCCGCACCGTGTAACCACTAATTCATCGCATGCCAAGGGTAGCTAACCCATTCATGATAACTAACCGATTATACCGAACTGCTATGTACGTGTAGCCACATAAGTGTGCCGTATGCCTGACATCATTGTCTATCCACAATGATAATGTTTCGTAGTTATAGTTCACTCCCGCGCTCCCCGAGCCGGTGTGAGGTTTGTAAGACCTAATAGCGCTATCAACTAATAACCCGCTTGCCAACCCTGGCAACTCATTCGGTACGTGAGGACTTACAAAATGATAGAAATTGTTCAGTTTATCAAGGACACAATTGCGAATTAGCAAAGTGACCGACCCTCATAAGGATCCATGGCATCCCAACCCGGGATGTGTAAGTAGTCCCAAACCGGACTAGAAAATGTTAAGTAAAGTGTCTCATACCTGAGACGCATGCTTTTGAGAAAAAGAGTAGTGAAACTCACCTTAGGTCGCAAGTGAAAATCCAAATTCCACGAATAGTAACGTGCTACCGACTCCCTATTACAAATGTCACTAGGTGAGTATACGTGCGTAACCAACACACCATGTAACTCGTTTATCCAAGACTTTTAAAAGTTCAAAACCGTGTAGTGACCCCTAATGACTCTACATGCTCAAATATGTCCTACGTATCCCGTTGGTGATCATAGCAATTATTATCAGTTTAATGCATCAAATACATCTCATACAAGTTTCCACACAAGTACATGTCAATTACACACCACATAGAACTCCAAATAGTCACTTAAAGACCCCGTACACAATCTGTGTTTTTAGGACAGATTGTGCGCTGTGAAAAACAATTTATTTAAAATACTTAACGAATGAATTAGAGTCCCAAATTTTTACTGAATTTTATTTGGGATTCACTCGACAATAAATATTTTTTTTTTGTCTTAATTCCAAACACAAAAATTATAAAAATTCGTACAACACAGCAGTGTCCAGAAAATTTCCTCAACAGGTCAGTTTAGTAGAAAAATTCTTAAAAATTGTGTATTCATCCAAACGGGATGAATCCACTTGGAAAAGCTCTATTTTCCAGTATTGACCTACTGTAAAAATTTCATAACCTAACTCCTTGTAAATCTCAAGTTATGACCATTTAAAATTAGCCCAATTTACAAATCCGAAAATCTGATATGACCCCTAATCAATTAAAATTCCAAAAACGACTCATACGGTGTCCAAAATCGATGGTTTCGCCCATTATGAAAAGCTAAGACCTTGTACATTACAATCATGCAAAGAAATCATCAAAACAATCGATTTACCAACCCGTTACAGCCCCTTCAACACGTTCAAACAAATCTGTCAGAATCTGAAACTTGCATCCCAAGTAATCTACAAACCCTAATTCTTCATAAACATCCCTAATACATGTATAACACCTATAGTACTGATTAAACACCATATTAATCATAGCAAAACACATATATTATCATGTGAAAACCCTAATCATGGCTGCTAATAACAATCATCATCATCAAATCATCAAGAACATTCAAGAACTCCTATACATACATGTATGCGATTTTGTATATATTATTTTTAGGGTTTTCAAAGTTTTTCAATCATTATAATTCATCAAAAATCGTAAGAACGTATACCTTGTGAAAGATTAAACTCCCTAGAGCCTTGAAATCAAACCCGAACTAGCTTGATTAGTGAAAGATTGCTTGATTGCTTGAAAACAAAGAGAGAGGGGGTGGGGGGTTTCGCACGGCACCAAGGGGGCAAGGGAGTAGGGTTTTTATCTTTCTCCTTTCCTCCTAATTGTAAAAGGGCTTTGCTTGTTCCCCAAGCAATTGGTATTAGGGCCCTTCTAGTCCATTAACTTAACCCGTTAACCATGTTCTAGCCCAATACCGGACCCAATATTATTAACCATGCTAAATTATATAAAAACAATTATTTTTATTATTACATAGCATATCATTCATGTTGTGCACGTAATTTGCATGATCTACGCATTACCTTTCAGTTAGGCGATCATTCACAAAAACATGTAATTCACATAAGCACGTACTTCATGTTCACCAAAATTCACTTGTATATATTATTGCTATGTATGTCACATAATTCACCAACGTTTGGGATACAGGACTCATGTGTGTGTTTAACAAGGATTTTCCTACGTATAACATATGTTAGCATCTTCTAACATATGTTAAACCTACTTAACTAACCCTAGTTAAGTATCTAGCCATGTAGGAACATGTAAGTTAACTAGAGTTCAGTAAAAGTATTTAACCTGAAAATGCGGGGTGTCACATCACTAGATTGGTATCAGAGCCATTGGTTATAGTGAACTAGGATTTGCATCTAGACTATAACCATCATAGCATAAGTATTAGTACACTCACTGTTCGCAGCACACTACTAGTTATTTCTTGGATACATATGCTGATCTAATGTATTGCAGGTAAACATGACTAACCCCGCTCACCGTAATTATTCTTCTTATCGCCCTCTCGGAAGTTCACAGAACACGTCATTGAACCCGTACGTACGAACAGCCAGCTCAGACGGGGAGCTCGGAGGAGAATACAAATCGCTGGGTGTGGTTTGCAAATATGTTACATTCGTGGGTAGTAGGGTACGGAGTGCCAGATCAGGTCCCTCCCATCATTGACTCACTAGAGAGGTCTCTGGCAGGGATGGTTAGACACGTACACACCGAGCTAGAAAATGCCTACAATGCAGTAAGGCAATTTTAGTCATGGAGGCAGAACACCGATGGATCGATTAAGCGCATGGAAAGAGAGATCGACCACCTGTTTGGGGAACTGGAAAAGACTAACAGTAAATTGGCTAAGGTTAGTAGCAAATTGGAAAGGGTTGAAAGGGAAGCTGCAGAAGACAGGCATGAGAGATCGATTGCTATTCAGGAGACAGCCCTATTGAGGGAAGAGTTAACTCTGGTCAGTAACAAGCTTGAGGAAGCTCTGGCTCAGAATGGAGCGGATCCAGAGGAGGATCCAGAGGAGGATCCGGAAGAGGATCCAGAAGAGGAGCCTGCAGTTGGGGGATTTGATGACCCCGAGGCAGCATGGGATGCGGAACTCGAGGAAGAATTTGAGCCTGAGGAGGAGCCATTGGAGGTAGAGATTGAGGATGTGAGCGAGGATGAGGGCTCATGCATCTCCATGGATCACGACGACGACTGATTTCTTATTTATTTTTTTTAGTATTCGTATATTAGTATTATGACTTTTGTTCATTCCTAACGTTGTGAGATTTGAGGACTCCTTGTTTTGTGGTTGGATTCTTAATTACTACTATCACTTAAAAATCTCTTATTCTATTCTCGCACATGTTTTATATATTCTAGTTTACTTGTACTGTGTGAACAATTGTATGTGGGACATATTATTGTTTTCTCATGAGTATAGTGTAAATGTAGAATCACGATGGCGGGAAGAGGACACAGAAGAGGCAACATTAACATGACACAAGCAGAGCTGAATGCCCTTATTAATGACAGGATAGTAGAGGCTATCGCAGCTTTTCAAGCTGGTAACTTTACCTTGCTCTAAACTTTCCTCTATGCTCCAACGTTACGCTCTTTTATTCATTCGTGATTCCTTCGTTTATACTCTCAGGACAACCTGGACATCACCCTCCAGCCTGCACCTACAAGTCCTTCATGGACTGCAAGCCTCACACCTTTGGTGGATCTG
Source organism: Ambrosia trifida (assembly GCA_028751855.1). Lineage (NCBI taxonomy): Eukaryota > Viridiplantae > Streptophyta > Magnoliopsida > Asterales > Asteraceae > Ambrosia > Ambrosia trifida. The sequence continues at coordinate 125,207,671 of CM054126.1, read as the reverse complement.
AAGGGGCTGTTGGACTACTGCGGTGGTTTGAGAAACTGGAATCTTGCTTTGCAATGTGTAACTGTCCACCAGCTGACAGGGTGAAGTACGCCACTGCTACACTCGAGAGCTTGGCATTAACCTGGTGGAACTCTCAAGTGCAGATGCTAGGTGTGGAAGTGGCTAACGCAACACCATGGGCAGATTTTAAGGAACTGATGAAGGAGGAATACTGTCCTCGAGACGAAATCCAGAAGTTAGAAACTGAGTACCTCAATCTAAAGATGGTGGGATCGGAGATTGAGAAGTACACCACCAGATCGCATGAACTGGCAGCTATGTGCCCGAATTACTCCAACCCGCCCTACAAGAGGATTGAGCTGTATGTTAAGGGCTTGGTGCCCCAGATTAAGAGCATGGTCACTGCTGCTAATCTCAATACCATCCAGCAGGTTATTAGGATGGCTCATCAACTGACTGATCAGAAGGTGGAAGAGGGAGTGTTACCTCCTCGTTGCACCTCATCTTCTGGCACTACTGATAACAAGAGGAAATGGGAGAATGCATCTGGCAAACCCCCAGGAAATGGAAGTCAACAGCAGCAACAGAATAAGAAACATGACAGCCATGGTAGTAATAACAATCGTAACAACAACCAGGGAGGTTATCATGGAAACTTACCCAAGTGCAATAAGTGTTACAGGCATCACACTGGGGCATGTAACTACAACAAATGTGATCGCTGTGGTCGGATGGGACATCTGGCTAGGGAATGTAGGAGTAACCCTCGTGGAAACCAGCCAACAGCTCAGCAGGGACAGCAGCAGGGCAATGGTAAGGGTTGTTTTCAGTGTGGAAGTGAGAATCATTTCAAGAAAGACTGTCCACAGCTGAATGGTCAGGGGAATGGTAATGGAAATGGCAACAACAGGGGTAACAATAACAATGGTGGTGGTAACAGGGCAGGAAACAACAACGCCACCAATGCTGGAAACAACAACAACGGGAACAACAGTGGGGCTCGTGGTAGAGCATTCGTGATTGGCTCTGGGGAGGCTAGGATCGATAACAACGTCGTGACGGGTACGTGTTCCTTGAACGACACTCTTGCTTCTGTTTTATATGATACTGGTGCGGACTATAGTTTTGTTTCATCAAAACTTAGTAAACAATTAGGGATGGTTCCTATTCTTCTAGATACCCCATACTCTATTGAACTGGCCGATGGGAAGCCTGTCGAGGTAACCCATATACATCGTGACTGTAAGCTCGAGTTGAACAAGCAATTGTTTGCCATCAATCTCTTACCTATCACCCTAGGTAGCTTTGATCTCGTGGTTGGCATGGACTGGTTGTCCAAGCAACACGCGGAAGTTCTCTGTCAGGAGAAAATTGTTCGCATTCCTCTCCCAAGTGGAGAACTATTATCCATACAGGGTGATCGAGGTGGTGCCATGGTGGGTATCATCTCCTATATGAAGGCCCAGAAGTGTATTCGCAAGGGCTGTCCGGCCATTTTGGCCAACATATCTGATACTCGAGCCGAAACCGAAACTAGAATTGAGGACATCCCAGTGGTCCGAGACTTCCAAGATGTCTTCCCAGAGGAACTACCTGGACTCCCACCCGTTCGTCAAGTGGAGTTTCAGATTGACCTTGCGCCTGGAGCAGCGCCAGTTGCGCGCGCACCATACCGTTTGGCACCAGGAGAACTTCAAGAACTGTCTACCCAACTCCAAGAGCTATTGGATAGGGGTTTCATTAGACACAGTTCTTCACCATGGGGAGCTCCAGTTCTGTTTGTTAAGAAGAAAGATGGGAGCTTTCGTATGTGCATAGACTATCGGGAGTTGAACAAGGTAACGATTAAGAACCGATATCCTTTGCCTCGTATTGATGATTTGTTCGACCAACTGCAAGGGTCGAGCTTCTACTCTAAGATTGATTTGAGGTCGGGGTACCATCAGCTGAGAGTCCGAGAAGAGGATGTGGCGAAAACGGCGTTTCGAACCCGTTACGGACATTATGAGTTTTTGGTTATGCCATTTGGGCTAACTAATGCACCTGCGGTGTTCATGGATCTAATGAACCGTGTGTGCAAGCCTTACTTGGACAAATTCGTCATAGTGTTCATAGATGACATATTGATCTATTCCAAGAGTAGAGTGGAGCACGAGCAGCACTTGCAGTTAATCTTGGAACTACTGAGGGATGAGCAGCTGTATGCAAAGTTTTCTAAATGCGATTTTTGGATTCGGGAAGTCCAATTCCTTGGGCATGTGGTCAACGAGGCAGGAATACATGTGGACCCAACCAAGATTGACGCTATCAAAAAGTGGGAGGCTCCTAAGACCCCTACTGAAGTGCGCCAATTTCTTGGTCTCGCGGGATATTATCGTAGGTTTATTGAGGGATTTTCTAAGATCGCTCAACCCCTCACCGCCCTAACGCAGAAAGGTATTACATATAAGTGGGGAGATGCCCAAGAAACTGCCTTTCAGCTACTAAAGTCCAAACTTTGCAGTGCACCGATATTATCGTTGCTTGAGGGTACAGAGGACTTTGTAGTATATTGTGATGCGTCTATCCAAGGCTTAGGGTGCGTACTGATGCAACATGATAAGGTAATTGCATATGCATCGCGACAACTAAAGGTCCATGAGAAGAACTACCCCACTCATGATTTGGAATTGGGAGCGGTAGTTTTCGCTCTCAAAATCTGGAGGCACTACCTCTATGGAACCAAGTGCACAATTTTCACTGACCACAAGAGCCTTCAGCATATATTTGACCAGAAGGTACTAAACATACGGCAACGTCGTTGGGTTGAACTTTTGAACGATTATGACTGTGCCATCAAGTATCATCCAGGGAAAGCTAACGTAGTAGCTGATGCCCTCAGTCGAAAGGAAACGAAACCCAAAAGAGTGCGAGCTTTACAACTCACCATTCACTCTAACCTTCCTGATAAGATACGTGAAGCCCAGAGTGAGGCATTGAAGGAAGAAAACATCGGGCTTGAGACCCTACATGGTGCGGATAAGCACTTGGAACTGGGAACAGACGGTCTGCAGTACTTCATGAATCGAGTCTGGATACCACGATTTGGGGATCTCAGACAACTGGTGCTCGATGAAGCACATACCTCTCGCTATTCGGTACATCCTGGTTCGGACAAGATGTATCAATATCTTAAGACTCTGTACTGGTGGCCAAACATGAAAGCCGAAATAGCCACTTATGTTAGTAAGTGCTTGACTTTTGCGAAGGTTAAGATTGAATACCAAAAACCTTCAGGCCTACTCCAACAACCAGAGATTCCAATGTGGAAATGGGATGGAATTTCCATGGACTTCATTACAAAGCTTCCTAGAACGCCAACGGGCCATAACATGATTTGGGTTATCGTGGACCGTTTAACCAAATCGGCCCACTTCCTGGCAATAAAAGAAATGGATTCGGTAGAGAAGCTGGCGAACCTATACATCAAGGAGATAGTCTCTAGGCATGGGGTGCCTACTTCCATTATATCTGATCGCGATGGGCGATTCACTTCTCGTTTCTGGACTACTCTCCAAGATGCTTTAGGAACTCGTCTTGATATGAGCACAGCCTATCACCCACAGACGGATGGACAAAGTGAGCGCACCATCCAAACATTAGAGGATCTGCTACGAGCATGTGTGGTGGACTTTGGTATTAACTGGGATAAGCACTTGCCCTTAATCGAATTCTCTTACAACAACAGTTACCACACTTCGATACAGTGTGCGCCTTTCGAGGCACTTTACGGGCGCAAGTGTAGGTCTCCTATCTGTTGGACTGAGGTTGGGGATAGCCAACTAACAGGTCCTGAACTCGTGCACGAAACTTCTGAGAAGATAGTGCAAATTAGAAACCGGATGGCTGCTGCTCGGGACCGACAGAAGAGTTATGCTGACAAACGTCGAAAACCTTTGGAGTTCCAGGTTGGGGACAAGGTTTTGTTAAAGGTGTCACCATGGAAAGGAGTGATACGCTTTGGGAAACGAGGGAAGTTAAATCCCAGATACGTCGGACCTTTCGAAATCGTTAAAAGGATTGGTCCAGTAGCTTACCACCTAAATCTACCAGATGAACTCAGTGGAGTACACAACGTATTTCACGTCTCAAACTTGAAGAAATGCTTATCTGATACGACACTGGTAGTACCACTGGAGGAGATCCAGGTGGATGATCAGCTGCGGTTCGTGGAAGAACCAGTGGAGATTCTTGAGCAGGGCGTCAAGAAACTCAGACAAAGTACTATACCTATTGTTAAGGTACGGTGGAATTCCCGTCTAGGACCGGAATACACGTGGGAGCGCAAAGATCAAATGTGGCTCAAATACCCACACCTCTTTACTGAACCTGAAATCGTACATAGATCCAACGCGGAACATAAAGCAGCTCTTTCAAAGTGAATTTCGGGGCGAAATTCCTTTCAACTTGGGGATGATGTGACATCCGGGAACCAAGCACACATTTTATAGCTGGCTTTACTGTTTACTTGCTGAATTTCGGGACGAAATTCTTTTCAACTTGGGGATGATGTGATACCCCGCATTTTCAGGTTAAATACTTTTACTGAACTCTAGTTAACTTACATGTTCATACATGGCTAGATACTTAACTAGGGTTAGTTAAGTAGGCTTAACATATGTTAGAAGATGCTAACATATGTTATACGTAGGAAAATCCTTGTTAAATACACACATGAGTCCTGTATCCCGAACGTTGGTGAATTATGTGACATACATAGCAATAATATATACAAGTGAATTTTGGTGAACATGAAGTACGTGCTTATGTGAATTACATGTTTTTGTGAATGATCGCCTAACTGAAAGGTAATGCGTAGATTATGCAAATTACGTGCACAACATGAATAATATGCCATGTAATAATAAAATAATGGTTTTTATATAATTTAGCATGGTTAATAATATTGGGTCCGGTATTGGGCTAGAACATGGTTAACGGGTTAAGTTAATGGACTAGAAGGGCCCTAATACCAATTGTTTGGGGAACAAGCAAGGCCCATTCACAATTAGGAGGCAAGGAAAAAGATAAAAACCCTATCCCTTGCCCCCTTGTGTGCCGTGCGAACCAACCCCCCACCCCCTCTCTCTTTGTTTTCAAGCAATCAAGTAATCTTGCACTAATCAAGCTAGTTCGGGTTTGATTTCAAGGCTCTAGGAAGTTTAATCTTTCACAAGGTATACGTTCTTACGATTCTTGATAAATTATAATGATTGAAAAACTTTAAAAACCCTAAAAAGAATATATATAAAATCGCATACATGCATATGTAGGAGTTCTTGAATGTTCTTGATGATTGATGATGATGATTGTTATTAGCAGCCATGATTAGGGTTTTAACATGATAATATATGTGTTTTGATATGATTAATATGGGGTTTAATCAGTACTATAGGTGTTATACATGTATTAGGGATGTTTATGAAGAATTAGGGATTATAGATTACTTGGGATGCAAGTTTCAGATTCTGACAGATTTGTTTGAACGTGTTGAAGGGGCTGTAACGGGTTGGTAAATCGATTGTTTTGATGATTTCTTTGCATGATTGTAATGTACAAGGTCTTAGCTTTTCATAATGGGCAAAACCATCGATTTTGGACACCGTATGAGTCGTTTTTGGAATTTTAATTGATTAGGGGTCATATCAGATTTTCGGATTTATAAATTGGGCTAACTTTAAATGATCATAACTTGAGATTTACAAGGAGTTAAGTTATGAAATTTTTACAGTAGGTCAATAATGGAAAAATAGAGCTTTTCCAAGTGGATTCATCTCGTTTGGATGAATACACAAATTTTAAGAATTTTCCTACTAAACTGACCTGTTAAGGAAATTTTCTGGACACTGCTGTGTTGTACGAATTTTTATAATTTTTGTGTTTGGAATTAAGACAAAACAAAACTTGGTATTGTCGAATGAATCCCAAATAAAATTCAGTAAAAATTTGGGACTCTAATTCATTCGTTAAGTATTTTAAATAAATTGTTTTTCACAGCGCACAATCTGTCCTAAAAACACAGATTGTGTACGGGGTCTTTAAGTGACTATTTGGGGTTCTATGTAGTGTGTAATTGACATGTACTTGTGTGGAAACTTGTATGAGATGTATTTGATGCATTGAACTGATAATAATTGCTATGATCACCAACGGGATACGTAGGACATACTTGAGCATGTAGAGTCATTAGGCGTCACTACACGGTTTTGAACTTTTAAAAGTCTTGGATAAACGAGTTACATGGTGTGTTGGTTACGCACGTATACTCACCTAGTGACATTTGTAATAGGGAGTCAGTAGCACGTTACTATTCGTGGAATTTGGATTTTCACTTGCGACCTAAGGTGAGTTTCACTACTCCTTTTTCTCAAAAGCATGCGTCTCAGGTATGAGACACTTTACTTAACATTTTCTAGTCTGGTTTGGGACTACTTACACATCCCGGGTTGGGATGCCATGGATCCTTATGAGGGTCGGTCACTTTGCTAATTCGCAATTGTGTCCTTGATAAACTGAACCATCTCTATCATTTTGTAAGTCCTCACGTACCGAATGAATTGCCAGGGTTGGCAAGCGGGTTATTAGTTGATAGCGCTATTAGGTCTTACAAACCTCACACCGGCTCGGGGAGCGCGGGCGTGAACTATAACTACGAAACATTATCATTGCGGATAGACAATGATGTTAGGCATACGGCACACTTATGTGGCTACACGTACATAGCAGTTCGGTATATTCGGTTAGTTATCATGAATGGGTTAGCTACCCTTGACATGCGATGAATTAGTGGTTACACGGTGCGGGGCACCAGCATAACTTACTTACTTACGTGGTTTTGAAAACCAGTGCTTTTACATATCAAGTTACTTTACTTTGTGAACTCACCAACTTTATGTTGACACACGATAGCATGCTTTTGCAGGTCCCTAGGTACGGAGCACGATAGGACATGCATCATAGTGTCATGGGCTGTGAACACTATTTAAACTTATACTTTACTTTGCAATTAACGGTTTTATCTTGGGCGCGTTGTTTTGCGCATGAATTTAATTGGTTATGTTTGAATTACGCTTCCGCAACTTAACTGAACTTTTTGGTAAACATTAAACGTGAATTTTCATTAACGAACTAAATGGTTTGGGCATTTAGAGTCGTTCTTATGACTTATGGCTATGGGATCCTGGTATGTCACGCGCCTCGCGGTATAAACCCCGCAGTGGAAATTTGAGGTTGTGACAGTTTCTTGGGAGAAAAAGTTTCTTTAAAATCATTTTTGATTTGTTTTCCCACAACCAGTTGTGAAATTTTCTTATTGTATTGAATTCCTTTTCTATATCTGCAAAATTCAGTCTTGTGGTTAAACAGACCACAGATTTCACATTCTTTTGCCTTTTCTTTTTCATTTAAAGGCAAATTTCTGACTGTCTTGATTGGTTTTAGGTCGTTAGTAGTTTTCAGGTTCTCAACTCCTAACGTAGATGAAACTACTGATGGCTTAAAGTCAGATTTTATCAGTACTTCTGAAGAACTTTCTTTGTGAGTTTTTAGAAAGTATTCATGAAAAGATGTGCATTCTTTCTCTTCAGAAGTTTCACCTGAAACAATTTTTCTCCCATCTTCAGTAGTTTTGGGGGAAAAATCCGTTGGTGTTTCAGTGTGATTGTACCCTATGCCAAACCTAACATTTGAAGCACTTTGTTTGTTTAGCAGCAGTTGGTACCCTTTACAAGATTCTACCCATTTTTCACAAGTAACCTTGGTGTCAGCAAGCTCTTTTCTAACATTTCCTAGGTCATCTATCATGATTTTAAGTTGTGCTTGGGTTTCAATAGCATTGTTAGTTAATTTAGAATTTTCTTTTGCCTTTGCAGCAAGTTTTCTTTCTAAATCACATTTCATCTGAGTGAATTTTCTCTCAGAGTCATTTGCTTTGCCTTGTAAGTGCACATTAGTCTCTCTTATGAGAGCAAAAGATTCTTTACATGAAGTTGAACAAAGTTTTGTTAAAGATTCTTTTAATACCTGAGACAGGGCAGATTTTGAGGTGCAGCCCTCAAATGCCATTAAGGCAAAATTCTTTCTGCCATTGTCAGGTTCTCCCTAGTTGATGTCAAACATTTTGTTATCTGCATCAGGATTACACTCTGTAGTGTCAAAAGGAAGACTGCTCCAGTCAACATACCCTGAGGTGAACAAGCTTTGTTGTGAGGGTTGCTGAGTCTGTGGAGGTTGTTGGCTCTGCATCTGTTGAGCAGGCATCTGTACATATTGTACTTGTGGCACATATTGGATTTGTGGAGCTTGTGCCTGTACAAAATGTGCACTCCCCTGTTTTCCATTATTCCTATTATACAGATTTCCAGACTGAGATTGGTTGTAGCTAGAGCTTCTACACTCTCTAGCAAAGTGTCCCAACTTCTGACACTTGTGAAATCTAAGTTTAGACTTGTCAAAACCAATTTTTGTAGAATTGTTTAGTCCTGAAAATTTCCTTCCTGACCTTTTTTAAAATTTGTTTGTTTTAATACTTAACATGGCCAGTTTGTGTAAGATGTCCATTTCTTCTAAGTCATCATTGCTGAAATTTTTTAAATCATCCATGATAAAACACATGTTATCAGCAGTTTGACTATATTCATCATTGTCATAACCTGGGAATGATCTTTCTGATGAGATCCCAGCAGTTATGTCAATGTGGTCAAAAGATCCAAAACTATTTGAACAAGTAGGTGAATCTTGTCCCAATAGTGATGTACTACCTGGTAGATAGTCATCAGCAGTTTTACCAGAACTTTGCAACTTTTTCTTTTGATCGATTTCTCTTTCAAAAGTTAGTAATCTCCCATGTAATTTTGTAAGAGTGAGGGAGCTAAAGTCTGGTGAGGATCTGAGGACAATAGAGTGTGTTTCCCATTTTTCAGGTAAAGACCTTAAAAATCTATGAAGCATAGATACAGTTATGTAGGTCTGACCATTTAATTTTAGCTCAGATATTAATGAGGAGAATCTTTCAAATTGTTGAGTTAAAGTTTCCCCATTTATATGAGCAAAAGTTTCATATTGTGGAGCCAGGATTTCTCTGGTGTTGGCAATCACCTCTTCAGTTCCTCCAAACTGTTCTTTTAGGCAGTCCCAAAGCTCTTTGGCACTATCACAATGTAATAGTCCAGAGTAGATTTCATTTGGGAGTACCATTGCCAACATAGAGAAAGCTTTAGCATCAAGCTCAAGTTTTAGGAAATCATCATCTGTATAGTCCTTTGGGTCTTTTGGTATTTCTACTTTAGTTTCAAGATTAATATTTACTGGTTTGTGAGGACCATATATCACAGATTTCCAGCAACCAGTGTTGGTCTGTGATAATGTATGTGTCATTCTCCTTTGCCAGATATTGTACTCATTTCTAACTAGCATGGCAGGTTTATTGGCAGAACCAGTATTATGAGGATCCATTTTAAAGAGTATTGATTTGTCAAATATCTCTTAAAGTGATGGATGTTGATAAAAGTGAACTTTTAATCCTTTATTGAATATCAATAAGAGCCTGTGTCTGATTCTCAATGTGTTAGATTGATATGTGATCAGATAAACCAGTGCTCTGATACCAATTGTTGGATCAGTAATGCTCTTGATGTATTGCTTGCTAGTGAACACTTATGTGTTTAGCAAGTTATATCAGATTTGCACAGCGGAATGAGTAAGTAAAGTTACACTATCAACAGGAGTTATTACTCCCCCTGGATGTTTGAAAACTAATGACAAGTTTAATGAGCATCTAAGTATTGAATGTGAATGATAATAAATACTCAAACAGATTATCAATAAATGAAATGGAAAGAACAATAATAAGCTTTGAAGGATTTCTGTTTCAATAAAAATCAATGTCTAAAACAGAGGGATGAACCCATCTATTTATAGACTTTACATATACATGAACCTTGCCAAAAAGCAAGTCTGTAACAAGTAGCAACAAGTTGCATTCTTGGAACTTGCACAAAAAGATAAAGTAATACTAAACTAATAAACTACTGAAACATAATGCGGTGGAAAGATTCTTGTACAAGTGCTGATGAATGACAAACTACTGATGAGTAGTTTGTCTTCAGTAGTTCGTCAGTGAACTGTCTGGTTAGACTTCAGAACTTCTGATGCTTCTTCTTCAGTACTTGTTGAATCCTTCTTCAGTACTTTAGTCTTCTTTCTTTAGTAGTTCTATACTTAGAATATTTGCAGAAGTGAATTAGACTAGAGTTTACAAAAGTGGTTTCCTCAATCCTTTTTGTCCTAACATACCTTTTTTCTTGATTTGAAGAGTTCTGTTTTTCATATTTTGGTAAAACATGTTTTGGTGGGAGATATTTCCCAGTCCCACCCGTACTGGATTGTTTAACCAAAAGATTTTTTATTGTATCACAAGCATTTGACAAAATAACAGAATCTGAATGATCAAACAAAGAGTCAGACGATAAATCACAAGGTTTTATGCTCAAAACAAACGAGCCCATACAAATATTTTTGTCTTTAGCAAAAATTGATAAATTGTTTCTCTGATTTTTATTATTTAATGCAAGTGAATCAGAGTCATCGACTTCATCCCCATCATCTACCCAATCCTCAATAATTAAATTTTCTGCACAAGAATCAATTGAATTAGTAACATTCACAGCATCATAAACATCACAGCAATTTTTGGTTGATAAATTTTCAGCTACCGAAGACACAGGAGATTCAGATGATTTCGAGCTCTCATTATCTGAATCAAATGAATTTGGAATAGGCACAGAAACAGATTCATTCAATTCGAACATGTCCTCAGATGATTTGGCTGTTTCACATGACTGATAGTTAGATGCATTGGCCTCGCCTGAATCTGGATCATAGTCGGATTCAGGTTCAGTCACTGGCGAATCATCTGAGTGAGATTTTGAGTCGGTCAGATTATTTTCACTGTTTGCCCTTTGCTTTAAACAAAGTTCCCTAATTTGTTTCATGAAATCAAACTCATATGTCACACTTGAATCTGGTTGGGTGGTCGGAGCAGAAATTGGTTCGTTAACTTGTAGTGATTCACTTGACTCAGTTGAAGTTGGAACCTCATCTTTGCTAACCTCAAAAACTCTATCTATTTCTTTATTCTTTTCAAAATTTAACGTCTCGGTCTGCGTTAAAGCATCTTGAGATTTGACAAAAGTTTTTGACGGGGCCTGCTCTTGCTTAGATTGTCATTGTTTAGGTTTAGAGATTCTAATAGGGACCGATTCAGATTTGGAGATCTCAATATGATCCCTCGATGGTCGACTGGTTGGCTCTTCTGTTTGAGGACTGTATCCTTTAATAGGTAGAGCCAACAATTCTTCATCCGACATGGGAAATGAGGAATAATTTTCATTAAAGGGTGGTGGAATTTCCACAAACCCTAGACCCTTATTCCTCACTTCCTTTGGTCTGAACTTTAACTGGGTTTTGGTCATTTTCTCAACTTTGAGACTAGAATAATCAAATTTTTTAAAATGAAAATTTGCATTTTCAAATTTAGATTTTAAGTCGATCAATTCCGTGGTCAAAGTATCAGATAGTCGTTTGAAGTGTAAGTATCGACACTTGTGGTCACTCACCTCCTGATGCAAATGCTTGATATCAAGTTTTTGTTTTTCGACCATTTCTTTATAGGAGTTAAATTTCTTTTTAATGTCCCAGGTGGCCATTTTTTCATATTCAAGCTGTTTGTATGCAGAGAGAGTTTCTTTTCTAAATCCCTTAACTTTAAGTTTACACCTTTCAGTGCAACAAGATTCAGCTAAAATTTCAGAATGTACCTCAGCTGCCGACGGAACATAATCATCATCCATTTGGGCCATGAGTGCTATGTACACAGTATCTTCAACAATCTTTAGGTCCTCCATCTGAGAAGACCAGTCCCATCCACCTCCTAACTGAGGGACCATGGCTTTGTTTGAGTTTCAGGATGCAGATTCAGTGTGAGTGGTAGATGTTTAATTTCCAGGAATAGCAGCGGCGGAAGAAGCAGCTACAGGAGCAGAGTTGTCCATTTCTTTCTTCGGCTTGGTGCACTCACGAGCAAAATGACCAAGCTCATCAAAGTTATAACAATGCATCTTCATTTTATCCCAACCCAGTTTCTTTGTTGGGTTTTCCCACACATTTCTCCCAGTCTTTTTCACAAACTTATTTGCTCTATGTACCACCATAGCTATTTGCCAAGTCAAATCCATCTCTTCTATGTCATCTTGATTAACATCGTTTAGGTCACATGCTCCAACATCTTTGGCAGTAAGTTGTCCAGTCAGAAATGCATTGCAGCAATTCATAAATCCAGCAAACAAACTTAAGTTACTTTCAAGTTCCTTTGGAATTTTTATTGGTGACTGAGGTGCATCAGAAGAAAGTGATGCAGTGGATGAGGATCCAGCAGTAGCCACTGAGGAAGCAGGTATGGCGGAACCTTTTGATGCACTGGGTGCAAACATTGGTGGGTACGAACATCCACTGGCAGGATAAGAGTATAACGAGGGACGCTGAGATTCTTGCTGAGACATGAGAGCATTACTAGGAGTTGCGATGATTGCATTATTATAGCTTGCAGTCTGAGTCATATAACGTTGTCTGTCATCGAGGTCATAGGACTTGATCAAGGATATGATTTCAGAAAGAGTGAGTCTTGCTAAATCTTTGGTTCTCTTGATCAGTGTTACATTTGTATCCCAACTCCTTGGTAGAGTATTGAGTAATTTTTTGTTCATCACGGAATTATCCACCACCATATCATTAGACTTCATCTCACTTACTAAAGCAACAAAGCGTTGAATCTGGCTTTCGAGTGACTCGCCAGGAATATGATTGAATGCATTGAACTTTTGGCTCAACATTTCTCTTCTACTTTCTTTCATTTCTTCATTTCCCTCATACAGATTTTCAAGAGCTTCCCAAAGCTCTTTGGCAGTAGCATTGTCACGAAATCCAATCGATACTTCAGGTGAGAGTCCTTGATGAAGATAAGCAATTGCTCTTTCATCAATATCAGTCTTTTCGTGATCTTCATCAGTGTACATGCTCTTTGGTTTGATAGCAGTGGCTCCAGTTATTTCATTAACCACATAAGTGATCACACAGGGGCCGTTTAAGATAGATCTCAAGGCCTTTGCATCTTTTATTTTCATGACTTGAATGAACCTGAATTTTCACTCAGAATAAGACATTCCATGTTGAATAACAGGTATCTTCTGATGAGTTCCAATAACAGATTCCATAGCTTTGTCCACTTGAGCAGCCACAAGTAGCTGGTCAATATTTAGTCCGTTTAAATTTTCCTGGATAACAATTTGATCCATTTCTGAAACAGAAGCTTAAATTTATTAGTCCAGTTTTAAATTTTTAAGTTAAAATCAGTCTTAGATGGTCCAAAATCCAGTCCAGTTGAAGCAGTGATGTGTGTGACTCGGACACAAGTATAGTGGGTCAGACACAGTTGTAAGGTCGGACACAGTTTGTGGGTCGGGCACAGTTTGTGGGTCGGACACCGTTGTAAGGTCGGACATACGTTTAGGGTTGGACACAATTGTAAGGTCGGACACCGTTGTAAGGTCGGACACACGTTTAGGGTCGGACACAAGCTTAGGGTCGGACAAAGTTGTTGAGGTCGGACACAGGTGTTGAGGTCGGGCACAGGCTTGAGGTCGGACACAGATGTTGAGGTCGGACACAAGCTTAGGGTCGGACACAGATGTTGAGGTCGGACACAGGCTTGAGGTCGGACACAGATGTTGAGGTCTGACACAGGCTTGAGCTTGGACAAAAGCTAGTGGTCGGACACAGAGTTGAGGTCGGACACAGTCTTCAGCTCGGACACTTCTTGAATATGGTAACCTGCATAGGATTAGTAACAAACTTTCCAAGTATTGCGAAGATTTTTAAAAAATTTAAGGAGATTGTTAAACAATAAAAACAATTCCTTTTTCAAAAACCATTATCTCCTTAATTTTAGCAAACAATTTTGACTTTCCACCAAATCGGATCAAACCAAAAATTTTCTTAAAATTTTTGAACGAAAAAACATTGATAATCAAAACTGAATCAACGAAACATGACTGCACAGAACAAACTGATCAGTAATAAAACACATAACTATGAAATCAATACGAATCAAATCAATAAAATCAACCTTGTTTGTAGCAAGAACTTCTTTGATCTTCTTCCTTTGACACCGAACCGAGCCTTCGAAAGACTTCTTAGGCTCTGATACCAATTGTAAGTCCAAGATCCTTCCTACCGGGTATCAAAAACGCATACAACCAAAGGAGGAAACAATGATTGTATGTAAAGAACAAGGAAAAGACTTGAAATAGAATGATTTGATTGATAAAGTGCACACGGTTTCTATGAACCGTCTGGTACACAAGGGTGAAACAAAACAAAAGACTAGCAACCCCAAAACAAACCATGAAACCCCTATTTATAGTAGACATAGGCGGTCACCCTTACATGGGCCACTTAGGCCGAACCCAATACTATATAACCCAAGACAACGCAAACCTTTAAATCTAGCCCAACAGTTAGACACGACAAAAATCTCGAAAGTACTCTTCACATTCCTTTTGACCCTCAATAGTTCTCCCCCTGAACTATAAAACAATTTTTCATTTGCACCAGAAACTTGAAAATTTGCAATTTGATTTCCTTTTTACAACTCTCGAGCATCTGAGCTTTCACATTAAGTATCCCAACATCGGTTATCGAAAATAAAATTGAAACAAAACCTTTTGATTTTTCAAAGTTCATGCTAAAACACACCAAAAATCTTTTTTAATTTTCAAATAGATTTCATAAAAGTAAACTAAACATATTTTTGCGAATTTTCCGGTAAGAGGATCATATCAATATTGGAACAGTCAGTCAACCCTCTATTTGACCAATTTTCTGTTTTTAACATTGAGCATCCTACAACCATTATCAGTATGTTTGTCCATTTAAACTCAAAATCATCATTCATTGCTCAGCACTTCAGATACGTTATGTTAATATTAGATACTGAAAAATCTATGGTCCCCACACACGTGACACATTCCCATATCAAGAATTGCGCAAAGCTTCATTGTAACACGTGATTATATTGTAGTTATCCGTTAGTTACAAGGTACGAGGCACGGCGGTGACAGGTCAGCAAATCAATGCTTCAAAGCGACTTATGCACTCAACCAGGGTGGGGACTAATATCATACATGATTTTCATCATAGTATTGATACGATGCATTAGATAATCTTTGATTATGATCACACATGTTAAGTTCCTCATTCGGTAAATTAAGGATTTGTCGTTAAAGATCTTTTGTTAAGATACCCTAACTGATCTAGGTCCGTAAATCAATACGACAAAGGATCAGTTAGGCTATCCCCAGATAACTAACAATATAACGACCCGAAACCTCCGATTTTGGCAATCTATCAAACGAAATTTCGGTACTAAGACCATATGTCAACGATACGTTGATCCACATGATTATCAGTTATTGAATTAAAGTTTATATCACCATGCTGAACTTTAAACTTTTGATTTCAAGCCTACCAATATATAATTGTAGTGGCTACTCAATGTTGTAACATCATTTTGTTTTTAGAGTAGTCTGACAGTCCACTGATGTACTATCATCTCCTCTTTTTCTCCAGGAAAACTCATTTTGGATTTTCTAAATTTTTATTTTTATTTTTTCTGAAATTTTCTCCCCCTAAAAATCTAAAAATAATCGTATTTTTGGATTTTTAAACTTTTGAAGAAAAAAAATAAAAAGAACAAAAAAATGATATCCAATGCGGTTTACTCATTGAATTTTAAAAACCATTTTCCCTCTCAGATTACTTGACTCACGTTGTTATTTCAATTAGTAAAACCATTAACAAAGATAAGAGTGTTTAGAATAAACTGTTTTGTTGCATCTGTTGTAGAAATCCAAAACCTGAGAGCAATTGCATGAGATAGCAACGTTTTCCGGCTTCACAGGTATGAAACAGATGACAAACACTCTTTTCTCTGTTGAACTCATGTTTTCCTTTGTCACTATAACTTCCTTGACCTTCACCTCTCCAATAAATAGCTTGTATACAGATGCTCCACTATCAACTATTAAAAGATAGCTAATAGGTCTGTCTGGGACAATCTGCACACTCATTAAACAATTAGTAGGAGAGATGCACCCATCCCTTCAAAATGATGGGTCCTCCAAGGTCATCAATCCTAGGAACATCAATCCAATCTCCTTTTGAAAAATCAATTAGTTTTTCAATGGATTGATTTGAAGTAGAAATTGCTATTGATTTAGAAAGTGATTTGGGTTTCCAAACACTTTTGGAGTTTATTTTAGACTTTGTTGAAATCGTTTTGATTGTTGACTTTTTAGATTTCTTATCTAAAACCTGCTTCTGAACATTGTTTGGAATCTTCTCAGACTTAACTGATGAAGACCCAGGTTTAGAGTTATTCTTGGGCTTTGCCTTAGAACTCCCCCTTACCTTAGCAACCCATTCACTATCTACATTTTTGTTCAAGGCAATCTTGTTTCGACTGTCATACACAACCCGTTTCCCCATTTGTTTCTTGAGTTGCTTTGGGGATACAGACTTTTTGACATTGCCTGAATTTTTAGCAACATTCACTTCGGTCCTTTTCTGTTTAACATAAGGACATGCAGCAACTAAATGCCCACACTTTCCGCAGTTATAACAAGACTTATATTCCACAAAATCATAATGATACCCATCATCCCAATACCAATAGGGACAATAAGCAGCAATATGTCCAACTTCACCACATTCAAAACAATTTCTCCATTCAACAAATTCATGAAAATACTGTGGTGAGTTGTTTCTCCAATAACCATTAAATCGAGAATGACTTGAATAATCATAAAAGTCATGCGATCTAGATGTAAAACTTCTTGAATTCTCATGATAAGAATTTTTCATCTGATCATTTCCTTTCGATTTGTTTGGTTTTGGTCATTTTGCCCTAGGATTTTTCTTTTTGTTCCCAGGCTGATCCTTTTCATTCGCATGTTGGTTAGGATTAAGTTTAAAATGAAGATGACCAAATTGATTTCTAAATTGATTTATTAAATCACTAGATTATACCCTGGGAGCGTCCCGGGTTGAGAAATCTAATATGACTAGGGCTGTTCACGAGCCGAGCCGATCCGAACGGAGCTTTGCTCATGCTTGGCTCGTTTACAAACCGAACCGAGCGGAGCGGCTCGTTTACAATCGACCCAAAAACCGAACGAGCATTCTTCGAACGCAAATTTTTCGAGCGAGCGCCGAGCGAGAATCGAGCGGAGAGTAATATGGACGATCACAAAATTGCGATGTTTCCTTCGATGTTTTCATTGTCGGGTGACAACTAAGGTCGAAATGTCCGATGATAACACTAATATTGAGATCCTAGTGTCCAAGGATGAGGTTTAGATTGAGGTTGGTGAGGCGATGAGCATACGTCAGAGAACATTTGTTGCATTATGACGTAGGTGTGATATCAATCGACAATTAGCAATAGACGACTAACATCATAAAGAAGTCAAGACTGTCACCTCATGACTTATTGTTTTACAATTAAATCTAGTGTTAAATTTTTTTATTGAGTTAAGTAGGCTATTATATTTTGTTTGCATATACTAAGCCAAATCCAATAGAATGTTATATATAAAGCCATAAATTTATCTGTAAATTGTGTGTATATCTATTATGAAATAAATAAAAAATTATTCGAGCCGAACCGAGCCGAGCATACCTTTGCTCGTGCTTGGCTCATTTACAAACCGAACCGAGCCGATCGGCTCATATACAACCGAGCGGAAGATCGAGCGAGCATTTTCCAAGCAAATTCCGAACGAGCGGCGAGCGATCGGCGAGCGCCGAGCCTTTTGAACAGCCCTAAATATGACACATCTATTCTACATATGAAATAGACTAATGCATTTCATATTTACATGCAAAAAAGCTTCGGGTAGCACCTAACCTAAAACAATTAACAATGTTAATACCTAATCTAAAATAGTGTATAACTCCGTTGCTAACATTTAACCTTAAACAATGTATAACTCTAATGTTAACATCTAACCTTAAACAATGTATAACTTTAATATTAATACCTAACCTAAAACAATGAATAACTCCAATTCTAACAGCTAACCTAAAACAATATATAACTCCAATGTAAATTGTAACGTACTAATTGCTAATATTGATACCTAACCTAAAACGTATAACTCTAATATTAATACCTATCAAAATTGCCACCAATCAACCTAACCTTTTGTTTGAACGATTACTTTCATTAACACAGGCCGGACCTCAACAAAAGGCCCAATCAACCTAACCTAACCTAACTAATTCACAATACATCAAATATTAAGGTATTGAAATACTTTTATTAGCATGTGAGATAAAAGAGGAACCGGAAGAGGAAAGTAACCTTGTCGTTTTTTAAGCGAGTGCAGATATTGCCGAGCTCTTTAGTAACACGGAGGCGTTTAGGTACATATAGTAAATAACTAAAAATTTAAATCAGGTTTGATAATAATAACCTTTTGATGAGGAAATCATCGGTTAATCTTCGGTTGAATGCAAAATTTTACCTCGATTTCAAGCAAAGCTTTTAAATTTTCAACCTGTAGACAAAGATTTGAAGATAGAAAAAAAGGGAAATTTGTGAACTAATCATTCGACACTACAATGGAAGTATAATCCAACCCCAACATGATTAATAATCCTTCACTTTTGCCTTTTAAGTTTTAATTATCATAAAATAAAAAAATAATAATAATAATGTTTAATGCACTACAAACGACAAATGTCAAAGTATTACGTAACTAAATAATAATAATAATAAATTATGAAAGTAAGAGTCACCTTCTTTTTCGTTTTGGCTCCAGCTTGCAAGTCCTACACTCAGCAGCAATCCAATCGGAGAGGTAAGTGAGTCTAGTTTTAATTACAGCTACCTGTACATCAAGAAAGAAATAATCATCGATATTTACCTCTTGACTGCTGACTATTCCGTGATAAATATTATTCTCGCAGGTGAGATGAAGATTTAGGGTTTGGGTTTGTGAAAAAGTGGAAGAGAATGTGATGAAAAAAATAGGGTTTTATCTATAATATTTTTAATTTATTAAAAAACTCAAAAAACTAAAACCTAATGACATGGCATGCCACATGGCACACTTAAGGAGGAGAATGCCTCTTTGAGTGCCATGTCATTAAAATGGCTTTGGCTTATTATATAAATAGATTATTATCAACAAAGATAGATTTAAGTAAAGATTGTTTGATATTATCAATTGGAAAATCTTTGTTGAAAATCAATTTGTCCTATCCTACCAACATATAGGATCCTTCAACTCCTTCAGGAAACTTGAATATAGGTTTCTCTTCAGATTCAGATTCTGAAGTTGCTACCACATTTTCAGTTTTCTCTTCAAACACAGATTTCACCTTAGATTCAGAATCAACAACACAAGGTGTTGTGATTTCCAACTCTGATGTGGAATTATTCTTTGAAATAGTGTTATGATGTTCTGAAATCTCTTTCATCAAAGATTCAATTTGATTCATAAAATGTCTTTCATTATTTGCCAAAATTTTATTTTCAATTTGAAATTTTTCAAGTTTATTTGTTAAGTTCTGTTTGTCCTCAAGAAGTTTCAGCACTTCATTTTTCAATTTGACACAATCAGAACAATTAGCACATTCAGCATTAGATTTTACCTCAGCATCTGAATTATTACCATTCTCAGAACCATTCTCAGAATTTTCATCAACATTTGATGCATCACTTCCTCTTGATTCACTTTGTTCTGAACTCGTATCAGAACTCAAATCACTCTTTGGCAATTCACTTGAATCGTCATTTCCTATTTGTTTGACAAGACACACAACATTACTTTTAACACTTTCTCTGTTAACACACTCATTCACATTAACCATTTTATCAGTTGATTGCACAGCTGGTTGTGTAACAGATTGTTGAATCATAGATGCAACAACTTGTTCCCAGGTTAGCTTTTGTTGCATTGCAGCTTTTATCTGATCATAAGTTCTTGATATAGCCAAGTAATTTATCATTTTTCAACAGAAATTATTTCAAAATACTTCTAAAATTAGTCAAAAATTTTTACACCTTAAAATTTGAAAAAATATTATCTGAATATTCATGAGTTCGAACCTGGAAAAATATAGTCTTATTTGACCTTTTAAAAGGGTCGAATGTACCTCTGTCTTGGTTCGACCTCAAGAATGAAAATCTTTAAAAATCAGATACCAGGTTCGACCTGATGAAAAATAATCGAGGGTTCGAATGTGAAAAATTTCCAGGTTCGACCCTTTCCTCTGACTCGAATGTGAAAACTGTAAAACACTGACTCACTTTCGACCACTAAAATTCCACTTTCGACCTCCCGTAAGGTCGAATGTACCAAATACTGGTTGAATGTACAAAATAACACTCACAACCTCTAGGTTCGACCTAAAATGATTCACGTTCGATCAGAAAAAGCTAGGTTCGACCCCTCAAATCTCACATTCGACCTTTTCAGGTCTGTTCATCATCTTCAACCTTAAGAACACGAATCTGATCAGTTTTTGAGAAAATTTTCACCAAATGTAATGATTTTGGATAGGTTTTGTGCGGATTTCAAATTAGACAAACATTTGTGAAAGGATTTTTGAAAACAACATCAAATTCAACTCCAGTTTAATTAAAAACCATGTTTTTATGAAAAGCTTCAAAATTTCTAAGGTTTTGAACATTAAACCAGAATTCTAATCTATTTTCATCAATTCAGATCAATTTGCAATCGTGAAATCGAGCCTATGCTCTGATACCAATTGAGAATTCGTTTTTAGGATCGTAATCACGAACCGTGATCTCACGAATACCAACCGTAGGGTGCGGAATCCCCTCCGATCGTGCAAAATGATTCAGAAATAAACTGTAAAGATCGTGATGAAAACAGATAATGAATCACCGAGCAATTTCCATAACTTTACTCTTTGTATTAGATCAAATCAAGAATATTACAGATGAAATACTAGATCTAATACAGAGAATATCACACATACACAAACTAGGGAAAAGCTCAAAATGATTAACTCTACCAAAATAACAAACTTTTCCCTTTATATAGGCATCCATATTCGCCCCTTTCATAAGGTCGAATGTGTTCATTCGACCCCTCGTGGGTTCGAATGAAGCCTTCTTCTTCATTCAATATTCATTCGACCAAAGATAAACTACATTTGACCTTCTGACTGGTCGAATGTATATTTAAGCTAATATCTTGGTCATTTTCTAATAATCTGAACCTTCGACATTCAGTACTGGATCACTAGCTGGGGATATACATGAATAATGCACTTACAATTAACTCAAATATATTAATAGGTTAACTGAAGTTTTGTATTATATCAAACGTGTAAGGACAGAAAGGATTGAAGAAACCACTTTTGCCTACCTTAGTCTAATTTATACTTCTGTCAAATTATTCTAAGTATAGAACTACTGAAGAAAGAAGACACAAGTACTGAAGAAGGATTCAACAAGTACTGAAGAAGAAAGATCAGAAGTTCTGAAGTCAAACCAGACAAGTCTACTGAAGAACTACTGAAGACAAACTACTCATCAGTAGTTTGTCATTCATCAGCACTTGTAATAGAATCTTTCCACCGCCCTTATGTTTCAGTAGTTTAATTGTTTATTATTACTTTATCATTTTGTACAAGTTCCAAGACTACAGCCTGTTGTAGTATTGCTTTTGTGTAAAGTTTTGAACAAGTTGTATGTATCTGCTGGTCTATAAATAGATGGGTTCATCCAACTATTTTAGACATTGATTTTAATTGAAAACTGAAATCCTTCAAAACTCTTACTTGTTATTTCATTTCATTAACTAAGAATCTATCTGCTTATTTATTGTCATTTACATTCAATACTTACATTCTCATTAAACTTGTCTTTAGTTTGCAACCATCCAGGGGGAGTAATAACTCCTGTTGACAGTGAAACTTTATTAACTTATTCCGCTGTGCAAAACTGATTAAACTTGCAAAACACATAAGTGTTCATAAGCAATTAAGCTGTTAAAGTGTTCAGAAATTAAATGGATCAGTTGAAATTAAAGTGTTCATAAGTCAACACATAAGTTTAATGAGGAAAGCTCTGATACCAATTCTTGGATCAGTATGCTCTTTAACAGTTTACTTGCTTATGAACACTTATGTGTTTTACAAGTTTAATCAGTTTTGCACAACGGAATAAGTTAATAAAGTTTCACTATCAACAGGAGTTATTACTCCCCCTGGATGTTTGCAAACTAAAGACAAGTTTAATGAGAATCTAAGTATTGAATGTAAATGACAATAAATAAGCAGATAGATTCTCAGTTAATGAAATGAAATAACAAGTAAGAGTTTTGAAGGATTTCAGTTTTCAATTAAAATCAATGTCTAAAATAGTGGGATGAGCCCATCTATTTATAGACCAGCAGATACATACAACTTGTTCAAAACTTTACACAAAAGCACTACTACAACAGGCTATAGTCTTGGAACTTGTACAAAATGATAAAGTAATAATAAACAATTAAACTACTAAAACATAAGGGCGGTGGAAAGATTCTATTACAAGTCCTGATGAATGACAAACTACTGATGAGTAGTTTGTCTTCAGTAGTTCTTTAGCAGACTAGTCTGGTTTCACTTCAGAACTTCTGATCTTTCTTCTTCAGTACTTGTGTCTTCTTTCTTCAGTAGTTCTATACTTAGAATAATTTGGCAGAAGTATGAATTAGACTAAGGTAGGCAAAAGTGGTTTGAAAGTTTTTTTTAGAGAGAAGGAGCGAATTTTTCTTTTTGAAAGGATAAGTGTTGGAAAAGGTGTTTATCAGAAGTTTATAACCGCCCTAGGTCAAGCTTCTGAAGTGGGAAATGTCTGATTTACCCTTAATGACAAAACTGCTAATGAAGAACAACGTTCATCAGTAGTTCCCATTTTCTCTTCAGTAGTTTGTTAACAACTGATGAGAATGTTTATAAACACTTTATTCTTAACTTCTGAAGTTTATTTTATCAGAAGTTAATCATTTTTCAGAAAATATCCCCATACTGGTGGTAAGGGACAGATTTCCCAGACCTGTTGCTTCTTGAATTGGAGCAACTCATCTTGCAAGGCTTGCACCCATTTGTTGTCTTTGAGGGCTTCTTGGTACTTCTTAGGTTCCAAGTGAGAAATAAATGCTGAGAAGAAGCAAAAGTTGGAAAGCTGGTTTCTTGTGAGAACACCTGATGCAATATCACCCATGATTTGATCCAATGGATGATCCTTGTGTTCAATCAGTTGTTGTACACCACTGACAGGTGTAGGTGGCTCTTGTATTTCTTCAAACAAACCACTGAGGTTTATAATGTCTGGTTCATCTATTTGAACATCTTCAGTAGTTGTGGGAGCTAAAACAGATGTTTGAGTTTGTACATCAACAGTCGTTGAATCAGAAGTTTGTGAAACTTCTGATGGTTTGAAAGTTGACTTAATGACTGTATTAGGAGTCCATGGTGCTGGATCCTCATCATCAAACCCTTGATCACCATAATAAGTAGGTTTAGATGAAGTGACAGTCTTTTCAGGTCCGAAATGGAAGCTGTTAAGGTCAAAGAGTTTAGCAGGATGTGCTGGAATGAGAGTGTGTTTCAACTCATTGAACTTGACTCTGAGTGTTTCTTCTACTATCTTGGTTCTTGAGTTAAAAACCTTGTAGAGTAACCAAGAAAATAACCTGAATCAACTTTAGCCGCAAAATTTGAAATAGAGTCTTCAATGTTTAGAATGAAACATTGACATCCAAAAGCCCTAAAAAATGAGATAAGGGGCTTAATGCCATGAAGAATTTCATAGGCAGTTTTGGAGTGTCTCTTGTTGACAAGGACTCTATTCTGAACATAACATGCAGTGTTGACTGCTTCAGCCCAGAAATACAATGGTAGGCCTGAATCAGCTAACATGGTTCTTGCTGCTTCAATTAATGTCATGTTCTTCCTTTCTACCACACCATTTTGTTCATGAGTTCCGGGAACACTGAATTGTCTAATAATCCCTTTGGACAGACAGAATTCATCCAGAGTTTTGTTCCTGAACTCTGTCCCATTATCACTTCTAATGGCTTTGACAGATAGAGAATATTGTTTCTCTACTTGTAGAATGAAGAACTTGATGATTTCAGTTGCCTCATGCTTGGAAAATAAGAAGAATACCCATGTGAATCTTGAATAGTCATCAATGATGACTAGACAATACTTCTTCTTACCAAGGCTCATGATTTTTACTGGCCCAAATAAGTCCATATGGAGTAGTTGAAGACATGCAATTGTTTTAGATTCTTCAATAGACTTATAGGAGGACTTATGCTACTTTCCCTTTAAACAGGATACACAGTGTTCTTAACACTGGTATACTTTCAAGGGTAGACCTCTGACCAAGCCCATTTTTGTGGCTTTATTTATGGTTTTAAAGTTCACATGGCCAAGTCTCATGTGCCAAAGATCAGTCTCTGAAGTTGATGCCCTTGAGAAGAAACAGGCAGTGTTGTTCAGTACTTTGTCCTTTTCAATGTCCACTGCATATACATTGCCACATCTTTTGGCTATCAACAAAGTATGATCTTCTCTATCAACTTCTGGCCTTCTGGTGATATGATCTTGCATGATTTCTTTGTGAAAAAGGAAGAATATCCTTTATCACACATTTGTGACACACTCAGCAAGTTGTACTCAAGGTTTTCAACCAGATTGACCTTGTCAAACTGTAATTTGCCTGAAGAGACATTGCCATGTCCTAGCACATATCCCTTGGCATTGTTCCCAAAGGATACAGATCCTTCTCTTTGATTGATAAAATTGTTTATCAGGTATCTGCATCCTATCATGTGCATTGAGCCTCCACTGTCAACATACCAAGTGCTATTTAAGCCTCTGGAGATCCTCTGCACAAAGTAGCAAATTAGTTAGATTTTGGAACCCAAACCAGTTTGGCTTTGGCTTTGCTCTTGAGAACATTAACAGTTTGTTCTTGACCAGGTTGAGGAATCCATGTCTTTTTTACAATGGATTTTTCTTTAAAAGCAATGGTGGTATCCTTTTGAGGACCACCATCAACCTTGGTCATCAGTAGTTGTACCATATTCATGAGATCTTTAATCTCAGCAGTTTGTGAAACTGCTGACGATTTAGGTCTAACTACTGAAAGAGAATTTTGAGAAAAAGACTGTTGTTGAGATTTCATCTTTTTCTGAGAAAAGGTGTTGCCTGGTTGTTGTTTCTTGGGAAGGAAAGTTTCTTAAAAAATCATTTTTGAGTTGTTTTCCCACAACCAGCGATGAAATTTTCTTGTTATACTGAATTCCTTTTCTATATCTACAAAATTTTGTTTTGTGGTTAAACAAACCACATATTTCACATTCTTTTGCCTTTTCTTTCTCATTTAAAGGCAAATTTCTGACTGTCTTGATTTGATTTAGGTCACATGAGAATTCGTTTTAGAATCGTAATCACGAACCGTGATCTCACGAATACCAACCGTAGGGTGCGGAATCCCCTCCGATCGTGCAAAATGATTCAGAAATAAACGTAACGATCGTGATGAAAACAGATAACGAATCACCGAGCAATTTCCATAACTTTACTCTTGTATTAGATCAAAATATCAACAATTACAATTCAATCCTAGACCTAATACAGAGAATATCACACACACACAAAACTAGGGAAAAGCTCCAAAATGATAACTCACTCTAAAAATAACAAACTTTTCCCTTTATATATACTTCCACCTTCGCCCTTATGATGTGGTCGAAGGTGTTCATTCGACCCTTTAAGGGTTCGAATGAAGCCTTCTTCTACATTCAATCTTCTTTTGATCTGTGACAAACTACATTCGACCATCCGACAGGTCGAATGTATCTTCATGCTAAAGTCTTGGTCATTTTTCTGATTATCTGAACCTTCGACATTCAGTACTGGATCACTAGCTGGGGACATACATGAATAATGCACTTACAATCTCCCCCTTGGACCTAGCTAGTGATGTACCAAATCAGAAAGTTATCAAGTCTTCAAGTCTTGATCTTTTCGTCTTGAACGACTTGAAAACTTTCCATTTTCTTGCACATGTGGGTCGAAGTTCTTGTTTATCTCTGCAGTTAGCTTCGAGATCTTAGACAGACTCAAGAAATCTTGGCTTTATCATTTGTTGGTCTAGAGATGAATACAGAAATCTATCTTGGAATTCTTCGATCTTCAGTCATTTCTTTAACAGTCTCTTACTAGTTTATGTTTTTCTGTTGATCTTGATGTTCAGGTTTGGGTCTTGTTCAGTTACACACTTTGTCGATGAATCTTGAGTAGTGCACCTGTTGTGTTTGATTCTGCAGAAAAATTTACTAAAAACTGCACAAACTACAACCAGCGTTAGACATGACAAAAATCTCAGAAGTACTCTTCACATTCCTTTTGACCCTCAATAGTTCTCCCCCTGAACTATTAAACATTTTTAATATACACCAGAAACTTGAAAATCTGCAATCTTTTTCAACTTTTAAGTATCTGAGCATTCATATTAAGTATCCCATCATCGGTTATCGAAAATAAAGTAGAAACAAAACATTTTGATTTTTCAAAGTTTATGCTAAAACACACCAAAAATCTTTTTGAATTTTCAAATAGATTTGCATAAAAATAAACTAAACATATTTTTGTGAATCTTCCAGTAAGAGGATCATATCAGTATTTGAACAGTCAGTCAAAACTCTTTTTTATCAATTTTCTGTTTTTGACATTGAGCATCCTACAACCATTACCAGTATGTTTGTCCACTTAAACTCAAAATCATTATTCATTGTTCAGCACTTCGGATACATTATAGTAATATTAGATACTGAAAAATCTATGGTCCCTACACACGCGACACATTCCCGTATCAAGAATTGCACAAAGTTTCATCGTAACGCGTGATTATATTGTAGTTATCCGTTAGTTACAAGGTATGAGGCACAGCGGTGATAGGTCAGCAAATAAATGCTTCAAAGCGACTTATGCACTCAACCAGGGTGAGAACTAATATCATACACGATTTTCATCATAGTATTGATACGATGCATTAGATAATCTTTGACTATCATCACACATGTTAAGTTCCTCATTCGGTAACTTAAGGATTTGTCATTGAAGATCTTTTATTAAGATACCCTGACTGATCTAGGTCCGTAAATCAATACGACAAAAGATCAATTAGGCTATCCCCAGATAACTTTCAATATAACAACCCGAAACCTTCGATTTTGGCAATCTATCAAACGAAATTTCGGTACTAAGACCATATGTCAACGAGACGTTGATCCACATGATTATCAGTTAATGTTTTTAGGTTTATATCACCATGCTGAACTTTAACCTTTGATTTCAATCCTACCAATATATAATTGTAGTGGCTACTCAATGTTTATTCATACATTTTGTTTTCAGAGTAGTCTAACAATCCACTGATGTACTATCATCTCCTCTTTTTCACCAGGAAAACTTATTTTTGATTTTCTATATTTTTTTGTAATTTTGATTTTCTGAAATTTTCTCCCCCTAAAAATCTAAAAATAAGTATATTTTTGGATTTTTCAACTTTTGAAGAAAAACAAAATAAAATGATATCTAGTGAGGTTTACTCATTGAGTTTCAAAAACCATTTCCTCACTCAGATTACTAGACTCACTTTGTTTGTTCAAATAATAAAACCATTAACAAAGAAAAGAGAGTTTAGAATAAACCGTTTTGGTGCATCTGTTATAGAAATCCAAAACCTGAGAGCAATTGCATGAGATTGCAACGTTTTCCGGCTTCACAGGTAGGAAACAGACAACAAACACTCTCCTCTCTGTTGACATCATTCTTTCTTTCTCAAAATCCTTTCCTTGACCTTCACCTCTCCAATAAATAGCTTGTATACAGATGCTCCACTATCAACTATCAAAGATAGCTAATAGGTCTGTCTGGAACCACCTGCACACTTGTTAAACGATTAGTAGGAGAGAGGCACCCATCCCTTCACAATGATGGGTCGTCCAAGGTCATCAATCCTCGGAACATCAATCCATTCTCCTTTTGAAAAATCAATTGGTTTTTCAATGGATTGATTTGAAGTTGAAATTGCTATTGATTTAGAAAGTGATTTGGGTTTCCAAACGCGTTCAGAGTTTATTTTTGATTTTGTTGAAATCGTTTTGATTGTTGACTTTTTAGATTTCTTATCTAAAACCTGCTTCTGAACATTGTTTGGAATCTTCTCAGACTTAACTGACGAAGACCCAGGTTTAGAGTTATTCTTGGGCTTTGCCTTAGAACTCCCCCTTACCTTAGCAACCCGTTCACTATCTACATTTTTGTTCAAGGCAATCTTGTTACGATTGTCATACACAACCGGTTTCTCCTTTTGTTTCTTGAGTTGTTTTGGGGAGACAGGCCTTTTGACATTGCCTGAATTTTTAGCAAATTTCACTTCGGTCTTTTTCTGTTTAACATACGGACAAGCAGCAACTAAATGCCCACACTCTCCGCAGTTATAACAAGACCTATATTCCACAAAATCACATGCATACCCTTCATCCCAATACCAGTAGGGACAATGAGCAGCAATATGACCAACTTCACCACATTCAAAACAACTTCTCCATTCAACATAACCATGAAAATACTGTGGTGAGTTGTTTCTCCAATAACCATCAAATCGAGAGGTATATGAATAATCATAAGAGTCATATGATCTAGATAAAAAATTTCTTGAATTCTTTAGATGAGAATTTTTCATCTGATCATTACCTTTCGATTTGTTTGGTTTTGGTCCTTTTGCCTTAGAATTTTTCTTTTTGTTCCCAGGCTGATCCTTTTTATTCTCATGTTGGTTAGGACTAAGTTCAAAATGAAGATGACTAAATTGACTTCTAAATTGATTTATCAAATCATTGTTATCGACAAAGATACATTTAAGTAACGATTGTTCGATATTATCAATTGGAAAATCTTTATTGAAAATCAATTTATCCTGTCCTACTAACATATAGGATCCTTCAATTCCTTCAGGAAACTTGAATATGAATTTTTCTTTAGATTCAGTTTCTGAAGTGACAACCACATTTTCATTTTTCACTTCAAGTTTTGATTTCACCTCAGAATTAGGATCAACAGCACAAGGTGTTGTGATTTCCAACTCTGATGTGGAATTATTCTTTGAAATGGTGTTATGAAGTTCTGAAATCTCTTTCTTAAAAGATTCAATTTGATTCATAAAATTTCTTTCATTATTTGCCAAAATTTTATTTTCAATTTGAAGTCTTTCAAGTTTATTTGTTAAGTTTTGTTTGTCCTCAAGAAGTGTCAGCACTTCATTTTTCAATTTGACACAATCAGAACAATTAGCACATTCAGCATTAGATTTTACCTCAATGTCTGAATTATTACCATTCTTAGAACCATTCTCAGAATTTCCATCAACATTTGATGTATCACTTCCTCTTGATTCACTCTTTTCTGAACTCGTATCAGAACTCAAATCACTCTCTGACAATTCACTTAAATCGTCATTCCCCACTTGTTTGACAAGACACACAACATTACTTTTAACACTTTCTCTGTTAACACACTCATTCACATTAACCAATTTATTAGTTGGTTGCACAACTGGTCGTGTAACAGATTGTTGAATCTTAGATGCAACAACTTGTTCCCATGTTAGCTTTTGTTGCATTGCAGCTTTTATCTGATCATCAGTTCTTGACATAGCCAAGTAATTCATCATTTTTCAACAAAAGTTATTTCAAAAATTTTCTAAAAAAAACAGGCTTACCCAAATTTTTGATAGAAAATTTTCAAAATTTTTTACACCTTAAAATTTGAAAAATATTATCCGGATATTCGTAGGTTCGAATGTAGAAGTAACCAGTCTTATTCGACCTTTTACAAGGGTCGAATGTACATCTGTCTTTGTTCGACCTCAAGAATGAAAATCTTTGAAAATCAGATTCTACGTTCGACCCTTTTCAAATGTCGTGTGGTCGAATGTGAAAATTAGTCCACGTTCGACCGTTTGATAAAGTTCGAATGTAGAAAATAACAAACTCAGTTCACTTTCGACCGTTTAAACCCACGTTCGAGCACTTGATTGGTCGAATGTACCTAATAAGGTCGAATGAATAAAATCACACTAATACTTTCTAGGTTCGACCAACTAACACTCTACGTTCGACCAAATAAGGCTACGTTCGACACTCAAATCTCACATTCGACCGTTCCAGGTCTGTTCATCATCTTCAACCTCAAGAACACGAATCTGATCAGTTTTTGACAAAATTTTCACCAAATGTAATGAAATTTGATAGGTTTTGTTCAGAATTAAATTTAGACAAACATTTGTGAAAGAATTTGTGAAAATAACATCAAATTCAACTCTAATTCAATCAAAAACCATGTTTTTATGAAAAGCTTCAAAATTTCTTGGGTTTTGATCTTTAAAACAGAATTCTAATCTGTTTTCATCAATTCAGATCAATTTACAATCGTGAAATCGAGCCTACGCTCTGATACCACTTGAGAATTCGTTTTAGGATCGTAATCACGAACTGTGATCTCACGAATACCAACCGTGGGGTGCGGAATCCCCTCCGATCGTGCAAAATGATTCAGAAATAAACGTAACAATCGTGATGAAAACAGATAACGAATCACCGAGCAATTTCCATAACTTTACTCTTGTATTAGATCAAAATATCAACAATTACAATTCAATCCTAGACCTAATACAAAGAATACCACACACACACAAAACTAGGGAAAAGCTCTAAAATGATAACTCACTCTAAAAAATAACAAACTTTTCCCTTTGTATATACTTCCACCTTCACCCTTATGATGTGGTCGAAGGTGTTCATTCGACCCTTTAAGGGTTCGAATGAAGCCTTCTTCTACATTCAATCTTCTTTCGACCTGTGACAAACTACATTCGACCATCCGACAGGTCGAATGTATCTTCATGCTAAAGTCTTGGTCGTTTTTCTGATTATCTGAACCTTCGACATTCAGTACTGGATCACTAGCTGGGGACATACATGAATAATGCACTTACACATCAATAGTTTTCAGGTTCTCAACTCCTGATGTAAATGAAACTACTGATGGCTTAAAGTCGGATTTTATCAGTACTTCTGAAGAACTTTCTTTTTGAATTTTTAGAAAGTTTTCAAGAAAAGATGTGCATTCTTTCTCTTCAAAAGTTTCATTTTGAACAATTTTTCTCCCATCTTCAGTAGTTTTGGGAGAAAAATCAGTTGGTGTTTCATTGTGATTGTACCCTATGCCAAACCTAACATTTGATGCACTTTGTTTGTTAAGCAGCAGTTGGTACCCTTTACATGACTCAACCCATTTTTCACAGTCAACCTTGGTGTCTGCAAGCTCTTTTCTGACATTTCCTAGGTCTTCTATCATGATTTTAAGTTGTGCTTGGGTTTCAATAGCATTGTTAGTTAATTTAGAATTTTCTTTTGATTTAGCAGCAAGCTTTCTTTCTAAATCACATTTCATTTGAGTAAATTTTCTCTCAGAGTCATTGGCTTTGCCTTATAAATGCACATTAGTCTCTCTTATAAGAGCAAAAGATTCTTTACATAAGTTTGAACAAAGTTTTGTTAAAGATTCTTTTGATACCTGAGACAGGGCAGATTTTGAGGTGCAGCCCTCAAATGCCATTAAGGCAAAATTCTTTCTGCCATTGTCAGGTTCTCCCCAGTTAATGTCAAACATTTTGTTGTCTGCATCAGGATTGAACTCAATTGTGTCAATAGGAAGACTGCTCCAGTCAACATACCCTGAAGTGAACAGACTTTGTTGTGAGGGTTGTTGAGTTTGTGGAGGTTGTTGAGCAGCTGGAATGGAAGGGATTGATTGTTGGCTCTGCATTTGTTGAGCAGGCATCTGTACATATTGTATTTGTGGCACATATTGGATTTGTGGAGATTATGCCTGTACAAAATGCGCACTTCCCTGTGTTCCATTATTCCTATTATAACTAGGGTTAAACTGATTTCCAGACTGTGATTGGTTGTAGCTAGAGCTTCTACATTCTCTAGCAAAGTGTCCCATCTTTTGACACTTGTGACATCTAAGCTTAGATTTGTCAAAACCAATTTTTGTAGAACTGTTCAGTCCTGGAAATTTCCTTCCTGACCTTTTATAAAATTTGTTACTTTTTATACTTAACATGGCCAGTTGGTGTAAAATGTCCATTTCTTCTAAGTCATCACTGCTAAAAGATTTTCAAATCATCCATGATAAAACAGATGTTATCAGCATTTGACTATATTCATCATTGTCATGAGCTGGGAATGATCTTTCTAATGAGATCCCAGCAGTTATGTCAATGTGGTCAAAAGATCCAAAACTATTTGAACAAGTAGATGAGTCTTGTCCTAAAAGTGCGGTACTACCAGGTACATAGTCATCAGCTGTTTTACCAGAATTTTGCAACTTTTTCTTTTGATCAATTTGTCTTTCAAAAGTTAGCAATCTCCCATGTAATTTTGTAAGAGTGAGGGAGTTAAAGTCTGGTGAAGATCTGAGAACTATAGAGTAAGTTTCCCATTTTTCTGGTAAAGACCTTAAAAATCTATGAAGCATAGATATTAGATACACTTGTATAGGTCTGACCATTTAATTTCAACTCAGATATTAATGAGGAAAATCTTTCAAATTGTTGTGTTAAAGTTTCCCCATTAATGTGAGTAAATGTTTCATATTGTTGAGCCAGGATTTCTCTAATGTTGGCAATCACCTCTTCAGTTCCTCCAAACTGCTCTTTTAGGCAGTCCCAAAGCTCTTTGGCACTTTCATAGTGTAAAAGTCCAGAGTAGATTTCATTTGGGAGTGTCATTGCCAACATAGAAAAAGCTTTAGCATCAAGCTCAAGTTTTAGGAAATCTTCCTCTGTGTAGTCTTTTGGGTCCTTTGGTATTTTAACTTTAGTTTCAAGATTAACTTTTACTGGTTTGTGAGGACCATATATCACAGATTTCCAACAACCAGTGTTGGTATGAGACAGAGTATGTGCCATTCTTTTCTGCCATATGTTGTATTCTGAACGAACAAGCATAGTAGGTTTATTGGCAGAACCAGTATTATGAGGATCCATTTTTGAGAGTATTGATTTTTCAAGTTTCTCTCAAAGTGGTGGATGTTGAAAAAAGTGAACTTTTATCCTTTATTGAATATCAATAAGAGCCTATGTTTGATTCTCAATGTGTTAGATTGATATGTGATCAGATAAACCCGTGCTCTGATACCAATTGTTGGATCAGTATGCTCTTTAACAGTTTACTTGCTTATGAACACTTATGTGTTTTGCAAGTTTAATCAGTTTTGCACAGCGAAATAAGTTAATAAAGTTTCACTATCAACAGGAGTTATTACTCCCCCTGGATGTTTGCAAACTAAAGACACGTTTAATGAGAATCTAAATATTGAATGTAAATGACAATAAATAAGCAGATAGATTCTCAGTTAATGGAATGAAATAACAAGTAAGAGTTTTGAAGGATTTCAGTTTTCAATTAAAATCAATGTCTAAAATAGTGGGATGAACCCATCTATTTATAGACCAGCAGATACATACAACTTGTTCAAAACTTTACACAAAAGCAATACTACAACAGGCTATAGTCTTGGAACTTGTGCAAAATGATAAAGTAATAATAAACAATTAAACTATTGAAACATAAGGGCGGTGGAAAGATTCTATTAGAAGTGCTGATGAATGACAAACTACTGATGAGTAGTTTGTCTTCAGTAGTTCTTTAGCAGACTTGTCTGGTTTCACTTCAAAACCTCTGATCTTTCTTCTTCAATACTTGTTGAATCCTTCTTCAGTACTTGTGTCTTCTTTCTTCAGTAGTTCTATACTTAGAATAATTTGGCAGAAGTATGAATTAGACTAAGGTAGGCAAAAGTGGTTTGAAAGTTTTTTTTGAGAGAGAAGGAGGGAATTTTGCTTTTTGAAAGGATAAGTGTTGGAAAAGATGTTTATCAGAAGTTTATAACCGCCCTAGGTCAAGCTTCTAAAGTAGGAAATGTCTGATTTACCCTTAATGACAAAATTGCTGATGAAGAACAACGTTCATCAGTAGTTCCCATTTTCACTTCGGTAGTTTGTTAACAACTTATGAGAATGTTTATAAACACTTTATTCATAACTTCTGAAGTTTATTTTATCAGAAGTTAATCATTTTTCAGAAAATATCCCCATACTGATGTTTTGTACATCAGTAGTTTCTCTCTTTTTGCTTTTCAGAAGTTTTAAAACAGACAGATGTAAGTGAAAAATAAAATATGTGCAGAAAAATAAAAGAAACACTTACAAATTTAGCATTCCAAGCATGGATACTAACTTC
This sequence comes from Ambrosia trifida, assembly GCA_028751855.1. Taxonomy (NCBI): domain Eukaryota; kingdom Viridiplantae; phylum Streptophyta; class Magnoliopsida; order Asterales; family Asteraceae; genus Ambrosia; species Ambrosia trifida. Next base: position 125,173,103 of record CM054126.1, on the reverse strand, counting down.
TAAAATGTTGATGTTTCAAGGGGTTTTGTGAATATGTCAGCTATTTGATTAGCTGTTGTCACATGCTTCACTTCAATCTTGCCTTTTTCATAGAAATCCCTTATGAAATGATACCCGATTTCAATATGTTTAGTCTTTGAGAACTGAACAGGATTCTGAATGATGCTAATGGCAGATTTACAGTCTACAAGCAATGGTGTCTTGGTTTCTTTGATTCCATAATCAAGAAGTTGATATTGGAGCCATTGTATCTGTGATGTACAACTTGCAGCTACAATGTATTCAGCTTCAGCAGTTGAAGTTGCAACAGATGTTTGTTTCTTTGATTGCAAGAACACTAGACAGTTTCCGAAGAATTGACAACCACCAGATGTTGATTTTCTTGATATCTTGCACCCTGCATAGTCACTATCTGAAAAAGCTGATAACTTGGTATTGCTATAAGCAGGATACCAAATTCCAAGTGTAGGAGTTCCTTTCAGATATCTGAAGATTCTTTTGACTGCAATGAGGTGTGATTCCCTAGGAGCTGATTGATATCTAGCACAGACACATGTTGAAAACATAATATCTGGTCTAGAAACAGTTAGATATAAAAGGGAACCTATCATACATCTATACATGGTTTGATCAACCTGTTTTCCTTGATCATCTGGTTCAACTTGTGTGGTTGGTGTCATGGGAGTGGAACATGATTTACAGTCTTGTAAAGAAAATTTGTTCAATAATTCTTTAACATATTTGGATTGATGTATAAAAGTTCCATTTGTTTGTTGTTTAATCTGCAGTCCTAAAAAGTACTGCAGTTCTCCCATTGTACTCATCTCAAATTTTGATTGCATGGGTTTCTTGAATTCATCACACAGTTTTGTGTTTGTTGAACCAAATATGATATCATCAACATAAATTTGAACAAGTAAGACATGATTTCCAACATGTTTAATGAAAAGAGTTTTATCAATGGAGCCTCTTGTAAAGTTATTTTTGAGCAAAAAGTTGGAAAGCGTTTCATACCAGGCTCTAGGAGCCTGTTTTAGCCCATAAAGAGCTTTGTTAAGCTTGTACACTCCGTCAGGATGAGAAGGATCCTCAAATCCCAGGTGGCTGACAGACATACACTTCCTCTTTGATTTTTCCATACAAAAATACACTTTTAACATCCATTTGAAAAACTTTTATTTTGTTGTAAATAGCATAAGCCAGAAATAACCTGATGGCTTCAAGTCTTGCAACTGGAGCAAAGGTTTCATCATAGTCAATTCCTTCTTGTGTCTGTACAAAATGCGCACTTCCCTATGTTCCATTATTCCTATTATAACTAGGGTTAAACTGATTTTCAGACTGTGATTGGTTGTAGCTAGAGCTTCTACATTCTCTAGCAAAGTGTCCCAACTTTTGACACTTATGACATCTAAGCTTAGATTTGTCAAAACCAATTTTTGTAGAACTGTTCAGTCCTAGAAATTTCCTTCCTGGCCTTTTATAAAATTTGTTAGTTTTTATACTTAACATGGCCAGTTGGTGTAAAATGTCTATTTCTTCTAAATCATCACTGCTAAAAAATTTCAAATCATCCATGATAAAACACATGTTATCAGCAGTTTGACTATATTTATCATTGTCATAAGCTGGGAATGATCTTTCTAATGAGATCCCAGCAATTATGTCAATGTGGTCAAAAGATCCAAAACTATTTGAACAAGTAGATGAGTCTTGTCCTAAAGGTGTTGTAATACCAGGTACATAGTCATCAGCTGTTTTACCAGAATTTTGCAACTTTTTCTTTTGATCAATTTCTCTTTCAAAAGTTAGCAATCTCCCATGTAATTTTGTAAGAGTGAGGGAGTTAAAGTCTGGTGAAGATCTGAGAACTATAGAGTAAGTTTCTCATTTTTCTGGTAAAGACCTTAAAAATCTATGAAGCATAGATACACTTGTATAGGTCTGACCATTTAATTTCAACTCAGATATTAATGAGGAAAATCTTTCAAATTGTTGTGTTAAAGTTTCCCCATTGATGTGAGTAAATGTTTCATATTGTTGAGCCAGGATTTCTCTAGTGTTGGCAATCACCTCTTCAGTTCCTCCAAACTGCTCTTTTAGGCAGTCCCAAAGCTCTTTGGCACTTTCATAGTGTAAAAGTCCAGAGTAGATTTCATTTAGGAGTGCCATTGCCAACATAGAAAAAGCTTTAGCATCAAGCTCAAGTTTTAGGAAATCTTCCTCTGTGTAGTCTTTTGGGTCCTTTGGTATTTCAACTTTAGTTTCAAGATTAATGTTTACTGGTTTGTGAGGACCATATATCACAGATTTTCAACAACCAGTGTTGGTCTGAGACAGAGTATGTGCCATTCTTTTCTGCCATATGTTATATCCTGAACGAACAAGCATAGCAGGTGTATTAGCAGAACCAGTATTATGAGGATCCATTTTTTAGAGTATTGATTTGTCAAGTTTCTCTCAAAGTGATGGATGTTAAAAAAAAGTGAACTTTTATCCTTTATTGAATATCAATAAGAGCCTGTGTCTGATTCTCAATGTGTTAGATTGATATGTCGAATAAATAAGGGGCTTAGAAGTGAACTTGTCAAATGGGTTAAACATGTTGACTTAAGTTGTGTTTTGTCTCAAACTAACACTAAAGAAAAGCCACGCCAGTTTTATTCAAGTTTCTAACATTGCATTGGTGCATCCGTTTTATGCAAGTGCTAAACCTGATATAGCTTAATTGTTGTTGTTGATATGATTAAAATCCAATGTTTTCTATAAGTCTGAACCATTTTAAATTTACCTTTTTTTACTCGAACCATTTTGATCCATAACCAAATTTTGAAACTACCTGTGTGATATGTAGAAAAAAGCGAAAGATCTATGTGAGATTAGGAAGGTATGGTTCACGGCTTGGAATGGGAGAGGTGTGGGCTTTAGGTTAATGATTCTAATGCAAGACCAATGATGGAGCAGGTAACCAAACAAGGATTAGAATTTGTTGAAATGTAGGAGTTTTTTATTTGAATTAAGGAACTTCATTTGTTAATGCTTATGTTGCTTCTTTCACATCCAGTTGTAACAAAAAATGAGGATTCCATGATGGATTTTGCAGCATTATACATGACGAATGAAAGACGTAAGATGTTTTGTTGATCATTTTTTTTATTGATGGATTACTTTGATGTCGATTAATTTAACTGTTATAAATGGGACAAAAAATATGATTCATTAACTGCAAATATTAATTAAAAAAAACTTTGAGATTAATAACCTTACTCAAAATATATCCAAGTGATATTATCTTCCACCCCATGTTTACTAGCTGCATGGTTGGTAATATATATGCATAATCTTTATTTGGCTTTTTATTAAAAGTCAACTGTAATGTTCCCTTTGAATGGGGACTGTAAAAAGAGGGAATTTTAATTAAACCAGAGTCAACTTTGGAAAATAGGCCACTTTTATGCTTTGGTATATACAATGATTCATCCTGGTCATGTGGCCTAGTGGTAAAATGGCTGGTTCTCTCTTTGGGGGAGCCGGGTTCGATTTCCACGGGAGGCATGTGATGGATACCCTCACCCTTGTGGTGGGGTAGGTGGTTGGGAAGTGATGGAGAGACCCTTGACCCTTGTGGTCATGGGTTCGACTCCTTATCCCTCCAGGTTTTACCGGTTCACTACCGTCGTGCCTTCGGGCGGGTTTGTGGGCCGGGTTTTTCCTGGAACAGGAGACGGGTGGGCCGAAGGGCTCTGTCTGTACGGACTAGAGGCCGTCTGGGGCCCCTTTCGGCCATTGGGGGCCGCGTACAAAGTACACGGCAATACTTTAGTTGATCGTTCAAAAAAATATATACAATGATCCAAAATACATTGTTGAGAGATTATGTACAAATTTGGTTTTAACTTCTAAGACAAATGAGTTGTTTCATGTTCTTTTCGCAGCTTGAACACGAGGTTAGTTGAGTTCAATTTTGAAATACTAGCTTGGGTATAAAAAGTGGGATCGGAAAAACGCCTTAGGGCCTTGAGGTGGCTCTTTGTGTACATCTTGGTCAAAATTGGTAAAATATATATTTAAAAATGACAGTGGACAGAGAGATTATGAACAAAGAGATGAGAGGGATGCAACTTTTGGTTGTAATTGAAGTTTATTTGGTTTTACACAGATCATATTCTTGTGTCTTAATATTCGGGACCTAAACGTTTTGGAATGCCTCATGCTTTTCAAAACCAAGATGCTAGCATGATGTTACTATTATTATCATCATACATTTTGTAGTCTTTATATAACATAACTTATTTCAGAATGTGAAGGAAATCCCAGGAATTTCATTGTAAGAAATAGGGAGGGTTCTTGGATGCCGTTCAAAAAAAAAAAAAAAAAAGGTATCTTGGAGAGAGATGGAACAAGTTGACAGGTCGGTATATAGAGTTGACTTTTGTCTTCACTTTTTGTAGATAATTTTGTTAGATTTTTAACAAGTATATATTTTATTAAAAAATATATCTTGATTACCAGCGGAAGAGAAGGCACCCTATGAAGTATGAAGCAAAAGCTCAGGTAGATAAGAAGAGTTACCAAAATGAAATTAGTGGTTATCCGTTCCCGTAGTGGATGAATCCGACAGTAGTTGTGCTAGTTTTCAGTTTGGTGGGTTTATGTTTGTTGTAGGTTAAGTTGGGTCTCTTGTCATAGTTCAGTTTCTTGATTTTGCTATGCACATTTTTTGTTTACTAAGGAAATTTGGTTGAAGATAATAGATTGTCAAATGATCAGTATGCTGGCCTGCTAGGACACTATGAATGTTGGGATATTATAATTACATTTGAATCAAAGAGAGGAGAGATGCTTTAGAAGAGGCTCCACTTTAGAGAATTTACAGACACGCAGTCAAACGTTGCGCAGCGCGCGACTATGCATCCCCCTAGTTGATATTAATATAAGCATTTCAAAAGTAACGTTATTTTTCAAACTTTAAAACCTTGTAAACCAACTTATTACTCACATACATATAAATCTAGTAAAACACAGAGAATGATTTTTGTGTGAATTGTTGTACAACTTTACATACAAGATGAGGGTATAAATATATTGTTACAGTCAATGGTCAAGGTAAGAACATAATTACAGTTAATGGTCAAGAGGATGAATTTGGGGTAAACAATTATTAGTTTGACCATGAATTTAACTTGACTTGGTGTTGATAGTCAATGGTCAAGGAGCTAAATATGTGGTAATTAATTAGTAGCATTGACCGAGACTTTGACTTGACTAGTTGTTTGTGATAGCATCCTTAATACTCCCCCGCAAGATGGAGGATCCGTCGGAGACTCCAATCTTGGAACGGAATGAGAGAAATGGTAATCGGGGTAACAGTTTGGTGAGGACCATAGTCACATAGTTCGCTGACCTAGCCACGATTTTCGTTTTGGTTCAGACGTATCAAAACGCGGTACGAACACGATCCTGGTTCGCTCGGGATCGCGTTTCCAAGCATAAACTTGGCGTCCCAGAAACAGACCTGTCATTTCTTCCTTGATTCGAATCTGACCAAATTGATGACATTCATGGGGTCGCAGGTGAGGTTAGGTCGGGATTACATGAACAGATTGATCCAATTGGTTGATTTAGAACTAGGGTTTGTGTGACTCATGCTCTGTGTTTAGAAGAAAGGGGGCAGGAAAGAAGCTGTGTGATGAGGACGGTGGTTGGGTGTAGGGTTAATTAAGTTTTTTATTTTAAAGATTAACCCCTCAATTTTCCTTATATTTATATTTGGTCTTTAAACTTGAGCTAGATATTAAAATGTTGCTTTTGGTTGTACGTAAAGTTTTTATGCTGTAAATAATGTTATTACTAAAAAAAAGTTTATATATAAAAAATATAAGATTAACGTTGTATAGAAAAATAGCACCAAGTGATTGGTACATCGTACCACATTACATGGTAATCGTACCGAAGCGATCCGAAATGAGCCTGCCCCCATCGTACCGGATTTTAGGGACCTAGCGAATTGCGATCCCGTTCCACGTTTCCGTACCGGAGCGTACCGCGAACCATGTGACTATGGTGAGGACATCGGCTAGTTCATCCTTTGAACTAATATGAAAAACCTTTAGTTGACTGGCATTGACTTGTTCACGAACAAAGTGGTAGTCGAGAGCTACAAGTTTCATACGTGAGTGGTAGACCGGGTTAGCACATAGGTAAGTAGCACCGGTGTTATCATAAAATAGAGTTGGGGTGTGCATCGTGTGAAGGCCAAGTTCTTGGAGAAGATTTTTAACCCATGAGATTTCAGCTGCGGCATTTGCGAGTGCTTTGTATTCTGCTTCAGTTGTAGAGCGGGAGACCGTTTTTTGTCCAGAGGAACACCAAGCGATGATGTTAGATCCAATATATAATAGATAAGCGGTAGTAGATCTCCCTCCATCATGTATGCCTCCCCAATCTGAATTTGAAAAAGCTTGTAAATCAAGTGAGGACATTTTATTTGAAAATAACCCATGGTGTACAATTCCTTTTAAATAGCGGAGAACCCGTTTGAGAGCTTGCCAGTGTGACTGTTTTGTGTTGTGCATGAACTGAGAAAGTTTGTTGACTGCGAAAGAAATATATGGCCGAGTGAAAGCAAGATATTGAAGAGTGCCAACAAGTTGGCGGTAAGGGGTTGGGTCTTCGGATGTAGAGGTATCTAAGGGGGTAAGAGGGTCGGAAACGCTTAGGGGGTGAGGACCTCCTTGGAACCGTCCATTTTGAAGTTGGTTAAGATGTCATGAATGTCTGTGTTGTGAAAGAAATAAGCCTTAAGGTGTTGGGATGACCTCAATGCCCAAGAAGTGATGAAGTGGACCAAGATCTTTGATGGAGAATTTATCACTTAAAGCTTGAACGAAGGTGTTCAAGAAGTGATCATGGCTACCCGTAAGAACAATGTCATCTACATAGACAAGAAGGTATGAAGTGATTCCATGCTTATTGTAGATGAAAAGGGATGGATCGGATAGGGACTTATGAAAACCGAATTTTAGAAGAAAATCAGTGAGTTCGTTATACCATGCCCTTGGAGCTTGTTTGAGCCCGTAAAGTGATTTTTTGAGTTTGCAAATGTGTGTACACACGTATATACAAACACTTTAAACACAATAAATTGGTTCGATATTTTCATTTGCTATACTTGATCAGTTGATCATGCCTAACTCTTCCTTTGATGTGTGTTACCAGAAAATGTATGTTTAACAACTTATTTGTAAAGTTAAGTACACACTTCAATTTTTAAAGTTTATTCTCCAAGTTGTTGACATGTCAACCATGTTTCATGCCAATATGTAAGTTTTGGGGATAAAGGATTGATAATTTGATCCTCAATACACCTTTGGCATTTCATACTCATCTGGTTTAATATAATTTGTCACATGGGTCAAACGAAATTAAATTACACCATTTACTATTTGAAAGATAAAAATGGCATTTTAATGATGTTTTAATCAAAGTCAATAAATCTGCTATCACACTTTTTAGCCCAAATTTGTTTCAATATTGATTTTGATCTTTGTTTATCCATTTGCACCAACTAAAACATGCTTTAAGGTTTTTATTTTATATTTTTTTAGGTTAAAAGTTATTTTTTTTTTTTGAACGGCCAACAAATTGGAATCACTCACGGAACACTAGAGTATCATCGTGCCACCAATGTTTCCACGCGATCATATTCCACCATCAAGTCACCAATTCAGGAGGAAACTCATAATAATTATGAGAAAACCCCCTTTGTGAGATTCGAACCCAGAACCTTATGGCCCCAAAGTCTTATCTCACCACCAAGATGCCACTAGGCTATAATGCCTTGGGCTTGGTTAAAAGTTATTACATAGTCAATTTCTAAACTTGACTGTGAATTCATGTTTGGTGCATTTATAAAGATTAGTTACATTGGGAAACACCTTTCAAAAAAAAAAAAGTTACATTGGGAAACAAAAGGGATAGTAAAGTCTTTTTAGTTGGATTATCCATTTAACGAGTTTTCTATATCTATTTTATTTATGGAGTCATATTTTTAGATTGAGTCATTATTTAGTTTCCTTTTAAGTTGGTTTAACGTGACTTGTTTTTCAAGTTGGGGTGTTCTGGATAATTGTAACTTTTTTTTTTGGGTGTTGCTAAATGCACTCCCTTTTTTTTATTTTTACTGCTTACACTCCCCCCTAAAGTTTTTAAATAAATACAATATAACCTTACATTTTCTAGGTTATTAAAAATTGCATTAATCCTAAGTATTCTAGGGGTTTATCCACTTTCCATAACATAAATTTTGAATATATATACTATCATACATACAATCAAATTCCATAAACAATTTTTTGCATCTATAGGTTCTTACAAGGAACATAGAATTCAATCTTGAAGAATATAATACACCTTTTGATTGCGTCTTCTTGGTACGTATAGTTATTCGTGTAAAAATACTCTACTTTTTATATATGTATATGTATATAATATACACATAATTAATTGTGCCCCATCATAATGATTACTGTTTGTTTCGGTCGATGAACAAACAGAGCAGGATTGAAACATATTAATATAAGGCTCCGTCTATTCCCACCCCCCACCTTCTATTTCCACACCCTTAAAGCGCCTCGCTTAGGCCTAAGCGAGGCGCTTTGAATTCAATCAGAGCAGGTCAGTACGAGGGGTAGAAAAAGCTGATTTTGAATTCGAAGTGCCTCGCTTAGGCCTAAGCGAGGCTCTTCGGATCAAAAAAAATTTTTTTTTTTTTTTTGATCTTTTGAGTTAGTTTTTTGTTTTTTTTTAATATAATTATTATAAAAAATGTTCTTTTGACAAACGTCTGGCTAACCTGTCCAGTTATCAATCTCACTGTCCAACAACTGAATTTTACTTGCTTGCATGAAAAGTAATGATCTAAATTTTACTTGCTTGCATGAAAGTAATGATCAGGAACATTCCAAATAACCGTCCAATTTCAGCTTTTGTTTAACTCATGATATATCCACCAAATCATTTCTTCAAGTTCATTTCACCAGAAAAAGGCATAACTGTAATGATCACCACCCTAATATAAATTGTTGTTGTTCAGTTGAGAATAATGTGCCCCATCATATTCTAAATAATCCATTGTTTGTTTGACTTTTGTGTTGCTTTTTGTTTACTTTTTGTGCAAATAGGGTTGTAGGGATTTAGCAAGCCATCTAATTTTATTTAATGGTTGAAACTAGGATTATAAGTTTGTATATTTATTTAGATATTGTTTGTACTCGTACGTCCCAATTCTAATATTAGTTTATTTTTAGACATTTAAGTCTCGTAACGATATGATGGAATGGGTTCAAAACACCGCACGTGCTCTTGGTCATGTCATTGTCACTAAAAGATCAAAAACAAAGCCAAATGGCTATTCTAAAGTCACACTAATTTGTGAACGTGGTGGCGTGTATCGGTCCGTTAAAGGTACAAGTAAAGCAACGGGCACCAAAAAAATTAACTGTCCGTTTGAATTGATGGGAATACATACAAAAGAGAATGATTGTTGGAAGTTACGTGTGATACGAGGTGAACATAATCATCTCCCTGCACAACATATGGAGGGGCATGCATTCGTAGAGCGATTGTCACATAACGAGTTTCAATCCTAAACAAGACCGAACTGTACAAGATATTGATTAAACTTCAATTGTTATTTGTTTTGGTTAAACTTCAATTCTTATTTTTTTGTTAAACTTTTTTTTTTGTTAGACTTTATTTGTATTTTTTTTTTTTGTTGAACTTAATTATGAATTCAATTAATCAAACCATATGCAACTGCAATTATGAATTCAATTCATTAAAATTTAAAAAATATATATATATAATAATACAGCAATGACTTGCAATATATCTATTTTGATAATAAAAATTTCACATACATGTTATTTAAAAGCAAATTACACAGTGCTTAATTATAAAATTAAATGATATAGGGTATATATAATTATAACAGAGAGAATACAAACAAGTCTTGGGTGGTTTGGTATAATAATGCTTTAATTAATTTGTTTTATAATTAAAGGGATGCAATTTGAAAATATGTAAAATGTTTTTTTTGGAAAGGGAGTACAAACAGTAAATAGGGGGAGTGCATTTAGCCAACCCCTTTTTTTTTCCAAAAGAAAATTACAGTTTCAGTATTAATAAAATGGTGTTTATTAAATTTGGTCTCTAAAGGTCCTGTTTCAAGGTTTATGTTTTAATCGGTTTTGCTCATTAACAATTTTTTTTTTATTTAGTCACCTTATTGACTTTTAACCAAAAAATATTTATCCTATCCTCATATATTATACAAAAAAAAAGTCACATTATTTAAATGTAACTTTTCGGTAGATTGAAGTCTATTCTTGATGACTTTGAGTAAAAATTAAAATTCAAAACTAGATGAATATCATTTCATTTGCAATCACCCAACTTTCAACACAAGAAAACTTATAAGGACTAAATCTACAAAACCCTAAAAGATTAGGGTATAACCACCTAATAACAATAATAATAATAATAATAATAATTATCTGTTTACTCACCTATATATGTAGGCCTGTTCAGTAGAGGGTCACATTCTTTAATCTTGAATAAATTATACTCTTTTCCTCCATTTTTCCTGAGCTACATAATGCCTGTTTCATAGATTTCATCGTCTTCATCTTCTCCCAAGCTTCTTAGGTATGATTTTTCTTCCTATAATAATAATTTATGATATGGGTATTTCAAGATTTATGTTTTTTTATGTTCAAGATTTAATTTTTAGGATTTTGGTACTTTGTATGTTGATTTGTTTATGATATTTTTTGTGGGTATTGATTATTAACACCTAAAAGTTTGTAAACAAGTCAAACATGTAAGAACATATGTCTTTAATGGTTAAATTCTTGATTTAGGATATGGGTTGTGTTCAAGATTCATGTTTTTTGTTTGTTTAAGTTTCAAGATTCAATTTTTAGGAGTTTGATTTATGATATTATTTGTGGATTTTGATTATTATTATTATTTCTTAAATTGTGAAACAAGTCAACATTGGAGGACATTAGTCTTATTTGGAATGTTGATATTTTTTTTTTTTTTTTGATTTGATTTGATTTGGGTATTTGTTGTTATTGTTTGACTTTCATTTGAATAATGTGAAGATGTACTGAAGTTATGTTCATGATCTGTTAAAGTTGATATCTTTGCTTGATTTGCACATTTTATCTTTGATGTTTGACCAGATCTGGATTTAAAGATTTTTGCTTTTGACTTTAGGTTGAATGATCCTGAACACTTTTTTTATAAAAAAGTTAATTTTGTCTGATCTGATGAAATGGAGATTAATAAGAAAATTTATTACTAGTTTTGATTTGAAGATCGCAGTCGTAGAGGGTCACATTCATTCATTTTCAATAAGTTGTATCCTTTTGATTAATATTTCTTGAGCTCGATGATGATGATACCCTCAATCCCTGTTTCATAGGTTTCATTGAATTTTTCATCTCCTAAGCTTCCAAGGTTTGTTTGTTCTTTTAATTTCAGTGTTTTAGGATTTAGGTTTTGTAAAAGATTGTCTTTTTATTTTTTTTGTCTGTACAAGATTCAGGTTTTAGGATTTTGGCACTATGTATGTTAATTGATTTATGATATTGTTTTACGGCTTTGATTATTAACTTCTAAAAGTTGGAAAACAAGTCATGTATGGTTAATTTAGGATATGGATTTGTTCAAGAGTTGAGTTTAGGTTATTATCTTCTAAATGTTTGGAAACATCAAACAAGTCAACCACAAGTCGTATTTGGAATGGTTGATTTTTAGATTTGGATATTTGCTGTTATTGTTTGATTTGATTTGAAGAATGTGATGATGTGTTCATGATCTGTTAAAGTGGATTTGATTGGTTGATTTCTTTGCTTGATTTGCACATTTTACCTTCGATTGTGATGTTTGACCAGATCTGAGATAAAAGGTTTTTCTAGTTTGACTTTTGGATGAATGATCCTACACCCTTTAAATATAACTAGTGTGAATGCCCGCGCGTTGCGGCGGGTGATGTCTATTACGAACCACAACCAATTCTTTGTTTCTAACACTTTATTCCATTCAACGAAAAATAGCGGTAGAACCTACAAGTTCACAAACACACAAAGAAAGTCTAGAATTTACATATAAAGAGTCAGGACCGTAATAGTTTTTCAAAGCAACATTTGCTCCAGGACAAATAAAGGATTGAATTGAATAACATAATCAAGTTAGCAATTTACATTAAAAAAAATATAACAAAGAAAAGCTTTACAGAAGTATATAATATGAAGAGCTTACAAGACAAGCATTCAGCATCCTCATCCACCTCTGCGGTAGGAGATTTTTGGTCGCTGCTTTGGTAAACAACCTTCTCGTATTTCTTAAACAAGTCATCGGTATCTTGACTCGCATTCTGCAGATAAAGCCAAGAAAGGTTTTCAATTTGGACTTTTGGATGAATGATCCTACACCCTTTAAATATAATTAATTTTGCCTGCATTTGGTGAAATGGAGAAAAAATTGTAAATTAATTACTAATTTTTTATTTGGCTATCGTAGTCGCTGTGTCATTTGAAAGGGATTGATTGGTAATTTCACATTTGATTGTGTGATCCGTTTCTTATGGTTGACTTTCGGTTTGTCTAATATGTAGTCATAATAACATTTTACTTCATTTGATTACAGGTATTTTTATATCTTGTGAAAATCACGGATATTTTTTTGAAAAATCTATAATAAATGGCTTCATCAAGAGTAGACGGGACTTCAAATGGTTCAGTAAAGTCAAAAGACGAAGAAGGAACCACACCTTCTATATTTGAGATTGATGACTCGGATCTTCAAAGACTACTAGAAAAGCCAAGGCAACTTAACACGGAGCGAAAAAGGTCATTTGATGAAAGATCATTTAGTGAAATGTCGATTACCATGTCCCCACGCAATAATTTTTATAAAACGAGTGAACATTCATCGCGTGCTTTTGAGAATCTTGATGGTGTTTATTCCCCGGGAAGATGGACGGGAACACCAAGAAGTGCTTATTTTGAGCCTCATCCAATTGTAGGAGAAGCTTGGGAGGCGTTGAGGCGGTCTTTGGTCAACTTTCGTGGTCAACCGGTTGGGACTATTGCTGCACTTGATAATTCTTCAGAGGAACTTAACTATGATCAGGTGATGTCTGTAAACTGCCTCTCATTTTGGTTATTTTGACTATTTTCATAATATTTACTTCTGATTTTGTTCAAGATAACTTGTCAATTGTGGTTGCATTTGGTTGATAACGGGTCAAACTAATATGCAAAAAAAAAAAAAGTTCATGTTAAAAATAAACAAGTCAAATGGGCCTAGGGGTGTAAACTGTAAAGTGTAAATGATCCGAGCATAAACGAGATCGGCTTGCTAAAAGGCTTGACTTAAACCTAGCTTGACTTAAACGAGCATAAACTGTAAAGTGCCTAAAAATAAGATTTTTTACTAAACGAGCCTAAGCCCAAGCTTCACATGCCAAGCCTGGCTATTGGCTAGGCTCGCAAGTCTAAATGAGCCTATTATTTGTATTTTATATTATGATATATATACACACACTCACACACACATAGTTTTAAAAAATGGTCGAGGCGTACGCCTTGAGGCGGTTCGGAGGAAAATCGAGTTTGAGGCGTACGTACTAGTCTCTAGAGTGATATGGGCGCCTTGGTTGATTGAGGCGTACACCTCAGGCTGATGAGACGGTTTGTTTTTGATGAGGCGTAAGATTTTTTTTTTTTTTTTTTGTAAATATAGTTTGCATTAAAATAACTGAATAAAATAATATATATTGTGTTATATTCTTATATGATAAAAATAATTATATATGCATAAAAACATATTGTGTTAATTATATTCTTAATTAAGTAATTAATATATATCAAACGATCATAGCTAGAGCTTGCAAAACTTCTGAAGAGCTGAGCTCGAGATATGTTAAGCTAAATGAACCGAGCTCGAGTGGAGCTCAAACTTGACTCGAAGTGTAAATGAGTAAATAGTAGTCTTAACTCATATTGGTATGCTTAATCAGGCTGACCTGCACATAAAATTTACCAATGTTGACCCCGCCTTCTTGCCAGATCTAAACTGTGATCATTTTTATCTTCTTGAATAGGTTTTTGTAAGGGACTTTGTGCCTAGTGCGTTGGCCTTTTTGATGAACGGAGAGCCCGAAATAGTAAAGAATTTTCTTCTGAAAACCGTTTTCCTTCAGTCCCGGGAAAAAAAGGTAGACAATTTCAAGTTAGGAGAAGGGGTCATGCCAGCAAGTTTTAAAGTGCTTCACAACCCGGTCAGGAACACGGAGACCATATTGGCTGATTATGGTGAAAGTGCCATCGGTCGAGTGGCTCCTGTTGATTCCGGCTTTTGGTGGATTATTTTGCTTCGGGCCTATACAAAGTCAACCGGTGACACTTCTTTGGCTGAGAGACCTGAAATGCAAAGGGGTATTCGTCTCATCATGACTCTCTGTCTTTCTGAAGGGTTTGATACGTTCCCGACATTGCTATGTGCTGATGGGTGCTGTATGATTGATCGAAGAATGGTTAGTAGATCTTTATTAAATCGGCTTTTATCATTTTTTTTGAATAACATGATTAAGAGTTTTTATTTCCCTTTTGTTTTGTCACCAGGGCGTTTATGGGTACCCGATCGAGATACAAGCGTTATTTTTCATGGCTTTAAGATGTGCATTATATCTTCTAAAACGTGATCCTGAGGGTAACGATTGCATTGACCAAATAGTCAAGCGCCTTCACGCTCTAAGCTTTCACATGAGAAGTTACTTTTGGCTCGACATTAAACAACTAAACGACATATACCGTTACAAAACCGAAGAATACTCGCATACAGCAGTCAACAAGTTCAATGTCATTCCTGATTCACTTCCCGAGTGGGTATTTGATTTTATGCCGACACGTGGAGGTTACTTTATCGGGAACGTGAGTCCTGCTAAAATGGATTTCAGGTGGTTTTGTTTGGGGAATTGCGTCGCTATATTGTCATCTTTAGCTACACCCGAGCAAAGTTCTGCTATAATGGACCTGATTGAATCGCGTTGGCAAGAACTCGTTGGTGAAATGCCGTTAAAGATCTGTTATCCGGCAATGGAAAGTCATGAATGGAGAATTGTTACGGGTTGTGACCCGAAAAATACAAGCTGGAGTTATCATAATGGTGGATCTTGGCCAGGTGACAATAGTTTTCATACCTTATGATATTTTATAGTGCAAAAATTTTAAAATTGAATATTTTCTTATTGATGCAGTGCTCCTATGGCTCCTGACGGCCGCATGCATCAAGGCCGGAAGACCCCAGATTGCAAAACGAGCGACTGAGTTAGCGGAAAGCCGATTATTGATGGACGGGTGGCCTGAATACTATGACGGGAAGTCCGGACGGTTCATAGGAAAACAAGCGCGTAAGAACCAAACATGGTCCATAGCGGGTTACTTGGTGGCGAAAATGATGCTTGAAGATCCATCTCACTTGGGAATGATATCACTTGAGGAAGACAAACAGATGAAGCCTCAGATGAAAAGATCTGCTTCATGTTGATTTTATATTTTAAATATATATATAATATCATTGTTCTGTTTTCTGGATTTTTATTTGCAATACTTTCTGCATTATACACATTCCCATATAATTATGGGGAACAATGCAAATTGATGAAATTTTGTAACCATTTGGTGATGTTTGGTTTGAATAATAGTTTTGTATTTGGAAAAGAAAGTTGTTGATGTGGAAAGCCCTGGTGTAATGAAAGAAGAAATTAAAGTGGCGGTATGGGATTTGCTACAATGATAAAGCTTCTGGTCCGGATGGTTTCACATTTGCTTTTGTTAAGAAATTCTTGGCAAATGTGGAGCCGCTTCTTATCACGGTGGTTGATGAATTTCATGTGCATGGGTCAGTTTGCAAAGGCGAGTGGGGCGTCATTCATCTCATTGATTGCTAAGATGGGTGACCCCAAATCCTAGAGTGACTTTAGGCCTATTTCTCTAGTAGGTGTGGTTCAAAAAGTGATATCGAGAATTCTGGTCAAGAGTCTCTCACGGTGATTGATAGTCTCGTTTTTTATTCGCAATCAACCATACTTGGAGGTCGTAACATTATTGACAGCCCTTAGATTCTCAATGAATTGTATGTACTCTTGGGCAAAGAATAAGGAGGTATCCTTCCTCATATTTTGAAAATGCATATGACAACCTCAACTAGAAATTCTTTATCAATGTTTTATGTTTTGGGTTTCCCACCTAAGTGGAGGTGTTGGATGTTGGGCGTTTTGTACCCTAGCTCAGCCATGGTTTTAGTAAATGTTTCGCATACACAAAGTTTTGATTTTCAAAGCGGTGTACACCAGGGTGATCTGCTTTCCTCGTTCCTATTCATCTTGGCGATGGTGTGGTTGAGGGCATGTTTGGGTAAACTTTTTGAGACCTACTTTAAGGTGTTTCTTCCTTACTTCTGATTGAAAGTCAGTCTATCAAAAGATAGATATATTTCAGATTTTAGCTTTTAATCTTATTTTAGTTAATAGTAATCTTATTGGAGTTATTAGTAAGGTGATATCTAATATTTTAACTATTCAAATCAAGAAGGTGACAGGTTTGGTTATTTCAGATTCTCAATTCTTAAAAGATATATATATTTTAGATGGTCCTCTTATGTTAAATGCATGGTTGACACATGTTGGAGTCATTTTAACATATGTTTCTTCAAAATTTGAAACTTTTTTATGTGACATTGATCAAAATCCGAAATGAGGTAAATCCTTGATTCTTGGAAGTTAATCATGGTAGAAAGAAGACCTATTTTAGTATAAACTAGGGTGGATGTGTGTCTTGCATGCATATGCTACTTTTGTTGTCATATCCTTCATTCATACATACGTATGTGTGTATATATGTATATAAGTTTGTCTCATTCCTTTCTTGTGTATGATATATGTGTCGTATGTTACATATAGGTTGTAGGGTTGTTTAGTCTTTGTCAAGTCATAACACATATGAATCACATATGTATATATAGATAGGTATAGGATTAGGTTTGCTTGTTTGTGTATATGTGTCGTATATGTTTACACATGTAGGGTAGTTTGTACTTGATCACACATAGTGTGTGTATATATATACACACACACACACATGGGTTTGATGAGTAGATTTTCGTATTGGTTATCTATGTGTGTATGTAGGCCCGATATATATATATAGGATTCAGATATTTTGAAAACTCCTCTGAGTTGCGAGAACTTGAAAACTCCTATAGACCAATCAAAATGTGACACATATCCTATTTGTAATATTTTGTAATTTTTTAACATGGGGGTAACAATGTCATTTTACACTATAGTTCAATGGGTAGTTTAGTAAAATCAAAAGTGTAATGATTACTTCTCTTTATTGATCTCACTCCATCAGACATAATTGTCTCTCTCTACTCTCTCTCTCTCTCTCTCTCTCTCTCACACACACACACACTCTTCTCTCTCTACTCTTTATCACACAAACGCACACTCTTCCTCTCTCTCATCGTCGGTGACCGGTGGTGCTTCGTGGTGTTGGTTTTTGGATGGTGACGGGTGGTGCTTCGTGGTGGGGGCTTCGAACAGAAGACGACGGGTGGTGCTTCGTGGGTGGTTTTTTGGTGGAGGGGTGGTGGTGGATCTGAACGTGGTGGGGTTTGAGGGTGGTTTAGAGGTGGTCGATGATGGTGGTTTTTGCAGAGGTGGATCTGAACGGCGTCTGACGGTGGTGGAGGTGGATCTGAACGGCGTCTAACGGTGATGGAGGTGGGTGACGACGGTGGGTTTCAGGTTTGGATGGGGTGTGGGTGGAGGTGGATCTGAACGACGGTTTGGATCTTGAAGATGACGGTGGGAGGTGATGGTGAATGGTGGGGTTTCAGGTTTGGATTTGGTTTGTGGGTGAAGGCGAGGGTGAATGGTGGGTTTTTTGGATCTTTGAAGATGAAGATGACAGTGGTTGGGGCTCGGTGGTTGGTGTTAGATCTGTGACGAAGGTATGTTAATTTTTTTTAAATATTATTATTATTATTATTATTATTATTATTAACTCCGTTATTATTATTATTTATGTTATTATTTATTAGTATTTTTATTATTTTTCTGTTATTATTAATATTATTATTTATGTTATTATTATTATTATTATTACTATTTTTGTTTATTTACTGTTATTATTATTATTATTATTATTATTATTATTATTATTATTATTTATGTTATTATTATTATTTCTGATATTATTTGTGCATCAGTGTAAAATTATTAATATTAATTTTTTGGGGTTTTGTCAGGATGCTGTGAAGATGATGATGTAAAAACACCAGTGTAAAATATGAAATGTGTAGATGTTTTGAGGTATAGATCTTTTGTATTTTTTGGTTTTTTTACACTCATGTATTTTTCTATAGAAGTTTGTGGTATATATGTTGTTTTGGGGGTTTTTTTTACACTAGTGTAATACAATGTATAGATGTGTTTTTTGGTGGGCATTTACTGTGGTGTAATACAATGTATAGATTTTTTTTGGTGGGCATTTTACCTAGGTGTAATACATTTACCGTGGGCATTTACACTAGTCTAATACAATGTATTTTGTTTGTAATAGTTTTGTGTATGGTAGATTTACAATTTTTATACTGGTGTAACGACGTTTCCATACATGGAGAGAGATGACAGATTAGCAGATGTAAAATTGTTGAACTTCGAAATTTTACACTGGTGTAAAACGTTTTCTGAATGTATTTTTTATACAATGGTGAACTTTGAAAGTTTACTGAATGTATTTTTTTTAGAAAAACAAATGAATTAAAAAAATAAATTAAAGTTAAAAAAATGTGGTTATTTTAGTAATGGAATAAAAAAAATAATATGATATTATATAGTTTTTTCTCTCACATGCAATTTTACTCAAATACCCTTTCACTCATTTTATTATATTAAAAAATACTCAAAAAAAGATGTCAAGACAAAAGGTCTAATCATTCGATCTCAACCGTTGGATCATCAAGATCAATGGCTAAAAAGAGTTCCTATGGTTCTCACAACTCACCTTGGTTTTCAAAGTATCCTAGCCCTATATATATTTATATATATATATATATATATATATATATATAGGGTAAGTATCCTATAAAAACCTTGTTGATTTGTGCAAACTCTAAAAACCCATTGTGTGATCCCTATTGAGCCACGTCTATAGAAATTGAAAGAAACAAAAGGGAAATTAAGTCATTTAATCCCCATTCCATCTCTCCTCTGCAACTACTCTGACCCACTGTCTCTCTCTCATTACAAACATATATTCAATTTCATATCTATCTCTCTCTCACACACAAATTAAGGCTTTTATATACTCCATTTTAGCAAGTTCCCAGATCCACCTACCCATATGTTTTTTTAGACACAATGAAAGCTAGATTCAAAAGGTTCCATCTTCTCTTTGAAAGCTTTCGTCTTCATCAATCAGTTTGATGCAGTGAAGTATGGTGGTTGTGGGTCGTGGATGCATCTACAAAGAAAGATATATTCAAAATCTTCCAGATGCATTAACAATGGTGGTTGTGGGTTTGTCGATCCAGATGCAGTGAAAGACCACCAGATATGAATTTTTTTAGTGGTTCTTTCTAAATCGGAAGTCAAGGATTGCAATTGTTTTTTGGTGAGTACAAATGGTTTTTGAATCGGAAGTCACTGTGTGTTTTTTTTTTTGAAAGATCCGGTGGTTTTTTAATCAAAATCGGAAGTCACTGTTTTTTTAATGAAGATTCGGTGGTTTTTTCATGAAGATTCGGTGGTTTTTCCCACAGACGAGCACATTACCCCCCATAGGTAACAAGTTATAAAATCTTGAATATTGATTGTTTGTGTGATTATGTTTAAAATGTTGTGCAGTATGCGGATCCGGGCAACAAGCTCGTGAACCGTAAAAAGCAAGTATTAAGTAACGTTTTTCTTTTTAAATAAGTAGTTAGTTGTGTTAGATCTTTTATGCACATTTGGTGTTTTTTTTTTTTGGATTTGTTGTTTTGGAGGTTTGTATTTGGATGTATGTTAGTTGTTATGGAGGATTTTTTTGGATGTATAGATCTTATGCACATTTGGTGTTTTTGTTTGGGTTTATTGTTTCTGGACGTTTTTCTTTTCAAATAATGTTTTCTTTTTCTTTTTCATTTTTGTATCCAAGGAGTATTGAAAGAGAAAATACTCAAACACTAAACTTTTATGTTTTCTAAGTCATTAATTTTCCTTAAGGAATTGATTTTAAAAAAATTGGAAAGAGTCAACAGAATTATTTGGAAAGAGTCAACAGAATTAATTTTGTTATTAACACCCTTTAACACTCCAAACATATCACCTAATTAATTTTGTATTAACATCCTTTAACAATCCAAATAATGTTTTATTTTACAGATGGAATTTTTTTTAAGGAGTTGAAGAAAATGAGATTGGTTTGTTACATGATGAACATTTTTTATTTGATACATGTTATCATTTTTTTTGTTACAAGTGTACATTTAATCATCAATAGATTATTATGTTTTTTTATTTCTCTTTTATATTTTCTTTGTACCGAGATCATGTTACATAAATCTAACATCAGGAGTATAAGTTGTAACATAGTAACAAAAATGTAACATACTAGATGTATAAGATGTAACATGTAACATCAGTTAGCTACACATATAGTATGTTGATAGTTACAATATTACATTAACTATCGGTGTAACATTCTTGACGTAACATCAGTTAGCTACATATATAGTATAAAATAGTTACAGATGTAACATTCATGGTTACAATATAACATTCACTCTCGGTGTAAGATTCTTGACGTAACATCAGTTTGAAAGCAATATTTTAACAATTCACTAAAATGAAATAATTATTTGAGAATTGAAAAGTTAAAAAAACATGTACCATGTCAGGAGAGAGAAAGCTGATTTAACATGTTGACTTGATAATGTAAGAGAAAAGTACAAACTTTGAAAAAAGTGTGTACTATATTGACTTGATTTTACATTCTTACCCTTTATGTACCATTTATCAAAAAGAAAAACCAATTTAATAATAAAATAATTCAGAATCAATCTTGGCCATCCATTCAACTTGATCAATGGTTGATATGAAGTTTCTAGGGTTTGCACAACTCATGTGGGTTTTTATTTTAGCCAAACCATATATATATATACTAGTAAAAACCCGCGCGATGCGGCGGCGGAAACAATTTTAAAGCGTTACTCGTTGTCACACCCTCAAATTACCACTTGCGGGGTTTTACCGCGAGGCGCATGACAAACCAGGATCCAAGTCAACGATCACAATAAACAACTCTATATGAAAAGCGTAAATCCATAAACAACGATTTTATAAGCGGAAGCAGTTAAGAAGTATTTAAACAGCTATGCTATGATCCAAAGTTATTCAAAACACTTTTTATTACAAAATGTGCAACTATGCCTAGACGCCAATGCAGACCCGTGTGCCTAGTTCCATTCATTGCTACCTTAGCGACCTGAGAAAAACATGCCAAAAAGATGTCAACATATAATGCTGGTGAGTTCACAGGTTTGTTCAATATGTTACCAAAACGTTACCATGTCCATACT
This sequence comes from Ambrosia trifida, assembly GCA_028751855.1. Taxonomy (NCBI): domain Eukaryota; kingdom Viridiplantae; phylum Streptophyta; class Magnoliopsida; order Asterales; family Asteraceae; genus Ambrosia; species Ambrosia trifida. The sequence goes on along the minus strand of CM054126.1, from coordinate 125,151,401 downwards.
ATATCAATGTTACCAAGTACGCTAGCTAGGCGTATGTTTTATTACTACTACGATTGGAAACCATTACTAGACACGTTTAGCAATGTTTAGCATGTTTAAGCAGCCCATATGTTCAGCATGATACCAATGTTCCTGTTCGTGACAATATGCACCCGCCCGGCCCTCCAAGCCGACGAGTGGGGCAGGTCACGCCCAATAGATCTATCCACATTTCCCCCGTTGTGCATCCCCGCACATTCATGGTTTCCCCCGGGACTTCCAAAGATCGTATAGCAATATAAAGTTAAAACCATAGTATGACATATGTTACCAAAATAGTTTAGCGCATGTTTTCTCCCCCAAAAGTTAAAGCAGTAAAAGTGGGGCCGTGAACTCACCTTAAATTGTGTTCCTCGGTAAATAGTAAAATGCTAAGCCCTTGATAATCCCTCTACCGGAGATCTATCAAAATGTTCACATAAGTGTTCCGATTAATAACCATAAGGTTATCTAGTCCCCGATTGTCCAGATCGTAACCAAGTATGTTTTAAAACGTGTTTGAATGTTTAACCGACACACTAGACCGACCCGACATCCCGTTGGTGACCCATTACCCTAACTAATCAAGTACACATAGATTACACACAAGGTTCAAGCATAAAACACTTAGTTTGTATCAAAAATCTCATTTTTGCATCAGAACGGTCGAACCAGTCAGTTTTCAGTCTCCTTCGCCCGTTTTACATCTCCTTCGCCCGTTTTACATCTCGTTCGACCGTTTGATGCCTCCTTCGCCCGTTAAACCACATTCGCCCAACAAAAACCCAGGTTCGACCCTGGATTTCCTCCTTCGCACCTTCGATCGGTCGAAGGAGGCCAGGTTCGCCCTTGTTATGTAAATTTTCCTAAAAACGCTTCAAACACATTCAAAACGACTCGAAACATCATCAAACACAACAGTCAAACATTGATAACTTATTCCTACAAAACCCCACCGATTTCCCCCGAGCTCCGCCGGTAAGTCAAGTCTGTATGCCACCGGTCCAATCCGATCCAGGATTGCAAATGGTCCGACATATCGAGGGTTAAGCTTGCCACGCTTTCCGAAGCGTATGACGCCCTTCCATGGTGAAACTTTCAGAAGTACTTTGTCCCCAACCTGGAACTCTAAAGGTTTTCGACGGCGACCGGCATAGCTCTTCTGACGATCCCGTGCAGCAGCCAAACGTTGACGAATCTGTACGATTTTCTCCAAAGTTTCGTACACAAGTTCCGGACCAGTGAGCTGGCTCTCGCCTACCTCGGCCCAACAAAGTGGTGATCGACATTTCCGTCCGTAAAGAGTCTCGAACGGAGCTGCCTTGATGCTAGAATGATAACTGTTGTTGTAGGAGAACTCCACTAACGGCAGGTGGATCTCCCAACTTTTGCCAAAATCGATAACACATGCCCGGAGCATGTCTTCCAAGGTTTGAATCGTCCGCTCACTCTGTCCATCAGTTTGCGGATGATAAGCTGTACTCATATCCAACTGGGTACCCAAAGCCTTGTGCAGAGCCTTCCGTTAACGCGAAGCGAAACGAGAATCACGATCAGAGATAATAGAAACAGGCACCCCGTGCCGAGCAACCACCTCCTTAAGGTAAAGTCGAGCCAACCGCTCGAGTCCATCGGTTTCCTTAATAGGTATAAAACGCGCTGATTTTGTCAGCCGGTCAACAATCACCCAGATCATATCATAACCACTAGGTGATCTTGGCAGCTTGGTGACAAAATCCATCGTGATTCGCTCCCACTTCCATTCCGGAACCTCTGGTTGTTGCAGGAGACCAGACGACCTCTGATACTCCACCTTGACTTTAGCACAAGTCAAACATTTGCTGACGTAAGAAGCTATATCAGCTTTCATGTTCGGCCACCAATAAAGTATCTTCAAATCCTGATACATCTTATCGGAGCCAGGGTGAATAGAATACCGGGATTTGTGAGCTTCATCCAAAACAAGCTCGCGCAATCCCCCGAACAATGGGACCCAAACACGTCCCGCAAAATAGTGTAAACCATCGGTCCTGAGTTCAAGATGCTTGTCAGCACTGTGCATAGTTTCAACCTTAAGGTTTTCCTCCTTCAAGGCTTCCAACTGTGCAGAACGGATTCGGTCAGGCAACGACGAATGAATGGTGAGCTGTAAGGCTCGAACACGGCGAGGATTCGCAGACTCCTTCCTGCTCAAGGCGCCCGCCACAACGTTCGCCTTGCCAGGATGGTACTTGATGGCACAGTCATAATCGTTCAGGATTTCTACCCAGCGACGCTGCCGCATGTTCAACACCTTCTGGTCGAAAATATGCTGAAGACTCTTGTGATCGATATATACTTCACACTTGGTACCGTACAAGTAATGTCTCCAGATTTTCAACGCAAAGACTATTGCACCCAGTTCCAAGTCATGAGTAGTATAGTTCTTCTCATGAACTTTGAGTTGACGAGAAGCATAAGCGATAACCTTCCCGCGTTGCATCAACACGCAACCGAGACCACGAATAGAAGCATCACAGTACACAACGAAATCATCCGTACCCTCTGGTAAGGATAAGATAGGAGCAGAACAAAGTTTAAGCTTCAGCATCTGAAATGCTGATTCTTGTGGTTCATCCCAGTCGAACTTTCGGTCCTTCTGGGTAAGAGCAGTGAGGGGTTGAGCGATCTTCGAAAATCCCTCAATGAAACGACGATAATAACCCGCAAGACCTAGGAATTTCCGCACCTCAGATGGCGTCTTTGGTGCTTCCCAGTCCTTAATAGCTTCGATCTTAGCCGGATCGACATGAATTCCCAGTTCATTCACCACATGTCCTAGGAATTGAACTTCACGTAACCAAAAATCACACTTTGAGAACTTAGCATACAACTGCTCCTGTCTCAAAAGTTCCAAGTCCAACCGTAGATGTTCCTCATGATCCGCCTTGTTCTTGGAGTAAATCAGAATGTCGTCAATGAACACGATGACGAACTTATCAAGGTAAGGTTCACAAACGCGGTTCATAAAATCCATGAACACCGCCGGTGCGTTAGTGAGGCCGAAAGGCATGACCAAGAACTCAAAATGGCCATAACGAGTGCGAAAAGCAGTCTTCTGAATGTCAGCTTCCCTGACGCGCAACTGGTGATAACCGGACCGCAAATCAATCTTTGAATAGTAGCTGGAGCCCTGAAGCTGGTCAAAGAGATCATCAATGCGAGGAAGAGGATAACGATTCTTGATGGTCACTTTGTTCAGCTCACGATAATCAATACACATGCGAAGACTTCCATCCTTCTTCTTCACAAACAAAATAGAAGCTCCCCACGGGGAAGAACTCGGTCGGATGAAACCCTTTTCCAAGAGTTCCTGCAACTGGCTGGACAACTCTTGCATCTCGGGAGGTGCAAGACGATACGGAGCTCGGGCAATAGGAGCTGCGCCCGGAGTAAGATCGATACCAAACTCAACCTGACGATGGGGAGGAAGACCGGGTAAATCATCAGGAAACACATCAGAAAAGTCACGAACCACCGGAATGTCCTCGATCTTCTTCTCATCGTCAGTAGAAACGTTAACAAGCGCCAGAATGGCCGAACAGCCCTTCCGAAGATACTTACGGGCTTTCATGCTAGAAATGATACTCAGCGGAGCACCGCTTTTCTCGCCACGAACCGAAAGAATCTCTCCATCAGGGAGAGGAATCCGAATAACCTTGTCAAAACAAACGATCTCCGCGCGATACAACGATAACCAATCCATGCCAACCACGACATCAAAACTACCCAGGGGTACCGGCATAAGGTCAATGGGGAAGGACAAACCCGACAGTTCCAAGCGACATTCCCTAAGGGTGTGTGTCGCTTCGATTTTCTTACCATCAGCCAATTCTATTAAATACTTAGCCTCTAAAGGTGTGGGTACTATATCTTGCAATCGACTAACATCCAAAGATACGAAACTCTTATCGGCACCAGAATCAAATAAGACAGAAACATAGCGATCATTAAGAAGGAACGTACCGGTAACTGTGTCTGGATCCTGCCTAGCCTCCGCAGATCCAATGACGAAAGCACGTGCAGTCCTGCCTCCGCCGCCATTGTTCCCGTTACAGTTCCCGCCCCTCCCATTATCGCCCTGCTTCAGTTTAGGACATTCACGCTTGAAGTGTCCCGCATCACCACAGTTATAACACCCCTGCCTCCCCCTGAGTTCCCTGAGCAGCAGGAGCAGGAGTAGCCGCAGGAGTCTGAGTTGGGGTGAGTGCCACCTTGCAATCCTTAGCATGGTGCCCCAATTGATGGCACCGATGACATCGAGCTCTATCACAACCCCCAGAATGGTGAAAACCACACTTGTTGCACTTGGGATACTTCCCAACATACCCGCCCGTCTTCTGCCCATAAGAAGACCCAGATGCATCAAACCTCTTCGCCGGCTGAGCTGGCACCACACTCTTCCCCACACTATCCCACTTCCTCTTGTTCCCCTCAGCAACCTTTACAGCAGCACCCTTGGGTGGCAAAACGCCTTCTGCCACCTTCAGGTTAGTCATCCGATGAGCTGATCGGACAACTTCAGCAATAGTGGGATGATTCCCCGCAGCCAACAACCCAGCAATCTCCGGCACCAGTCCAGACACATAGTGCTCGATCCTCCTGTACTCGGGTGTGTGCAAATCAGGGCACAACACCGCCAGCTCATTTCTCCTCACTGTGTAGTCTTCAATCTCAGACCCAACCATCTTGTAACTCCATACCTCATGCTCTAACTTCTGTATCTCCTCTCTCGGACAGTACTCACCTCTCAAAAGCTGCACAAACTCCGCCCAGGGCATAGCAATAGCCTCCCCCAATCCCATGTTCTGAGTAGTAGCATTCCACCACGACAATGCAGGCCCTTCAAATGTCGCAGTAGCATACTTCACCCGGTCCCCAGCAGGACAGTTACACATAACAAACACAGACTCAACCTTCTCCAGCCATCGGAGCAGTCCCACCGCTCCCTCAGTCCCAGCGAAGTTATGGGGCTGACAGTCCCTAAACTTCTTATAAGAGCACTGAGGTGGGGGTGGATTGGCACCAACACCTGAAACACGGTACACGAATAAAACACAGACGAAAGGACACGAAACCCGAAAATGAGGCAAGGTCGATAGAAATCAACTCACCACCCATGGCATTAATCCCAGCCTGGAAATTAGCCATAGCCATGTTCACTTGCTGCTGTAGCAAGTTGTTCAGTTCGGCCTGGGTCATGTTGATATTCCCATGACCACCGCCTCCAGCACGACCACCGCCGCCAGCACGGCCACCGCCGCCACCACGACGTCCACCACCGCGAACACCAGACATGATCTAACAAATCAAGAAATCGAGAGATTCAGATTCACTTCCAGTGTCAACCACTAGAAACTTACAAGAGTTAACCTAGGGACGAATCTAGGACTATACATCCAAACTCGAAGTCCATCGGGACTTTCATGCATTCCAGTTTATTACTTCGTGTGCACCCGAAATGATAAACTGCTCTACATGGTCCTCCAGATGTACCCCTAATCCAGACCCCAGTCACTGAATATCATTGCCTAGTAACGTGTGACGATAGGTGCAAGTGTAAGAAGGCATGTGTGTGCTAGAACCAACAAATCAACCCCTCCTTCTTCTATCCAGAAGAAGAAGACAAGAGTAGGTAAGAACTCAAATAAAAGCGGATGATGTAACGGAGAAGCATGATGATGATGTAAGGACACCCCGACAACGTTAGTACGTATCCCACTAATAGACTCAAGTATGTGACCGTCTAGTGTGTGCGACTCGGCTATAGACCAGACTCTACATGCAGTCCTAGTTCACTATAACCTGGCTCTGATACCAATCTGTCACACCCTCAAATTACCACTTGCGGGGTTTTACCGCGAGGCGCATGACAAACCAGGATCCAAGTCAACGATCACAATAAACAACTTTATATGAAAAGCGTAAATCCATAAACAACGATTTTATAAGCGGAAGTAGTTAAGAAGTATTTAAACAGCTATGCTATGATCCAAAGTTATTCAAAACACTTTTTATTACAAAACGTGCAACTATGCCTAGATGCCAATGCAGACCCGTGCGCCTAGTTCCATTCATTGCTACCTTAGCGACCTGAGAAAAACATGCCAAAAAGATGTCAACATATAATGCTGGTGAGTTCACAGGTTTGTTCAATATGTTACCAAAACGTTACCATGTCCATACTATATCAATGTTACCAAGTACGCTAGCTAGGCGTATGTTTTATTACTACTACTACGATTGGAAACCATTACTAGACACGTTTAGTAATGTTTAGCATGTTTAAGCAGCCCGTATGTTCAGCATGATACCAATGTTCCTGTTCGAGACAATATGCACCCGCCCGGCCCTCCAAACCGACGAGTGAGGCAGGTCACGCCCAATAGATCTATCCACATTTCCCCCGTTGTGCATCCCCGCACATTCATGGTTTCCCCCGGGACTTCCAAAGATTGTATAGCAATATAAAGTTAAAACCATAGTATGACATATGTTACCAAAATAGTTTAGCGCATGTTTTTTCCCCCAAAAGTTAAAGCAGTAAAAGTGGGGCCGTGAACTCACCTTAAATTGCGTTCCTCGGTAAATAGTAAAATGCTAAGCCCTTGATAATGTGACACCCGACAAACTCAGGTTAGTAACGTTGACTAAACTAGTAAGTCTACCTTAGCGAGTCATGCATATTACGTCCTTAACGAGGTCAGTCGAGTCGGTATGATGATTCTAGGAATCATCGGGAGTCGTTATGATGATCCGCGAGGTCATCGGGAGTCGGTCCATAACTATGGGTACAAGAATCGGCGATTCGTGGAATCGCCGGGTTTAATGCACACACGAGTCTCGAGTCCCGGGAATTGGTGAACGGATGTAAACGTGTTAGTTATCATGCATTATATGTTTGAAATCATTATGTGACTTATCGGTATGTGAATACGTGTTTAAATATGTTAAAATAGTGTTTAACGCGCCAAAAACCCGTTCCAGCATCACTGGGGCGATTAGGAGCTGGGAGAACCCCTAATCGCCTATATCATCATGCGAGTAGGAGAAGTTATAGGCGATTGGGACCTAATCGCCTGATGTTACACGCGATTAGGCCCCCAATCGCATATAAGGTTCTGCTACTCGCCTATACTGCAGGGTCCGGGTCAAAACACCTATAAATAGAACCCTTAACTCCCCAAACACCTCTAGAACAACCCTAGCTGCTCCCAAACCACCCACACACCTTGAAACACCTCTGGAACTCTTTTTGCTACAAAAATCACCATCCCCAAGCTTATACACCTTTCTTTAGCAAAATCCAAGGTGTGTTCTTCATCCCTAACCTTTGTAAAGTTGTTATTTCGAGTTCCCCAAAGTTCCAGACCTTGTTTTACCAAAATGTGTCTTTAAAAACCTTTCAAAAGAGTCCTAAACTAAGTCTACATCTTAATGCTTGTTATATGTGAAGTTTACTTGCATATGTTGGTCTTCTTGGTGATTTTAACATAAATGTTTTCAAGATATGATTGTACTTCTGCTATGTAGAGGTTATTAGGAGGGTTGTCTTAGAATCTTAGCCATTATTATGGTGTTTTGAAGAAAATGCATATTTTGACCCATTTGTATGTTCTTGAGGATTTAGGATGATTATGGTGTGATTGTTGATGCAATGTTGTTAGGATTCACACTAGGAAGATGTTAGATCAGAGATTTTATGAGTTACATGTTGTAGAGTTTGAAATCTGATTATTTCCATTTAAGGAAAGATAAGGTTGGTAGAAGAAACCTAGTACTTTGCCATTTTAGGAAATAATTGCATAGAACATGCTAGATCAGTGATATGTTGGGGGTTTTTGCTTGAAATGGGTTGGTAAATGATTTAGGTTTGATATTGGGTGTTGTTGCATGTTTCGGATCTGATTTGGAGGGTTTAACGCGCGAAAACTCGTTACACAGCAGCAACAGGCGATTAGGCATCCTAATCGCCTGATGCCACGCGATTATGCAGACCATTGGGGCGATTAGGACCCTAATCGCCTATACTTCATGCGATTAGGCCCCTAATCGCCTATAGGCTAATGCCTACTCGCGTGTAACCTTCCTAATCGCATGTACTGCTGTCGTGAACGCGTTTTGACATCCCGGAACACGATTTGACACCTAGGAACATGTTAGGAACCCCGGGATACACCCAATGACTTAGTAAGACGTGTTCGGACCTGTTTATGCGTTAATTGGACATTATGCTAGACTAGGTGAATTGTTGCGCGTGCTAAGTGTTTAATTGCATATGTTGCATGATGTCTTGCATTTATCCAACACGTGGGATGTCGGGTCACCAATGGGATGTCGGGTCTCGTCTGGCACGGTCGGTTTAACAGTTAAAGGTGTTTTCAAACGTTTATGGTCACGGTCTGGACATTCGGGGACTAGTTAGCCTGCGGGTTATTAGTCCAATACTTATATGCATCTTATGGTAGGTCGCCGCTATCTGGGGCTACCATAACATAGTTACTTAACTACTTGCAAGTAACGCAAACCAAGGTGAGTTTCACAGCCCCACTTTTACCGTTTTACTTACGGGGGAGAAACATGCTACTTACTTACTTACTAAAGGTCATGTTATACTATGGTTACTTTACATATACTATGCGGCTTTTACGGAAAGTCCCAGGGGGGAAACCATGAATGTGCGGGGATGCACAACGGGGGAAATGTGGATAGATCTATTGGGCCTCACAAACCCCACTCGACGGCTGGGCCGGGCGGGTGCATATTGTCTCTTATTACTGGCTCGCCGAGGCATCGGTTATAGTCAAAACTGCTGGGCAAGTCTTAACAACTTATAAACGTATAGTAATGGATTCCCAACCGCAGTAGTAAACAAACACTTAACGTCTAGCTAACGTTCTTATAACCTGGTAGTAACAGATATGATCTTTACAACTTACAGAAAACGCTTTATAAAAGAAAACCTGTGAACTCACCAGCATTATATGTTGACATTTTTGGCATGTTTTCTCAGGTCGCTGAGGTAGCGGTTATCGGACTAGGCGCACAGAGTCATGCACGGCGTCTATTATTTTGAAACATATTAAACAATGTCTTTGTAAACAATGATATGTCTTTTGGTTGTAAACAAGAATGCTTCCGCTGCTGGTTTACAGCTCAAAGCATTATATTTTGGTTTTAAATATAATCTTGAATGCATGTTTGTTGTATGTTTATTGTGATCGTTGACTGAGATCCTGGTGTGTCACGCGCCTCGCGGTAAAACCCCGCACGTGGAATTTGAGGGTGTGACAGATTGGTATCAGAGCCAACGGTTATAGTGAACTGAGACTGCATGTAGAGTCTAGTCTATAACTGAGTCGCACACACTAGACGGTCACAATTAGTCGAGTCTTAGCAAGTGGGTAACAATATGACTTGTCGGGGTGTCGGTGTCATCGTCTACTACGCTACATCATCTATTTACTCTTTATCATTCTATTTCTTGACTCATCCTTACTATGATCCGATGGCGAACGATATACCATTGAACTTTCTTGACGGCGGTGTACATTGGGGTAGCTTCGGCGTACTCTTGAGATCTGTCCAGAGATTTGGACATCTCCCTCCTATGCCCTAATGAACACGCCCGTTCTTATGCATACTATCTTGTACTTATACCTATGATAATACCATGATTGGGCGCTAGTGTCCGGTGACTTGAACTTCAAACTTAAAGCGCGCCTGGAGGACCATGTGGAACAGTTTATCATGTCGGGTGCACACGAGATCATAAACTGTGACGCATGGGATCCCTGGCGGACTTTGGGCTTGAACGGATGGACCCGAGCTGGGCTCTATCTAGTTTCTTGAAATTCCTAAAGGGTTATACCACGGGCGAGCCTAAATCTTTTGTTTCATTTTGTGACAGAAGATGTCAGGAGCTCGTGGAGGTCGCAGAGGCGGCCGTGCTGGCGGTCGTGCTGGCGGCCGTGGTGGCGGCGGTGGCCGCGGGAACATAAATATGACCCAAGCTGAATTGGATAACTTGATGCAGCAGCATGTGAATATCGCTCTGGCTGCATTCCAAGCCGCTCATAATGCTATGGGTGGTACGTCGATCCTCATCTATTCTACCTCGTTCTGGGGTACTTTACCTTTTCTTGATACTCACCTGTGTGTCTGTTCCAGGTGGTGCTGTCAATCCTCCTCCATCCCAGTGTTCCTATAAAAAGATTATGGACTGTAAGCCCCACAACTTTAGCGGCACTGAAGGGGCAGTGGGACTGCTCCGATGGTTGGAGAAAATCGAATCTGTTTTCTCGATGTGCAGCTGCCCGGAAGGCGACCGGGTGAAGTATGCTTCTGCGACCCTGGAGGGTCAAGCCTTGACTTGGTGGAACTCCACCACCCAGACTATGGGCATTGGGGAAGCCCACGCTATGCCCTGGACAGAATTCATTCAGTTGCTGAAGAATGAGTACTGCCCGAGGGATGAAATCCAGAAGCTTGAGCATGAAGTCTGGAATCATAAGATGGTGGGTTCTGAGATTGAAACTTATACTGCTCGGCACAATGAATTGGCGGTGTTGTGCCCCGATCTGCACGCACCCGAATACCGAAGGATCGAGCATTATGTCGCTGGGTTGGTACCGGAGATTGCGGGGTTAGTTGCTGCGGGTAACCTCACTGTTTATTCTGAGGTGGTTCGGTCGGCCCACAGGCTGACCAACATGAAGGTGGCTGAAGGGGTCTTGCCTCCTCGAGGCGCTGCTGTAAAGGCTCCTGATAGTAACAAGAGGAAGTGGGAAACTGTGGGGAAAGGCTCGAGCTCGGCTCAGCCTCAGCAGGTGAAGAAGTCTGATACTGGGGGACCGTCGTCTGAACAGAAGATAGGGGGTTATCAGGGAAGGTTGCCAAAGTGTGAACGATGCTGGTTTCATCATACTGGTCGTTGCGACAAGAACCATTGCCGCCGGTGCAACAAGGCCGGACATGTGGCCCATGACTGCAGGGTTAATCTTCAGGGTAACCGGAACCCTCCTGCTACATCTACTCCGGCCCCTCCTGTTGCTGCTTCCCAGGGAAATCAGGGTAAACAGGGGTGCTACAATTGTGGTGAACTTGGTCACTACAAGCGGGAGTGCCCCAAGTTGAAGCAGGGCGAAGCCGGGAAGAATGGGTCGGGCAATGGAAACAATGGGGGCGGAGGCAGGAATGCTCGCGCCTTCGTGATCGGTTCGAGCGGTGCTCGACAAGACCCCGACACTGTTACTGGTACGTTTCTCCTCGATAATCGCTATGCTACGGTTTTATTCGATTCTGGCGCCGATAAGAGTTTTATATCTCTTGGGTTTAGTCAATTGCTTGATAGGGTACCTACACCTTTAGAGGATAAGTACTTGATAGAATTGGCTGATGGTAAGAAAGTTGAGGCGACGCACGTCCTTAGGGAGTGTCACCTTGAGTTGTCGGGTTATTCCTTCCCTATTGATCTTATGCCGGTGTCCTTGGGTAGTTTCGATGTTGTCGTGGGTATGGATTGGTTATCCCTGTATCATGCCGAGATCGTTTGTTTTGATAAAGTCATTCGACTTCCTCTCCCTGATGGAGAAATTCTGTTGGTGCACGGTGAGAAGAGCGGGGTCCCGTTGAGTATCATTTCGTGTATGAAAGCCTATAAGTATCTTCGGAAGGGGTATTCTGCCATTCTGGCACTTGTTTCGGTTTCATCGGAAGAGGAGAAGAAGATTGAAGATATTCCTGTTGTCCGCGACTTTCCCGACGTATTTCCTGAGGACTTACCTGGTCTTCCTCTTTATCGCCAGGTCGAATTTGGTATTGAACTTGCTCCGGGTGCGGCCCCTATTGCTCGTGCCCCTTATCGTCTCGCACCTCCCGAGATGCAGGAGTTATCGAACCAGTTGCAGGAGCTGTTAGAGAAGGGTTTCATTCGACCCAGTTCGTCCCCGTGGGGAGCCCCTATTTTGTTTGTCAAGAAGAAGGACGGAAGTCTGCGGATGTGTATCGACTACCGGGAGTTGAATAAGGTTACCATCAAGAATCGCTATCCTCTTCCCCGCATCGATGACTTATTTGACCAGCTTCAGGGTTCCAGTTTCTATTCGAAGATTGATTTGAGGTCGGGGTACCATCAGTTGAGGGTTCAAGAAGCTGACATTCCGAAGACCGCCTTTCGAACTCGCTATGGCCACTTTGAATTCCTGGTCATGCCTTTTGGTCTCACCAACGCACCTGCCATCTTTATGGATCTGATGAACCGTGTTTGTAAGCCTTATCTTGATAAGTTCGTGATTGTCTTCATTGATGATATTCTAGTCTATTCCAAGAACGAGGTGGACCACCAGGAACACCTACGTCTTGTTTTGGAACTTCTGAGGCGGGAACAGTTGTACGCCAAGTTTTCTAAGTGTAGCTTCTGGTTGCGTGAAGTTCAATTCCTTGGTCATGTGGTTAATGAGAAAGGAATTCACGTTGACCCAGCGAAGATTGAAGCCATTAAAGACTGGGAAGCGCCAAAGACGCCATCTGAGGTGCGGCAATTCCTAGGCCTTGCAGGTTATTACCGTCGTTTTATTGAGGGATTTTCGAAGATCGCTCAACCCCTCACCTCGCTTACCCAGAAGGACAGGAAGTTCGACTGGGGTGATTCGCAGGAGTCAGCCTTCCAGTTATTAAAGGCTAAACTCTGTTCTGCTCCTATCTTGTCCTTGCCTGAGGGCACGGACGATTTTGTGGTTTATTGTGACGCTTCTATCCGGGGTCTTGGTTGTGTACTGATGCAGCGCGAGAAGGTCATCGCCTACGCTTCTCGTCAACTTAAAGTTCATGAGAAGAACTACCCCACCCATGATCTGGAATTGGGTGCGGTGGTCTTTGCTTTAAAGATTTGGAGGCATTACTTGTACGGTACCAAATGCACTATTTACACCGATCACAAGAGCCTCCAGCATATCTTTGATCAGAAGGTGTTGAATATAAGACAGCGTCGTTGGGTCGAGCTTCTTAATGACTACGAGTGCGCTATCAAATACCATCCTGGCAAGGAGAATGTGGTCGCAGACGCCTTGAGCAGGAAGGAAACGGCTAAACCTCGTCGTGTTCGGGCTCTTCAGCTCACTATCCATTCCGGCTTACCTGATCGAATCCGTTCAGCGCAGCAAGAAGCTTTGAAGGAGGAAAACCTTAAAGCTGAAACCATGCATGGTGCTGATAGTCACCTTGAACTCAGATCCGATGGGTTACACTATTTCGCTGAACGTATTTGGGTTCCTTTATTTGGGGGCTTGCGGGAGCTCGTTCTTGATGAAGCTCACAAGTCCCGGTACTCTATTCACCCTGGCTCCGATAAGATGTATCAAGACTTGAAGATACTTTATTGGTGGCCGAACATGAAGGCGGACGTGGCTTCGTATGTGAGCAAGTGCTTGACCTGTGCCAAGGTCAAAGTTGAGTATCAAAAGCCATCCGGCCTTCTGCAACAGCCTGAAATCCCCGAGTGGAAGTGGGAGCGGATTACGATGGACTTTGTGACCAAACTCCCGAAATCGCCCAGTGGTTGCGACATGATCTGGGTAATTGTCGATAGGTTGACAAAGTCTGCGCACTTCCTCGCTATCAAAGAGACCGATGGTCTCGAGCGTTTGGCACGGTTATATCTCAAGGAAGTGGTTTCTCGGCACGGGGTGCCTGTCTCTATTATTTCTGATCGTGATCCTCGATTCGCCTCTAACTTTTGGAAGTCTTTGCATAAGGCTCTGGGTACTCAGTTGGACATGAGCACAGCGTATCATCCGCAAACTGATGGTCAAAGTGAGCGGACAATCCAAACGCTAGAAGACATGCTTCGGGCATGTGTGATCGACTTTGGCAAGGGTTGGGAGAGTCATTTACCGTTGGTGGAATTCTCCTACAACAACAGTTACCATTCTAGCATCAAGGCAGCTCCGTTCGAGGCCCTTTACGGGCGGAAATGCCGGTCTCCTCTTTGTTGGGCCGAGGTGGGTGAGAGTCAACTCACCGGCCCGGAACTTGTGTACGAGACTTCCGAAAAGATCGTACAAATCCGTAACCGCATGGCAGCAGCTCGGGATCGTCAAAAGAGCTATGCCGATCGTCGTCGCAAGCCTTTGGAGTTTGAGGTTGGCGACAGAGTTTTATTGAAGGTATCTCCGTGGAAGGGCGTTATACGTTTTGGGAAACGGGGCAAATTGAATCCTCGGTATGTGGGACCGTTCGCAATCCTGGAACGGATTGGACCGGTAGCATACAGGCTTGATCTGCCGGCTGAGCTCAGTAATGTTCATAATGTCTTCCATGTTGCTAATCTGAAGAAGTGCTTGGCGGATGAATCTTTGGTTGTTCCTCTCGAAGAGATCAAGGTGGATGATCGTCTGCGTATCGTGGAGGAACCGGTTGAAATTCTTGACTATAAAATCCGTAGCCTTCGCCGGAGTAAAATCCGCATTGTTAAAGTCCGTTGGAACTCTAATCGTGGACCGGAGTTCACATGGGAACGGGAAGATCAAATGAAGGCTAAGTATCCTCATTTATTTCCTAAGCGCGCGTTCGAATCAAGACATGTCTCTGCTGAAGCTGAATGAATCTCGGGTCGAGATTCCTTTCAACAGGGGGATGATGTGGCAACCGGAAAATTTTTCTTCTCTTTCGTCTCTTCCTTTTTGGCCTTGGGCAATTTTCGGGACGAAAATTCTTTCAACAGGGGGATGATGTGACACCCGGCAAACTCAGGTTAGTAACGTTGACTAAACTAGTAAGTCTACCTTAGCGAGTCATGCATATTACGTCCTTAACGAGGTCAGTCGAGTCGGTATGATGATTCTAGGAATCATCGGGAGTCGTTATGATGATCCGCGAGGTCATCGGGAGTCGGTCCATAACTATGGGTACAAGAATCGGCGATTCGTGGAATCGCCGGGTTTAATGCACACACGAGTCTCGAGTCCCGGGAATTGGTGAACGGATGTAAACGTGTTAGTTATCATGCATTATATGTTTGAAATCATTATGTGACTTATCGGTATGTGAATACGTGTTTAAATATGTTAAAATAGTGTTTAACGCGCCAAAAACCCGTTCCAGCATCACTGGGGCGATTAGGAGCTGGGAGAACCCCTAATCGCCTATATCATCATGCGAGTAGGAGAAGTTATAGGCGATTGGGACCTAATCGCCTGATGTTACACGCGATTAGGCCCCCAATCGCATATAAGGTTCTGCTACTCGCCTATACTGCAGGGTCCGGGTCAAAACACCTATAAATAGAACCCTTAACTCCCCAAACACCTCTAGAACAACCCTAGCTGCTCCCAAACCACCCACACACCTTGAAACACCTCTGGAACTCTTTTTGCTACAAAAATCACCATCCCCAAGCTTATACACCTTTCTTTAGCAAAATCCAAGGTGTGTTCTTCATCCCTAACCTTTGTAAAGTTGTTATTTCGAGTTCCCCAAAGTTCCAGACCTTGTTTTACCAAAATGTGTCTTTAAAAACCTTTCAAAAGAGTCCTAAACTAAGTCTACATCTTAATGCTTGTTATATGTGAAGTTTACTTGCATATGTTGGTCTTCTTGGTGATTTTAACATAAATGTTTTCAAGATATGATTGTACTTCTGCTATGTAGAGGTTATTAGGAGGGTTGTCTTAGAATCTTAGCCATTATTATGGTGTTTTGAAGAAAATGCATATTTTGACCCATTTGTATGTTCTTGAGGATTTAGGATGATTATGGTGTGATTGTTGATGCAATGTTGTTAGGATTCACACTAGGAAGATGTTAGATCAGAGATTTTATGAGTTACATGTTGTAGAGTTTGAAATCTGATTATTTCCATTTAAGGAAAGATAAGGTTGGTAGAAGAAACCTAGTACTTTGCCATTTTAGGAAATAATTGCATAGAACATGCTAGATCAGTGATATGTTGGGGGTTTTTGCTTGAAATGGGTTGGTAAATGATTTAGGTTTGATATTGGGTGTTGTTGCATGTTTCGGATCTGATTTGGAGGGTTTAACGCGCGAAAACTCGTTACACAGCAGCAACAGGCGATTAGGCATCCTAATCGCCTGATGCCACGCGATTATGCAGACCATTGGGGCGATTAGGACCCTAATCGCCTATACTTCATGCGATTAGGCCCCTAATCGCCTATAGGCTAATGCCTACTCGCGTGTAACCTTCCTAATCGCATGTACTGCTGTCGTGAACGCGTTTTGACATCCCAGAACACGATTTGACACCTAGGAACATGTTAGGAACCCCGGGATACACCCAATGACTTAGTAAGACGTGTTCGGACCTGTTTATGCGTTAATTGGACATTATGCTAGACTAGGTGAATTGTTGCGCGTGCTAAGTGTTTAATTGCATATGTTGCATGATGTCTTGCATTTATCCAACACGTGGGATGTCGGGTCACCAATGGGATGTCGGGTCTCGTCTGGCACGGTCGGTTTAACAGTTAAAGGTGTTTTCAAACGTTTATGGTCACGGTCTGGACATTCGGGGACTAGTTAGCCTGCGGGTTATTAGTCCAATACTTATACGCATCTTATGGTAGGTCGCCGCTATCTGGGGCTACCATAACATAGTTACTTAACTACTTGCAAGTAACGCAAACCAAGGTGAGTTTCACAGCCCCACTTTTACCGTTTTACTTACGGGGGAGAAACATGCTACTTACTTACTTACTAAAGGTCATGTTATACTATGGTTACTTTACATATACTATGCGGCTTTTACGGAAAGTCCCAGGGGGGAAACCATGAATGTGCGGGGATGCACAACGGGGGAAATGTGGATAGATCTATTGGGCCTCACAAACCCCACTCGACGGCTGGGCCGGGCGGGTGCATATTGTCTCTTATTACTGGCTCGCCGAGGCATCGGTTATAGTCAAAACTGCTGGGCAAGTCTTAACAACTTATAAACGTATAGTAATGGATTCCCAACCGCAGTAGTAAACAAACACTTAACGTCTAGCTAACGTTCTTATAACCTGGTAGTAACAGATATGATCTTTACAACTTACAGAAAACGCTTTATAAAAGAAAACCTGTGAACTCACCAGCATTATATGTTGACATTTTTGGCATGTTTTCTCAGGTCGCTGAGGTAGCGGTTATCGGACTAGGCGCACAGAGTCATGCACGGCGTCTATTATTTTGAAACATATTAAACAATGTCTTTGTAAACAATGATATGTCTTTTGGTTGTAAACAAGAATGCTTCCGCTGCTGGTTTACAGCTCAAAGCATTATATTTTGGTTTTAAATATAATCTTGAATGCATGTTTGTTGTATGTTTATTGTGATCGTTGACTGAGATCCTGGTGTGTCACGCGCCTCGCGGTAAAACCCCGCACGTGGAATTTGAGGGTGTGACAGATAATCCCTCTACCGGAGATCTATCAAAATGTTCACATAAGTGTTCCGACTAATAACCATAAGGTTATCTAGTCCCCGATTGTCCAGATCGTAACCAAGTATGTTTTAAAACGTGTTTGAATGTTTAACCGACACACTAGACCGACCCGACATCCCGTTGGTGACCCATTACCCTAACTAATCAAGTACACATAGATTACACACAAGGTTCAAGCATAAAACACTTAGTTTGTATCAAAAATCTCATTTTTGCATCAGAACGGTCGAACCAGTCAGTTTTCAGTCTCCTTCGCCCGTTTTACATCTCCTTTGCCCGTTTTACATCTCGTTCGACCGTTTGATGCCTCCTTCGCCCGTTAAACCACATTCGCCCAACAAAAACCCAGGTTCGACCCTGGATTTCCTCCTTCGCACCTTCGATCGGTCGAAGGAGGCCATGTTCGCCCCTGTTGTGTAAATTTTCCTAAAAACGCTTCAAACACATTCAAAACGACTCGAAACATCATCAAACACAGCAGTCAAACATTGATAACTTATTCCTACAAAACCCCACCGATTTCCCCTGATAATACGTCCGTTTCAGCCCTTTCCCAAAATGGTAAAGATTATGGAAACATCACTTTCATGCATGAATAATTTACCCAATTTGGAAACTTTTGAAATCGATTCATTTTCAACTTGAAATGCTCAGTTTGTCGAGTGTTCGATCTTTTCTTATCAATTCTATTGATCATAAATATCATGCATCAAGTCTAGATTCGTTAAAACCCCTAAATACCCATAATATCATCATATCCAATCCTAACCCTAAACAACAATAATCTAGCATCAATAGCAATCCTATATCATGTTTCTATCATAGATATAACAACAAATCATTGAACAACATATAACACCACATAATACACAATTTACATATGTTATTCACCATGAAACCTTTGTTAATGATAATGTTTTGATTTAGAAAGATGTTTAAAAGGTTTCTAATCATAAAAACTGCCTTAGAACAGATCCGGACAATTAGGGTTAGATGAAAAAGAATTAAAATGCTTTTAA
This sequence comes from Ambrosia trifida, assembly GCA_028751855.1. Taxonomy (NCBI): domain Eukaryota; kingdom Viridiplantae; phylum Streptophyta; class Magnoliopsida; order Asterales; family Asteraceae; genus Ambrosia; species Ambrosia trifida. The sequence continues at coordinate 125,132,879 of CM054126.1, read as the reverse complement.
AAAGGTTTAGGATTAAGAACACACCTTGGATTCATGTTTAGATGTTGTAGATAGGTTAGATTATGAAAAAAAAGAGCAAAAACTCCTTCCTTAGTGTCTTAGATAGTTTGAGAGCGTTTTGGGACGGTTAGGGTTTGTGAAATGATGAAAAATGACAAAGGTTGGTATTTATACTATCCCTCCTTCGCCCCATTTCAATGGTCGAAGGTGGTCTCCTTCGACCCTTCCACAGGGTCGAATGAGCCCTGTCCTGGTCGAAAGGCATTCTTTCAATTTCACTCCCCAGGTTCGCCCATTTACAAAGGGTCGAACCAGACAAAGGTTCTCCTTCGACCACTCGAAGTGGTCGAACCAGAATCCATTTTCAACCAATTTTCCAGTTTGTCGTGTTTAACGCATTCTAACACATCTTAACACATAAGCATGCAACCTTAGTCTATGTTTAACATATTTAAGCATGAATAATCATTTATACATCATTTAAACACATCTATGTATATAATCCACCACACGATCCATAATCTACACATATACTTAATTAGTTCATGTAATGTCACCAACAACGGAACCCGGTACTAGTGTATTACCAAAACGACTCCCCAATGATCCTCCAGATCATTGTACCCTGGACAATCCTAACTTGACCCGACTCAACTAACCCAGTTAAGTCTGTTTATAAACGTTTCTCGCTAAGGTAGACTTAGATGTTACTAATATGTTTAAGCCAAACATGCCGGGTGTCACACTCGTTTTCTGTTAGTTCATCCATCCTCTCGTGATATATTGTGTGGAACGTGTGTTAGTATTCTTATCCGTAGCATCAATGTGGTCTATTTATGCCGTGAGCCTTACAAAGTTAATTTACCCATGTGTTGCAGCAATATCTTAAAAGGCTCAATATCACAATGTTTTCATTAACATAATGCAAAAAATGAAAATTTAGTAGTGTAGCCAACGTGTTTTGAATACGGCCTTCCTGAATAAAAATTTAATTGCTCGTGAATCTTCATGGATGACTATTGATGTTTATTTAGCGAGTAAGTCTAGAGATGTCAAAGTGTGTGGAAGAGGAACCTAGCCAACCGATGTTTGCAAACTTATTACACTTCTAGAGGCCAGCTCTCATGACATCAATAAGGCATGACTTAGGCAAAAATTCGGTAGATTATATAGTTCATCCATCCTCTCGAACATCGGTCAAATTTTTGGATAATCCGAAATTTCGAATTCGGATCCTGATTTTGAAAATTTTCGGATAATCGGATTATCCGAATCCGAATATTAAAAAATATATATATAAATATATAATATTATATACACTACATAAAACAATACATAATCCTAAATCTCTAATCCTCCTAACCTTAAGTTCATACTACTCCAATCCATAGCAGCCGCTCCCTCTTCTCTTTTCTATAATAGCCCTCATCCACCTCGTCTCCGACCTCCACAGCCCCCGTCCACCAAACGGTAAGTTTCTTTTACATTTTTTTGGTCAAGTTTCGTTTATCTAACTTCGATTTTTTTTTTAACAGGTTCACATTTTAGACATAAAGGATAACGTTTTTTTTATTTTTTATTTATTATTTTTTTTTAAGTTTCGGACTATCCATTGGATGATCTGAATCCGAATCCGAATTTCGGATTATCCGAATTTCGGATATCCGATATTTCGGATCCCAATATTGACTATCCGAAATTTCGGATTATCCGAATTTTAACACCCCTACGTTCATTATTGCACTTCCAGATTTGTTTTGTTTTTTTTTTTTTTGAACGGCAAATTTCTTCTCCTTGTGGGACTTGAACCCATGACCTCCCCTTTAGGTGTTCCTAGAAGCTTTGCTTCTACCATTAGGCCACCAACCCCAATGGTCACTTCCAGATTTGTTAGGCGTATGTGGATGGTTTCCTTGGAAATGGTTTCATTATTTAATAGTTCGTAAAAGCAACATGTAAATGATTAAGCAACAGAATCGCCAAAATAAATATGGCCAAACTTGGCCGATTTATAACTGAAATTAAGCATCATACCTTTCTAACAATTGGCCTATTCTTGACAAATCCACTAAAAAATACAAACTAATGAACTATTATCATAACAATGTGAATCTTTAAATAAACTTTCAATAGTTGTCCGTTTAGCACGTTCAAGATGGAAATAACCCAAATCTACCCATTGACCATTCATAAGTGCATTGATACTATAATTTCGACGACTTGTCGCAAGAATGCCTCATTAATAGGCGAAGCGCATCGGTAAATCCAATTGAAAAGGCAAGTGGCATGGACAACCACATCAAACGAGTAAGCACGTCCATTGGAACAGTGCCCGCAACAGCTTTCGGGTCCTTAGCAACACTGTAAGCAATAAGACATTAAAAGATCTTTTTAATTATGGACCAACGATGCATTAGCTTCCTTTTATAGTAAGACTTTAAAATACAGAACGGAAGTAGACAATCTCATAAAAAACTGACCTCCAAAAGCCAAACCAGCTGATCAAATAGTCAGCAAGCCATATTTAGGCCAACCTAGTTAACATATAAAACTCAATCAAGCCTCAAACTTTAAATGACCAAATTAGTCTAGAAATTTACGAAAATTTGCAAACATGTAACTTTAGTAATGCAACAATTCACCCGTTTATATAGTTAGTTTAAATATTATCAAAAAAATCATATCATGCAATAATTCAACTAATGTTTTAAATATTAGCACACGGTTTGAAATTTCCACCTCTAATAAGCAAGAATTAACCTGGGATGTTGAAATTTGGTGGCTGCTTTGTACTTTGTCTTTTCGTCTTTAATGCTTCACTACATAATTTTCCACATCAGGCTCCTTTTTTTCCGAAAAAGTAGCACAAAACAAATAATTAGGCTTGAATAGAACATTTTATTCCCACTCAAAAAGAAAGAATGCCTGACCTCAGGAACAATGAGATAAACATTTTATTAGCACCTAGAAATGGGGACATTCTTCAGGATGGCATGGCAGGAGACGTGAATCATGAGTCATGACTGCGGACATAAAGGTTTCCTATCCTGAAACAAGTCGAAAATTTAATAACTACTTTGCCACTTTGTTGATTTGGAGGACGACTCGGTGTGTGTACGTGGCCCAGTTAACCAGATTCGAGTTCGACATGGTTTTCTCGATGTTCGGTTCAACACTTCCTCGGAACTGGATAATTCGAGCCGAGCCACCTACTCATTACCATTGTGACAAAATTGTACAAACCCATAAACAACATTGCAAGAATAACATAAATTCCGTAAGGCATGCGAAATACTTCATGTTTATAGAGTAATAGCAAATCACACTTTATGACAAAATCATTACACAGATCACAAATGCGACAAGTTTCTCATTATCACAAAAGCTTCTTCAGCACCTTTATAACATAGATTAACTAAATCACATAACAACCTCAAAGCAGGCTAGGAACTGTTTCAAGAACTTACAAAAATGCTTTCTTTAATATGATGATTTTATATGCTAAAATCTTGTCACCATGCTTTATGTTTTTTATATTACATAGCTGCCCAATACAAAATTTTGCAACCGAAATACCAGATCTACCAGACCTATTTAAACAGAAATCCGAACAATCCGAACTTAAACAACCGAAAAAATATGGGCCGGTTATAAGGCTGCTTGGAAATTTCTACACCTACACCAAAAAGCTTAATCTTTATCTCCAAAAATAAAGTAAAACCCCCAATTTTGTCAAGAAACCTAAAAAATATAAAGACCCAAATCAAAAAAATATACAAGAATGTAAATGAAGATTTACCCACATGAAGATATATGCTAAAATAAGCATAAGATGCTTCAAATCAACCTGCAGTTAACCTTAATAAAAATTCTTCCTCTACCAGAAAAATCAAACTAACAGTGAAGATGCAAACCAATTTCTTTAAATCAAAGCATGAAACCAAACAAAAAATATACCTCCAATAGTTGTTATTTGGAATCATTAATTTAATGCTGAATAAAAAACTCACCAAATGTTGAGATACCGTAATAGGAAGCTTGCCGTCGGCGTTGATGGGTGGGATAACTGAACCATTCAAAGTGACATTACAAAAAGATTGGTATAAAATGCGAGCCAATCCAGCTTTTGTATCATCACCAACAAAGTATAATCTATAGTCTGAGCCATTACCTACAAAATAAAATCTACAATCAGATAAAAATACCATTTTTAATCTGATTCCCTATCAATAAAATACAGTAATTTACTTTGAAATCACCACTACTACCAATAATGATGCACAAATCAGTAGTATGTATCCACAAAAAAGGAAGCCATCGTCATAATCTTTCATCCTAAATAGCAACAAACCTAAGTTAGGGAACATACAGCACAAACCAGACATCAGAAATCATTTAAAGCAGTCTTACCTGAACCCTAGCAACAACAGCAAAAATCGTTTAAAGCAGCCTTACATCCCACTGACCGAACGTAAACCGCAAAAGAAACCCGATGTACCTAAAATGAAAGATTTGTTAAGATTGCTACCACCGAACCATCATTTATGTTCACCGAATCGATCTTAATTCCCATGTTGTAGATGGAATTTGAGTGTGTAAAGAAACTTGTGAGCATGAGAGAGAATGAATGATTTTGAGCGGGCAGAAAATGAATTTGAGTTTGAAATTTGAAAATGAGTTTTGAAGTTGGGGGATTCAAAAGAGCTTTGTGAGTTGTAACTCTTGGATGAACGGTGTAGATCGTCTGGAATTTGAAAGAAAGGTATAGATGGTAATCTTTGTGCTGTAATCTTATTGGTTGTGTGTTTTGAAGCTTTGTCAAGGATTATAGCCAGGGTAGCACTCCACAAAAATTTAAGAGTTTTTATGCATTAAATCTTATACATAAAGCTTTCAAGAGTTGTACATTGCAAAAAGACCAAACATGCCCCTCCTATATGCTTATTAAAATAGTGTGTATATATATATATATAGGGAAACGGTAAAATGAGAACCACACTTTCGTGAAAGAACTATGGAAACTCACTTTTTTAACCACAAACTTATTTTAATCAAAAAAAGAATTTGCGGTTGAAAATTAAAGGTGAATAAAGTATTAAATGGAATATTCCCTTTTGTAATAAGACAAAACTTGGTGGGCCCAGATCTTTACACCGCTGTAAACCCATCGTAAATTTTTTTTTACGGTGGGGTTACCCATTTTTACACCGGTGGGTAAATTTTTTTTTTAAAATTCACATTTTATGTCGGGGTTGTTGGTTCAGGCCCCACCTAAACACACTACAACAAACTCTTTGATATGTATACGTGAAAGTAACAGAAGGTTTTGAAAGAGAAGGAAAATGAAAAGGGTTGTACTATTATTAAATAAAGAAAGCCATACATATATATAAGAAAAAACTAACGTACACTTTTGATTAGAAACAAACAAAACATAAAAATAGGACTAATTCTACCTAAATAACCGGACAAATTAGTGATGACTACTTCTTTTACCGAAGTTCACATCACCAACGTATACTTTCCTTGTGAATTGGTCAACCCTTGACCTCTCTTTATTCACTCATGCATGTGACTAAACACTTAAAAACTACTAAATAAACCACAATGTTTATTCAAGTTCCAGCCATGCAGTATCCATACGTGACCACTTAAATATCCTTATTCCATGCACATCCACACTCTTGACCCGCGACACACGAACAAACCCGAGTAAACCCAACAATCACCCTCTTAATCGGTGTTTGTTCGTACCGTCTTCACTATAGAACCGAATCACTTTTTTTTCCAAACCATCTTGACTTTTCCCGGACACCCGACCATCTCGACGGTCACGCCCAAAGTCACCCTTCACCTCGACTTATCCCGGACACCCGGCCTCCACCTCGACCCTGTCCAAAGCCGTATAAACCACTAACACCCCCACTACTACCGACTTTTGCTTTTCACCACACGGAACCCGTTTTGCGCACAACACTTCCGTGAGAGCGTTCTTCTACTGATCAAGAAAACAAAGCCACCCGCTTCTACCTTTTTCCATCACCTGCTAACCGAACTAAATCACAGCCACCCGCTTGATTTTTCCTGCTCGTTTTTCTCGCAACCTGGTTAACCTCTCCTTCTGGTGAAACCCACAACTTTTTGCCGGATTTTTAACATCTTAACACAGCCACGAGACACCCCGGTGTTCACCCGTCACCCCTGTCATCCTAACCGGTACTTCACCCGCGACAACGATTGACACAAACACCCATCTTGCCTCCGTATTCTGCTGTGAAACAGCCTCAAACAACCACGAACGGACGTCTTTGTTCATACTGGTCACCTCGTCCTCAAACAACGATACTCTCCGTTGTCTAACCTGGAACGTCCGACCCGAACAACTCGCCGTCAACTGTGGTAAAACAACCCTGAAACAGCCAACCTGCTGTCCCGAACCTTCATCTTTCACGCCTGCCCTCCACCAACCGACACACCCGCCGGTGGCGGAGGCTTCCCGGTACGAGCCCTAGGCTCTGATACCAAATGTTGGTTCAGGCCCCACCTAAACTCACTACAACAAACTCTTTGATATGTATACGTGAAAGTAAGAGAAGGTTTTGAAAGAGAAGGAAAATGAAAAGGGTTGTACTATTATTAAATAAAGAAAGCCATACATATATATAAGAAAAAACTAACGTATACTTTTGACTAGAAACAAACAAAACATAAAAATTGGACTAATTCTACCTAAATAACCGGACAAATTAGTGATGACTACTTCTTTTACCAAAGTTCACATCACCAACGTATACTTTCCTTGTGAATTGGTCAACCCTTGACCTCTCTTTATTCACTCATGCATGTGACTAAACACTTAAAAACTACTAAATAAACCACAATGTTTATTCAAGTTCCAGCCATGCAGTGTCCATACATGACCACTTGAATATCCTTATTCCATGCATATCCACAATCTTGACCCGCGACACACGAACAAACCCGAGTAAACCCAACAATCACCCCCTTAATCGGTGTTTGTTCGTACCGTCTTCACTATAGAACCGAATCACTTTTTTTTTTCGAACCATCCTGACTTTTCCCGGACACCCGACCATCTCGACGGTCACGCCCAAAGTCACCCTTCAACTCGACTTATCCCGGACACCCGGCCTCCACCTCGACCCTGTCCAAAGCCGTATAAACCACTAACACCACCACTACTACCGACTGTTTCTTTTCACCACACGGAACCCGTTTTGCGCACAACACTTCCGTGAGAGCGTTCTTCTACCGATTAAGAAAACAAAGCCACCCGCTTCTACCGTTTTCCATCACCTGCTAAACGAACTAAATCACAGCCACCCGCTTGATTTTTCCTGCTCGTTTTTCCCGCAACCTGGTTAACCTCTCCTTCTGGTGAAACCCACAACTTTCTGCCGGATTTTTAACATCTTAACACAGCCACGAGACACCACGGTGTTCACCCGTCACCCCGTCATCCTAACCGGTACTTCACCCGCGACAACGATTGACACAAACACCCATCTTGCCTCCGTATTCTGCTGTGAAACAGCCCCGAACAACCATGAACGGACGTCTTCGTTCATACTGGTCACCTCGTCCTCAAACAACGATACTCTCCGTTGTCTAACCTGGAACGTACAACCCGAACAACTCGCCGTCAACTGTGGTAAAACAACCCTGAAACAGCCAACCTACTGTCCCGAACCTTCTTCTTTCACGCCTGCCCTCCACCAACCGACACACCCGCCAGTGGCAGAGGCTTCCCGGTACGAGCCCTAGGCTCTGATACCAAATGTTGGTTCAGGCCCCACCTAAACACACTACAACAAACTCTTTGATATGTATACGTGAAAGTAAGAGAAGGTTTTGAAAGAGAAGGAAAATGAAAAGGGTTGTACTATTATTAAAGGGTCCGGTTATTTGCACAACTAGGGTTTTTATTTGCACAACCACTCCATGGGTCGTCGAGGCCTGGACAGCCCGTGGAGGGCCAAAAAGGCAAAAGGACGGGTCGTCCAGGCCCAGACGGCCCGTCTAAAGGTTTAAATCCAATCCAATCATTGGTAATCATTGGCAATGATTAGGTGATGATTATTTGGTTTTTTTTATAAGTGTAGTGTGGATGTTTAAAATGGGTTTGAATGTTTGGTTTTTATAGATGTTTGGTTTTTTATAAATGTTTGGTTTTTTATAAATGTTTTTTTTAATTGTATAATATGATCTTTTTTATATAATTGTGTATATGAATATGAACGAATGTCGTTTATGTTTCCGAACTAAACAAAACCAAGATACGAACAATAAAGCATAAATAAGCATAAATATTCCAAAAATTTACATAAACTATGAGTTCAAATGTACAACCAAGAATATAACCCACCCGTCTAACCCGACCCACCCGGCTGATCCGACCCACCCGGCTGACTGGTGGACGCCCCACCATGTTGACTGCTAGACGCCCAATCCGGAAGTGGACGCAGCTCCAAACCAGCTTCCCGTCGTCTCTCATTCTCGCTCTCTAACAGCCACCGCATGTCACCCCGCATCGACCCCAACTGATCCAGGATCTGCTGAAGTACCTGGGTCGTGCTATCATGCAACCTGACAGCATGATAAACGCGGGCAGGACGCTGTAGCTCATCAACGGGGGGGTCTGGCATCTCTACATCCACCGGTGGGTCGCCGTCGGCAACGTGTGGCATCTGGACCTCAGGGGCATTCGGCCCATCGAGATGTCTGAGCGGCTCTGGCACAAAATGCTCGCCACGGTCGCCAGCAGGTCCGAAAGCACGCTGGTAATAAGCGTGTGGGTTGCTGCGAGGGACCCGTGCTGCCACCTTCATCTGCGTCATAGTCCTAATATTTAACGGCCTGAAATGCAAAACAACAATAATAATATTAAATAATAATATATAAAATTAAATAATAATAATAAATAATAATAATAATAATATTAAATTATAATATATAATAATAATAATCTTACCTGGGCATCATCGGACGAGGTAAGTTGTTCTCCTCAGCATGCGTCCACAATTCGCCCGGGCAAAGACGCAACGCGATGGCGGTGACGATCCCACCAATCGGAATCTCCCCCGCCGGGTTCCTATGAGGGTAGGTCGCGATGTACTCGGCAAAGCACCTGTGTAGCGCAACCGGCCTACCCCTCAAGATGCAGTAGAGGTAGAAAAGGTCAATCTGCTGGACCCTCTCGTTACAGTTACACCGTCCGGCAATCGACCAGCTAACCAAACGGTGTATGTAACGGATCAGAGGGTCCCGGATGTTGCTGGACCTATCCATCCTGCACAGAATAATAATAACATTATAAAAATTTCGGCAGAGTTTCCTCTGTTTTTGTACGAACCAGACAACACAAGTCGTCTACAAAAATCCAAAAACAAACAACCTAAACTAACTAAATAACAATAATAATTAACTAACTAAGCGAACTAAATAACAATAATAATAACGAACTGAACTAAATGAAAACAATAACAATAATAATACCTCTCGCCGTCCTCCCCATACGCTCGACCACCGATAGTGGGCCACCAGGCCATCAGCATGTCGTCTGGCAAGGTCGTCAAGGCCGTGGTGTACATATCCTGGACAAGCTCCTCCTCTCTGTACCAGCAGCAAGTAGTAGCCCACTGGTCCATCGTATATGCGTAGAGCTGTCCGAATAATCGGAACTGTACCTCAGGCTCAGGCTCGCCGTCAGGACCTACTGGAGGCTCAACACCTGCTGGATGCGGTCGTCATATACCGTCTCCCACTCACTTGCCTCTTCATATCGCCACTTACGCCATGACGGATTCAGTTTTGGCATTGGGGCGCCTTCTGCCAACTCAATCTTGATGAAATGATTTTTGTTAACAAAAGCAAACGATACGAACGCATGTTCTTCAACGCTGTGTGGACCATCGAACATAGGGAAGTACGTCTCACTTTGATCATACGGAGAGAGAAATTGAACAACCACCCTAAATTTCTGAGCAATCAGTAATCCTGAGGCGGGCATCTCCATCCATTGGTCGTGCGTTGCTGGTCCCACTCCAATGTGATCGAATGAGTTGGAGACTCTGTCGTAAGTATCGTAATCTACTTCGTTTAAAATTGGCCTCCACCGGTCTTCATTCTCGACGATCTCCTCCTTAAGCTGTTTGCGGATGAAGTACCACCTTTCCTGTTGCCACCCTAAGCACACAGCTACGGATCGAAAGCCACAGTGACCGTCTCCATGGACATCCCGAATGTCTGTAATGTATCTATGATATGCAGGTGGAAGCCATTTCTTAAACCTTTCGATCTCCAGTTTGTACCTGTACCCATCAAAAAGTGAGATTTAATATGTGTATAAATATGTATGCATGTGTGAATTTATATATTAGTAGTTTGTACCTATCCATTTCCAACAGTGGAAAATCTTCATCGTAAACAATCGGTTTGTCCCTTGATTGTTTACCTCTTCTAGAAGGCTTTTTGCCCTACGTGCAAAAAATTATATAACAACAACAACAACAAAAATAATAATAATAATAATAATAATAATAATAATAATAATAATAATAATAATAATAATAATAATAATAATACGAACCGCAGCCTTATCTTCCTTTTTTTCCTTTTCACTTGTTGTTGGCCGACCCCGAGTATCGGTTTGTACCTCAGGAGGTTTATGTTTAGTCATAATCGGATTCAACACCTCCTTCATCTTCTGCAACATGCTTTTTTTCACTTGCACCGGTTGCGACCTTAGTTGCTCAGCGAATGCATTCATTTGGTGCTGAAAGTCAAACTCGGGATTCTCAGCTACTTCTGGCATAAAGTCAAGTCGTGTCCAGAAGACGTCGATATCAGCCAGTGACACTCGTGTATCTGATATATATATTCAATCACAAACAACAACAAATCAATAATTTTATAAAAATTTGGCAGAGTTTCCTCTGTTTTTGTACGAACCAGACAACACAAGTCGTCTACAAAAGGCTTCAAACATTTATAAATTTGACTATTATATCCTAAAAAAAATAATAAGTCTAAAAAATGATGTTACCTTTCGTATCATACAATTGCAATTGACAGGAACATGGCAATCCATAAGTCTTCTTGAGTCGGTGTTCACAAGACCTCTTTTGTTCCATATAATAATTTATCTTGTTGACCCCTCCGAGCATCAAATTAAGCGCTAGATGGGAAACCCTACCGATTACGTCTTGAAACAACGGTAGATCATGTTTCCACATTCTTGTTGATCGGCTGTGTTCGAAGGAGTGCTTTATCGCTACGCGCCGTGATTCCATAACTTTGTCTATTTCCATCACAAGCGCGTGGAGCGAGCTGTTCGGGCCTTTTATGTACCTCTTAATCAGAGCATGCTGACTCTCGACCCTGTTGGTCGTAGTCTGACCGAACGTAAGGTTTTCATTTGCCCATGCTTCCACAAACATTTCTTTATAATCTCGGAGCCAAACTGACTCCATGTAGTCATAAACCTCTGTAAAAAACAGAATAGTGATGTCAATACAGAAAATATGTACGCTTGTAAAGCAAAATAAAAAATAAAATATATACCCGTTCGATCCTGCCCCCAAAGTCGTCTGTAGAGCGCTTCAAGATTGAATTCGTAAGCCTCTTTGTCAGGAGATTTACACAGTCGACCAAAATACTGCAAAAATATTTCCCATTCTTCTTTTGGAAATCCTGCTTTATGATATTTTGCAATATTTCGTTGAATATGATACCTGCAAAACAACAACAATAATATTAATAATAATAATAATAATAATAATAATAATAATAATAATAATAATAATAATATTTTGTTGAATATGACACTTGCAAAGCAATTTCGTAGCATCCGGGAAAACTGTAGCACATGCACTCATCAGAGCCAGATCTCTATCTGTAATAATTACACGTGGCTCCATACTCCCCTCCAGCAAATCTTTGAGCCTCTCAAGCACCCATGTGTAGTTACTCGTTTTCTCTTTAACGATAAATGCATGGGCGATACAAAACGACTGGTTTGTCGACGTCATACCCACAATTTGAACAAACGGGATTCTGTACTCATTCGTTTTGTAGGTGGCGTCGATCAGCATCACATGTGGGAAGGCACGCCAGAGATTGTACGAGACCCGGTGTGAAAAGAAAATATTCTCAACAGCATCTGTCTCTGGATTCTGCTTGGTGAAATAAGTAAATTTCTTTTCAACCAGGATACTCTCGAGTATCTGCATAACAATAATAATAACAATATTTAATATTTAACAACAACAAAATTAATAATAGTCTATGACAATAATAGTAATTAATAATAATACCTGCATTGGGGTTTTATCGCCGTAAATTCTATGTTTAATCTTGCTCACTGTATTGTGTATGTCTCTTAGAATACATTTATTATTCGGGTTTTGTGCTCTGATGGCCAAATGTATGTTTGCCGGTTCCAGGCCTTGAAAATAAAGCGTTTCCACCATTTCTTCTTCTTGTGGTGTCAGCCGCCTAGCAAAAGCGTGACCCTCAACATGTATAAAAGGGTCGTGGTTATGATTCGCGTGTTTAACCTCCAACTTCCAACCCTCTTTGCGTAGCCTCCCTATTAACATAAATGGACAGTTAATCTTTTTGCTACCCGTAGACCTTACTGTGGCTGTAGTATGGTATTCGCCAGCACGGTCGCATCTCAGGTCTATCCTAATTTTTCTTGCATTATTTCCACTGCCTTTTGAAACAGAACGTCCTGTCACTAGGACGTAACCGCTAGCAAGGGCTCTATCGTAAGCCCATTGTTTCATCTCTTCAACAGACCCGAATACCTGAAAATTTATACAAGAGTCTAGTCTAAATTCATACTACTCTAAATTATATACTACTGTAAAGATATACTAGTGTAAATAAATAAACGCACCTGCTCGGTTTCATACGAAACATCCGGGTTAGGTTCAACTTTTATGTTAGCATCTTCCTGGTTGTCATCATTAGCACGATTCCCGCGCGAATGGTAACTCCCGTACGTGTACTGCGGGTAGCTTGGTGGCACGAAAAATGACTCCTGTTCCTCTACATATTCCTCGTTGAGATCGGGCAGCATGTTCCCGTCATTACCACGAACCCCGGATTTAACCTCCTCTTCACCAACTTGAACCTCGGGTTCATACCCTACGCTTTCAGAGACGTAAGACTCGTTCTCAGACAGGTCAACGGTTGAAAAGCTTTGTAAATATGTCATCGTGAGACCGGGAAGTCGAAATGGGTCGAGGGTTTTGGTGGTGGTGATGTTTTAAGGTTTGGTTCAAATGGGGAAGAAGCTGATCGTGTAATGGTTAAATCTGGAAATCTCAACGGGCCGTCGAGGCCTAGATGGGCCGTCTAGGGATTAAATGCCCTAACCTAACACATTTCAATGGGCCGTCGGGGCCTGGACGGCCCGTCCTTATGCACCTTTTTCAGACTTTTCAGTCTGAACTGCCTGCTTTTGCAGGAGTTCAGACTGATCACCTCGCACATCGTACTTCTACGGGCCGTCTGGGCCTCGACGGCCCGTCGGTTTTGTCTTTTCTGTAAACAAACGGCCCATCAAGGCCTGGACGACCCGTCCTGAAACCCTAATTTTTCTTAACGGCCCATCTAGGCCTCGACGACCCGTCCTAAGGTTGTTTAGGGTTTTTTGTTGGTTGTGTAAATAGTATCACCCTTATTAAATAAAGAAAGCCATACATATATATAAGAAAAAACTAACGTACACTTTTGACTAGAAACAAACAAAACATAAAAATAGGACTAATTCTACCTAAATAACCGGACAAATTAGTGATGACTACTTCTTTTACCAAAGTTCACATCACCAACGTATACTTTCCTTGTGAATTGGTCAACCCTTGACCTCTCTTTATTCACTCATGCATGTGACTAAACACTTAAAAACTACTAAATAAACCACAATGTTTATTCAAGTTCCAGCCATGCAGTATCCATACGTGACCACTTGAATATCCTTATTCCATGCACATCCACACTCTTGACCCGCGACACACGAACAAACTCGAGTAAACCCAACAGGGGTTCTTACGTTTCTTTCACGAAAGGGGGGGTTTTCATTTGAACCTAATCCATATATATAGGGGAGAGTTCTCTTGAGAACGCTAAATATTGTGAGAACCGTGAGAACAAGTAAAAAAATCAATCAAAATCAAAAAATTTTAATACAAACCTCATTATAATCAAAATACAACATTAATAAATGAATTTTCTTTCCAAATAATTTATTTTTTCTTGCAAAAACACTTTCAAATTAACTTTTTACACATGTGTAAATGAAACATTTTACACATGCATAAACAGTAAATTTACACATGTGTAAAAACAATTTATTTTCATATACGTTTGAATTTTTACGCGTAAATTGTGTTTTTGAGATTGTATTTTAGTAATAAAGATAAGTGTAAAAAGAAATTTTGAATTTGAATGGTTTTAGATGCCGTTCTCACGGTTCGCACGAAATATAGGTGTTCTCAAATTAACTTTCCCACACACATGTGTGTGTGTGTGTGTGTGTCTGTGTGTGTGTGGACATAATGTGTTATTGGAAAGATCCCTAGTTGTCTTGTACTATATTCATTTTCTTATGTGTTGACATATATATATATATATATATATATATATATATATATATATAGTCTAGTATGATAATAACATTTGTTGTCACAAAGATAATATTAACATGTTATTAATACCATATGTTAATCATTTATAAACATGTGTTGTTCGATAATTTTAACTTATGTTTACATATGTTGGTACCTTGATTGGATATATGATGTTTTTCTATGATTTAAATGTGTCACATATCCATAATATGTCTCCTAAATTGTTTGGGTTTTGAGTGGAATTGAACAATTTCCCACTTATGTATTGTCACGTGTGATGTCGTGTTGTCCGTATGTAGTAATTGGATAATCGGTTGCTCTCTATTGAGCGTGTGATTGGCTTGATTGTTCAATGCTAACTGTCTTGGATAAATCGGGTGTTGTATGCATAAATGGATAATATACTGAATTTCTGAAATAGTTTGGGCTTTGCTAGACTTGGGACGACTTTGTAAATGTTAAAAATGTCTAATATGCATATGAAATGACATAGTTAAGTAGGGTGTATACGGATCTTGACTTTGATTGTTAACGGGTGTCACATATACCCGTCCCAAAATGTTTCGGGTATACCCGTCAGGCTCAGGATTTTTTGCCATCCCTAATATTGGTTCATAAATAATGTCTTGCATCTTAAATCACCAACACGTTTTGGGCTTAGTTAGCCATGGAGCACATGAAAACTCCACAGTTGAGCGTGCTCAGTTGGGAGTAGTATCAGTATGGGTGACCTCCTAGGAGGTCACCTCCTGGGTAACTAAAAACAAATCCGTGAGCTTCTATTCGGCAAAGTAGACAATATTTGATGATATTAGAGGCATGGTGTTATAGCGGGAGTTCTCTAGACTTCTTGTTTCGGTTTTTTTAACATGTGGGCTTGATAAATGGGTGTGGAAGGGTGATGATTCTTGGTTGTTTAAGGTGAGTTCTATTAAAGCATTGATGGTGAAAGATAGAGATTATAATAAAATTTTATGACACAATGGTATTTTGGGTCCGATTAAAGTGCAACATTCTTGCTTGGAGAGCGGAAAAGAACCGCCTACCTACAACTACAACACTTGCTAGGAGAAATATGATGCTTGACTCAGATGTGTGTGTTCTATGTAATTCAGGGGGCGAATCGGTTGATCACCTTTTCACGGCTTGCTAGGTGGCGGCGGGAGTGTGGGCTCAAGTTAGTGCTTGGTGTAAGTTGGCTCCGACTTATGCTTTCTGTTTTAGAGACTTATTGGGGACTCAAAACACTTCTAATTTGGAAAAAAAAATGAGGGAAAAGTTAAAGTTGGAATAGTTATATATATGTACATGTTGGTGTATTTGGAAAGCTAGGAACGAGAAGTTGTTTAAGAACATAAACTCAAGGATTGGAGACATCATAATGGAGATGAAGTTGACGACGTTTTGCGGCTAAAATGTAGATCTAGATTTAAAAGTCTGATTTGGAAGGAATGATGTAAGTTTCCTTTATACATATTGTAATTGTGATTTTTTTTTAGTCCCCTTTTCGAGCACTTGCTCGGTAGTTTTTTTTTTTTTTTTTTTTTTTTGGGTTTTTACTTGTAATTAATTGAAAATGAACTTCAAAGTTCTCATGATACATTTTAAACAATATGTAAGGTTAGGATCAAATACATAGAAAGAAAAAGAAAAATAGGAAGTCGTAGGAGGGGTATCAAACGGACTCTGCCTGACAGTTCGAATCTCCTAGTAATCTAGTCCTAGTCTTAATATAGGTACATACTAGAAACCGAGCCTGTCCTCTTTTTGGGAAGGGATTGTACCCGTCTCCCGGGTAGGGGAGGGAGACCCGCCCTCGCCTGCAGGTGAGTAAAACAAGAGAGGGGTGCCCCCGATGAGTATCCCGATCGATAACCAAGTTGGGATGGATTGGTAGTTTTTAGGTGTTTGTTTTTTTGAATTTTTCGCTTGTAGCTTTAGAATTTATGATATATTATTGTGTCTTTATGTAGCATTGTCTTTTTTTCTTTTTTTTTTTTCATCACTATGTCATTTTTCTTCAGTATTGTGTTAAATTTTTTGACATTGTGTTATATTTTGTGACTCATTGTATCATATTTTGTGATATATTGTGTTTTTTATATCATTCTCACCCTTCTCATTTTTATTATACTGTATATGATAACTTAACCCACGTTATGTATATGTAATTAAATGGCTTTCGTAATTCTTGATTTGTACGTGTCATCAGTATAATTACGAATTAATTTTTATGTCTTTTAATCCAAAAAAATATTATACATGCTCCATTAAAAAAAAAATTATACTATATTTAACCTAATTAAATTATTTTTAATTAGATATTTTTATATTAACAATTTAAATTATTTTTAATCTAAGATTTTTTTTATATTAATTTTATATCTATATAGTTGGAGTTTCTATACAAAGTGCATTTTTTATATAAAGTGTGAGAGTCTATATATGCATCGTGTTTTTAATTTTAGGCATGATGTTTTATATTCTTTTGGCATAATATTATATAGAAAAACACAAAACTTAACAATTTAAAACACCAATTAATGTATTCTCGACATGCAATCTAAAACACCATACAAAAAAATTAATCAGTGTGTTTTAAATTTCATGCAAAGAATACATTGATTGTGTTTTAAATTGTTGTGTTTGGTGTTTTTCTATATAATACAATGCAAAAAAATCGAAAACATCATAGCCAAAATTTAAAACATAATGACTACATAGACTTCTCACACTTTGTACGAAAAATGTCCTTTGTACAGGAACCTACACACACACACACACATATATAGGGTTAGGATACTTTGAGAACTCGATGAGTTGTGGGAACTCGTGAGAACTCGACGTAAAATGCGAAAAAAATTTTGCACACTCGTGTAAAAACACGTAACCCCCGCAGTAATTTTTTTTTTTTAAATACATTGATTTACGTCAAATTACACCGGTGCAAGGGATTTTTATCCACGTATAAGTATATTAATATTTTATTCATTATTTTATTGTTGATTATTTATGGACCACATATTCATTTTTTATTAAAAAAAGTATGTGGTTATAAAGTGAGTTCCTATGGTTCTCACAACTCATAGGAGTTCTCAAAATATTCGGATCCTATAGGATTAGGTTCAAATGAAAACAAGCTTGAGTTGGAAGAACTAGAAAACTCATCTGAACCAATAGGATGATGCCATGTGTCATGCTTGTGTTTGTATTAGAAGAGAGCATTATGGTAATTGAACATTAAATATTATTATTCAAATAACCCCACCCCACACCTATCCTTACTCTCTTTCTCTCTCTCCCTCCTGCATTTATATTCTTTCTCTCTCCAATTCTCATTTCAAACAATAATAACCCATCTCTATTTCTTTTTCTCTCTCTAATTCACATTCTCCAGAAGATGAACAATAATAATAATACTAATATTAGAAGGAACAAGTACCGAAGAGAGAGAGAGAGAGAGAGTCGGTGGTCGAAGGCAAACAGGGACGGTGGTTGTTGGGTGTGAAAGAGACGGTGGTCGAAGGCAAAAGGAACAAGGACCGAAGAGAGAGAAAGAGTCGGAGAGAGAAAAAGGGGCGAAGGAGAGGAATTGGCTTCGATGGCGGCGGTGGTGTGGATCCAGATCTGTAAGTTTGATTTTTTGAATTTTATGGTTGTGGTTTTGGGTTTTGTGGGCTATTTTGAAACGTAGTAGGTTAGGGCCGTTAAAAAAACAGATTTGGTTTGTTGTGGTGGTTCTGGGATTTTGTTGTTAACTGAACATGATTTTTGGGGCTCTTTTGAAACGTTTAAAAAATGAGGCTATGCCTTCCAATTCTTTGTTTTATGAAAATTGTCTTTATTTTTTATGAAAATGATGCTATTGCAAAATGATGCTATGCCTCCAGATCTTGTTTTATGATCTTGTTCTAGCAAAATGATTAAGCAAATTGACTTTTAAGCTTTTGTGTCTTTTTTTTTTTTGTGAAAATTGTATACTTCTTTCTTTTTTTAGAGGTTATTTGAGTGAATAATGTAAATTTTGGGACATATGCATATGTAGTGAAGTTTGAGTTATACATATATTTTGCCTAAAAGTGATTGTCAAAGTCATGACTATGGAATTACGTTGATTGCATTTTATTTTTAGCGTTTTTCACCAGTGTAAATTACATTTTTCACAGGTGTAAAACTGTTTTTCACTGATATATATTGGTTGCCCTTATGTAATTGTAAATTTTTTACAATATTTACATAGATGTAAGTTAGATTTTACATATATGTTTTAGATATTTTGTAATTTTTACACAATATTTTTTTCATATGTGTAAACTAAAATTCTGTAAAAAAAATAAATAATTTTTTTTAATAAGATGTAAAAGTTGTGTTTTGTTGTGGTTTATAGGTGGCCATGTATTCAAAGGTGATGATGGATATTAAGAAAACGAAGAACACATGGGTTGTTGCTACCATTGATGATGTCGATGATGTTTTTGAAGATTAATGGATTTGTTTATATATATATATATATATATATATATATATATATAGAGAGAGAGAGAGGGAGAGAGAGAGAGAGAAGAGGTAAGTTTTTTTTAGGAAATCATTTACATAGGTTGAACAGAGAGAGAGAATATATATGTTTTGGTTTTACATAGGTATGTTTTGTTTGGTGCAAATTCTTTGTTTTACACCAATGTTTTACACCAATGTAATCTTGTTTTACACTAATGTTATATATTATCAGTAAACTTTGTTTCACACTGATGTAAACTTTGTTTTACACCAATGTAATCTTGTTTTACACTAATGTTATATATTGATGTGTTGCTAAATGCATCACATTTATATATTAGTTTTGTATAGTTTTTAATCGTTTATCATTCGTTTATAGTGTGTCTTAGATATGTATTCATGTCTTGGTGTTAAACAAGTGTTCGGGGGCTAAAATGAGTAGAAAAGAGTTTAATTGGAGAGGAGATGAGAACTCGATGAAATTGGAAATTGAAAAAGAAACAATTCATGTTAGGGTATTCGCGGGTCTCGAGGAAATAAAACAGAGGAAAATGACGATTTTACCCTTAATGAATTGTGGTAATTGCTGGCTATACCCTCGCGACATTTTGAGTTGTTAGAGACCCTCTAATTTCAGAGATAGTTATTCATGGGTCTCTAATACCTTCCTGACCCAAAAAGGCCCATTTTCTTGGTAAAAACCAATATGTCGATTTAGACAGAGGAGGATCGATTTCCAGAGCTGAAAGGGGACGAATTTGAAGCATCTTGAGAGTTCCATTCATTCCGGTTGAGGCCAGAGCAATCCATAACAAGTTTTGAAGCAGAAATCATGATTATGCACGACTAATCCTCTCGCGGTTTCTCCGGGTGAAAGATTTGGTTATTTTGTAAGGACTTCTCTTTCTTGAACTAGGTTTTATGAACATGTCTATGTGTTGTTGAATCTGGTTGTATGTTTGACTGATTTGAATAGTTTGATTGATTTTCACAATTACAATTCGTTATCGTTTCTTGCACTAGGAATAATTTAACTTTGTGATTTGTGTTTTGATGTTGAATTGGTTTGAACAATTTAAACAGGACCATGTCTATGTGGTTGCCTAGCTAGGTTAATTCAGATTGTCTTTACAATTACCGAATCAGAAACCCGGAGTGACCGTTTTTCCATATTATTGTCTTTTCTAAAAAATCAATTATCACTTCGTTTTGCAGCACTGTGGCACTTTTTAACAAACTTCATAAAATCAATTTAGTTAATTTATTAGTTTAAACATTATTTTACAAACCAACACTTTCCACAAACTCCCTAAGGTTCGACAACCCTACTTCCTATACTGCAGTCAGTTGGCGCCGTTGCTGGGGAGTTTGTGGGCTTAGTGTTTTTAGTTTAATTATTTGTTTTTTTTAAATTAAAAAAACCAAAAATATTTTTTTCTTGTCATGTATTTTTATCTATTTTGTTCAGTGTTACGTTGGCTATGTTAGTTTTTGCAGGTAAATTGAATTCATGATGAATTGGGTGGATTATGATGCATGTGGTTGTTGCGAGAGCCCATATCATGTGATGCAAGATTGTCCAATTGCCCGTCAGAGAGTTGAAGCATATAATGCGCGAAAAGATCGTATTATATTTGGGCTAGAAAAAGACGAAGACTCATACTTATCATCCTCATATTACTGGCCATAATATCAGAACTGTCAGCAAAGATACTACAAGCCAAACATTTATCAATCTAGGGAACAAACTACAGATTACTACATGAATACTGATCCGATTGTTAACGGAGGCCAAAGTGTTGACTACGGTTACCAGCAGCAACAAAACAATGAAGAGAGAAGCAATGATCAGCTGATTGAGATCTTAGAGGCCATAAAGGCTGTCAGGAATATGTAAAGGCGATATGGGAAGATTTTAAAAGAATTCGGAAGGATAATGAAGTTCGAGACCACACCGTTGAGGCATTGTTTAAGCAAGTTGGTCAACTAGCAGCAGATTTGGAACTTGAAGATTTGACGGTTGAACCGGATATGGTTAATGTTGATGTGGCTAAAAAAGTTGCTGAAAAGGCACATGTGGACTAGGTTGTGATGGAGGAAGCCTTAGAAGAGAAAGCTACAAGCCTTAAAGTAGACGTGACTTCGTACGTACAACCACTTTTCTTAATAACTTTGTTATTAAAATAATCCAAAAAGTTCACAACCTTTGATCTCATAGAATATATAGTCAAGATGTGAGTTTTAATGGTTTTTTTAACTGAGGAGAGTTTTCAATTTATCCCTCCCCTATATATATATATATATTGAAGAGTTCAAATGAGAAGAAAAAGTAGTATAAGAAGAAATAGAACAAATTTAAGCCAATAGGAATCCTTCATATAATAATTATAGTTAATGTTAAATAAATAATTTTATTTTGTAACCCCCCTAAACTAGTTAAATTAATGAAACTCATAATTCATTTTCAAATCAAATATATATATATATATATATATATATAGGGGGCGGTTATTCTACAAAAACAAACAATCGTGCGAAGCGTGCGAAGGAATGCTAACCGTCGATCAATCAATAATCTTACGTCATTAATTAAAAAAGTACGCGGTGTCAATTTCGTAAATAAGTGAGAGATTAGACAGTTAATAAGGGTATAATCGTCAATTTTTCTAAAATCAAATTATAAGAGACCGTTCAGTCTCATTAATCGCTCAAAACTTCTCCCCAAAATTACATAATAAACTCTGAAACCCTAGTTAAAATCATCAATAAACTCCATTTCTACAGAAGATTAACCATGAAATACTCAAAAGTATACGAAAGTAAGTACATTACGTTATTCTGTACCAAATTTTACATTGAAAAACTATATAATAACTTACATTATGCATGTTACAGGAAGAAAGAGAGGAACAGAGTATGAAACTAAAAAGAACGACGTTGATGAAGGTAAATAAGTATTACGTCAATTAATATTGTTAATACGTTGTGAAATTTTACTAAAATACGTATTTCTAATTATCAGGCCCTAGCAAAATTCAAAAAACCAAGGATAAAACTGACAAATCAGAGAGAAGAACAAAAGCAAACCATGACAGGCCTTCAAAGAAAAATGGTACAGAGAAATTTATTTTGAATTTATTTTGTTATGTGTTACGTGATTTTAGTAATATAACTATAAATGATTTTGTATATGATACGTTATTTTAGTAATCAGAATGTAGTGATTCTGTCAAAAATGTTAAATGCTTTTAGAAAAATGATTATGTCTATGGTGCATCATAATTATGTCTATATTGCGTTATTTTGGTAATGGAAATGTTGTACTGATTATGTCAATGTTACATCATTTTAGTAATGGAAAGTATGTCTGTGTTAGGTAATTTTATTAATAGAACTAGAAATGATTATGTCTGTATTACATTATTTTGGTAATGAAATTTGTAATGATTATGTCCTTGTTACGTTATTTTAGTAATGAAAATGTAGTTATTCTGTCATTGTTAAGCAATTGTAGTTTATGATTATGTCTTTGTTACGTTATTTTGGTAATGAAAATGTAGTTATTCTGTCATTGTTAAGCAATTTTGTTAAATGAAAAACAATAGTTTATGATTATGTCTATATTACGTTATTTTGATAATGAGATTTGTAATGATTCTGGCCATAAATATATGATGATTATGTATATGTTACGTTATTTTAGTAATGAAAATGTAGTTATTCTGTCATTGTTAAGCAATTTTGTAAATGAAAACAATAGTTTATGATTATGTCTTTGTTACGTTATTTTAATAATGAAATTTGTAATGATTCTGGCCATAAATATATGATGATTATGTATATGTTACGTTATTTTAGTAATGAAAAAGTAGTTATTCTGTCATTGTTAAGCAATTTTGTAAATGAAAACACTAGTTTATGATTATGTCTTTGTTACGTTATTTTAGTAATGAAAAAGTAGTTATTCTGTCATTGTTAAGCAATTTTGTAAATGAAAACACTAGTTTATGATTATGTCTTTGTTACGTTATTTTAGTAATGAAAATGTAGTTATTCCGTCATTGTTAAGCAATTTTGGTAAATGAAAAACACTAGTTATGATTATATGTCTATATTACGTTATTTTGGTAATGAAATTTGTAATTATTCTGTCATTGTTACGTAATTATAACATTTGATAATAACGCAGAGATCAATGAAAATGAATTACTCCTACAACAACAGCCTGCAAATTCACCAGAAGAGCCTCAAAATTCACCACAGAGAAAGCAATTTGTTCTGTACTCGAATATAAAATTACAAGTAAGGGCGTCTGTTGATAACATGAATGAGGCGATGGCAAGCTTATCAAGTGCACAGAAAAAAGCAATCAAACAGATGGGATTTGAAGCTTTTTTTATCAATGAACATCAAAACAGTGCCAACAAAGTTAGCAAGATGGTTATTAGTGAATTATGATGATAGACGAGATGAATTGAATGTAGGAAACCACATAATTCAAGTTACAAGCAACAAAGTTCAACAAGTCCTTGGTGTCCCAATGGGTAACCAGACAGTAAATGAAAAGAACAAACCAAGGAAGGGTTCATCTAACACGCTTACTGTATGGAAGTCCCAGTTTGAGCATAACAAGATTTTAATCTCGGATGTGAAGAAGAAAATAATTGAAAGCAAAAGCGGAGACTGGATTTTCAAGTTGAACTTCCTTGTACTTTACAACTCTATATTTGGGCAAGTAACAAAGAGTTCAACAGTAAATCAAATGTTCTTGAAAGGAGTGACAGATGACAAATCAAAAAATTGAATTGGTGTGAGTACTTAATTTCCTGTCTCAAAAGAACGAAGGCAAGCTGGAACGGAACTGAAATGTATAATGGACCTTTGCCTTTTCTTGCGGTATGTTTTTTATTCATAATTATGTAAATGTATAAGAAATACAAATTACGTAATGTGTTATTACTAATTACGTAATGATCAAATGTTAACTTTATTCACATGACAGATGCTTTATGTACATGAAAAGAAGTTATCACATGCTCCTGAAACAGCACAAACACCAGCAATTAAGTACATTAGCACCCAGAATTTGTCTGATGTTGATAAACATTTGTATGACAATGGGCCATTTTCAACTGATGAAGAAGATAATGATGAGGATGAAGAAGGAAATGATGAAGTAGAAAGTCCTAGAGATGAAGAAGGACATAATGATGAGGATGAAGAAGATGATGGTGGAAATGAAGATGCTGGTGGTGTTGGTGGAGATGATTATGATGGTGAAGAAGCTGATGCAGAAAAAATGGAAGAAGATGGTAAGAATGAAGATGCATACATTCAGCATGATGAACAGCAGATCTTTCTTGAACAACAAATCCTTGTGGATAATCTTCAAAATCAAGATTCAGAAGAATTCAACAACGTCTTTGAAACAACAAAATCACTCTCTGACATTGATGAAATCTTGGAAAATTACAACACTCCACAAGTCCCTATTGTAAGTGCAATAACTGTATAAAAATTACATAACATGCATATGTATATATGATTTTAAAAAAATCACGTAATGTTTGCAGGCTGGTGATGCAAATAAGGCAACAACACCAAAAATACAAAAAGTTGCAAATCAAAAATCAACAGATGAGAGCATAAAAGGGTCAACAAGGAAAAAGACAATGGGAAAGAAGAAGAAAAAAGTCCTTACCCAGTTAATGAGAATGTAAGTAACTGTAATTTATTATGTCAAACATCAACAGAAATCATGTAATTTATTCACGTATTGTTTGCAGGAATGGATTTCAAAAATAGAAAACAAAATGGAAAAGTTTCAAACATATGTTGCTGAAATAGATGAAATTTTCGAAGAAGCCACTTCAATTTTTTTAGACAGCAACATTATACGTGAGAAGCAAACAACATGGAAGTCATGGGTAGCAAGTTATAAATCAAGTAATGAGAAAAACATAGAAGGTAAAATTTACGTAATGTATATTTAAATGATAAAAAAGTTAGTTAAAAATTACGTAATGGATATCAAAAAAGTATATTAGTAGTTGCAGGTGAAAAGGAAAACCAGAACAGTGTTAGCACAGGGATGCTAGATGCAATAGTGATTGCAGCTGAAACACTAGAAGGTAAAAAAAAATCACGTAACACATTATTTGTCAAAAACTTATTAATGATCAGAATACGTAATTACAGGTGAAAGGGAAGATTTGAATGAAAAGACAACAACTTCACAGAGTGTTAGCACCGGAATGCTAAATGTAATGATCGCCGCAACTGAACAACTTGAGAAAACAAATGAAGAAGAAGCTGTGAACAACATAATGGATGCTTTGAACGATGCAACAAGAAATGAACCACCTGTCAATAAAGGTAAAAAATCACGTAACAGATTATTTGTCAAAAACTTATTAATGATCATAATACGTAATTACAAGTGAAAAAAAAAAAGATTTGAATGAAACGGCAACAACTTCGCAAAGTGTTAGCACAGGAATGCTAGATGCAATGATTGCCGCAACTGAACAGCTTGAAGAAACAAATAAAGAAGAAGCTTTGACAGATATAATGGATGCTTTGAAAGACGCAACAACAAATGAACCACCGGCCGATAAAGGTAAAAAATTACGTAATGTATATTAAAAATGTTTATACTAAATGGAACTTATATGAATATATATAAATTGTTAACTAAAATCAGGAAATGAGGCCCTAGAGAGTGAAAGCACAGATATGATTGCTGAGATGATAAAAGCAGCCGACAAAGAAGAAAAAAATGCAGCTTTGCAAACTTCAACCACACAAACATCATCCGAAAATGTCAGTTCGCAATTCTTGAAAGAATTGAATGAGTTTGAAGAGAGATCTAGGAAAGGAAAACAGATCGAGACATCGGAAGGAAACAAAATAGAAGAAATACAGAAAGAAACCTATGAAGGACCAAGTTTCGATCTGAATATCTCACAAGATGATACACCTACAGATGTAATTCCAGATCTACCATTCCTACAAAACTCTGAAGCTGATATCGAAACACCAAAAACAGTAGGGAGACTAATAGTTAGTCAATCACTGGAGTCAACCATAGCCAATAAACACGTTGAACGTGCAAAAAGAGGAAGGATGTTGGCTGGACCTCTGAAGTCTCCTTACATTCAACGGCAGGTGGTGATGAAGAACAAAATAACTGAAGATGAAAACATAGTTGCGCAGTTTATATTTGCAGCAACCGAGGCAACACAGTAAGAAAAACCTTATATTACTTTAATTTGTCATTAGAAAAATTACATAATGAATATTTTCAGAAACATAGTTTATTACAAAAAATTACGTAATGTGTATTAAAACTTATCTTCCACAGTGACGTTGTATTCGAGCCAAAAGATGGGACTCCATTCTTCAAAGTGGTATTTGAATGCTTATACCCTGGGATAACATTATCATCTAATGTTTTGGATGCATGGTCGCATGTGCTGAACCACGACGAGAAGAAAAGAGCTCCGGGTTCACCATTTAGATTGTTTGTTCAAACAAATATTCTGGTATGCTCCTTAGCTTTTTCATGTAATACATAAATTATAATAACGTAATGGTTATGCTAAAATACGTAATGTATGCTAAATTTACAGCCAAGTGACTGCTTCACGCCTCAATATGATGATTTAAAGCGAATGGACACCATGACATCGAACTTAAATCTTGCACTTAGCAAAAATGAAATAAAATCAATCAATGAGGTGGATTTGTTGTTCATGCCCATCGTATCTTCGGACCACATATATGTAATATGTTTCAACATGAAGAACCCGAAGATAGAAATACTAGACAACAGCAAGCTTGGAGCGAATAGCAAATATGACAACATCGTAGTGCCATTGGTAAAAAAAAATATTTTTACTTAATATTATTTTGATGTTAGTTAATTACGTAATGCTTATGATAAAATTACGTAATGTATGCAGAAAGAAGCTTTATGCAACTATATGATGGTCAATGAACACCCCATGACTCCTAAAATGGTAAGTAAAAATCCGGTGAGAGTCCAAATGGAATGGAGAACTTCACATAACAAAATCGATTGTGGGGTGTTCACAATGAGACATATGGAGACTTTCATGAGCACATATAGAAGAAAATGGGTAACTGATTTTCAAAAAGAAGGAGCAGCTCAACAAGTGCAGATTGATGACCTTCGCTACAAATATCTATCAAAAATCCTACTCTCCGATGCCAACAAAAATAAAAATTTAATTGATCGTCTGGCTAGGGAGTTTCATCAAAAGGAATACAGTGAGAAAGCGAAGTACAAGAAGAACTTATTCCAAACTCTAGTGAAAAGACAAAATGATCATGTTTGAAATAGTTTTAATTCCACGTGTCGGAAAATGTCATGATACAATTTAACATTTGGTTTATGTATGACAAATGTCCTGATACAATTTAACATTTTTCTTGTCACATACTACATTATATGAATGATTATGTATGTTTCTGATTATGTTGAATGATAATGTATGAATGATTATGTATGAAACTGATAATGGTTACCTAACATACAATTACGTAACATACAAAAAACATGTATGATAATGGTTATATGTTAATCATGTATGAAACTGATAATGGTTACCTAACATAAAATTACGTAACATGTGAAAAAAAAATGTAAAGTAATGGTTATATGTGAATGATTATGCTATGATACAATTACGTAACATGTCAACTAATTACGTAATGAAATGCAAAAAAAACCATATGTGTACAAAAAAATCACGTAACAATGTAAAAAAGAAAATGTTTCAATGTCAATTTAACAAAAAAAAACATAATCAATCATCGCAAACTTCATATTCCGAATCTAGACTATTATCCGCATCTGCTTCATTGACGGATTCTTTCCCTTTGTTGTTAGCTATTGCAGTCCCTTTAAGAACTTCACAGGTGCGCCTATCATGACCACTACCCCCACATACTTTGCAATTTCTTGATCTCTTCCCTGCACGACTAATCGCTTGTTCACGTTTTGATTTAAACCTTTTGCGTGACCCACAACCCTTATTCCTAATACCATGAGGAACACGAACAGCAGCCTCAGTTTGATGTGGAGCCCCAATAATAGCTTGAATAATTTCTTTCTTCTTGGCTGATATCCTCTGAATACCAGCTTCATCTGTCTTCTCTTTCGTCGCTTTTAGCTCGTCTCTAAACAGCTTCAACTTTTCAAAATCAGTAATCAACTTATTAACTACATACTCACTCAAATGCATTATATCACGAACAACATCATTAACACTTTGATGGTCCCCATTTTCATCAGTATGCATCACCAACGACAAGCTCGACCGAGAGGGACTATTGCAAATAACATCACTCCTCCAGCGATCAAGAATGTATCTGCTGGGAATTTCATTTATATCACACAACATTAAAACTAAAAAGGCATGTCGACACAATAAACCATATCGCTCAAAACGCTTGCAAGAACATAAAATTGTCAAATCTTCCAGGTTAAATTTAACCTGCAATACAAAAAAGATCTCCATAAAAAAATAAAATACGTAATGAGGTATATGAAACTGAGAGACTAATTAAATAGGTAATTACGTAATGTCTGTTACAATGATATGTAAAAAATTACGTAACATAAAAAAATAAACTATACATACCTCTATCAAACCGGCACCATACGCAGAACGATCTTTTATTAGAAACGTCCCTATATCTCCTTCATGTGAAAGAAAGACATTTATGCATTTATGCACAGATCCGTAAATTTCTTCTTGGACATCAAAGAAAATACTTCTTGTATATAATTTCGCAGCTTGCACCTCAATAGCATAATCAGTCCAAAAATCCGGTGTTTTATACCTCGTCTCATGATCATTTTTCCTATGAGTATACCTTTGAGATTCCATGGCAGTATCAAAATGACTAATAAACTCAAGAAGCGTTAATTGAGCATTTGAAACTTGACCAAAAAAATGATTTTCACATTCAGATCTTGAAGTAGTACGCATAAGACCTGACATTGGCTCATCGCGATAAAAAGCAGGAATCCACATTGCTCTATTTGAATAAATGTCACACAACCAGTCGTGGTAAAATAGATTAAAATCAAAAACAAGTTGCTCCCATCCCTTTTCAAACTCTTCTGGTGAAATAGAATCTGTCCAAACAATGTCGCAAATACGCTGTTTAAAATCTTCATTGTTGCATAATGCAGGACCAACCTATAAAAATAACAAAAACACATATTGTTATGAATTTGAATAATCACGTAATAAAAATATGTTATGCAAATAAAAAGCCTTGAAAATCACGTAACATACACAAAATCAAAAAAATCATATCATAAAAAAAAATCACGTAATATACCTTATCAAAAATACGTAACATACAAAAAAATCAAAAATCATTGCAAAAAATGACATATACCTTATCAGCAACCTTTTTCATGATGTGCCACATGCACAATCTATGCCTACTATTTGGTAAAACTGATGCAACTGCTTGTTTTATAGCAGGATCTTGATCGGTAACTACAACAAGCGGTTCTTTACCAAAACACTTCTTGAAACAAGTTAACAGCCATGAGTAGGATTCAATTGTCTCTGAACTCAGCAATCCAGCACCTAGAGTTATATTGTTGCAGTGATTATCGATACCGGTAAATGGAACAAATACCATCTTGTATCTAAAAAAGAAAAATTTTTTTAAGTAAACTGAAATAATTACGTAAAATGAATAACATAATTACGTAATGAACTTACTTGTTAGAATTGAAAGTAGCATCGAATGAAACAACATCACCAAAAACTTTATAACTTCTTTTTGCAAGCTCATCAGCCCAAAATAATCCAGTTAACTGTCGTTTAGTGTCATGACTATACTCAAAATAAAAATCAGGAAGAAAGTCCTGCTTCTTCTGCAGCATATTAACTACCATATCCGCATCATACTCACCAATATATAAGTTCAAATCCCTTTTAAAATTTTTGAAATCTGCAGCAGTAGCACCAACTTGTTCAAAACCACCATAAATCGTCCTCATTAGATTAAAAGCCTTAACAGGACCCATGTTTACTTTGGACATATTGCACAATACTTGCATTTGTTGATATGTCAAATTACGCGATGATGGAAGAAATTGCATATCTTCTGGAGAAACCAAATAATGGTTATGCTCTTCAACAAACTTTGAAACTTTAAAATTTTGTCCATTCTCTGACGAAAAAACTATATGAGCATTACAACTTGTTCTCTGCGATGGTTTATTCCTACTTTTACCATTTTGAAGACTATCAAACGCTTTACAAGGTTTGAATCCTTCCTTTGAACAAACCAAATGCTTCAACTTAAGAATCTCACCATGAACATATTGACCTCCTTTGCGAACACTAAATCCAGCATTTTTTGCATATGTCACATAAAACTCATACGCATGATCAATTGATGGAAATACCATATCAACACATGGCGTCATAGAAGAGGCAACTTGTGGTTTATAAACTGTTGAAACAGCCTGAGTAGAACTACTTTCACCTCTATCATTGAAAATAAAACCTGAAATCACGTAATAACTATTAACACAGTAACATAAAATGGCCTAATAAAAGCATAAAATATAATAACGTAATGAAAGTTACGTAACATGAATATAATAAAACAAACAAAAAAAACACGTAAAAATGTGGCATTGTGATATGAAACAAACAAAAACACAAAAAAAACGTAAAAACTATAATTAATACAAAGAAATCAAACAAAAAAAGATGAATTTAATAACAAAACTAAGAACAAATAACGTAATGCTTCCATAAAAATAGAAAAACAACGTACAATCAATAAAAAAAAGCTGAATTTAATTCAAATTCTACTAAACAGAAAACGAAATCATTAAAAAGAAAGCAATCGAACAACACATTACGTAATAGATAGCTCAAATTATACCTGCACAATCATTATTCACAGACATCTTTAATGAATGAATAAAGGAAAATCGTTTGGAGATATAATCGAAAGAGAATGAACTGATTTATGATTGAATGAACTGATTTATGATTGATTTATACTGAATTCAAAATCTAAAAACAGAGTAAAATACGAATTTGAAATCTGATCCTTTTATAAAAGATATGGGTTTTAAATATCGAGTAAAATGACGATACTACCCTTCAAGAAAACGCGCGTAGAAGCCTTCGCACGCTTCGCACGTTTTTTAAACTTTTTATTTGAACCGATCCCTATATATATATATATATATATATATATATATATATATATATATATATATATATATATATAGGGGAGGGTTATCTTGAAACGCTAAATATTGTGAGAACAAGTTAAAAAATTAATCAAAATCAAATTTTTTTTAATACAAACCTCATTATAATCAAAATACAACATTAATAAATGAATTTTCTTTTCAAATAATTCATCTTTTCTTGCAAAAACACTTTCAAATTAACTTTTTACACATTTGTAAATGAAACAGTTTACACATGTATAAATAGTAAATTTACACATGTGTAAAAACAAATTATTTTCGTATACGTTTGAATTTTTATGCGTAAATTGTGTTTTTGAGATTGTATTTTAGTAATATAGACAAGTGTAAGAAGAAATTTTGAATTTGAATGGTTTTAGATGGCGTTCTCACAGTTCGCACGAAATATAGGTGTTCTCAAATTAACTTTCCCCTATATATATATATATATATATATATATATATATATATATATATATATGGGAAAGTTCATTTGAGAACTCATAGTTAGGGAGAGAACTCGAGAACTCTATATTACACATATGTAATATATCATAAGTTGTATATTACACTTGTGTAATATATTATTATTGCATATGTTGCACATGTGCAATATATCATATGCTACACATGTGCAATATATATTACACATATGTAATACACTTAATATATAATATATTGCACATACGTAATATATCATATGTTACACATGTGCAATATATATTACATATGTGCAATATATCATATATTGCATATATGTAATATATATTACACATGTGTAACATATGATATATTACACATGTGCAATATATACTACACATGTGCAATATATACTACACATATGCAATATATGATATATTGCACATATGTAATATAAAGTTCTCGAGTTCTCTCAATAAAATGAGTTTTCTATTGAACCATCCCCTATATATATATATGGGAAAGTTAATTTGAGAACACCTATATTTCGTGCGAACCGCGAGAACGCCATCTAAAACCATTCAAATAAAAAATTTCTTTTTACACTTATCTTTATTACTAAAATACAATCCAAAAAACACAATTTACGCGTAAAAATTTAAACGTATAAGAAAATAAATTGTTTTTACACATGTGTAAATTTACTGTTTGTACATGTGTAAACTGTTTCATTTACGCATGTGTAAAAAGTTAATTTGAAAGTGTTTTTGCAAGAAAAGATGAATTATTTGGAAAGAAAATTCGTTTTTTAATGTTGTATTTTGATCATAATTAGGTTTGTATTGAAAAAAAATGATTTTGATTTGTTTTCTCATTTGTTCTCACGGTTCTCGCGATATTTAGCGTTCTCAAAATAATCCTCCCATATATATATATATATATATATATATATATATATATAGGGGATGATCATTTGAGAAGAATTTCAATTTGAGAAGAAATAACATTAAATACTTTAACTCATTTCACATTAATTATTCAATTAATTACTTTTAAATATTTTATGTTACACACATCAAAATTTGTCCTATACATATCAAAATTCATCCTACACACATCAAAATTGTCACACTTTTATCCTACACATATCGAAAATATCATTAGGTTTATCCTACACATGTAGAAATTCATCATACACATACCGAAATTTATCATTCACTATAAATTATCTTTTGCTTTAAAGGTATATATTTAAAAAGAAATTATGATTTCATTTATTTAACTAGTTTGATGAGAGTTACAAGAACTTAAAAATTTATTTAACATTAAATATAACTATTAAATGAAAGATTTCTATTGGTTTAAATTTCTTCTTACAAGAAAACGCTAAATATCGTGAGAACCGTGAGAGCAAATAATAAAACCAATCAAAATCAAAATTTTTCAATACAAACATCATTATAATTAAAATGCAACATTAAAATAATGAATTTTCTTTCCAAATAATTCATCTTTTTTTGTAAAAACACTATAAAATTAACGTTTTACACATGTGTAAAAACAATTTATTTTTCGTATACATTCAAATTTTTACGCGTAAATTGTCTTTTTGAGATTGTATTTTAATAATGAAGATAAGTGGATTTTTTTTTTGAATTTGAATGGTTTTAGACAGCGTTCTCGCGGTTCACACGAAATATATGTATTCTCAAATTAACTTTCCCCTATACATATATAAGAAAACTATTTTTGCTAACATGACATTCAATGAGGCTATTCCCCCCCCCCCCCCTTGGTGTGTCACGTGACATTATGTATGATTATTAAAAAAAACCCTTTATTGACATATAACACATTCCCCTTGTTTTCCTCAACAACTCTTTTTCTTTCTCATGTTTTTCTCCACAATTTTTAAACGTTAATAATTTTTATATACGATATTTAAAAAAAACAAATTACATCAAATTAACGAGTGTTTTATTATCTTTCCTACGAGTACCATAGTGCTATAAAAAAATGAAAAAAACACTTTTTAGTGGTTTTTTATTTGTACAAGAAAAAAACACAATGTATTTAAGTAATTCATTAATTATGTTAAGTACAGAGACTTTACTCAAGTAAAGATGCATATGTAAAATTAAAAGTAGGTTTTATAGTACATTTATTCTCACTTTATATTACATTTGTGAATCTCCAAATACTGTTAGAAAATAAACGGGTAATTTAAAGAAAAGAGTGAACCAAACAAAAAGTATCATAATA
Source organism: Ambrosia trifida (assembly GCA_028751855.1). Lineage (NCBI taxonomy): Eukaryota > Viridiplantae > Streptophyta > Magnoliopsida > Asterales > Asteraceae > Ambrosia > Ambrosia trifida. Next base: position 125,098,769 of record CM054126.1, on the reverse strand, counting down.
AATATCTTTATTTAATATATCTTTTTCACCCTCTATCTTCCACGTCAAAGATACACATGTCCAAGTATTGAGAATGTCTATGTTGCCGTGTAAGTAGGTGAAGGGCAAAACACACATCATCACATAGGGCCAATTATTTTTGTTTGTTTGTTTATTTACTAGATATTTGCCCGCGTTGACACGCAGTTCAACAACGTACGATTATTTGGAGTAGTATAACGTATAAGAAAAATAAAGTAGAAACATTTTATTAAAATTTAAAAGCAACGAATACACATTTATTCAAATATCGGTGAAAATTTCCTTATAAACCACATTTTTTGTTTTAGTCATCACTTTCCCACCAGCATCAAGTATAAGTAACTTCACGCCTGCCCTGCTTTTAACTCTTGACAATGCGACATAAAGCTGGCCATGTGAGAATACAGGGTTTCTTAAATACAATCCAACCTGAATAAGGCGACTTAAATGGTATGTGTTAAAAATAGACTTATGGCATATTCAACAATAAGAAAGTAATAAAAATGAAAATAAGAAACTAACTACCACCTAAATTTCACAATTTAATTTGACACGTCTGAGAAGATGAGCATTACCCATATCGACCCGCTAAAAAATCTTCGAGCATATTTTATTCTATGTTTTTATAAAAGAATTTATTTTTTAAAAATCGAAAATCATTCATTAATGTTTCGGTCAACGTGTTTAATAACTTTCCTAAACAATATAATCCACATTTTTTGTTTTTTTAAAATAAAAAACATTTAATAATTATTCTATTTTTAAAATTCAAAAAAGAGTTATTAATGTTTTTATAAAAAAATTTATTTTTTAAAAATCGAAATCATTCATTAATGTTAGGGTCAACGTGTTTAATAACTTTCCTAAACACTGTAATCCATATTTTTAATTTTCTTAAAATAAAAAACATTTAATGACTATTCTATTTTTAAAATTCAAAAAAGAGTCATTAATGTTTTTATAAAAATTTTTATTTTTTAATAATCGAAAATTATTCATTAATGTTTCGGTCAAAGTGTTTAATAACTTTCCTAAACACTATAATCCAGATTTTTAATTTTTTTTAAAATAAAAAACATTTAATGACTATTCTATTTTTAAAATTCAAAAAAGAGTCATGTTTTTATAAAAGAATTTATTTTTTAAAAATCGAAAATCATTCATTAATGTTCCGGTCAACGTGTTTAATAACTTTCCTAAACACTATAATCCAATTTTTTACTTTTTAAAATAAAAAACATTTAATGACTATTCTATTTTTAAAAGTAAAAAAAGAGTCATTAATGTTTTTATAAAAATAAATATTTTTTAAAATCGAAAATCATTCATTAATGTTTCGGTCAAAGTGTTTAATAGGAAGGAACATTATCTAAAGTGACCCATGTATAAGTAAAAGGAGCATTACTCAATAATTTTAACCGACTATTACCTTATAGATGATATTTATACGCTAAAAATAGTAATGTGACAAATCAAATAATTCAGCATTTATTTTGTGTTTAAATGTCATTAATTTTAAAAACTGGATTTTTTTTTAAATTTTGATTTTGAATGTTTAAAAATAAATTTATAAATGTATTTATATATGATTAATAATTTTATGTTTAAATCTTATTAATTAAATGGTAATCATAATTATTAACATTAGATGTTTCCAGTATTGAGTAACTCACGATAAATGCTAATTATACGCTCCATATTTGCGAAATCGTTGCTAACCCCACATTGTGTAAATCTTCTTCCACATTTTGCTTCCCGGACTACTCCACAGCCGGGTGTTTAATAACTTTCCTAAACACTATAATCCATAATTTTTAATTTTTTTTAAAATAAAAACATTTAATAACTATTCTATTTTTAAAATTCAAAAAAAAGTCATTAATGTTTTTATAAATGTTTTTTATTTTTTAAAAATCGAAATCATTCATTAATGTTTGGGTCAACGTGTTTAATAACTTTCCTAAACACTGTAATCTAGATTTTTAATTTTCTTAAAATAAAAAAAAATGTAATGACTATTCTATTTTTAAAATTAAAAAAAGAGACATTAATGTTTTTATAAAATTTTTTATTTTACATCAACGAAAATTATTAATTAATGTTTCGGTCAAAGTGTTTAATAACTTTCCTAAACACTATAATCCAGATTTTTAATTTTTTTTAAATAAAAAACATTTAATGACTATTCTATTTTTAAAATTCAAAAAAGAGTCATGTTTTTATAAAAGAATTTATTTTTTAAAAATCGAAAATCATTCATTAATGTTTCGGTCAACGTGTTTAATAACTTTCCTAAACAATATAATCCACATTTTTTGTTTTTTTAAAATAAAAAACATTTAATAACTATTCTATTTTTAAAATTCAAAAAAGAGTTATTAATGTTTTTATAAAAAAATTTATTTTTTAAAAATCCAAATCATTCATTAATGTTTGGGTCAACGTGTTTAATAACTTTCCTAAACACTGTAATCCATATTTTTAATTTTCTTAAAATAAAAAACATTTAATGACTATTCTATTTTTAAAATTCAAAAAAGAGTCATTAATGTTTTTATAATTTTTTTTATTTTTTAATAATCGAAAATTATTCATTAATGTTTCGGTCAAAGTGTTTAATAACTTTCCTAAACACTATAATCCAGATTTTTAATTTTTTTTAAAATAAAAAACATTTAATGACTATTCTATTTTTAAAATTCAAAAAAGAGTCATGTTTTTATAAAAGAATTTATTTTTTAAAAATTGAAAATCATTCATTAATGTTTCGGTCAACGTGTTTAATAACTTTCCTAAACACTATAATCCAAATTTTTACTTTTTTTTAAAATAAAAAACATTTAATGACTATTCTATTTTTAAAAGTCAAAAAAGAGTCATTAATGTTTTTATAAAAATAAATATTTTTTAAAATCGAAAATCATTCATTAATGTTTTGGTCAAAGTGTTTAATAACTTTCCTAAACACTATAATCCAGATTTTTAATTTTTTTAAAATAAAAAACATTTAATGACTATTCTATTTTTAATATTCAAAAAATAGTCATTAATGTTTTTATAAAAAAAAATAATTTTTTAAGAGCACTCGAGAATTCATCCTAACTCAAGAACACATTTGTATAAGTAGAACATACCTATTGAAATTAACTCTTCGGTTTTTGTATATGAAGAAGATCGTTCAAGTATAACCACTCAAACAAAATGGAGCCAAGTATTAAGGTTTGCGAATGAAAAGGGATGCCTAAATACTTGTCGAAGATTGACTAATATTATGAAAGAAGAAAGTTATTAATGTGATATAAAAATAATTTTGATTAAAATGAGACAATTTTTGTATTGTTACCTCGTATGATATGTTATCAATAGCGAGCCACCTATCCATGCCATAGAACATTAACCTGAAAATCAAATGAAATTACGAAATCATACACACTCGAACTCAATGAGCATACTGTAAATTATACATACACATTCGAATTTACAAAAATAAAAATAAATTGGGAGATGAACGAACCAGTAGAATGACTCAAACTTATACATCCTTTTGTAGTTTATTTGATTGTGCCTGCACCATAACATATAATATTATAAAATACAAAGCTTAATTAATTAGAATAAACTCATAAAGGCATGGCTCTTAACCACCGCACCATGGTCACCACTGCTATTACCGTCACCTGTCACAGCCAAACGAAGTGAAACATTGGTTTGAAATTGAGAAGATGATGAACTCCAAACAGAAAGAATACACAATACCTTAGTTTCAAAATTATTACTATTAATTATTACAATTAAAAAAAATTCTATTAATTATATAATGGAAAAGAAAATATGTATGGTTCAAAATCAAAGCTTATGACCTTTCAGGAATGTGACACCCTGAACCGTGACCTTGCTACACGAAATTTGTAATTCTTTCAAGTTTGTAATGTCTGAGACATAAAAATTATATATATTAGTAAAATATGCGAGATTATATATTCTTATCAAGTTCATTACATTACAAACTGTAATAAAATTCTGTAATAAAATTCGAATTATTCTAAGAAAGCACTTTTTCTTGACCATATATGTTATAGGCTTATTGTATTAGAACATTGATTAGAGCTGATCATGTAGACAACAATGATGTAAACTATAAAGAACAATTACGTGAGAGAGGCTTCATATCCGCATCGGTAATGCAATTACAGCAGTTGATATTAAGTGATTCGAGTTTTTTCAAACCTGCCAGATATTAAGATGCAAGAAATCATGGTTGATCAGTGGGAAGGGGAAGTTCACGAACTAACCTAGTAATGGAGAAGATTGCTGCAGAAAAGGGTTTAGAGAGAGAAAGTTATTAGAAAGATTGGTTTTAATTAACAAATAGGAAACTTATTAATGGGAAAATTAATATTAATGACTGATTTTGACCAACTTATTAATAGAAAAATTAATATTAATTACCGATTTTGACCAACCAATAAATGATTTTTGATTTTTAGAAAAAAGAAAAATTTTATAAATTCTCACAATAGAGACACTTGGCATTACTTGATTGGCTATGTAATTGGAGGATGAATGTGGGATTGCCAAGTGTCCTCATGGACTTTGTTTTATTAGATGTATAGATTTATTTTTGTTTGATTACCTTTTTAAAATTATGAGTCTCTTAGTAAAAAAAAAAGCAAGTTAATTAAAGATATTAATGTATTTTCAAAAAATAAAATAAAATAAAGATATTAATGTGCAATCTCCTGTAATTATGAGTCTTTAAGTTAAAAAAAAAAGTTAACTAAACATATTAATATACAATCTCCCTTACCTTAATAGATTGCATTTAGGGTAACAATTTCATTTATTTAATTAATTAATAATATACTTTTTTGAACGATCAATGGCATTTACCAAGAACTCTATTCGGAGTTCATAATCAGTCAAACCAGCACCCCTTTTACCCGGCATAACCAGACATGTAAGGAAGCTCTTGGTTTCACCAAGTCCACCAGATTCGGGGAAAACCTGACTATCCACACACCCGAAAGCACGACAATAAAATAATTGGTAAAATCTGTCACTCAAGAAGCGAACCCATAATCTTTCAGCAATAAGTCTTCTTATATATGCATTTCCCATTACAATCTCATTCACCTATTTAATAATATGCATTTAAACACATTTAAAGATATTACTCTATATACTAATTAGAAACACGTTACGCAATAGTTATCTTTTCCTTTATAGATTTGAACTAATTCAAAACTAATTATATTAATTAATACGTTATAAACTTTTATTAACTATATAAAGTTTTTAACCATGATATAACGGTAAATAATAATAAAAAAAACAAGAACAATAATGAAAAAAAATCTATCTATACATATAATAAACCAAAGCCATTTTAATGACATGACATTCAAAGAGGGTATTCTCTTTATTGAGTGTGTCATGTATCATCCCATGTGGCAAGAACTTTATTTTAGGAAAATAATAATTTAAAATTTAAAAACAAAATTAGATTTTTATCTCTAATATTTCCTCCCATAACTTTTAAGCGTTAATATCTTTTATACACGAGATTTTTTAAAGAAAAAAATTACACCAAATTAACGAGCGTTTTCCAACGAGTACCATAGTGCTATATAAAAAACGGAGAAAAAAACGACTATTTTTTGTAACCCGACAGGTATTGTGTCAGGTTTGGAATTAGTTTAAAAAAAATTGTGGGTTTGGGTCGGGTCTGGGATTAGGTGATACCCGACCCAATTACCCTTTTTTTTATATTAGAATACGATAACTTATGACAGAGATTTGTTTAAAATAAAAATAATAATAATAATAATATTTATTAATCATATATCGGCAAGTCATTAATTATGTTGTTATATTAGATATTTTATTATGTCATATTAGATATTTCAACCCGGGACGCTCTTCAACAGGTAATTGCTATGTTTTCTTTTTCTACCATATTCTGAAATAGCTCAAATCTTATTGTATGCAGTTAAAGACCTTTGACTGAATGTATTGATGCTAAACAATCTATGTCCCCTTGAAGTGCTTGGGATCTTAATATTATGTTTTAGGTGTTGATGTTGTAAGGTGAAATGGATCTTTTGGTATTTTTTTTTAAAATATCTAAAGTAAGTTGATACATAGATGCCATTTTTATAGTTTAGATACTTCTAATTTTATTCACTTTACTTAGATTTCTCGACCCGGGACGCTCCCGGGGTATAAGCTAGTAAAAAATAAAACCAAACAAAAACACAAACATTTTCCAAAGGTTACCGACCAAAGAACCCCTCTAAAATTGTATGCTACGAAATATTTTCTAGAGAGAGAGAAACAAAAGAAAACAGAAGAAAACAAGGTCGAGAGGTCGAGAGGTCGAGAGAGAGAGGTGGAGAGGTAGGATGAAGGGGAACACGAAGAGGAAGCCGATCCAGGTGGTGAGGACATGGGTGCGAAGGCAGCCACCGAAGGTGAAGGTGTTCCTGGCGTTCGCTGTGGCCATAGCCGCCCTTATCTTCATCCGCATGGTGGTTTACGATCACGACAACCTCTTCATTGCCGCTGAGGCCGTTCACGCTCTCGGTATCTCTGTTCTTATTCACAAACTCGCCACCGATAAAACATGCGCAGGTCGTTAATTTTCCTTTCATTCATTATTATTATTATTATTATTGCATGTTTATTATTTTGGTTTTTGTTTCTTTATCTATCGTTTCTTACTTGTCTTGTTCATTTTATATGGTTGTTCACCGAACATATAATTATCTAAACGAGCCCAGTCATGGTGGGCTCGGTCTCGGCATTCGTCTATAACCCGAGCCGAACCGAGTTGGCTCGTTTATCTTAATGATTTAGAAATATTGTGCTCGGGCTTGGCTCGTCAAAAACTCGAGCAAGTTCGTTTATTTAGAAATAAATATATATTTTATAATTTTTTGTTTTTTTCTTACACATAGTTGTTATATACATAAAAGTATAAAACCAATAAGCAAAACAATATTCAGGCAATTAGGCTAATTGAACAATATTTAGCCTAATAGGACAAAGTACCTTCGCTCGGCTCGTTTAAAAACCAAGTCAATTAGGAGCCCAACTTTTTCAAGCGAGCGACGTGTTTTTCTAACAGCCTATACTGTGTTAGGTATTGATTTTAGCTCGATTTTATTATCGGTACTATGCGTTACTTTACTAGTTTAGGACTATGTAGTACACCGTTTGGTACGGTACGGTACAATATGGATCTCATCCCTAGATAAGTTTGTGTAAATGATTTTTTTTTCGTGTTTTTTATGTGTTTGGATCGGTTTTGATACGGTGTAAGAGTCGATAGTAGAATTAGACTGGAATAAACATTTTGTTTGTCGTGAATTCTGTTTCAAGATGTCATTTTTTCTATGAATTTTGATTTTGTGATGTTGAATTTCTAATCTAGTTCTGTTGGAGATTTCGATTGATTCGGATTTGGTTAAGTATTTTCTTACTTATGATGCTAAATTAGTATGGTTTGTTGTAATGTTTTGATGATTTTATAAAAATATGTTTATAAAAAGGCTAGAATATACAACAATGGTGGTATTGGAATTGACCAGAATTGATTTCATAAAAGGTTGAAACTCATTTGTTTATGGAAGAAATGAAAAATTAAGTAAATGCTAGACTTATTTAGAAGAAATTGATACGGAGAAGTAATTTCTTTTGGATTGAAATGAGTAAACTTTACCAATTCCTCCAAGAATTTGATCTACAATAAAATTGTAAAAAAAATATACCACTAAATGGAGATTGTCATAAATTCAAAATAAAAGTTGAAACTTCAAGGGATGGTGTAGTGATAAGTGCATCATTCCCTACTAATAGTCATCTCATGTATGAATCTAACGTCCACTGGTTTTCTACTTTAACCCCTTAAGCAAGGTATTAGTGGGTCCGGCGAATTTCCGTAAAGGATGATTATCAAAACATATGCAAAAAAATGCAAAAAAATGCAGGTCAATTTTCCTTTACTTTTTTTTTTTTTTTTTTTTTTCATTTTTCTTTTTATTTGTTTATTTTGTATGTAAGGGTGATCATTTAAGGATTACATTGCATAGTTTTATCGTATACGAATTGTTTGGGTATTAAGAGTCTCATTTATTAATCTTTCTGTCTAAAAAACACTAAATAAGTTAGCAAATGTACTTTCTTTTGTATATTTACTAACTATATTATATCTCGGGGCTTTCCGAGATAGACAAATCTAATATGAAGTGACAAAATGTGTGTTATGATTTAACATAGAAATTAATGTGATATAATATGACAAAACAACAATTTTAATCATGTGAATAAAAATAAAAATATATATTAAAGAGAGAATGTATGTTTAGATGAGCAACAAAGCCAAAAGTAACCATTGCAGAGCGCGATTGAGGCGGTGGTTTTTAAGGTGTAGTTTTTTTTTTTTTTTTTTTTTTTTTTTTTTTTTTTTTTTTTTTATAAACAACTGATTTTAACCTATTCGTCCCTAGATGAAAACACAATGACTCCCATTTACACATAGTTGTCAAAGGCGTAAAGCGCACTCAAGGCGAGAAGCGCAAAAAAAGTGTGGGCCTGAGAAAAAAAAAAGCGCAAATAAAAAAAAGGGGAAAATCACCAAAATCGCTAAAAAAAAAAAATAACAACTATCAGCAATAAAGATCAATATAATAAAGTAGCACCATGATTAAAACCACCAAAATATCCAAATAGCAAGTTGTTCATACTTGAAAACCAAAAATAGTTCAAAATGTAAAAAATAATAAAACTTCAAATCCAAAACAATAATAAAACTGCAACATGAAATAATTATTGTAGTTTCAAAGTAATATCAATTTGACTGTCAATATTGAAGCATTCTAGGATAAAAAACAGATTAAAAATCTGAAAAAAAATTGAACATACCTTCTGCTGTGTTTGAGACTTTGATCGTGTATATAGGGAATAGGGTTAGAGGTTGTTTATATAGATAAAAATACATAACCCGTTTACAAATTAAAAGATATGATTTATCTATAAAAGTTGGTAAGTAGATATTACTAGTTTTGAAAAAGCGGCTATAATATGGTAAAGTGATAAAACTTTCAAAAAAAATAAAAATAAAAAATCATTGCTTTACTTATCTAGGAGAGAAAAGTGGCCTAGGGTCGCTTCTAGGAATTTCATTGCCTAGGCGCCCTAGGCGAGCGCTTTTGACAACTATGCATTTACATTACATTTGGTGCAACGAATTCATTAAAAGTTGTGTATCACATGGGTTATAACATTTTTTTATTGTTTTATTTATTATTAGGTTTGAAATTTTAATAACACATGAGCTAGGATCAATAAAATATTAATTGGTTTTTAATAATCGGAAATATAAAAAGAATTAGTTAAGAAAATAAATATTAAATAATTAAGAGATACACGTGAAATTATGATTTAATAATATTATTTCATATGAGAGAAAATTTAGATAATCATAAGATTTTTATTTGTTATATAGTAAAGATAGAGATAAAGATTAAAATTATAATTAATAAATATTGGTTTAATTTGAGTTATTCTTTAGTGTGTGAATAAAAACCCACTAAGATTTTTTTGTTTTTTTATATAGCAGTATGATACTCGTCGGGAAGATAATAGAACGCTTGTTATTTTGCTAAAAAATTTTTAAATGTCGTATGTTATTAATGTTTAAAAAATGTGGGGGAAACATAAGAGAGAGGGAAAAACTTTTAAAGGGAAATAAGGGAGAGGAAAGCCCCATCTAGTGTCATGTGTCACTCCAGGAGTGTGAGCGCCTAATCTAATGTCATGTGTCACACCATATTTACGTTTATTATATATACATAGATATAGATTTGACGTGTTAATATTATTTTTGGTCTTTTTATTTCAGGTCTTTCACTGAAATCACAAGAACTTACAGCCATTTTCTTAGGTTCTAGACTCTACTGTAGTTTTGTAATGGAATATGATGTACACACCTTACTAGACTTGGCTACCTTAGCCGCCACCGTTTGGGTTATCTATATGATGCGTTTTAACCTGAACTCCAGTTATATGCTTGAGAAGGATAATGTAACCAACTATTATGTGGTAAGTTCTTAGTCATCTTATTATCGAATGATAACACACAAATCTTATTTAATAGCCTCTAATCACCTTAATGCAGGTGATTCCTTGTGCTGTACTGTCTATATTGGTTCATCCTACAACACAACATCATATTATAAACCGGATTCTATGGGCCTTTTGTGTTTATTTGGAAGCTGTTTCAGTACTGCCACAACTTCGTGTCATGCAAAACACCAAGGTTAATGTCTAAAATATTTTCATTAAGGTGGTTCTAATATATCATGGTATTGTTTAATTTCGTTTACTAATGTGAGTTATATATTTGTTTAGATTGTTGAACCGTTCACAGCACATTATGTTTTTGCTTTAGGGGTTGCAAGGTTTCTAAGTTGTGCTCATTGGATTCTCCAGGTAGACAATATTCTTTGATTTCTTATTTGCTACGTTACTTAATGCAGTTCGTTTACAAGATTAAAGTAAGGGTGTCAGTTGTGTCGGGTTGAACCATTTCACCTAATACGACCCGTAATTTTGCTAGCGTGAAAGACATCAACCTAACCTGGACACACTTCAATTTGTAACCCGAATACGACTCATCTATCTAATGAGTCGCCCTATATAATTAAGGGGGTTAAACAGGTCGACTCGAACATATCCCGTTTAGCTAAACTAGTTAAACAACTTGGATATGACCCATTTGTTTGTTTAACGACTCTTTGATTATTTCTTTTTAATTTGTTTTAACATGTTTACAGGTGCTAGATACCCGGGGAGGTTTACTGACAGCTTTAGGTTACGGGTTATGGCCTTCGTTGGTCCTCCTTTCTGAAATCGTCCAAACATTTATACTTGCGGACTTTTGTTATTACTATGTTCAAAGGTTCGTACTTGTTTTAAAAATATATTTTCTTGGAATTTCTTTCTTATTTAATCCATATTTGCGGGTTTGAGACATATACGGTTGGGTTTTGGCGGTTACGTGGTCGGTCGATCTACAGTTTGGAAGTTCCAACCAGCCATAATTACCTTATTTATTTGTTTATGGAATACACAGTTTGTGTAAATGAAAAATCATTATCATCTCTATAAAATAATGATTAAAAGTAACAAAACATCAGGCTAACCGTCATATGCCAAAATTTTAAAACCGGTCGATTTTTAGTCAAAACCGAACCGTGAATTCCTCTAAACAATAGTATCAGTGATGATTTGATTCCTTGTGGTTGCAGTGTTATGGGTGGACAACTAGTTTTACGCCTTCCATCTGGCGTGGTGTGAGTTGGTTAAAAAGCGAGCAGCGTTTAAAGGGACTTTATAACTCCCCATAATGTAGTAGTAGAGTTGGTAAGCAGCATGTTCCTGTTTATGTTAGCATATGGGACTGTAGGGGGTGGGGTGGGTTCCTTTCAACATTATTACCCTGTTAAGTTTATGTAAAATAGGGAAGTATCCCTCATCTTAGCTTTGGTTATCATGTGTGTGTAAGAAGTTAAAGGATTAAAGGTATAATCTTTTAGTTTTTTTTTTTTTTTTTTTTGGATTGACGGCTTGACGCATCATTTTTAAATTTTAAGTATAGATTTACAAGAAATCGTATGCCGAAATAATCCATGATCCTAACTTTGGTGATCATATGATATGGTATGTAAGAAGCAAAAGGGTTAAAGTTACGTTTTTATTCTTTTTCCAAGGGTCTTTTGATGCAGAAAATGACATGAATATTTATTCATAGTGTTGTAAAAGTATATATAAAGTCGTTGCACAAGCATCTAAGTGTTATTCTTTCTTTTCCCATTTCTATAAATCACTTGCTTATCCGTAGTTTTTGGCATTGTAATGAACGCTTGTGGTTTCAACAAATTAATCGATAAATTTTTTTTGACAGAAACCAGATTAGAAAATAGAGAGCCATTTAGACTAATTCTTCATATTTCATTCATACTAAACAAGTGCCATTTTGTAGGCTTACAAGAGGAAATAAAAAGAAATGCCACAAACACACTTACCCATCAGAAAATATGAAACTAAAGGAAATAAAAGAAACATAAAGAATGCAAGTAATACCATGTTCTCCTATAGTTGGAAGTTACGCATGGAAGTAGCTACGTGGGTAGATGGATGGCACGTAACATTTCCACACGCTTCAAAATGTTCTTGTCCTCAAGAATGAAACAAGTTTGCCACGGGGTCACCATTCAGTTTTTTCGATTGCATTTGGTGCGATCTCAACGGTTCGCCATGGTGGCGCCTCTCGCGTATTCCGCTTGAAGAAACAATAAGTATACCAGAGATTATCACTAATTACCAGGTGGTTAATACTTACGTGACTACAAATACTATCCTTTACCCGAACCGTTGGTTCAACCCAGGAGTAGAAATATATGCGTGCGTGTGTGTGTGGTGAATGCTATGAGAACACAAAGACAAAGATGTAAGTGGTTCGGTCGAGTTCGACCTACGTCCACTGTGAAGAGCCGGTTTCTTATTACTTTGGAGAGTACAAAGTGTTACAAATAAACCTAGCTCTATGTTACAAGTGAGTGTTTTCAGATCCCTTGATAAGGGGTTAAAGTCTTCTATTTATAGGAGAGACCGCGGGCCTGGTGAGAAAGCCCACGAAGGGCATATCTGATCTGGGCTTATTCTTGGGCCCAAGGTGGCTGGCCCAAGAAAATGGTGGGAAAGTCCGAGTAATGTGGCTGACGTCACAGGAATGTTGGCTGGCCCTGCGAAGCAGACACGTGGCGCCTCCTGGTTGGACATCGGCGGTATTCGCCTGCTACAGTATGGCTGACTTACCTACTGCCATCTGATGTGACGTCTGTCAGCAGGTAAGCATGTTTGTTGGCTACTGTAGACTACAGTGTGGGGGAAGCATGGAAGCAGTCAAGTCACTATTCCTATCAGTAGCCGTTGAAATAACTATGCCACGTGTCGCCATCCGATTGGCGCATGCTCTGTCCCAGATCCTACTGGATCTTCTTTGCCCATGCTGTTCCGTACCTCGTACCAAAAGCTGTCTAAGGAGATTTCATGCGTGGTTGTCTGTCCTTGTGGGCTGATGGTGTGAATTCAATCACATACTTAATGGTTCGGAGTTGTGAGGTTATTTCCGCTACTCAGTTCCGCCTCCTGGTTCTGCGGATGACGGGGCTAGTTGGCGTCAAGTTTACTGAAGAGAGGGATAGGGATGCCGCCTCCGCCAGGATTGGGTTCCCTATCCCTTCAAGTCCCCCTAGTCTAGGGCTTCGCCTGCTCTCAAATGAAGAGGAGGTGGAGCGCTAGACTGAATGAAAATGAGTCGCAGATGACAGCTCGCCTGCTTGGCATGGGTTTGTCTTGACAACTGGCGGGGAACGTCTTTGCTGTTCAACGTCAAGTTGTCGCTGGAAAAGATGTGTTCCGTTATGACCTGAGAAGGAGTTGAGCGGAGAACGTCTTATGCTGTTCAACGTCAAGTTATCGCTGGAAAAGACGTGTTCCGTCGTGATCTGAGAAGGAGTTGGGCGGGGAACATCTTTTACTGTTCAACGTCAAGTTATCGCTGGAAAAGACGTATTCCGTCATGATCTGAAAAGGATTTGGGCGGGGAACGTCTTTTACTGTTCAATGTCAAGTTATCGCTGGAAAAGACATGTTCCACCGTGATCTGAGAAGGAGTTAGGCGGAGAACATCTTCTTTGTTTTACGTAGATTTGCGCCAGCGCAAACGTTGTAGTGGTAAATGCTGGGGAAGTTAATGCGGTTCCAGAGTTGTAATAAATTTTGGATGATTGGAATTGAATACGTCCCTAATGATTTGAAATTAATGCGCCTGGAATTCGAATGAGCTTTTACTTCGGAGGGAAGTTTTAACGTTGTAGATGTAACACCCCAACCGATGGCGGAAACATCGAGGTGTCACGTAGTGATGATTGTTCAATAGCTCATGGTACTAAATGGAAGTTGAATATTACTAAACAATTTACAATTTGTCATACAATTTAATAAATACATAAACTTGATTTACATAAACTAGGTCCAAAGCTCCTATGATCCAAGACTTGTACCACTTCCAATAGCAAGTAAAACCTGAAACATGTTGAGTTGGAAAGATGGGGGGGGTCAACTATAAATAGTTGGTGAGAATACATAGGTTTTGCATATAATTGAAAAAAATATATTGTATAGCAATCATAGTTGAAGTATAATAATGAGTAATGTAAGAATATGAGTCCGACATGTAACAATGCGTCTTTTGTACAACCAAACATTGTGTCGACTGAGACCTAAGTCGCAATTTAGTAAAAGTGTAACTGTTATCGATTATCCCTGAATTTATGCGGGGGATGGGTTTGTCAGACCTATAGTGCTATAATCTAAACAGGCGGCTTGATCAATGTTAATGATTGTACTGTGTCTTTTTGTTACAGTCAAATTGAATCAACAAGTTTCAACAATGTAAGAATGAGTAAATGCTAGTGTATAAAATGTTTAAACATGTTTCACCCCAAAAATGTAAACAGAAAAAGAGGATATGTAAAATCACCTTAGCACAGTATCAAGTCCTTTGTAATCGAATAGGTGTGGTCCAAACGTTGCCAAGTATTACCCTATGTTTAAGGCAATAAATAAGTCTAAGTTTTTCTAGTCTACAAGTATTTCTAAGGTTCCTAATTTGGGGATAGGCGATTGTTTAATTGTTAATTAGATAAATTGTTAATGATCTAATAAATAAAAGAAATTAGAAAAATAAATAAATAAGAGACTTTTTGTAAAATTTTGATTAAAGATAGTTGTATTATGTAACACCGCAACCGATGGCGGAAACATCGAGGTGTCATGTAGTGACGATTTTTCAATAGCTCATGGACTAAAAGTGTAAATTTTGATATATTGATTAAGTAGTTTATTACATTGAAAGGAAAATATAAGATACAAATATTCTAAAGTGACAACTAAAACTGAAATACAATGAATCCAAAATCTAAGTAAAAATTCCAAAAGCTTAAAAGTCATCTCATAAATAACCTGAAACATGTACGAAAATAGTATATGTCAATACAAAAATGTATTGGTGAGCATACCCTGTTTGAATACATATAGTAGAAAAAAGTTTCGCAATTCACGTGTTATACTGTCTACAATTTAGTGTTCAAGCTATGTACAAATGCTACCCAAAATCAAACATTTGTTTAATGAATCAAGAGTCACATATATATAGTATTCGCTCATAGTAGGCGATGAATAATCGTTCACACATAACAATAATTAAGTACTATTTATTGCTATGCTAGGCCACCTAGCGGTTAATGATTTAGGTCATAAGTACACATTATCAGCGAATCAACAAGTAAAACACATACAAGAATTGCGATTGTGAATATAGAATAAACCATGATTAAGTGAATGAAGTAATAAGCGTACATGAGTCACCCCAAAAGTGTAAAACATGAAAAAGGGGATAGATATACTCACTTGTTGCGAAGAATAAAAAGTACGACTAGCACAAGTTGTAGCGGTTTGGGTAACTCCAAAAATTACCCTAATAGAATGAATATTATATGTATAAATAAATAATAGAATAAAATCTAGAATGACTTGGAGATCTCTAGGTTCATATATGTTTAGGGATTTAGTTTAGGACTCTAAAATGTCTAGATACTATAACGTAAGAAAATATATATTCCAATTCGTATTTATATAAAATGGTAAGAGTAAATAATGATTCGATCAAATAAAATTTGATATGTTTACATCATATTTATCATGGAATAAATATATATAAGCATATATGTATAGGTTATAGATTGGATTAAAATATAATCAAATGATGATTATTATTATTATAATAATAAATGAAGTTGTCTAGAATTGGAATATAACAAAATAAAATGTAATATATAGTTTATGTGTATGTAAAATATATCTAAAGCATTAAACATCAACCAATATTATGAGTATGAAAGTGTCAAATTATATATTTGAATAAATAAATATCACAACTCATACAATGCGATGCAAATAAATATTTATATATAATTAGAATAGTGAATATGAGAAAATGAATAAAAAATGCATGTAAGACTATTATTGTTTTGTAAATTAAATAACTATCAAAAGTCTAGACGCACGTGTATATATATGTATGTATATATATATATATAAAAATTACATGAGGTGTATAAAATTTATACATACATAAGTATAATATAGATTATGTATAAAGTACTAAAATAACAATGTTAACCAAACATAAATATCAATATCATAAAATATTGAAATTGTTTCCATAGGAAACTTTTGACTAACTAAAGTAATTGAAATGTTATTAGTGACTTGTGGGGGCGTACTTTAGCCTATAAGTGAATGCTCATCCCAAGAGTTCCCAGGTCGGCATACGGGTCCCTCGTCTGATTGGGATTTATGCGAAATGCCAGGCCTAGATAGAAAACTCAGGATACATGCGCTCACCCTTCCAGATTGCACGTGTCCCATCACTAGTGAATTCCAAAACTTTAGCGAGATTAAAAACGAGATGCAGAAATAGATCATTGAGATGTGGATTTCACTCATAACTCAAAGATATATTCCTAAGATAAATAACATATAAAGGAGTGAAACTAATCACCAAGGTATGGATACCACTCCTAACTTGATGATATCGTTTCGTTTGTGAAATACGAGTGTCTTCTTCGCCAAGCAAAATATCGAAAGAGTAACAAGAAATAATCATAACGAAAATATGTTGAAAGAAAATAAAAGGAAATAAGAAAAATAGAAACGAGAGGACTCGTGAAAGTAAGCTTAGTTATAGACTAGGCTAAAAGGCATTCTAATAACCTAATTCCCTATAACCATGGCTCTGATACCAATCTGTAACATCCCAACCGATGGCGGAAACATCGAGGTGTCATGTAGTGACGATTGTTCAATAGCTCATGGACTAAAAGTGTAAATTTTGATATATTGATTAAGTAGTTTATTACATTGAAAGGAAAATATAAGATACAAATATTCTAAAGTGACAACTAAAACTGAAATACAATGAATCCAAAATCTAAGTAAAAATTCCGAAAGCTTAAAAGTCATCTCATAAATAACCTGAAACATGTACGAAAATAGTATATGTCAATACAAAAATGTATTGGTGAGCATACCCTGTTTGAATACATATAGTAGAAAAAAGTTTCGCAATTCACGTGTTATACTGTCTACAATTTAGTGTTCAAGCTATGTACAAATGCTACCCAAAATCAAACCTTTGTTTAATGAATCAAGAGTCACATATATATAGTATTCGCTCATAGTAGGCGATGAATAATCGTTCACACATAACAATAATTAAGTACTATTTATTGCTATGCTAGGCCACCCAACGGTTAATGATTCAGGTCATAAGTACACACTATCAGCGAATCAACAAGTAAAACACATACAAGAATTGCGATTGTGAATATAGAATAAACCATGATTAAGTGAATAAAGTAATAAGCGTACATGAGTCACCCCAAAAGTGTAAAACATAAAAAAGGGGAAAGATATACTCACTTGTTGCGAAGAATAAAAAGTACGACTAGCACAAGTTGTAGCGGTTTGGGTAACTCCAAAAATTACCGGAACAGAATGAATATTATATGAATAAATAAATAATAGAATAAAATCTAGATTGACTTGGAGATCTCTAGGTTCATATATGTTTAGGGATTTAGTTTAGGACTCTAAAATGTCTAGATACTATAACATAAGAAAATATATATTCCAATTCGTATTTATATAAAATGGTAAGAGTAAATAATGATTCGATCAAATAAAATTTGATATGTTTACATCATATTTATCATGGAATAAATATATATAAGCATATATGTATAGGTTATAGATTGGAGTAAAATATAATCAAATGATGATTATTATTATTATAATAATAAATGAAGTTGTCTAGAATTGGAATATAACAAAATAAAATGTAATATATAGTTTATGTGTATGTAAAATATATCTAAAGCATTAAACATCAACCAATAGTATGAGTATGAAAGTGTCAAATTATATATTTGAATAAATAAATATCACAACTCATACAATGCGATGCAAATAAATATTTATATATAATTAGAATAGTGAATATGAGAAAATGAATAAAAAAATGCATGTAAGACTATTATTGTTTTGTAAATTAAATAACTATCAAAAGTCTAGACGCACGTGTATATATATATATGTATGTATATATATATATATAAATTAAATGAGGTGTATAAAATTTATACATACATAAGTATAATATAGATTATGTATAAAGTACTAAAATAACAATGTTAACCAAAATTTATAGAATTTTGAATATATAACAATATTTTATTTATAGAATTACCACTTGAATTTTATAGAATAAAAATCGCTTAAATTAGTATAAAACATGAATAAATTCCAAAAATCTTTTC
The DNA here is from genome assembly GCA_028751855.1 of Ambrosia trifida. Lineage (NCBI taxonomy): Eukaryota > Viridiplantae > Streptophyta > Magnoliopsida > Asterales > Asteraceae > Ambrosia > Ambrosia trifida. The sequence continues at coordinate 125,080,242 of CM054126.1, read as the reverse complement.
ACAAGCATGGCTAAGACCAAATCAACAATAGAGTCACTAAATAATATGAGTTACAATGTCTAAAGGCTAGTTCTAGAATTGGTTTAAAAGCCCTAAAATCCCAAAATTATTGTATGAACCATTGAACTTGATTTGTCACATTGAAAATTAATTTCCCTTTATCAAAAAAATTGATAGAGGGCTTTTGTAGTAGATAAGAAATAAATAAAATTAGAGTCAGAATTACCCAAATCAGATTAGAATTGAGGTTGAATTCGTAGATGGAAGTTCCAAGCTCTACAAATGCACACTCAAGCGTCAACGTCATTGATAATTGATAATTGATAGCCTTTGATTTTTTTTTTGTTTGGAGTATCACGAAGTGAGAATTGAAGAGGATATTACGATACATCTTCATTTAATCGAATGGATGCTTCTTAGACACATACTCTCAAAAATATGGCAAAGTCAAGATGAATAAAAATTTATGAAATTTTAGAATGAGGAACGCCTATTGTTTCAACTAATGTTTCTTACAATTTATAACAAATGAAATAAGCAAGGTATAATGAAACTTATGAAGGTGCACTAATGGCTCATGAATTGGAGCATTTACACTCTTTAGTTTTATATTCATAACTTAATTATCTTTAAGACATAATAAATTTCTAATTAAAAAGGTAATTTATTATTGAAACACAATTAAAAGAAAAATTTAATGATTATCATAAATTAAATTAAAACTTCTAATAAATTAAAAAAATGATAGAAAGTACAAGGACTAAAATTTACAACTTGAAGAAAAACGCAGGTGATGGTTGTCACATATTATAATGTTGTAGATATGAAAATAATTTTTTAATAATTGAATATATAGTATATTTATATTTATTTGTCAAAATATAGTATTAATGTCTAAAATTATTAAAATTAATAAAGGTTAAAATTAAAATTTATATTTCTGTTCTAAATGAACAAAAATAATTTATGTAAATTTTTGATGTAAAAATAATGAAATTGAATTTATTATGAATTATTTATGATTAAAATAGTAAATATTAATTAAAAATATTTAAAAAACGATTTCTAAAATCAAAATTTATTTCTGGAATATTTATTGATTCATAAGATCAAAATAATTTTTGTGGAATTTTATATAATGGTTTAGATATTTTTATAGAATTTTCAATTCATAATAGAATAAACTTGTAATATATTTTATATATATTAAATAAATGATTTTTGAAAAACTAAAAATTGTATAATAAACTTCATCATTAGAATAACATAAAATAATTTTTATAGAATTTATAAACCCCTTTTAGTATTTAAAAACTATTTTAAAAAGAATAAAGAGTATATATAAAAGAAAAAGCTCTAAAAAATGTTGAGTATGCCTGGACTCGAACCCGGCTCCTTGGCGGAATCAAGTACTTAATTCATAAGTGTAGACCATCTGGTTTGGACCCTGAGAACGATATTATTTGGTTTCAGTAATTTATTAGATGATTTGATTACGTAACCCAAAAGAAAGCTCTAAAAAAAAAACGTTGGCCTCCAGGTTCGAACCCAAGACCAAACGTTTAAACAATACACAACAGCACCATCTGATCTAGATCAGATGTTGAGTTTTAAATCCATTTATGAAAGCATTTAATCTGTTTATCGGCGTACTAATGTTGTAATGGAGGGTTTAATTTATAGTATTACACAAGATTTTGACGAATTAGAAAGTTTGACTATGCATTAAATAAAAACGCGTATAGTATATCAATTATGGAATGATTACACGAAATTGATAGCTGTAATCGAGGATTTTTTGCTTGTTCCCCAATCCGTCTAGATCATTGCCAATTTTAGTTAAATCACTTGTTAATTGAAGTTTATTGTCGAATGGGTTTTGGGTTTTGACTTATGGACACCGATACCGAACACGCTCGGTTCGATACGGGATCGGGATCGGGACGGGACGGTATCGGTATTCGGCCTTGTATGCTCATCCCTACATGCAACACGTGTCATGATCTGTTGCCTCCATTTGAAAAAGGATGACGGTTGCTTTTCCCAAGTGGGTCCCACTGCAATTAATGCGGTGGGTATATAAATCCTTGGAGTCCTCCTTGAAGCAGTTACATTCTCAAAAAAAAAAAATCATTCACTCTCACGTTTCTCTCTTCATCTTCAAGTTTTCCGTTGAAGTTTCCGATCAATCTTCATAGATTCCGACGTCTGGCTTGCATTTTCCGGCGAATATTAAAGATTTGTTGTCGAAACTTCAAGTTTTCCGATGAAAGTTCATCTTTTTCCCAGCTTTCCTTTATCCTTTCATTAAAGAATGTCTGAAGCTTCGACCGGTGTCTCACCGTCCGATGAGACACGTAACAAGACTCTGGTGACAGAGAAGGAGCCGGTGGTTCAGGGAGGCAAGATAAAAGAGAGGAAGTTGATGACCAACACTCCCTGTCATTGGACCCCTGCTGCTTGATGTATTGCAAAATACATCGGTTATTTGTACATATTTTGAGTCGTTATCGAGTCAGTGTGTGTCGTTTATATATATTTTTTAGTTTCTATTTAGTATTTTATGTGTCACAGGAATCCGGATGGCAAAAGAGGCAAATTTATGCGTAAACGGTGCTTTACGAGGTCCCGGATGAATCACAAGTGAAAAGAGAAGATAAAAATAAACAAAATTGAAAAAATCATCCCGTCGTGTCACGCGACAGACTCCCTTGCATCCCGTCGTGTCACGCGGCGCTATGCAGATTCAGCTTTGAGGGCGTCGTGTCACGCGACCACTTACCCAGAATCCAGTCGTGTGACACGATGGCCATCAGGAAGCCCAAAATTGTGTTTTTCAAGCCCAAATCGAATTTTAAAACCCTAGAACGAAATTTTAAGGTGTATTCTGCACTTTTTGACGAAAGGAAGCTGCTCTGGAGCACTAGGAGGTGAGAGAAAGGCCAAGGGTCAAGATTTTGAGCATTGGGATCGAGAGTTTCGGGTTTTAATCATTCGGGTTCTTCATTCCTTTGTTCTTTTGAGTTGCAAACTATGTTTCATGAACTTAGAATTGATTTTATTCCTATTTTGAACATGTTTATTGGCTAGACTTTCATTACTACTTAGGTTATGATGAATACTCATGATTGAATGAGCGTTTTTATGGTTTTTTGGAACTTAGACTATGGGTTGATGATTTAGTAAAGACTTTGATTATTTTTGATCTGGTGTATATGCGTACCTAGTTTTGTTCAATTAATAATTATTTACTCCACATGCGTTTTTGTGAATGTCTTTCATGTATGAATGCGTGTTAGGTTGTGGACTGTGTGTTAGCAACTAGTTTATGGTAAATTGCTAATGTTTTCCTTAGGAGTGGTTTTTGTTGATTGAGTAGTTCTAGGTATTCTTCCAATTCCAATAGCTGTAAGGTGCGGGATTGTCGATATGTCTAGGGTGTTAAATTGCTAGATTTAGGTGCTTTGTAAGAAGATCTTCCTAGTTTCCTTACCACTTCTTGCGTATCGAGTCAGGTCAGGTTTTCTATAGTTACCCCTTGCACTTTTAGTGTAGTGAGGCTTTCGCGCTGTAAGGTAGACTGTCTTGCGGGTACTTTATCATCAGAGTAGGTAAGCCTGTAAGGGTAACCTCTCAATCGGTAGTTTAACGGCTTATAGGTAACCTTAGGTTTCTCCTTGAGAAGGGTCGAGGGTCCTCTAGTTTATCCTGTAAGTTTAGTATCTGAAGATCCCGGTTCCATAGCTAGTTCCATAACCATAGAAGTTCGTAAGTCATAAGTAGGATTCTAACCTAGGTAGTATTTCCACCATCATTTGAATTTGGTTCAGCTCGGTTCACGTCTTAAGTTCAGTTTAGTTTATTTTAGTTAAGCTTTATTTTTCTTGAATTTAGTTTTAGTAAACCCCCCTCTAAAACTAATAAATAGTTTTATTTCAGTTTTAGATAAGTTTTCTAATCTAGTTACCGTCTTCCATTAGAGTCTCGTGGGTTCGATATCCGGACTTACTTTAGCTTTACTAGAGTCGATAGGTTCACTTGCCTGTCAGCAGTTTAGTTTTAGAGAGTCTAGAGTATTACTAGGTGCTAGTTTTAGGTTTAATTTAGTTATTTTTATTAAACTACTTTTAGCACATCACTGCTTTTGAAGAATTCTGCAGAGCGTATGAGATTTTGCCGGAGTGGGAACCGGAATTGCCCACTCTGACGCAGACTGTGCTAACTCCCACCAACGGGAAGATAGCGTAGTATGGGTCCTACTTTAGTCAATGTGGATTCCGCATTCCCTGCACCCGCTTCCAGTTGGATATTCTTATTAAGTATGGGGTAGCGGTGTCGCAGATGAGTGCATTTGGCATGTTGAGGCTTGTTCACTTTGAAGCCTCATGCCGTGCCTTGGACATTGAGCCAACAATTGACCGGTTCAATGTCTTTTATTATATGGCTCAGGATGAGATGTGGTTCTCGTTCAAGCCGCGGCCGAAGGTCCCGCCGATGGCGACGCATGTGCCCAAGTCCCTCCATGGATGGAAGGAGAAATACTTCTTTGTGAAGAAGGGCGTTATTCCAGTGGCGATGCCTTGGAAGATTGTTGGGGAGAAGTAGCGGGTTGCGGACCGCGAGGTGATGAAGGGTTACAAGAATGAGCCTTGGTTTGTGTAGTTGACGTCCAACGCCACGAAGTTGGAGTTCAAGGCTCTGACAGAAAGCATCTTTTTGTTGCTGGGCACCAACCGCGTGGGAATTCGCTCTGGGAAGGAGCCCTACATTGTAGATGAGAGTAAGCATTTATTTCTACTTGTTTCTTTGACATTTTTCCACTTTAGATTATTGATCGGCGTGATTGTCTGCAGGCTTGGGCAAGTTTGAGTTTTACGCCGCCCGGAAAGAAAAGGGCATAAAGTGGAGGCGTTTGGCAGAAGGGGAAGTCTATGTGTTGGAGGCCTTTGTGGGAAATTTTCACTGTCCCAAATTAGAGAATCCTCCCCGGCACTTCTATGCCATTGGTGAGCCTTCGCCTTCCGGGTTTTTAAGTATGTCTGGTGGTGAGTCCACTGACTCGTCAGTGGAAGTGGTTCAGCCGCCGAAAGCTTCTAGGGGGCATGGGCGATGGAAACACGCGCCGCGGAAGCATGATTAGTCTTTCAAGAATGTGTTGGCCCATTCTGATTCTGAGTCTTCTAATGTAGGGGGCGAGTATGTCAAGAATCGACATAAGAGAAAGGATGGGCCGCCGTCGAGTGATGAGGATGAGGATGATGCTTCCAAGTTGAAGACCCGGAAGAGGAGCCACACGGGGGTGTCCTCTCGTGGTGAAGGTGTTGGTAAGGGTGTTGTTGGGAGCGTCGGTGGCTCCACGGGCGGTGAGGGGAGCACTGGCGGCTCCAAGGATGCAAAGGAGGGCGGTGCAGGCCCCAAGGATAGTGAAAGTGTTGGGGGCAAGGGTAAGTCCCCCGCCAAGAGTACTGGGCCGCAGAAGGAAGGGGCCCCAGTATTTTCTGTAGACATTGGCGCTCCTCCTGTGCGCCAACCACTTTTCCAAAAGATTGTGAAGAAGAAGACTGGTATGTATTCTTCCTTTCTTTCTCCTATTTGTACTTTTGTCTTTCATGGGATTTTCTGAGTGTTGTGCGCTTTGCAGTGAGCGCGCCCAAGGTGACTCCTTTTCCATCGCCCCCACTCCTACCGCCGAGCAAGTTGCTGAGGCGGCTAGGAGGGAAGAGGAACAATTATGGAAGGAGAAGGAGGAAGCAGAGAAGAAAGCTGCTGCCGATTAAGCCCTTAAATAGGCTGAGGAAGAAAAGGCGGGAAAAGCTCGCCTTGCTCAAGAGAAGGCGGAAAAGGAGAAAGGGAGCGTCTCCGTTTGCAGGAGCAAAATTTCCTGGCGGAGAAGGCTCGCCTTGCCCTAGAAAGGGAGGAGAAAGAGAAAGCTGAAGCGGAGGCCCGGGCACGGGCCAATGAAGCTTCTGGTTTTGAGAAGACCACCTCGGCAGGAGGCGCTGAGGACAATAACTGGGAGGTTCGCCGGGTGGGGCGTGAGCCATCCGACGCGGGGGGTAGGGAACTAGCTGGGGCCTATGATGGTTCCAGCTGGATTGGTGGTGACGCTATCTTGCGTCCCCGCTGGGCGGTCAGGGAGAACACTTTATTCTCCAACTCTTTGGCCGCCGAAGAGTTCGTATCTAGGGCGGTGCCCCCAAATTAAAGGGAGTATCAGGACAGCTTGAGTCGTCCTGACCTGATTACAAGCATGTGTGTAAATCAGGCGACTCAGCTGTCTTTGATGGACTCGTTAAGATGGCACGATGCCGCTATGCATCGGGACATCGCCCGCCTTAAAACCAAAAAGGCTGCCCTCACCGAGAAGGAGGTGGCCTTCAAGTCTAAAGTTGATGAGTATCGCCGCCGTGCTCATAAGGCAGAAGACCAAGTTAAAAAGCTTGAAGATGACGCGGCGGCGGATAAGAGGCGGTGGACGGAGTCCTGTCACCGCAATAATGAAGAGATGAGGTGGCTGAAGGAACGCCTCCAACAGGTGAAGGAGGAAAATAGGGTGGATGTGGCCAAGCTAGAGCAAAAGTGTAAGGGCCTCTCTGAAAGGACCGCCAAATACATTGAGATGCGCAAGGAGATAGAATCTAAAGATGCTGACCTTGTGACTGCTACTGAGCGCATCTCTGCTTTGGAGAAAGAGAGGGTTAAAATCATTCAAGTGAAAGAGGACCTGGAGCGGGTGTTGGGCGCTGTGGAGGAGGCTTGTGATGCGGCTACGAAGGAGGCTGAGAATGCCAAGAACCTTCTGGACGAGTCCGCCTCCATTCAGGAAAGGATACAAGAGTCACTCCGCTGGTTGATGACCAGCGGAATTGAAGAGGTAAGCGTTTGCCATGTTGTTTACTTTATCCTCCTTTTATTTGTTAAAGTTTCTAACTATTGTCCCGCCTCTGCAGATCTTCAAGCGCTTCTGGTAGGAGCCTAAGCTTGGTGACCCGGTTGCCGCCATAGCTTCTTCCACACACGCATATGGGTTTAGCGAGGGCTATGAAGATGGTTTCTTGCATGCTCAGTATAATGGGCGTATTATCGATGTGGAGCATTATGGCAAAACCCTGATGGAGGAATATGAGGCGGAACTCACCAAATTTGAGAAGATTGAGTTCCCCATCCTTCAGGTGGTGGCGGACTGTAACCGGAACGCTAATCCTCCCGCTGCCCCAAAATACTTCATAGAGAAATCTGATGAGTTGGGTAGGCAGGCGGAGAAGGAGTGTCGGGAGAAGGAGCGGCCCAAGGCCTCGGGCGAAAGGTTTTCTTGGACCCAACTCGGCACCGAGGAGAAGCTGGTGGACTTCAGCGGCTCCGATGATTAGGCGCCTATTGTATTTTGATTTGTGATTGAACTTGTACGTGCCTGTAAATATTTTTTGGGTTTTTAACTCCCAAATGATAATGAAAGCTTTCGTTTGTTATATCTTGTATTCTCGCGCTAGTTTCTGTTTTTACTTATTTAACCAAGTCATCACCCGGTGTGTAAGTAGAAATTAGCGCGTGTGTTTTGCTGATTAGTCCGGCGTTCAAGTGTTAAATACTTTTGCCTTGAATACTATAGCGCAACACAACTTGTGCCTTGAGTCCGACTAGCGTGCCTAAAGGGACTTGTCTTGAAGACTTTTGTTCGCGCTGCGGGGTAACGTGTGACCTTTTAAGTCCGATGTGTTTTTAAACATGTCTAGAAGAATTAGGTTTAGCACGTATTCGTGGCACGATGTTTAAGTCCGACAAGTAAACCATGTCTTGAAGACTTTGGCGCAACGTATTTGGCTGGGCACGTTTACGAGTCCGGCATGCGCTGGGCATGCCTTGAAGACTCATTCGCGTCACTGCCATAGAACGAGGCTGCTTTAGTCCGGCGTAGGTTGTGGCTTAGTCTTGATGACCTGGGCGCGGGAAAACAAGTAGAGCAACAGATATAGGAAACGGATTTTCATTGATCAAGTAGTTCTTGCGGAGGGGCAACCGATTTCTACAGGGATAACTGCCTTGGAACCATAGGTTAGACTGAATGGCGTCTCGCCATTGCTTGTTTTAGTCAGGGTGTGGTAGGCCCATAGTACATGGGGAACTTCATCTACCCACCCGGTTCATTTGGTTTTGAGCCGCGCCTTAATGCCATCTAGGATACTTCGGTTTGCCCTTTCGACTTGACCATTGCCTTGTGGGTGCACGATTGATGTGAATATTTGTTGCACGCCCAGTTGTGTCAACCACTCTTGCAAAGTCTGGTCCACGAACTGTGTACATTTTGCTACTTACGAGTTTCATTGGTAAGCCAAATCTACATATGACGAATTCCCAAATGAATTTCTTGTCGTGTGCCCTGTCGATCTTGGCGAGAGGTTCTGCCTCGACCCATTTGGTGAAGTAATCAATGGCAACGATTAGGAACTTGACATTCCCTGTTGCCGTCGGGAATGGACCGACCAGATCAATTGCCCATTTTTGTAATGGCCATTCGGCTGTGACAGGCACCAGGTTGTTCTTTGGGCATAGGGTGATTGGTGCATGGCGCTGGCAACTATCACATTTGCGCAGCTCTTTGACTGTGTCCAAGTGCATTCCCGACCAATAATACCCTGCGTTCATGAGTTTTGCGACCACCATCCTTGGGCCCACGTGTAGTCCGCATGTTCCTTCATGTATATCTCTGATGAGGAAAGAAGCATTAGCGGAGTCGACACAGCGGAGTAGTGGCCCTAGGTAGGAGCGGCAATATAAGATGTGGTCTGTGAGTTGATAATGTAGAGCCTTGTGTCGTATTTTCCGGGCTTCTGACTTGTCGTCAGGCAAGGCACTGGAGGACAGGTAGGCTTTGATTGGGATCATCCAAGACGCGTTGCCTGTTTGGATGACGTTGACTTGTCGTGGTAGAACAAATGGTTTGCTGAGTATTTCGACGCATACTTCTTTTGCCATGTGTTAAAAACCGTAGAAGCCATTTTGCTCAGCGCATCGATTGGTTTGTTTTCACTGCGCCTAATATATTCTATGGTGTGGGAGTCGAGTCTGCACATGAACTGCTTGGCTTGTTCCAAATATAGAGCCATGGTTTCGTCCTTTGCGTCATAAGTTCCGTTTATCTGGTTCGCGACAAGCAATGAGTCTATGTGTGCCTCCACATGCCTGGCCCCCATTTTTTACATGATGCAGAGGCCTGCCAGCAGTGCTTCGTATTCCGCCTCGTTATTCGTGCCTTTAAAATCGAGGCGGATGGCGTATGTGAACTCGTGTTTATCTGGGATGATAAGGCGGAGACTCGCCCCAACGCCATCATCATTGGAGGCCCCATCTGTGAAGAGGTACCACTTTTGCGATGGGTCTTGAGCTAGCACGGGGGACTGTTCGGCTTTGCATTCTTCAATTTTGTCGGCGGGTATTTCCGTGGCAAAATCAGCTAAAACTTGACCTTTGATTGCGGGTCTGGGCTTGTAATAAATGGTATGTTCTCCCAATTCAATAGCCTATTTGGCGAGACAACCCGAAAGTTCAGGCTTGCAGAGAACGTCGCTGATTCGATAGTCCGTGAGGATGTTGATCGGGTGGCCTTGGAAATACCTGCGCAACCTTCGAGATACGTGCACGAGAGCGAGAACCAGCTTTTCCATGACGGTATACCTCGTTTCCGCATCCAGCAGGGTGCGGCTAATGTAGTAGATTGGCGTTTGCACCCCTTTGTGATCTACCATGAGGACCGCGCCTACCGCTCGCTCTGTGACGGAGAGGTAGAGTGTGAGGGGTCCTTGGGTAGAGGTGCTATTAAAGTTGGGAGATTGATGAGGCATTGCTTCATTGCCTGGAAGGCTGTTTCGGCTTCCGGTGTCCAACGGAAGTTGCTCTTCCTTAAAGAATTTTCAAAGTGTCCACGAATAGGAACGGCTTTGAGGCGTAATTTGATAAGAAATGATTGAGGGCCACCAGACGGCCCATCAGGGTTTGCACTTCTTTGATGGAGGCGGGCGAAGGCATTCTTTCGATGGCTTGTACTTTCTCCGGGTTCGCGCGGAAGCCATCTTGCGTGACAATTACGCCAAGAAATTTACCTTCCTCCATTGCGAAGGAGCATTTGCTGGGGTTCAGCTTCATGCGCACCTTGCGCAGCTGATCGAAGGTTTGCTGAATGTCGCGCAGCATGTCTCCCTCTTCCTTGCTCTTGATTACGAGGTCATTGACGTATACTTCTAGTCGTACGCCGATTTCATTCACAAAATCGGTGTCCATGAGGCGTTGGTAAGTGGCACCCATGTTCTTTAAGCCGAACGGCATTTTGGTGTAGCAAAATTGTGATACCCCGCAATTTCAGGTTCTTACTTTAACTAAACTCTAGTTACATTCATTGCATTCTACTTAACTAGGGTTAGCTAGATAGGACACACGTTGCACAGTTATAGGTTAATAAGTGCATGAAGTGGTAATTCGGGGAATTACCAGACTGTATACATGAGTAGTGAACCTCAGACGTTGATGAACAATGAAATTAAATAATTGTGAATTAATTAATTGAGTTTGATTGCAACTATGTGCTTCTATGAAACTCTGTGAAACTATGTGCAAACTGTATGTGATACGTGAACTTAAACCGAAAACGTTAATAAAAATTATAATAGGTGGACCATTAGGATGGTTGGGGTCTTAACAGATGGGGTTGCACTTATTATGGTCCATAATAGCGAAAAACATCGATAAAAACACGTTGTACGACGAAACAGGCCACCCGACGCGGGCCGAAGGGGAGTGAGCGGCCGCTCACTGCTTCCGTGCGGGTGCCAGATTCCACCGAACCGACTTAAAGCATTATTTAAGCAACCTTATGCCTCTTGTATCCCCTAAACTCAAACCCTATTCGCCCCCTACTGCCCTATTACGAAAATATCAACCCCTAACACCTGCTAAGGCTCAAGAACATCGATCAGGAAGCTTGGAGAGCATTCGGTTGATAGTTTTGAAGTGCTTGCGGTATAACATTCAATCTCTTGTGTTTTAATCTTCTTTAATATGTTATTAAAACCTTATAACTAAGTTTGTCCAGGTCTAAAACGTTTTCATAAAGATTAAAACTTGAGGTTTATAAAGATTGAATGGGTTAAACATAATCTTATGCGATTAGTAATTGATAGGTTGCATGTTGTGCATGTTTATGGTGTTTAGATCTTTAGGGTTTATGGTTTTGCATGTGTTATGATAGGTTCTGATCATGTTAGGTCCTATGAATGTTTTATGATGGTTTTTGATTATCGTTGATCGATTATATGCATACGTGAGTAGTTTAAATAAGAGTTTATGCATGAATAAAATCTGGACAGAATGTTTGGGTCGACTTGTAGGGTCTGTTACGTAACTTAAACATGTTGATTTTTATGATTTCTTTGCATGGTTATATTATACATGGTTTTAACTTTTCATAATGGGCAAAATCGTCTGATTTGGACGCCGTTTGATAAGTTTTTGAAATTTTCTTTGATTAAAGGTCATATCATATTTTCGGATTAACAAACTGAGTCATCTTTAAACAATCATAACTCGAGTTTTACAAAGAATTAAGTTATGAAATTTTGACAGTAGGTCAACATTGGATTAACTTGGCGTTTCCAAGTGGATTCATCCCATTTGGATGAATACACGATTTTTGGGAATTTTTCTACTAATCTGATCTGTTATGTGTATTTTTTGAACGTAGCTGTGTTGCATGATTTTTCATAATTTTTGTTCAAGGTTTTATCACAAACTAAAAATATAGATTTGTATAGTAGATCCCCTAGAATATTTAGTAAAAGTTTGGGAGTCTAAATCACTGGAAAAGTATTTTTAATAAATTAGTTTTCACGGCGCATAATCTGTCCTAAAAACGCAGATTGTGTATTGTGTGTTTATGTGGCTATTTGGAGTCTTATGGGGTATGTATTTGACATGAACTTGAATGGAAACTTATATGAGATTCATATGAAGTGTAAAATTGATGATAACCAACATATTCACCAACGGGTCCGTATGGTTAACTTATACATGTAGAATCATTAGGTGTCACTTACACGGTTTTGAACTTTTAAGCGTCTTGTACAAACGGGTTATATGGTGTAATGATATTACACATATACTCACTTAGTGACACATGTAATAGGTAGTCGGTAGCTCACCCTACTTTGGAAGTTTGGATTTACTTGCTTGCATACTAAGGTGAGTTTCACTACTTTTTCTCTAAAGCATGCGTCTCTGGCTGGAGACACACACATTAATTCCTGGTTGGGAATTACTTACTTTTCTAGTCCGGTTTGGGACTACTTGTACATCTCGGGTTTGAGATGCTTTCACTCCTGGTGTGGGTTGGGTTTTACGAATCTTTGTGTGGATTGCGCTTTTATCAGTTTGAAACTTTTACGGTCCTTTGTAAACTAAACACTCTATCACTTAAAGTCCTTACATATTATTGGGTTAATCGCTGGAGGTGAACGGGGTATTAGTTGATAGTGCTATTAGGTTGTGCAGCAACCTCATGTTTGTGGTGCTGGGAGCACGGGCATGAACTTCTGATCACACTAGTCACTAAGGCAGTTTAACGTATGTTAACACATTACTGAAGGTTCCCAATAATCACATGTTTAGTTACAATGAGTGGGACAGCTACCCCTGACACGCTTAAACTGATGACACTTGAACATTTGGGTTTTTGACTACTTTATACTTGTTGCTACATGGTCTTGGAGACCTACGCTTTTACTTGGTTACGTGGTTTTGGAAACCTACGCGTTTACTTACTCACCTTCTTTACTTTGTGAACTCGCCAACATTGTTTGTTGACTCACGATATACATGCTTTTGCAGGTAGTTAGCTTCTGGTGCCACGATTAGAAAGCACTACACACTTCACTGCATTTGGGTCTAGGCATACATCTAAATTCCATTCTATGCTTTTACGTTTTCTTTTATATGGTTCTATCTTGGGCGCGTTGTTTTGGGCATGGTTTTAAAATGTCTATGTTTGGTTTACGCTTCCGCAACTTAACTAAACTTTTTGGTAAACGCTAAACTTGAATTTTGAAAACGAACTAAATGGTTTGGGCATTTAGAGTTCGTTCATATGACTTATGGCTGTGGGATCCTGTATGTCATGCGCCTCGCGGTATAAACCCCACAGTGGAAATTTGAGGGTGTGAAAAAAATGTACCCATATCGGTGCGGAATGCCGTCTTGTGCTCATCTTCCTTTGCCATTTGTATTTGGTGGTACCCCTTATATTCGTCCAAGAAGCACTTGAAGCGGTAAGGGGCTAGGGAGTCCACCTTTATATCGATTTCTGGCAGGAGATAACAGTGTTTGGGACACGCCTTCACTAGTACAAAAATTGGGCCTAAAGTCGCGGTGTATTAGACTTAAGACGCGGACATCGACCGCGTCTTTCCGTGGCGCGTCTTTAGATAAATTTGGTAATAGTCGCGGTAGTCTTTCCGCGTCTTCAAAGTCCTGCCGCGTCTTCTCAGACTTCCATATAAATGTTATATTCTTTTCCGTAACCGCGACTTCAGCTCATTATTAATTTACTATATTATACAACCGCGACTTCACTTAGTGCTTAAATGTTTTACATATTTCTTAACCTGCTGTTGTGCTTAAGACCTGCTGCACTTCTTTGTTTATACTCTGGCTTCTTTTCAGTCCTATATATGCATTTTTTTCTGACGTATCTGAAAGGAAGCGGTTGATTATTATTGTTATTATCGGCACGCAATTTGCAACCAGTCACCATAATCCACTACAAAGACAAAACCTTCTCAACGGCGGAAACATTGCAAACATTTGCCAAGTCACAGGCCGTTAACTCCGGTTAGTTTTGTGAATAACACTAAGAGACTAAAAATGAATTCTTATATGTGATGAGAATTCTCACATGTACTTTATATGCAATCAAAAATCAACAGGCCGGAACCTCTAATATTAGGAACCTCTACACCAGACAACCCACTGGGAACTCTAGCACGTAACATAGAGGTTCGATAAATTGATTGGCAACCTGCGACGAAGAGGCAGTGAACTTCTTGGAAATTGAATCATCAGCTCCCAAGCTCCTGCGTTTAGAAGGAACCTCCTAAAAGGACACATAGATATCAAAAGCCGCCCAAAAAAGGGCTGGCGAAAAACGCTCAGGCCGCGTAAAACACACAATGTCCCTATGACCTATGAAACATGAAGTATAAAATCAAGTACCAATGCGAGTTACATTTAGCAAAACATATCGGCGTAGACAACTAGGTAATGTAGAAAGACTTAGTGGTGATTAAACCCAGGGTAGTACCTGCAAAAAATAAGAATATAAACTTTCAGTTACCAGTGATAACAACAGTTAAATAGATGGCAACATAATAGAAATGCAAGATTTGTAGTAATCAGGTCACATTCAGGCAGCAAAGCAAACACGACATTTCTGTTTTATAAGCAACCCATCGGAGCATGTAAAGGCCACATGTTCACACTAAAAAAAGACGAAGAGAAAAACAAACATATATGTGACAAAACGCAGGCAAACGATGACTATCAACGGGGAGCCAGAAACTACAAAGACGTCTCTTTTGTGACTTACCGTATGGAGTCAGAAATGTCTGACGTCCTTTTCGTTGTGGTAACTGTTTTATCGCCTAAACCAGATCTTTTTCGCATTTGCTATTTTCTGGCTCCATTATTTCCAACTTCATACTACCAGTCACAAATAACCGAGACGGCTAGAATATAAAGCAAAGGTGAAAGCAGCGGCTAGTAAAACCAACATAGCATATATATATATATATATATATCACAATTAAGTAAACATTCTTTGTACAAAAGGCGATTAACACAATGTTATAACACGCAAAACAAATCCATTAGCTATTATTTATCGGCTAATGAAGTAGCAAGAATGAGGCAAATAGCATAGGCAGAGCACAAATTAACAGCTTTTTACCATCAAGTAGTAACATCCAAAGAAATAGCATACGCGGGAAAGACCAATTCCAAACAGTAATAAAAATTTACCCAAATAAAAGCACACATCAATGTTTAGAGTTTATCGTCTCCATTATATAAGTAACAAAAGAAGCGTAAACCACTAATTTATTGACCCAATACACTACCTCACATGCAATGAGCATATCTTTCACATCACTACTGCCCCCTTGTCAAGAGCTTCATTACAAAACATAGTCCCCGTTTTTCACCATTCTTCATCACAAATCTGATTCTTATGGTAGCTAGTCTAGTTTAGTATACAATACTTGATTTTATGTGTAATATACGACTATTGATATTGGAAGCTTATGCAATTCAACAAATTCAGCGGACTCTCAATTTATCATATACCTTAACGTGTTTAACCCATTAAAGATATAACTTAACCCAGATGGCCAGAACCAGATCATGCCATATGTGAACAGGTCATTACCACATTCATAAAGAATGCAAAGTGAAGTTGTGTTAATTAATATATTCTAGTGGGGCATTCAGAGTTTTGCTATTCGAAAACCAAGACTTACAATTTTTGAAGTTGTGTTAAGCTTCCAAGGTTTGGGATTCTCCCACTGAAGTAGTTGCTATCTAGGCGGCTGCACAACTGTGAAAAGTAGTGATAATGATATAAGAACATCATCCAATAAGTGTGATCATCAAAATGTTATTTTATAAGTGTGCATACAAATCTGTCAAGTTGGCCAAATTATTGAGCTCCATTGGCAATTCACCGGTGAGATTATTAGCAGTCAATACCCTATGATTTGAAACAGAGTCATTTTAACAAACATGTACAAAATTACCACATATAAAAGGTATGTATAAGCAATTAAAAATTGTAGTGAACATAAGAGTACAAAGAAGGCCTTACAAAAGATTCAATTTTTCTAGTTTTCCAAGCTCAGCATGAACATTTCCTGAGAACATGTTGATTTTCTCGCTACACATGCATCCCCCCTCGCCCCTTTTTAAAATGGTCATAAGTCATAACCTTTTTATACGAATTATTCCTTTAAAACTAAACGTTCAAAACAGACACACTCGCCTCGAACGGTCAAAACTAAAAAGCAAAACAGACATATAGCCAAAAACCAAGACTTACAATTCTTTAAGAATGCAAAGTGAAGTTGTGTTAATTAACATAAAACAGATATATAGCCAAAAACCAAGACTTACAATTCTGAATTCTTATATCATATACCTACACCTTAAAGGAATAATTAATCAGCCTAAAGAATGCAAAGTGAGGGTGATGACATAGTTTTATATACCCACTTCATCATTTGTGACATCTACATTCATCACAGCATCACATACAAATCCACCTACAAATGTAGTATGTTTGAATCTCCATATTTATATTAGTTACACGAAAATTTAATCTAAACAAAATAAGAATATAACACAAAGGTTGAATCCTTGTTACACAAATACTTCGGGTTTTAACCAAATAAACACACAAACAACTAATATACGCATCAATACTAGACAATTAGGAAGATTTGATGGCAAATGTAGAGTTAGATCCAAATAACAAATGCCTTTAAACTTAAATATGTGAACTTTAAACAAATTAAAGGTAGAACAACTACAACATACCTCTTTTTGTTGGTCTGTTTAAGCTCAAGTGAGAACGTAGAACAACAACCGCCTTCGATTAGGGATTGTAGCAGCCAATTAGGTTAGGTGAGGAGATGGTTGTCGCCATTTGGTTAGGGTTTGAGGGGAGAGGGAAAAGTTTGTATTAGGGACTCCAATATTGCTGAAATGTGGAGGGCAATGAGAGGGAAAATGGTGTTAGGCACTTTTGCTGAAAATTTTGGGGGAGGCTTGCTGAAAATTTTGGCGGGGAGGCTGATGGGGATTTTTTATAAGTCGTGGTTCTATGATCAATAGTCGCGGTTGATAAACAAAACCGCGACTTTAACTTTAAAACTCGCGTCTTCCGATTATCTTCCGATTGTAAAATTATTATTTTGGGAGGTGAAGTGTTTAATGTCGCGGATGTTTCTTTGCCCGCGTCTTTTACTTCTGATGTCCGCGTCTTTTGCACACATTTGTACTAGTGCTTGTTGAGGTCCTTGTATTCAACACACATGCGTCAGCCCCCATTAGCTTTGGCGACCATGACGGGGTTGGCGACCCAGGTTTGATACCGGCTGGGGCGAAGGATGCCCTCCTTGAGCAGCTCGGTGACTTGCTCGTTCATGGACTTTGTTTTCTCCGACCCCATGCTTCGCTTCTTTTGCACTACTAGCTCTACCGAACGGTAGACATTAAGTTTGTGTTCCGCTATGTCTCGCAAAACACCCACCATGTCCACCGGTTTCCATGCAAAGACATCCATGTTGCGGATGAGTAATTGTTTCAGGTGGTTGCGAATGGTGTCGGAGATTACATCGCCTATGACCACCGTTTCCTCTGGAAATTTAGGGTTGAGGACCCATTTTTCCGGCTCTCTGCTGGCGTCGGTTTTAACCATTTTGGGGTTTGGAGGTTTCCGCCGAATGACAATCCATGTTTCCCCGAATAAATGCAATGTCGGTTGTTGGAAAGCCGACCATTGCGTGGGCAGTAGAAGCATTGGCGTTGAAGCGTGTGATCCCTCGCAACCCAGTAAGATGTCATGGTTTAAGTTAGCTGGCAGAACCATAAGGTCGCATATTTCTGTGCGCTCATGGGTGTCGTCTGACCAGGTGACAGGCATGGAGATCATGCCACGGGGCATTATTTTTTCATGGATGAAACTGGAGATTGGCTCGTTGACTAGCACGATTTTTGCCTTGTCTTCCTCATCCAATTGCTGAAAACACTGATCATACATGTTGTTAGTGCTGCTGCCGCCGTCCAAGAACATGTACTGTGTGCGGTAATATCCGAAGACGGCTGTGATGACGAGCGGGGCAGTGCAGGAAGCGCCGCCGCGGACTTTTGGTAGGAGGACGTAAACCTCCTTCCAGGAATCATCGTTTTGTTGTACACGGGATCGCTTCACGCCCTGAGCCTTCTTTCCGTGCCTTGCCATATTGCATTGATGGCGCGGAATGAGAGTAGCGGCATGAGTGTTTAGGTCACGAATTTTCTTCCGCGATCCTTCTGCCTGATTGTCATCGCCAGTGTGCCCCTTGGCGGTGCGATGAACATTCTTGATCAGGTGGCCGAGCTGCCCAGACTTCAGCGCAGTCTCGATTTCCAACTTTAGACTGTAGCAGTTGTCTGTAAGATGGCCAAAGTCGTTGTGGTACTCGCAGAACTTGCTTGTATCCACATTCCTTCTTTTCCCAAGGGGCTTAGGCTCCTTAAGAGTGACTTGCTCCGTCTTGAGGACTTGGGACAGAGTTTTTGTTAGCGTGGTCCAGTCGTGGTTTTTCTTGGAGTGACCACACTGTTCCCGCGATTGTTTATTGGTCATGAGCTGGCGGGCGTCATTGGTGGGGGAGTACTTCCCCTCGTCTGTTGAGCCCGAGATGCGAGTCCATACAGACTTGGCCTTATTATTATTATTATTATTATTATTATTATTATTATTATTATTATTATTATTATTATTATTGTGGTGATGTGGTTGGAAGCCGTGTATCTGATTGAAGGATTTCTCAGATGAGGCGTATATTTTGGCGGAATGGATGACCTCGTCTCATGACTCTGGGATGCCATCCTTACTAGTGAGGCATTTCATGAGCTCCGGGCTACGCACATTGTGAATGAATGCAACGCGGGTGAGCTCTTCTCCGCAGCCTATCTGAAGGGCTTCCTTGTTGAAGCGGACAATGAAGTCCTCGATGGACTCGTGATCGTACCGGCGGCACAACAGTATGTGTGCCTTGTCCCGCTTGTGTTTCCTTAGATGAGAGAAATGATTACCAAACTTGTCAATGAGGTTGTCAAAGTCTGTAATGCTCCCGGTAGGGAGGTTATCGAACCAGACTCTTGTTGCGCCAGTCAGTGTTTGGGCGAAAAGGTGACACCAAACTTGGACTGGCCATTTGACAGACATCCCCGCACATTCAAAGTCATGAACGTGGTTATCCGGTTCACGCAGGCCATCGTACTTGCCGATGCTGCTAGGGAGCTTAGCCTTCTTGGGGATTTTGGTGATCGCTATGCGAGTGACAAACTTGGATTTCTCAGCAAAGGACTTTGGCCTAAAGGGTTTGACCAAATTGTCGTCCACATCCTTGCGGTGTGAACGGTGGGAGCGGCCTCTCCCGCTGTAGTTCGAGTCTGCGCTACTTGACTCGTAACCATCGGATTCGTCGTGTGATTTGGCGTAGCCCCGAGCCCCAGCGCTTCCGTCGGGCTCCCCGCTACGACTGTCACGTCGACCAGCCGTGTCTTTATTCTTATGACCCTTTTTGGTGGAGAGTCATTAGTGAGGGCTTTACCCTTCTTTTTGGCATTCTTCAAGAGTTTTCGCTAGTAGATAGCGGCACTCTTGGCTATCTGACAGAGGACTCACTGATTTGGGTCCTCCTTAGAGTTCTCGTCACTGCCCTTGTCCGTGTCCACGTCACGTACCTCGTAGGTTGGCTTCTGGAAACGTGAAGTGGGCTGTTTAACGAAAGTTCCTGGAGTGGTTTTGTTCCTGAGGAGTTGGACATCAACGTCCCCAGTTTGGTTAGAGATAGAAGTGTTAGGGTTGGGTTCAGCCATTGGTGGGTTAAAAGATGAAAAAAGAGTTATTCTAGCTGACGGATGGCGCCAATGAAGAAACAATAAGTATACCGGAGATTATCACTAATTACCGGGTGGTTAATACTTACGTGACGACAAATATTATCCTTTACCCGAACCGTTGGTTCAACCTAGGAGTAGAAATATATGCGCGTGTGTGTGTGGTGAATGTGAGAACACAAAGATGTAAGTGGTTTTGTCGAGTTCGACCTACGTCCACTGTGAAGAGCCGGTTTCTTATTACTTTGGAGAGTACAAAGTGTTACAAAGAAACCTAGCTCTATGTTACAAGGGAGTGTTTTCGGATCCCTTGATATGGGTTTGAAGCCTTCTATTTATAGGAGAGACCGTGGGCCTGGTGAGTAAGCCCACGAAGGGCATATCTGATCTGGGCTTATTCTTGGGCCCAAGATGGTTGGCCCAAGAAAATGGCGGGAAAGTCCGAGTCCTGTGGCTGACGTCACAGGAATGTTAGCTGGCCCTGCGAAGCAGACACGTGGCGCCTCCTAGTTGGACATCAGCGGTATTCGCCTGCTACAGTATGGCTGACTTACCTGCTACCGTCTGATGTGACGTCTGTCGGCAGGTGAGCATGTCTGCCGGCTACAGTAGACGACAGTATGGAGGAAGCATGGAAGCAGTCAAGTCACTATTCCTGTCAACAGCCGTTGAACTAACTATGCCACGTGTCACCATCCGATTGGCGCATGCTCTGTCCCAGATCCTGCTGGATCTTCTTTGCCCATAATGTTTCGTACCTCGTACCAAAAGCTGTCTAAGGAGATTTTGCTTTATCTTTATTATCCATTTTCATGGCCACAGGATTTTTCATTTTTGCAAAGATTTTAAAATACCCATTATAAGCAGGACCTAAACTTTCAATACGGTGAAAAATGTTGGATTTGGAGTCACTCAAATTATATTTATGTGTCAAATTCCAACTAGTGTAGGGGTTTACAACCAAATAGACTTCTACGTCTTCAACTTCTAAACCAAAAGTTGATTCGTTAGTATCCTCTAACAATACCAAATTGTTGATCGCATGGATGAATTTGTAGTCGATAAATGGTGGGGATGGCTTACGTGATTGTGTCGGTGCAAGCGGGGTAGGTAATGGCAACTATTTTGGCAGTCGTACGACATCATAAATGGTTGAAAGTGGTGGTGGTGGTGGTGATGGCAGGTGTGTGTTTTCTGGCTTGGTTCCGTCTAACACGGGATTTAGTTTTGTTAGGTTGTGGTTTGCTAGGAACCGAAATGTGCTGATATGATGGGGGTGCAGTGGTTGGTTTTGAATTGATGGTTGGTTGTTGGCGTTGTGGTGGCGGAAGGGGTTGATAGGGGTGTAGGAGATTAGAGCTCGTTGAAAAGGGTTTGCAACAAAAATTTAAGTCTCGCCAATGATATATTCATCCATTAATGAAACTCGGTTTCCGATAGAGTTTGAGCAGCCATGGGTCTGAGGGGGATCACGATAGCTTTGATACTACTTTTGTGGTTCCACAAATTAATCGTTGGCCAAAGAAAATAGATAGAAACCAGATTAGAAAATAGAGAGAGATTTAGACTAATTCTTCATATAATTTCATTCATACTAGAATCAAACAAGTGGTGCCATTTTATAGGCTTACAAGAGCAGGATATTCCCAAGCGTAACATTTGGAGAATGCTCATTAAAAAAAACCCGGAGAAAAAGACTACCTTGAAAGATATACACAATGCGGCTCAGATGATAAATGCTTAAAAGCGAGTCGGTGAAGGTGCAATGCAGCAACTTGAAAAGTTTCTGGCGGAGAAAGAATTCACCTACTACACGCGAGAAAATGACACCACGAATGTTGTTGAAGATATTTTCTCCGTTCACAAACATTCATTTACTATGTGGTGCGCATTCCCGCGTGTGCTGATGATTGACACCACCTATAATACAAACATCTACAATATGGCATTTGTTTAGGTTGTGGGTATGGCATCGACAAACCACTCATTTTCGGTTGCCCATGCGTTTCTTTTTTTGAGAAGGTTAGTAACTATGTTTGGTTGTTGAAGAGTATAAAGTCTGTCACACCCTCAAATTTCCACTGCGGAGTTTATACCGCGAGGCGCATGACATACCAGGATCCCATAGCCATAAGTCATATGAACGAACTCTAAATGCCCAAACCATTTAGTTCGTTTTCAAAAACCAAGTATAGTTAAGCTGCAGAACCGTAAACCAAGTTTAAACCTTTTTAAAACCATGCGCAAAACAACGCACCCAAGATAAAACCATATGAAAGAAAACATAAAAGCATGATATATAATTTAGGTGTATTCCCAAAACCCTAAATGCAGTGAAGTGTGTAGTGCTTTCTAATCGTGGCACCGAAAGCTAACTACCTACAAAAGCATATATATCGTGGGTCAACAAACAATGTTGGTGAGTTCACTAAGTAAAGAATGAGTAAGTAAATGCGTAGTTTCCAAAACCACGTAACCATGTAAAAGTGTAAGTAAATAAGTTGGTTCTAAAAACCGTGTAACCACTAGTTCATCCCATGCCAAGGGTACCTAACCCATTCATGATAAATAACACCGATATACCGAACTGCTAATGTACGTGTTGTCACAAATGTGAGAAGTTTGCCTTGCATCATTGCCTATCAACAATGATAATCTGTTAAGTTATAGTTCACTCCCGCACTCCCCCGAGCCGGTGTGAGGTTTGTCAGACCTAATAGCGCTATCAACTAATAACCCGCTTGCCATAACCCGGCAACTCGTTCGGTATGTGAAGGACTTACAGTGATAGTGTTAGTTTAGTTCATCAAGGACAAAGTTTGCGAACTAGCAAAACCCCAACCTACACAAGGAGTCAAAACCCGACCCACACAAGGAGTCAAAACCCGACCCACACAAGGAGTCAAAACCCGACCCTCACAAGGAGTCATAACATCCCAAAACACGGGATATGTAGTAGTCCCCAAACCGGACTAGAAAATAGTAGTCCCAAACCGGACTAGAAAAAGTTAAGTACGTTGTCTCAAACCCGAGACGCATGCTTTTGATAAAAGAGTAGTGAAACTCACCTTAGTATGCAAGCAAATAAATCCAAACTCCAAAGTAGGGTGTGCTACCGAATCCCTAGTTCATGTGTCACTAAGTGAGTATATGTGTAATACCATTACACCATATAACACGTTTGTCCAAGACGTTTAAATGTTCAATATAGTGTAAGTGACACCTAGTGATTCTACATGCATAAGTAAACCCTACGGACATGTTGGTGAATATGTTGGTTATCATTAGTTTTACACTTCATATGCATCTCATATAAGTTCCCATTCAGTTACATGTCAAATACATACCACATAGGACTCCAATTAGTCACATAAACACATAATACACAATCTACATTTTTAGGGCAGATTATGCGCCATGAAAACTAATTTATTTAGAATACCTAACCAATGAATTAAACTCCCAAATTTTTACTGAATATTTTTTGGGGTTCGTTTGTTAACACAAATTTTTGTTTTGTCTAAAAACCAAACACAATAATTATGAAAAATCGTACATCACAGATATGTTTAGAAACTACACACAACAGATCAGTTTAGTAGAAAAATTCTCAAAAATCGTGTATTCGTCCAAACGGGATGAATCCACTTTGAAAAGCCGATTTATTCCAATGTTAACCTACTGTACACATTTCATAGCTTAATTTCTTGTAAAACTCGAGTTATGATTGTCTAAAGTTGTTAATCTGAAAATCTGATATGACCTTTATTCAAAACAAATTCCAAAAACATATCAAACGACATCCAAATCAGATGATTTTACCCATTCTAAAAAGCAAAGACCATGTAAAATCCATTCATATAAAGAATCGATCAAAATCAATATCTTAAGGTCACGTAACAGACCCTACAAATTGACATTCAAATTCTGTCCAGATTCTAATCATGCAATATTATCAATTATATCAAACCCTAGTTGTATATTATCAATAAATAACACCTAATAATCATCATATAACATTAATAAGAGCCACATCTGATCAAAACCCTAATGATACATCATAAACATCATCATTCATAACCCCTAGAAGTCTAAAACATCAAGAACATGCATAACCATGCAACCTATCAATTACTAATCGCATAAGATTATGTTTAACCCATTCAATCTTTATAAACCTCATGTTTTAATCTTTATGAAAATGTTTCTTACCTGGAAGAACTTAGTTATAAGGTTTTATAACATATTAAAGAAGATTAAAACACAAGAGAATGAAGATTATACCGCAAGCTCTTCAAAACAATCAACCGAATGCTCTTGAAGCTTCCCAATCGATGTTCTTGCGCCTTAGCAGGTGTTTAGGGGTTAATATTTCGTAATAGGGCAGTGGGGGCGATTAGGGTTTGAGTTTAGGAGATACAAGAGGCTTAAGGTTGCTTAAATAGTAATTTAAGGCGGTTTGGGCTCGTCAGGCCTCCGTGAGTGGCCGCGCGGAGCCTGTGAGCGGCCGCTCACAGCTCGCTCCAGGTGACCTGCTTCGTTACCCAGCCTGTTTCCTTCGATGTTTTCGCTATTTTGGACCATAACAAGTGTAACCCCATGTGTTAAGACCCCAACCATCCTAATGGTCCATCCATTATGGTTTTTATTAACGTATTCGGTTTAATTTCACGTAATCACATACAATTTGCACATAGTTTCACAGAGTATCATAAAAGCACGTAATTGCAATCAATCTCAACCAAGTTAATTCACAATTATTTAACTTCATGGTTCACCAACATCCGAGGTTCACTAATCTTGTATACAGTCTGGTAATTCCCCGAATTACCACTTCATGCAGTTATTAACCTATAACTGTGCAACATGTGTCCTATCTAGCTAACCCTAGTTAAGTAGAATGCAAGGAATGTAACTAGAGTTTAGTTAAAGTGAGAACCTGAAATTGCGGGGTATCACATCATCCCCAAGTTGAAAGGAATTTCGTCCCGAAATTCAGTAAGTAAACAGTAAAGCCAGCTTAATAATGTGTGCTTGGTTCCTGGATGTCACATCATCCCCAAGTTGAAAGGAATTTTGCCCCAAAATTCACTTTGAGAGAGCTGCTTTATGTTTAGTGTTTGATCTATGCATGGGTTCAGGTTCAGTAAAGAGGTGTGGATATTTGAGCCGCATTTGATCTCTGCGCTCCCACGTATATTCTGGTCCTAGAAGGGAATTCCATCGTACCTTAACAATAGGTATAGTGTTTTGTTTGAGTTTCTTGACGCCCCGCTCAAGAATCCCCACTGTTTCTTCCATGAACCGTAGCCTATCGTCCACCTGGATCTCCTCTAGTGGCACCATCAGTGTTGTATCCAACAGGCATTTCTTTAGATTCGATGCGATACGTGGGATACATCGTGTACTGAGTTTATTAAGCGAGTTTAACTTGTAAGCTACCAGACCAATCCCTTCGACAATCTCGAATGGTCCAATGTATCGCGGGTTCAACTTACCCCGTTTTCCAAAGCGTATCACCCCCTTCCAAGGTGACACCTTCAATAGAACCTTGTCCCCAACCTGGAACTCCAAAGGTTTCCTACGCTTATCAGCATAACTTTTCTGTCGATCACAAGCAGCAGCCATCCAATATATGGTTTTTATTAACGTATTCGGTTTAAGTTCACGTAATCACATACAATTTGCACATAGTTTCACAGAGTATCATAAAAGCACGTAATTGCAATCAATCTCAACCAAATTAATTCACAATTATTTAACTTCATGGTTCACCAACGTCCGAGGTTCACTAATCATGTATACAGTCTGGAAATTCCCCGAATTATCACTTCATGCAGTTATTAACCTATAACTGTGCAACGTGTGTCCTATCTAGCTAACCCTGGTTAAGTAGAATGCAAGGAATGTAACTAGAGTTTAGTTAAAGTGAGAACCTGAATTTGCGGGGTATCACAAAGTCCATGCTGGTAGGCTGTATGGAGCCACGAGTGATTGTGACTGACATTGACTTTGCGCTAATGAAAGCGTGTGATCAGATTTTCCCAAATGCGTACAAGTATCTCTGCCAGTTTCATATTTCGCAGAATATCAATAGGAACAACAAGAAGAAATTCACGGATAAGGAGTGGAAGGAATTTCTTCCAATGTTTTGGACACTATGTGAGTCTCCGACTGAAGCCATATACAAATATAATTTGGGAAAATTTCAGTCATATCTGGAAAATATTGGTCGTCAACGTGAGTACTTTTACATAATTACATACGTACTTGTTTACATACACATCTAGCAAGTTATGGTTATATTTTTTAGAGGTTTTTTACTACACGATGAATAGCTGGTTGGACCGGTACCGTCAAAAAAGTTTGTGGCTGCATGGACTAACGAAACACTGAACTTCTGCCATACCACAACTAACAGAGTTGAGGGCATGCATGCGCAAATAAAAAGTTACCTTCCAGGCAATCGCAACTCGTTGTCGAAAATGGTGAAGTTCGTCGATCACATGGTTGATAAGGAACATAGAGACATTAAAAAGGTTTTGAAGACAGTCTTAGAAAAACAATGAACCACCATAAGGAAAAGGCAATGCTTGATAAGTTACTTTGGAAGATTAGCAAGCATGCTCTTGAGCTTCTATACCTTGAGATACGACGTTTGGAAACTTCCTTGCGCCGTTTCCGTAACAGTTGTGGATGCCAGCTTTTTAAAAGTTGTGGTTTGCCATGTGCATGTTGTCTCGAGCAGTTAGAAGATGATGGTAATTAATACTAGTGAACCATATGATTTTGTTACATAATTTATTACATAATTTATCTTTATAACACATGTTATCGTTTTCAGGCCAGGAAATCCACTTTTTCTCGACAGACGTGTTCTGAAGGAAGCTTGACTTCAAACCTGCGAAGATTGGTTCAGACGATCTAAATGTAGAGGTCGAGTAGGCAAAATTAAAGGAAAAAGTTGACACAAAACCAGTTTTCGCCCAATTAAACTACCTGCAAAGATTTGCACAAATCATCACAAGCAACTACTCCCCAAAAAAACCGCTTGTTGTGCAAAAGAAAACTCGTGGTCGTCCAACCAAGAAGCAACAAGAAAACAAGAGGGAAGAATCTGCGAGAAAGAGCTTGCATATGCCGGATGAAGAAAGTGGGTGCAACCGGTCGTTTAGCTATCCCCGGCACAACTCTTTCATACCATCACAGAAGGAGCTCGTACGACCTTCCCAGTTTGAGCCTTGCGCTCCTTACGAGCTTTACGGTCACAGCTCTTACATACCGTAAATGTCCCAGGAGGACACACAGTAGGACAAATTATATTTTCTGTTGATGCCGCCGACAAAAAGGTCAGAGCTGTTAACAAGCGAATTTGGGCATCAAATTCCATCTGTGTTTCACCCATATATATCCGAAATAACGAATGTGAAACCAGATGGTCATTGTGGGTTTCGATCGGTAGCTGTGGGGTTAGGGTCAGAACAAAATATGTATTCATTTATCCGACGCCAAATTCTACTCGAGTTGCGCCATAACGAACAGGTGTGGAGGAGAATCTTTGATCTGGAACAAGAAGGACATTATAATAATCTCTACAAGAGTATAGAATTTAAAGGGGTGGGACCAGCCCCAAAACCGAAGTGGATGACAACGCCAGAAGTAGGATTTCACGTTGCACAGATGTGGGGTGTTGTTTTTCATACACTCGACATTCGTGGCGATGATACAGTTTTTTCTTTATTTTTAGGCCCAAGAGCTTCTGAACAACCTCTTCAAAAGGTAGTAATTTGCTTCGTGGGTGGGAACCATTACATCCACTTAAAGAGTGAAGGATCATATCCAATGCCTCCCCCGAATGCAACTTGGACTTATAATAGAAATGAAGATGTCGAGCAATGGGAAACTTTATACGAGGATCAAATCAATGCGTACAAAGAAGTAGTTTACCCGAAGCCCGATCCCAATATAAATTTGGAAGTACATGTATTACGTACACTAAAGAATTGTTTGAGAATATATTTTCGATCTTTTCATGCCTTTTGTGTTCCTTTTGAGATACAATGGCAGTTATGTCTTCATATTCTTGGTTTCGTACCAAATCATCTGTGGTAGTGTTTGCTTGAGAACCTAATTCAGATTTATCCAACTCGAAATAGAAGTGTTTGCTCTCATAGTAGTTATGAGCAATATCAGGCTGAATTTGGTCTTCAGATCAAAAGATCCATAACTGAACAAGTGTTTTGTCATCCATATGAGGGGTTTATCTGAGCTTCAATGCCTTACCTTAGTTTCTCTAGTAACGATTTCTGTACGTTGCCCAAGTTCCCCGACTTTGTTAAACATGTTCTGTCTGGCCGAAATAATCAAATTGAAGTGTTTTTTGTCGAGCCTGCATTTCATGGAAAGGTTAGCCAGGTGTTTGTCAAAAAAAATTGTACTATGCATTCTCACACAATGTCCAATAGCTGAATTTTACTTGCTTGCAAGAAAAGAATACTGAACTTCCACTTACTCTCTTTAGTTCTCAATCTCTTAAACATCTCACTTTAAATGGGTGTAGTTACCGTTACATATATCCCATCATGACCCCACCTACTTGGGAGCTGCCAACAATAGCAACATTGATACTCCATAGTGTCAAATTGCATGACAATGGTTCTTGTCTTTTCTCCCACTTTACAAACTTGAAGAATCTCACCATAAAGAATTGCAGTATGACGGGCTTGGATACATCTAATTTCAATATGGACTTCAATATATCTCATCCTGGACTATCTAGCCTAACACTTGAATATGGCTGTAGTGGTGTCAATGTGGTAGCGTTTGCCTGAGAACCTAATTCAGATTTATCCAACTCGAAATAGAAGAATTTGCTCTCATAGTAGTTATGAGCAATAATAGGCTGAATTTGGTCTTCAGATCAAAACATTCATAACTGAATAAGTGTTTTGTCATCCAGATGGGGGGGGGGGGGGGTGGTTTATCTGGTCTTCAATGCCTTACCTTAGTTTCTCTAGTAACGATTTTCGTACGTTTCCCAAGTTCTCTGACTTTGTTAAACATGTTCCGTCTGGTCGAAATACCAACACAAATCCTAACACCCCACCCAACTAGATGTTCGGGTTCATTCCCCTGATCCATCGCGCCTCGCTATGGCCATAACAAGGTGCTTAGTGTTTACTTTTCGAGACTTTCATGCAACCTCGTACTTACTTTTTTTTTTTGGGGGGGGGGGGATAGACCGAGCTTAAAATTTCATAAATCAGAGTTCAAAAGTTGAACAAGTATGTGGTTGAACAAAATGACATCAGTCCTGAACGTCATTATGAGATTTGCTTATGGTGATTGAACATATTCACTAACATTTCATGGAGTTCACTTAATCCAAAAACTCGGCACGATGACTGTGGTTGATGCAGAATATATAGTAATGACATTTGATGTTCATCTGTAATCAACTATAAACCACCTTAAATCAATGGTCATTAAATTTCATCAATACTATTGCAGTACAGTAGTAGATGCAATGGTGGATAATGATAAAAGACTCAGAAAATCATGGGTTCGATTCTTGAGCCAAAATGTAAGAGGCTGAGACGACAAAATAGTATAGTTGGCATGAAGAAACAAAGAAGAGAAAAAGTACAAAAGTGTATCAATCAACACACAAAGAATAATTAGGTTATGATATTGGATCTTACACGTCGATCGAAGCTTCTGCCAACTTTCATTTGCCCATTCAATCACATAATTTAAATATCTCTTGAAAATACTAGCTATTTAGAAACGTGTGAGATAATATTATGAGTGAATCACTTTTTGGATGTAAATGGCCAGTTTAACAAGCTTAAGAATATAAAGAAAAAAAAAACAAAGGAAGACGTGTATGATGTAAATGGTAAATTTGAAAAGAGATATTTAACGTTAAGATCTGCTAAATGTGACATGATGAATAGTAAAATATGAGTAGAGGTCAAACTGACCTTTTGTATACATATTTAATGTAAAGATCTGCTAATTAAGACCTTTAGCTTAGCGCTGCTAATGTGTTGGATAAGTTTTTAGTTTTACAAGTGATAGAGTGCAATATGTTTCGCTCAAAACTAAAGATGAAAGGAAGTTAATTAGGGGTATTTTGATGATAACTTGTTGGTCGATTTGGATTGAGAGAAATAATAAGGTGTTTAAAGGAGGTACACCTAGAGTCGTTGAAGTAGTCGCGCGAGTAAAGGCTTTGACGTTTATTTGGTTGACATAGATCTAGATTTAAAAACATTGTTTGGAATGATTGGGTAAATTATCCTTTGTACATTTTGTAAGGTTTTTTTTTTTTTTTTTTTTGGGGGGGGGGGGGGGAACTCCTTGATTTGAGGACTTTCCGGTGTTAATGAAATTTTGGTTAAAAAAAGGGATAGAGTGCAATTCACATGGTGGATTAATAGTGTAGTTTAATAGCAGAATTAGGGGCTGTTTGGTTGATTAAGTACTGAATCATTAAGAGGTCTGAATGGTTAAGAGACTCTGAATGATTAAGTGCTGAATGGTTCAGTTATGTACTAAGTCTGAATGGTTCAGCTCTTAACCATTCCATTCAGAGATTTTTTTTTAGGTTGAAACAAACAGTGTGAATGTTTAACCATTCAGAGCTGAATGGTTCAGAGCCTCATTAAGAGGCTACCAAACAGACCTTTAGAGAGTATATGAGTTGTCACTCTAAAATAAATTATTAAGATCTCATTAATGATTTAAATAATGATGTAGTTAAATGACTATTAAAAAGGGTTGAGGTTGGATCCAATTGGTAAAGCTATTGGAGTTAGGTGTTAGCGTGGTGTTGTCCCCTTTGCAGTCAAGGGTTCGAGCCCCACCGAAGACGGATTTTATATAATTTAACTCGTCTGTAACAAGGTGCAATGTTCGAAACCATGAAGTCCGGTTAAGGGAAATGGAAAAGATGTTTACCAGTATGATACATATCAATTTTTGTTTTATATCAATTAAATTATTGTTATGAGGTCTCTTTCAAAAAGTCTATAGGTCACTTAGGTTTCACTTGTATAAATACAATTTCGAAATAATTAAAATATATGTTTTTTTTTTTTTTTTGAACGGTAAACTTCATTAAAACACAGGCAAAGCCTTCAAACAAAAGGCCGCCCCAAACGCATTACAATATATACAAAGGGTATTTAACCCACTCATTCCAATCAACATTCTTAAATCTAGAACGATGTCTAACCCAAAAATAAGAAAACGCCTTAACCTTCGCAACTATGTCCACCACCCGAGGCGTCGCTTTATTGAAAATTTTATCATTGCGCTCTTTCCAAATTACCCAACTTGTAATCATCATAATGCCTCTCATTAATTTCCTCTCCCACTTGGTTCTAGTCTGCAGCTTCTGTAAGCCAACCAAGCCGAGAATAGAGTCAAAATTCCACCCCTTTACCCTGCACCAAAGCCACACCTTGTTCCAAACTTCCCCCGAAAAACCACAGTTGATCATAAGATGAGTAGCCGTTTCAGGTTGAACTTCGCATAACGGGCACGAGAGGTCTGTAATATTGATATTCCTTTCCCTTAAAGCCATACGAGTCGGAATTCGTTGCAGCAGCAGTCTCCAAACAAACACATTAATTTTCAACGGCACCCATGTTTCCCACTTCATACGCTGCACCGTCGAAGAAGAATACCCTTTCCAAAGCCACTTCTTCACAGCTGACACAGAGAAAACACCTTCACTATTAGGTTCCCACGTCAATCTATCCTCTTTATCTGACAGCCTGCATTGGGATAGCACAAAAAGAACGTCTTGCGCCTCTGAAATCGCTTCAACCGAATCTGTTTTCAAGCCCCACGCATCTGAGACCACACACACATCACCCATCTGTTCTACCCTATCAGCCACTGCAACATTTTTATCTCGTTCCTGCTCGAATAACATTGGCCATCTATGCATCAGAGAACTTGACCCGTACCAGACGTCCTTCCAAAACTTCAGCCGCTTACCATTCCCTAATTGACCCCTGAAACAAGTACTAAATGCCGCACCATCGACCACCAAACTATTTAGTAAATTAACGATATTCTTCCAGCATCCGGTGTAACCATTCTTCAAAGGAAGAAACGCCCACTTACCTTTTCCGCCATGAATAAACTCAACGATCTTTCGCCAAAAACTCTCATTATCTTTCAAAAATCTATATGCCCATTTTGCTAATAAAGCCGTATTCACATCCCCAAGTTTCGAGATACCCAGACCCCCTTCCTTCTTTGTTTTCGTAACCACCTCCCAAGCCACCCAATGCATAACTTTCCCATCCTTACATCCAGCCCACATAAACTTTCTCATAATCGACTCAATACTATCAATTACAGCCACGGGGACTTTAAAAAGTGAAAAATAGTACACCAGAAGGCTAGAAAGCACCGATTTAATTAGCGTGATCCGACCCCCAATGGATAACAAATTAGCCTTCCAAGAACACAGTCTGTTACGAATAGTATCCAACACACCATCCCAATTCGCAACTAGATTCATATTTGCCCCCACCTTAATACCAAGATACATAAAAGGAACCCTCCCAACCCGACACCCCAAAACTCTAGCCATACTACTCACCTCCGAATCATCCACACCCAACCCAAAAAGAACCGATTTTTGTATATTAATCTTCATCCCTGAACACAAGTAGAAGACTCTAAGGATACGATTTAACGAATCCACATTATCTCTATTCCACTTTCCCATTATTAACGCATCATCCGCGTATAACATATGTGACACAAGCGGGCCTTCCGAACTCATCCGCACCCCTTCAAAAAGCCCCAACCCACTAGCATTAGAAATCATATTCGCCAATGCCTCCATGACAATCAAAAAAAGGAACGGAGATAATGGATCTCCTTGCCTTAAACCCTTTTGACAAGAAAACACGAACGTAGGGGAGCCGTTAACTAAAATAGCAGACCGAGCCGACCTCAAAATACCTTTCACCCACAAACACCATCTATCAGGAAATCCCATTTGATCCATAATACCCAATAAAAACTCCCAACTCACATTATCATACGCTTTTTCGAAGTCGATCTTCAACATGAACACCTGCTTTTTATTTCTCTTAATCCACCCAATAATCTCATTAAGAACAAGCGGCCCATCTAAAATATATCTATCTTTTAGAAAAGCCGACTGGGACTCCGAAATCACCATCCCAATAACTCTCTTCAGTCTCGCGACCATCACCTTAGAAATAATTTTACTGATAACACCTATCAGATTAATAGGTCTGTAATCTCTAAGCCCCACCAGAGTTTTAGTTTTTGCGACTAACGTAATAAAGGATGTACTACACTCTTCGCTGGTCCTTCCAGAATAGAAGAAATCCTCAAAAATCTGCACAAAATCATCCTCTAAATGCTTCCAGAAATGCATAATAAACCTGAAATTAAAACCATCGGGCCCTGGAGCTTTATCAGCACCACAATCAAAGGCAGCCGCCTTGATTTCTTCTTTAGAAAACGGCGCAATTAGATCAGAAATGCTCTCCTCCTTCACCTGTTTCAAATTATCACACAATAAATAGGGACGACAATGACAGTCTTCCTTAAATAAATTCCTATAAAACCGCAACACCTCCCTTTTAACAATAGCCGGCTTCGAAATCCAAGTGTCACCCACCATAAGCCCCGGGATGGCATTTGCCGCTACCCTCCCTTTAATACACCTGTGAAAAAAAACCCGAATTCTCATCTCCATTCTTTGCCCACTTGACTCTAGACTTCTGTTGCAAATCGCGATTCTTGTATAACAATAATTTCTCAAGTTCTTTTTTGCTCTCTTCCCAAACCCAAATATCTGCCTCATCTAGCTCCCGCTCCTCCATCTTCTTTTCTAGATCTGCTATCTCGTCTTTAAGAAGGGATAACTCGTTCCCTTCCTTATTACCCACCACATTCCACCATGATTTTAAGGCATTCCTGACCACAGCGAGTTTCTTGTGCAAAACAACATCTGCCGGCCCCCCATAATTACCAGACCCTAACGCCTCTACCACCACTTTATCACAACCATCCCTCTCCAACCATGAGTTAAACCATTTAAATGGCTTGGCCCCATAATTAGAGTCACGAACAGAAAGCAAAATCGGGCAATGATCTGAAAGCTCACGTGGCAAAGCTCTTAAACAAGCTCCCGGCCATCTATCAAAAAAATCTTGACACACTAGGAAACGATCAATCTTACTGAATTTAATATCGACCCCAGAACCAGTCATGTAAGTATATTTATTACCACTCATCTTGTATTCCTGCAAGTTTGCTACATCAATAAAACAATTAAAATCATTAGCCATGCCCACATTGAAATTAGAATTCTTCTTCTCCTCCTTCCACCGAACAGAGTTAAAATCCCCGAGAAAGACCCAAAGACCCGAGTCTTCCTGCATCAAACTAGTCAAACGCTCCCATAACAATCTCTTAGCCTTAGCCTTTTGAGGGGCATACACATTAACCAAATTAAGCACCGAACCATCCTCCACAAGAGAACCAGAAGTAAGTAAGAAATTCTGATCCTCCACAGATCTAATCTTCTGAAACTTCCTACAATTCCATAAATTTACCAACCCACCCGATTTGCCCCTAGAAGCCACCGAATCGACACCAAAATTCCCACAGTTCCATAACTTGGAAAAATCAAACTTCTGATAATTACAGACCATGGACTCTTGAACTACCAAAAAGTCGACCCCGAATTTCCGAATAAGACCGTTAACCCAGGCAACTTTACCGTCATTCCCAAAACCACGAACATTTAGAGATAAACAATTCATGACAAACCAGATTGTACTCCTGAACCGAGGACCGAGCTTTTAATCAAATTTTCAAAACCATCCAAATTGGCTCCCAACTTTATACCCACCTCTTTAGTTCGATCTACCTCTATATCAACCTTCAAACCGGCATCAACCCCATCGTTAGAGGCCAAATCATTCCCCTGAATAAAGTCAGATCCCTCCTTCTCCATAACAGCTTCAGCGCCACCCCCTCCTCAACATAAGGTGTCTCCTCATCCTCATCTTCCATCAGAGCCTGAAAAGAATTCGCGACCTCAACTGGGCCCTGACCTCTTGTTTTAACAACGTTAGAGTCCATTCCCATAATGATAGGGTCCAACATAAAAGGATCATCCTCAACTAGTCTGGGCTCCTTTATGGGCCTTTCGTTACTACTGATATAATCACCAGCACTTAATTGGCCCAAGTCCACTATAGATTTTTTAGTCTTCTTTCTTTTTAATTTTTTTCCTGGCCCCACCATATTGCAATCCTTAATAAATGCCTCCTCCTTAAAATCAGCAGTCTTCTCAGGCATTGAATCAGAAACATTCCTTAATTCATCAATAATTAATTCCACATCAATATCATTACTCCTTTCCAAAATAACTTCCTGGTCAGAAACATTCAAGTCCGAACCCGGATCCGACTGAGAGTCCGACTGAGATGAATTCTCAGACTGCTCCTTCGCCGGATTGTTTCCTTGACGATTGACTAAATGATCAAGTGTTTAAGTTAAATATTAAATATTATGTAAGCCTAATACTATGCTAAGCATCAAACAGTGAGATGGGTGGTCAAACCATTCTCATTGCAATGCCAAAAGAAAACAAAACACGAAAAAAGGTGCAAGGTCCTAACCTATGACGTCTGGTTGAGGGAATACTAATACATATTAATTTTGGTTTTACACCCACCAAACCATTTTTATGCGGTCTCTTTCAAAAAGTCCACGAGTCATTTGGGTTTCAGTTCTCTAAATTACGTTAATTTAGGGGCTGTATGGTAGCCTCTTAATCAGCCATCTTAACCATTCAGGTCAATTCAGACTGTTTGTTTCAGCATCTTATTGAAGATCATGACTATTTGACTAGTCAAAGTCTTTTAAGATTTGTGCTTCAAGACTTGCTCCATCTTTGTGCCCTAAGTGATCAATAATGTTGACCTTGACCATTGACCAACATTATTGATCATTGACCAAGACTAGCCCTAAGATTAGCCTCCTTGGATTATGCCCCAAAGTTTAGTCATTTTCTCATTTTACATTATCTTCATGTATTTATATAGGAGTTTGTTTACTTCTTGTTACGTACCAAAAACACTACTATCAAAATAAAAAACAACCATTTTATCTCTACACCTTTTCTACAAATACCACCTTGCCGGTTTGAGAGTCGCAGTTTAGAAACGGAGCGGCCTCCAGCCGCAAGGCCGAAATAAACAAACCAATAAACCAAATAGAAAATCGCTTCCGCTCGATTTCTATATGATATCAGAGCAGTGTTCTTGATTCTGGAACAATCTGCTAAAAAAACAGGTGTTTTTCTATTTTTTAAAAGTAGATGAATTAAGAAAAATAATAAAAAAATAAAGGAGGCAATGAGGGGGGTGGAAGCAAGATGGTGGAAATCAAAGACCGAGAAAGAAAAGTCGGGTTCTTTTGAACTCGCGAGAAGAAAAATCGGGTGCTTTGAACCCGCAAAAAAAAAAAAAAAAAAAAACAAAAAGTCGGTTTTTTTTATCCGCAAGAAGAAAAGTCGAGTTTAAATCTTTGAGCTCGCAAGAAAAGTCGGGTTCAAATCTTTGAGCTCGCAACAAAAGTCGGGTTCTTTGAACTCGCGAGAAAAAGAAAAGTTGGGTTCCTTTGAGCCCGCGAGAAGAAAAGTCGAGTTCTTTGAACTCGCGAGAAGAAAAGTCGAGTTCTTTGAACTCGCGAAAAAAAGTCGGGTTCTTTGAACCCGCAAAAGAAAAAGTCGGGTCCCTTTGAGCCCGCGAGAAGAAAAGTCGAGTTCTTTGAACTCGCAAAAAAAGAAAAGTCGGGTTCTTTGACCCCGCAAGAAGAAAAAGTCGGGTTCCTTTGAGCCCACGAGAAGAAAAGTCGAGTTCTTTGAACCCGCAAGAAGAAAAAGTCAGGTTCTTTGAACCCGCAAGAAGAAAAAGTCGGGTTCCTTTGAGCCCGCAAGAAGAAAAGTCGAGTTCTTTGAACTCGCGAGAAGAAAAGTCGGGTTCTTTGAACGCGTAAGAAGAAAAGTCGGGTTCGTCGAACTTGCAAGAAGAAAAGTCGGGTTCTTGAACCCGCAAGAAGAAAAGTTGGGTTCCCTGAACCCGCAAGAAGAAAAGTCGGGTTTCAACCCGCAATAAGAAAAGTCGGGTCCAAATCTATGAGCCCGTAAGAAAAGCAAACACTCTAACTTGAAGAGGAGTGTTCGAAAAGGACGAAATATTACTCGGCAAGTTGGGCGTTATTGACATACACGCTCTAACTTGATGGGGAGCATTGAAGATCATGACTATTTGACTAGTCAAAGTCTTCCAAGATTTGTGCTTCAAGACTTGCTCCATCTTTGTGCCCTAAGTGATCAATAATGTTGACATTGACCATTGACCAACATTATTGATCATTGACCAAGACCAGCCCTAAGATTAGCCTCTTTGGATTATGCCCCAAAGTTTAGTCATTTTCTCATTTTACATTTTCTTCATGTATTTATATAGGAGTTTGTTTACTCCTTGTTACGTACCAAAAACACTACTATCAATATCAAAAACAACCATTTTATCTCTACACCTTTTCTACAAATACCACCTTGCCGGTTTGAGAGTCGCAGTTTAGAAACGGAGCGGCCTCCAGCCGCAAGGCCGAAATAAACAAACCAATAAACCAAATAGAAAATCGCTTCCGCTCGATTTCTATACATCTGAATGGAATGATTAAGTGCTGAACCATTAAGCTAATAAGGGATGCTGAATGATTCAGCTCTTAACCATTCAGAGCCTCTTAACCATTCAGACCATTTTAATGATTCAACACTTAATCAACCGTTGTCTTTACCTTGCGTTCACCTCCGGTCAAGTTGTGTGACTGTGTCCACGAAGATAGGCAAAATAAAAAAAGTGTTTAAGTTCATAATATAAACATTATTAAGCATCAAATAATGAGATGGGTGGTCTTGAACCATTCCCATTGCAATGTCATAAAGAAAACAAAACGCAAAAGCAAGTTGCAAGGTCCCGAACCCATGACGTTTGGTTGAGGGAATGTTAGGGAAAAGATGTTTACAACTATGGTACATATCAACTTTGGTTTTGATAAAATCAAACCATATTTTTTATAGGTCTCTTTCAAAAACTCTACGGGTCACTTAGGTTTCAATTGTATAAATACTATATTAAAATAAATAAATATATATACATGCAAAGGCGAAGCTTATTGAGGACAGGGGGTGCCTCGGCCCCCACCGGTTATTGGCCCAATAGTGTAAATTTTCCTGGTTTTATCTGAAAAATTTGTATATTTCAAGTCCGACCCCCACTTATTAAAAAAAAAGGGTTTCGTGGCTTTCGATACTCACCATATAAAAGTTTAAGCTCCGCCGCATCATTTGAGACGGTAGGCTTTGCCTTAAGTCTGTTAGAGCCAATTGGATTGATTACCCACTGAAACACGCTCAAGAACAAAAGAACGAGAATATTAGACACAAAGTCTTTATATTAATCAAAACCACAAATAAAACATTAACCCTATCAATCTATTTATACTAAACCTATACAAGCTATCCTAAACCAATACTAAAACTCAAATACTAATTATCTAATAACTAAAAC
This sequence comes from Ambrosia trifida, assembly GCA_028751855.1. Classification (NCBI taxonomy): domain Eukaryota; kingdom Viridiplantae; phylum Streptophyta; class Magnoliopsida; order Asterales; family Asteraceae; genus Ambrosia; species Ambrosia trifida. The sequence continues at coordinate 125,041,882 of CM054126.1, read as the reverse complement.
TATTTAATTAAAATAACACTTATCTGTAATTTAATTCACTAAGAATTATCATAACGACCATTTAACTTTTGACTTCTTTCATTTTTCACCCAAACCTAAGATTAAACCAACAAAGTCCACGCTGGTCAAGATTTGTCTATGACGATGAGTTAAATAATCAACTGTTCAGGTTTATATTATAATATTATTACGTAAGCTAGCCTAATCTATATATATATATATATATATATATATATATATATATATATATATAAAAGAAAACGTATTTGCTGACGTGACGTGCAATGGATGCCTCAACCTCCCCTTAAGAGTGCCACGTGGCATCATAATTGAAAGATTTTAGTGTTTTTGAACTATTTCATTTTTTTAATTAAAAAAAAAAGATAAATATAAAACCCTAAATTAAATTGAGTTATTTTAGGAAAAAATTTTTTTTTAAAAAAATTTAAAATTTTCTCTCTCATGTTTCTTCCCATAATTTTTAAACGTTTATATCTTTTATATACGAGATTTTTTAAAGAAAAAAATTACACCAAATTAACGAGCATTTTATTATCTTTCCAACGAGTACCATAGTCTTATATAAAAAAACGGAGAAAAATCGACTATTTTTTGTGGGGTTTCGTTCATACAGGAAAAAAACACACAAAGTGTTCATGTTATTCATTAATCATGTTTTTTTCTTTTAAACCAGTTTCTTATCTACGATGTTGAAAATCAGCCCAATCGCCATGTTATCATTGGAATTTTAGTAGGTATACTTCATCAAGAGAAGTTAGGAGAAAGAATCACGCAACACTGCAACACATGGTGTCACCTTATAGCAAGGTTATTTTTTATTTATTTAATTACAAGAGTAATAATTATTACTATTAGTATTAGTATTATTAGAATGGTTATATTTTTCAACCCCGGGACGCTCCGGAAAGAATTGATAGTTACTGACGTGGCGTTCAATTGTGGTCTCAACCATCTCTTGATTATGCCACGTGGCATAATGAGATGCAATGATTACAACTTCCAACTTAAGTGTTTGTTTAGTTGATTAGCTTAGGAATTATAAGAGCCATTAGAATGTGAGAAATTAGAGAGATGTGATGAGTTTTTTAATAGTTGCAGCTTACATAAGTGATTCTTTATATGATTACTGATTAGGTTTTAGATTAGGGAATATGAGTTATTACTGATTAAAATACTATGAACATGCAATGATTGAAAGATTTTGTGGTTAGTTAACTTGAGCCATTTGCAATAGGTTGTCATGTAAAATTAAATTTTTCAACCCCGGAACCCTCCCGAATAATCAGCTAGCTGCTATTAATATAAACAATAGAAGTATCTTGTTTATTAGGCAGATCTCATTTTTTTTAAGAAATATTGCTTCTTACCTTCTGTAAACTTATTCTTAAATCTATAATAGAAACAAGACAAAAGATCAAATACAAACAAAATTATCGTGCGAACATACGAACTGAAGGGAACAAAAGAAAAAGTGGCGGTGACATTTTCGTAAATAATGACCACCACTCTTTGTTTGTATAATTACTCTAGTGTATATAATTACTCTAGAGTAAAAAAGTGGCGGCGACATTTTCGTAAATAATGACCACCACTCTTGTTGTATAATTACTCTAGTGTGTATAATTACTCTAGAGTAATTACCCTAGAGTAATTATATAATTACTCTAGTTATATAACTACGCTATATAATTACTTACTCTAGTTATATAATTACGCTAGAGTAATTACGCTAGTTATATAACTAGAGTAATTATATAATTACTCTAGTTATATAAAGTTTCCAATATTTACAGAAATGCCACCGTGTGTTTTTTACTTCAGTTCGTACTGTTCGTACAATAAAGCTATTTGTACGTGAACTTTACTCATAGAACCAAAATATTCTACACCACGTTGTAGTCTTGTACCGATAAACTAAGCCATTCGGTATTTAAGTATCTAGTCGACTTAACATTTGTCGTAGAACAAGGACCACATGAAGGCAATAAGGACTCAGTTATCTTGAATATATTTATTAATCAATCAATGCCATGAGCGTGCAACCATGAACCTGCTGGCACTGAGTGTGACAGACTAAACACTGTTTATCTATTTTGCTATCCGATGACTCATTATTATCATACATGTGACAAAGCTTATAACTTTTTTAGTACCAATTATAAGGGGAAATTTATAATATGACTAAATTAAGATGTTTGAAATTTCTTATACCGGAAATGAAATAAACCCCTTTAATTACATAGGATTAAATTAAAACACAAGATAAGAGAATTAAACCAAACTTGGATAAGTGGTAAGAGAATTACGAGTTAGAATTTTTAATTCGTGTTTTTAAAACATAAGATAAAATTATTAAACAACAAAATAACTTCTTTTGTCATTTATTTCCCTCACGTATCTCCATCAGTAATTCATCTCTCTCATCTTGGATTGTCCAAATTGCTCAACACTTAAATCAAAAAAATCTTAAAGATACGCTCATTTGATTTCGATTTGATTCTGTTTGTAAATGAGCCAAGCATAAGCAAATGCATGCTCACCAAGGCCGGCCCTTATGGTGACCGAGATGGCCACTGAGTTGGGATTCATAATTGTCCGGGCGTAATTTTAAAAAAAATTAATTCCTATATATATATGCTATATGTATGTATTTTTTTATTAAATAAACTCAAATCTTGTTAAGTTGTTAACCTATAACACATTTATAAGCTCAATACCCATTCTAATACCATGATTTTGCTAATTGTCATGTTTATTATCATAACTATAATCGTCATACATAAAATTTAGTTTAAATTATTTAATTCTTTAAAACGTAAGAGGCGTATTCTTTAATGGCTTGAATAGGGCACTCAAATTCTCAAACGCCTCTGATGCTCACATATAGACACCCAATGATGAAACCATAAACTGTTAACCAAGCTACGATGCAAACACTATAAAATATTTAGATATCATTTTGTTTAATATTTATCGCTTATCATGATGTGCGATACGTACTGAATTCCATGCGTGTCCCAGTGTAATGCACAGGACCCTAGTTACTTTGAAGATGTAAAAAGTGGAAAAAAATGTAGGATCGTGTTTCGAACAAGAAACGATGTATCACGCACGTTCGGATTAAAGGCGGAATCAATAACCCGATTAGTTGTTATAGGTGAGTGTTTAAGGAGAGGATAATAATATGGAGAGCACAGATACAAAGGGCTGCAACTTGTATATTGGCAAAAGTTTTTAAAACAAGCTAAGGCATGGGGTATTTATAGGCCATGTGCCATACGCCTGATACAAGGGACGCGTAGGGCTCCATACGCGTACACAACGCACACGTATGAACCAGTCATAGGCGTATGGCACATTACAATTTACCATAATACCCCTAAAGCCTATACAATCACCAAAACGAGCCTAGAACGTACTTAAACATGATTCGACTAAGATATCCAAGCTAGGGACATATCCGAATGGTGGATCTACATACTCCCCTTTGGACCTAGTTGTATATTTACAAAAACAAGCAAACAAACACAAAAACATACGGTAACCAAATCCTGCCTTCACAAACTAGCAACCGATCTTCACGCTTCAATCACACGTAAATTGTACCAATCACATCCCACGTGAATCTTCTTAGGGGCACAGTATCTGACCATCTTCTTATATCTGACACCTTGATCTGCATCTTGATCCTTGAAATGGATATGATTCTTGTTCAGCGTTTGCATGTCTTGTTTAGATAGATTCATCAGCCACATAGGATCCCAAACCCGTATCATTATGCAAATCTTGGGATCGTTCTTCAAAACTATGACTGCTTCGGTCGTTAGATAGTCATAGTAACAAAAGATAAACTTATCCAAAAAATCCTGCTCCATCGACATAAGTGGGATCTTTTTCATAATCTACGGAGTGGTAATCTTCTGTTTCCAAATGGGCTTACCAGTGATGTGATGCAGTTTTTTTAGTCTGGTAGCTCTTTGGATACTGAGGCTTTATGTATACCAACTTCGTGTTGCTCTCTCTTTCCAGCAGACCTTTGTACATCTCCATTATGGTAAGGACTTGATCTTGTAGACACTAGCAAAGTATAGAATGTCGGTCTCAAACTTTATCCTAATAACATTGAACTGAGCCACGAACATCTAGCTGACAATGTTACCAGACATGAGATTCCATTCTAGCTAACTTTTCTTGCTTGAATTGGCTCGGGCTTCGTCTTGGAGTACCACGCCACACACGCTTCCTGAACCCTTCTCTTTCTTTCTTCATTCGTTTCAGGTTTATCTTCAAGCGGTTGATTCTTTAACCATCTATCAACCATCTCAAAATCATTGCGTTGATGAGAGGGTAAATGAATGTTTAATAATAAGCCCATTTTGTGTGTTTTTGTTGTCTTTGTGTTGATAATATATGATGAATGGGATAACTATGCGAGCTTTGATTGTGTCAGGATAAATGGCCAAGCGGATGGAATTATAGCCGAAAAGTGTGAAGCGTGGTGTTCAAGTTGAAGAATTGAAGAATTAGAGAGTGTTCGAGAGCTCGTGGAAGAGAATTGGATTTTTAAAGGATGTTTATGATGAAGAAGTGAATATTAGAGTGTGTTTGGATGAAGCAAAACGAGATTTGAGGGTGTTTGGATGCAAGGATTTGAAGGAAACATGTTTTGGAAAGGAGTAAAGAAAGAAGGCGTAAGCTACGCCTTCCATCTGTAGCTTACTAATGAATTACAAGGCATTAGGAGGCTTTTCACGTGGGTTAGGATACTAAGGTATAGGGCAGACCTGTAAGGTACAGCTGAAGAACGCAATGATGGTAGATTGACTGAACTGTAAGCTACGCCCCTGATCAGTACCTTACGGCTGGCTGAAGAGCAAAATCAGGAAATGTTGTTTTTCATTAATAAAATGATTTTTATCAACCCTAGCTGCCTCCTAAGCCTACTTTCACGAAAATTAACCTTCCTTGGGAGCATTTTGGAGCTAAAAACACCATTGTTCATCATCATTCATCCATACTTTCGGTTTGCATCAACATGTTCGGTATTATTATTTTTCATACTTTTGTGTTGTTTCTTGTTACCATGAGTGGCTAAACATCTTGTAATCACCTCCGGGTGTATGCTTTATGTGTGAAACTTGAACTCTTGATTGATTTGGTTTATGGATTGTTTTTCATTTAGTTGAAGAATATTTGTGGTATTTATCATTTAAAAGATTCACTTGTTTTCATTTGCTTATCTTGTTATCATTCACATTCAGTTTTTCTTGCATCATGAGTAGTTTGATAATTGGGAGGGTTAGTGATACTTGTGGGTTGGTAATTGAATTGTACAGGTTATTATTAAAAACTTGTGTTTGGTTATCACTTGATTTGAACCATCTAACAAAACTATGTCAAATGATTGGATACCACAAAGACATAGTTTTGTTGGATGGTTCAAATCAAGTGATAACCGAACACAAGTTTTTAATAATAACATGTACAATTCAATTACCAACCCATAAGTATCACTACCCTCCCAATTATAAAACTACTCACGATGTAAGAAAAACCGGATGTGAATGATAACAAGATAAGAAATTGAAACCAAGTGAATCGTTTAAATGATAAAAACCACAAATATTCTTCAACTAAATGAAAAACAATCCATAAACCAAATCAAACAAGAGTTCAAGTTTCACACATAAACCATACACCCGGAGGTGATTACAAGATGTTTAGCCACTCATGGTAACAAGAAACAACTCAAAAGTATGAATAATAATACCGAACATATTGATGCAAATCGAAAGTATGGATGAATGATGATGAACAATGGTGTTTGTAGCACCAAAATGCTCCCAAGGAATGTTAATTTTCATGCAAGTAGGCTTAGGAGGCAGCTAGGGTTGATAAAAATCATTTTATTAATGAAAAACAACCTTTCCTAATTTTGCTCTTCAGCCAGCCGTAAGGTACTGATCATGGGCGTAGCTTACAGTTCAGTCAATCTACCAGCATTGCTTTCTTCATCTGTACCTTACAGCTCAGCCCTGTACCTTACTATCCTAACCCACATGAAAAGCCTCATAATGCGTTGTAATTCATTATTAAGCTACAAATGGAAGGTGTAGCTTACGCCTTGTTTCTTTACTTCTTTCCAAAGCATTTTTCCTTCAAATCGTTTCATCCAAACACGCTCCAATCTCGTTTTGCTTCATCCAAACACACTCTAATATGCACTTCTTCGTCATAAACATCCTTCAAATATCCAATTCTCTTCCACGAGCTCTCAAACACTCTCCAATTCTTCAATTCTTCAACTTGAACACCACGCTTCACACTTTTCGGCTATAAATTCATCCGCTTAGCCATTTATCCTGAGACGATCAAAGCTTGCGTAGTTATCCCATTCATCATATATTATCAACACAATCACAACAAAAATACACAAAATGGGCTTATTACCCTCTCATCATGCGTGTGGGTACAAAGATCTCAACCTTGATATCTTCACTCTCATGCACATATTCAGGATATTCTTCAGCAGTGATGTCTTCGATCTCAATATCATCCAACAGATCATCTTCATTAAATGTTTCATATGTGTCCGTTGGAGTTAATTATTCGTAAGTGAGACCGAAGATCTGGGTGACATCTTCCATGGATGGCTCTGGAGGTATTTCACCATCCTCAAAGTCCATATACGGCTTTGTAACGGGATTCCCATCATCATCAGTAAATAACATATTGTAGAACTGTTTGGTGCATTCCAGTGGCACCGACTTTGATGCTACAACTTCCCTGAATACCCTAAGATCCTCTTCAGTTGCACCAGTATGCGAAGAAGATTCTCCTACACTCGATTCACCATCATGATCCTGATCCTTTTTAGCTCATCTTTCCCTGAACTGTGCATCGGCCATTCTTGTCTTAAAGGTCGCTACACCACCATCGCTTCCTAGATCCTCCTCCTCCTCATCATCCCTAGAACGATCCTTTCTAGACTCATAATCGTCACTGTCATCATCCTCTTCACCTTCTTCATCATCAGCATTATCGCCGTCCCCAGAGGTGAGTCTTTTATGCTTGTTCAGATACTTATCAACTCTTTTATTCAGTTTTTGATTCTCTAACTCTACAATGGCAAGATGATTCCTTGTTTCATCTCTTGAATCTTTTAATAGGCGAATCATTTGCTCATTGCTAGATAACTTGAGCATCGCTGCATCTAGTGTAGCAGACAATCTTTTGTTCTCTGACCTTGTTTCGTTGATTATGGTCAAAAACTGGCGATCTCGGTTCTCAGATTCGGCTATCTTCCCCAGGTTCTCCATACTATGAGTAACCTGCATGTTGGTGGTGAAATCTTCAGGATAACACTAACCTATATTTTCTGTGTAGCATCCTTAGTACACTGAAGGACTAAGCAGGGTTCAGGATGTAACAATGTTTTACCTTATGTGCATCCTGACGATAGACTAACGAATTATCTTATTGTGATATTATTGTAGGTACACTTAATCAATATTAAGGATTGTGACTCTTCCCTAACGGCTATATTATCTTAGTCAAAGCAAGAGAGCTGAACATGGAAGAGCTATATGCGTAGAGCAAGACCATCGCTAAAGAATAGGTCAAATACGTAACCGTGCAACGTTGAATGCAAGGCAAAAAAATAAGGAAACGGTTAACCAACGTCTATATTGGTTAACCTCTCTTCAAAGACGACCTGAAACAGTCAAGGAACACAATTAAGCAGCGGATATCATGGGATCACTTATTTATTTCATTTGTAATTATAAATAGGGGATTGATGAACGGAATAGGACACTTACCTACTTCTCACTCACTTGATACTAGCTTACTCGTGATAGAACACCTAATACTCACACACAACACAACATTGTAACCTTAGTACTTCGTTCATCATTCTTCCAAAGTTGTAAAACATTTTTCTTATTAATATTAACAAACAACGCAGGGGCTTAGACTCCTCCCGAGGTTTTGTGCCGGCGATCATCAAGTGATCAAGGGCTTTCCTCGTATATCGAGTGTTGTTCTTTGTTATTTTGTACTTATATTGCTTGTTTTATCATTCTGTCAGACAGTTACATCCTCAGGATATAACTGTCCATCCTGAACTATTCCTTTGCCATCCTGAGCATAGTTATCAAATTGTTATTTCTTTGTTATCTTAAATTGCCATCTTGAAAATATCACTAAGCTTTTGACATATTTAACACATTTAGCACTCTACCTCACTTTTACTAATTTTTAATACAAAATTATTTTTTATCAAGTAATTTTTGACCAAAACAATTTGGCGCCCACTGTGGGGCAAGTGGTGCTATTTTTAACAAAAACTTTGTTAAAATTCATTCTTAATCAACTTATTTCGAAAATCTTGACAACTATGGCCTCAAACCCAAAATCTGTGTCTTCATCCACACCATCCACAACCTCTACTAAAAATGTGACATTACCACCTCCCCCTGCACATCCTAAAAGTTCTGGACAAGTTACTTGAAATGCTCCTCCAAGTATTGTTAGATTTGGGATGGGAACATCTGGATCTACTCCTCCTGTTTTTGTATCAAATGATGAACTCCTTTCCATGTTTGCATTGGTAAAAGACCAAATTAAGTAACAGCAGGATACCAGCCAAATGCTGATGAGAGAAATTCAATCTCTCAAACATCCTCAAAGAGACCAATTGAAGATGTGGGAACACCACTACAGCCCAGAGTTTTGGATTTCAATTCCAGCATCTCTAGGGGTATTCACCAAGGAGATTTCATTCCCATGAACACTGGGTTTTCTGATCCTGAGACTACTATAGTTCCTAGGATGGCAACAACTAGAGATCCAGGATATGCTACTGAGCCATCTCGAGGATATGCTACTGAACCATCCCGAGGATATAACAATGGTAACAATTTAAGTTCTAATACTTTTGCTACTAACGATATTGGTTCTTTGTAGGATACAGGTATAAGCCCACAATTGGCAAGAGAGCTTCAAAAGATTAAGGATATGGTATCTAGTGTACCAGGGATAGTACAACCCATCCCTGAAGCATCCTCAACATGTCACATGGTGTCTCGTTTTGCACCTCCAATATGTGATGCAGAGATTCCAAAGAGATTCCAGACTCCAAGCATGAAGCTTTATGATGCATCCTCGGATCCTGAAGAGCATGTAGCACAATACAGGGAAAGGATGGAAATAAATCTCATTCCAGCCCATCTTAAGGAAGCATGCTTATGCAAAGGATTTGGTTCCACCCTCACTGGTCCAGCCATAAAATGGCAACTAAGTGTTCCTCCCTATTCTATTACTTCCTTTGCTCATTTAATTAATATGTTTAACAATCAATTTCCTTGTAGTCGAACATTTTAACGTTTTACAAGTGATTTATACAGGGTAACACAGCCACAGGGAGAATCTTTAAGGGAGTTTATTACAAGGTTTGGGAAGGAAGCACTTGGCATCCCAAACTTAGATGTAACAACAGCAGTGCAAGCCTTCAAGATGGGACTACAAAAGGATTCACCTTTCTATCAAGAATTGGTGATGAATCCTTGTAGGAATCTTGATGAAGTTCGAAATAGTGCTTTAAGATTCATCCGTCTTGAGGATGACAAGAGGATACATGAGAGGGTAGAAGCATCCTCAAGATATAACAATCCTAATCGAAAATCCACTCCCACATATGAACCTTATAAGCATAGACCATATGCTAAAACTGATAACAAAAAGGTTAATGTGGTTGAGGATGACGATGATGAGGATTGTCCTAAACTTTCAGATTATTGTTTTTCTGTGGATGTAACAGGTCTCATGTATGCTATGAAGGATCTTGGAGAAAAAGCAAGATGGCCAAGAAAAGAAAACAAATCAGGATGGAAAGACAAGTCCAATTGGTGTGCTTTCCATGAAGATTTTGGCCACATTACTGAGGATTGCATTGCCTTGAGAACGGAAATAGCATATCTCCTAAGGAGTGTTCGTTGTTCATAGAGGAAATGGAGCAGTTGAGTACTATGCTTCTACTGCTGCATTCAATTCTTGGACCAAGATTGATCTGGCAGAACTTGCAAGGGCTCCTTTTATTAATCAAGTGAGGAATCCTAGAAATAGGATCGGAATCACTTTTCAAAAGAAGATTCAAGAGCAAGCAAAGGTGAATTTTAGAGACATGAAGACTGCAAGTTCACTTCTGGTAGAGTATAAATATGTGTTAACACCAGATGGAAAGCCATTCAAAACTGTTCAATGGCCTCCTATTGACAAGATGAAAACCATACCGTTGTCTAAGCCATTGGACAGAGGATGCTCGAAAGACATGAGGTTTTGGGTTTATGATCCTACTTCTTGATGTGCAGTGATTGTTTGTGACAGTGACAAACTGAGAGTTTTTGATGCAAAAGATCTGATGAGCCTGCATTCTGAAGATATTCAAGTTCTGGTGAAACATCAGATTCAGTGTGATCCAGATTATGAAGCTTGTGCAAAATCATTTACAGGTGCAGTTGCTCAGATAACGAGATTGGGATTGGAAGCGGATCGTAGAGGAAGAGTGGACACTGGATTGTTTGGTCCACATATTGGAAAATCAGCTGAAGATTGGAAGAAGGCTTTGGAGAAAAAGAAAAAGGCATCTAAGAAGCGCAGCAAGAAACAACAGTGATTTTTCCAAGCCAACACAAACCTAGGGGGATATTGTTGGGCTATGATTAGAGGTTTGCGTTTGTCTTGGATTTTGGGTTGTTTGGTAGTGGGTTTCGGCCTTATAGGCCCATGTATAGTAACCACCTATGTTATCTATAAATAGGGGGTTCATAGGTTATTTTGGGGTTGCTAGTATTTTGTGGTTTTGTTATCGTGTACTCGTAGTGTACCAGACGGTTCCTTGAAACTGTGTGCACTTTGATAATATAATCATTCTATTTCAAGTTTCTTCTTTGTTCTTTACATACAATCATTGTTTCCGCCTTTGGTTGTGTGTTGTTTGATACCCGGGAAGGATCTTGGACTTACATCCAAACTAGGTGAATCCACTTGGAAAATCATATAATCTCAGGTATGTAGCTACTGTCCAAATTTTGTGGTAAACGGACTTGTAAAACTCATGTTATGGCCTTCTAAAGTTGACCCAATTTTTACATCCGAAAATCAAGTTAGACATCTATTCTTATAAAATCAAAAATAAATATCAAACATGTAAAAAACGTACAAACTTGGACTTTTTGAAAACCTAACATCATAAAAAATGTTCTAGCATCAGTCAATAATCAAATTAAGCAATTTAAGATCAAGTTATCAGCCCTATCGAAAGTCAAGTTAGACGTCTATTCTTATAAAATCAAAAATAAATATCAAACATGTCAAAAACGTACAAACTTGGACTTTTTTTGAAAACCTAACAAAATAAAAATGTTCTAGCATCAATCAATAATCAAAGTAAGCAATTTAAGATCAAGTTATCAGCCTTATAAGTCGCAACAACAATTCGGTCCAAAACCAAAACCATGCAAAACAATTCAACTAGAAACCCTAATCACATAGAAATCGCAAATATCAAGTAACCATCACATGCAATTATGTTTGTATCAATAATTTACACATTCGAAACCCTAGTTATGATAACATCAATCAATTCTCATAAACCTTCATACGAAAAACCTCTAAGAATCCATATATATACATATATGTGATTTTATCATGCAAGAGTACTAGTTTTTTTTTTTTTGAAAAACTTTTTAAAAAATTAAGAACCAATATAAAACACATGTAAATCATACCTTCCTAAGCAAGTAATCCTGAGGTTTGAAAGTTTCACTCGACACAACTTGGATTCGCACAAGAAATCTTGATAGTTGATTGGAATTGAGAGAGAGTAGGGAGGTTACGGATGCTAATAATGGTGTGGGGTTCCCCATAATTTTTTTATACAGAAATAATAAGCTAGGGGTAGGCCTTGGGCCAAAACTACGAGCTTTGTGAGACATTTTATTGTTAAACAACCCGTTAATAAGACTTAGTCCCGGGAATAATCCAAATAATATTATTCACACTAAATTACATAAAAACTATAATTTTAATAATCCTGTAACATAATAATTACCTACTGATCACAAAGTGCACATAATTCGCAGGATTAACGTAACGGTTATCTATTAAGCATGAATTCACATAATCATGTTAATTCACATCCCCTATCAACCAATTACACATATGACAATGTATATTTGACATGTCACCAACGTTTGGGGTACAAAACTCGTGTGTGTGTGTTTTGACAATATCTTTCCTTATTATATTGTGACGTACGTTATTATGATATAACACATTTTGTTACCCTACAACATATAAAAAGACCTACTAAACTAACCCTTGTCAAGTGTTTAGTTACGTATATATATGCAAGTTAACTATAGTTCAGTTAAAGTGTTAACCTGAAGTTGCGGGATATCACAATAAAAGCATAAGTTAAATTAATATCAGTTAATAAGTATTGGATCTGATATAGTCTTTTTGTGTGTGTTTTGTGTCTGATTAATTAAATTTGATAAACAATTTAGACGAAGTAATAGAATAACATCAATGATCAATAACGCACATCAAAAACTAATAAACAGAGCTAGTTTTTAGATGAAGTCATCACATAATTGTATAAATAGATTTCAACGTAAAATGTGATTTAAACTCCCCCTAACCAAAGACTCTCTCTCTCTCTCTCTCTCTCTCTCTCTTTTCAAATCAGGTTTTTTCTTGTTGGATTCTAGTGTTGAATGTACTGTTCTATTTAAAGAGGAGAACAAAACAGCTGGTGACAACGACATGAAAGAGACCCTTAACAACATCTAATAATGTAATAGCCAGCACTTTCAAAACTGCTAGACTGTTATTAAAAAACAATTTAAATACTATAAATACAAGAATAGTTAGATTTTACAAACAACTGGTGTGAACCAACAGTTTGTCGAATCAGTATTTCAAAACCAGTCATTTCACTTTTGTTGACAAACAAGACTTCATTCCAGCCATTTGGGCATGCATGATCAGTCCATGCCTAACTAAGTCAAGGCAACCCAATACCCACCCTTAATAATGTTCTTAATATCAAAAAATAATAACACTAAACTACTACTAATAAAAATAATCATTAACTAAAAATAATTAAACGATAACATACCTCTAAAATAGCTACAACGAGTTGACGTAAAGTCTCCATACTCGAGCTCCTACTCGTGATGTGACACCCGGCAAACTCAGGTTAGTAACATTGATCAAACTAGTAAGTCTACCTTAGCGAGCCATGCACATTACATACTTAACTGGGCCAGTTGAGTCGTTACGATGGTTCGGGGAACCATCGGGAGTCGTTACAATGATCCACGGGATCATTGGGAGTCGGTCCATAACCATGTGTACAAGGATTGGTGATTCGTGGAATCACCGGGTTTAACGCACACACGCAAGTCTCGAGTCCCGGGAATTGGTGAACGGATGTGAACGTGTTAGTTATCATGCATTATGTGTTTATAATCATTATATCAATTTTCGGTATGTGAATGCGTGTTTATATGTGTTAAAATAGTGTTTAACGCGCCAAAAACCCAAACCTGCATGCTAGAGGCGATTACAAGGATTTACACGTGATTAGAAACAGGCGAGTAGCCTACTCGTCTATAATAAGGGGCGATTAGGCCCTAATCACGTGTTATTATACGCGATTAGGAGCCTAATCTCCTGTTGCAGAGTTTTAATCACCTGGTCTGTTGTTGACGACTAGAAATGCCTATAAATAGAACCCTTGACTTGTGAAACATCATTTATGCAACCCTAACTGATCCTAAGCCTCCCTCACACCATAAAACACCTCTGGAACTCGTTTTGCTTCAAAACCCACCATTTCCAAGCTTACACTCCTTTCTTTAACAAGATTCAAGGTGTGTTCTTCATCCCAAACCTTTGTAATGTTAATGTTTTGGTTCCCAAAGGTCCAGACCTTGTTTTACCAAGTTTGTGTCTTTAAAAACCTTTGAAATGAGTTTCTAAAATATGTCTAAACCTTTATACATGCTCTATGTGAAGTATTCATGCAAGAAATGATTTTTGATGGTCAAAACATGAATGTTTACATGTAATTGATGTACTTCTGAGGTGTAGGAGTTATTAGGATGTTTTCCTAAGGATTTGAGCTATTATTATGGTGTTTTGATGAAAATATGCATTTTGACCCATTTGGATGATTCTTGAAGATTTAGGATGTTATGATATGATTTGATGATTGTTTGTTGTTAGGATTCACATTAGAAGGCTATTATAACAGAGGGATGATGATTTGCAAGGTTGTAGGTGATGAAATCTGATTATTTGCCATTTAAGGAAAGATATGCATAGTTAATGAAACCTAGTACTTTGCCATTTTTGGAAATAATTGCACAAAGGGTGTTAGATCAGTGATGAATTGGGGGGTTTTTGCTTGGAATGGGTTGGTTATTGATTTGGGTTTAATTTTTGGTGTTTTTACATGTTTCGGATCTGATTTAGAGGGTTTAACGCGCGAAAATGCGGGACAGCACTGCAGGGGGCGATTAGAATCCTAATTGCCAATTTTGACAGGCGATTACAGCCTAATCGCCAATAGTATCAGGCGATTACACCCTCTAATCGCGTGTTGACTTTCCCTACTCACCAGTTGACTTTTCCTAATTGCATGTTAATTTCCTAATCGTGTGTGCTGTTGTTGTAAGCGTATTTTGACATCCCGAAGCATGATTTGACACCTAGAAACATGATAGGAACCCCGTGACATGCCTAATGACTTGGTAACACGTGTTCGGACTCGTTTAGGCATTAGTTGAGCGTCATGCTAGGCTTAGTGAACTTTTGCGTGTGCTAAGTGTTTAACTACATATGTTGCATGGTATCTTGTATTCGGCTAACACGTGGAGTGTCGGGTCACCAATGGGATGTCGGGTTTTGTTTGGTACGGTCGGTATAACAGTCACAGGTGTTTTTAAACGTACATGGTTATGGTCTAGACATTTGGGGACTAGTTAACCTACGGGTTATTAGTCTGGGAACTTATATACATCTTATGATAGGTCGCCGCTATTTGGGGCTATCATAGCTTACTGCTTTAACTGTTTTCAAGTAACGCAACCTAAGGTGAGTGTCACAGCCCCACTTTTACTGTTTTGCTTTCGGGGGAGAAACATGCTACGTACTTACATTCTAAAGGTCATGTTATACTATGGTTATGGATATTTACTATACGGGCGTTTCATCAGGGAGTCCCAGGGGGAAACCATGAGTATGTGGGAACCATATCGGGAAATATGGATAGATCTATTGGGATGGGCAAACCCCACTCGACGGCTGGGAGCCGGGCGGGTGCATATTATCTCTACTACCAGGGTCACCGTTGATGATGATGGCTCACGGCTGGGCAAAAACCGGAAAACGTGTCAGTAATGGTTTCCTACTCGTAGTAGTAAAACCACTTAACATCTAGCTAACGTTCTTATAACATAGTAGTAACGGGAATGATCTTTTCAAACTTATAAAAACTCTTTTATAAAACCTGTGAACTCACCAGCATTATATGTTGACATTTTTGGCATGTTTTCTCAGGTCGCTAAGGTAGCAGTTAATGGACATGGCGCACGGAGTCTTGCACAGCGTCTAGAGTCATGTTGCATATTAAACAATGTTTTTAAACTGTAATATGTCTTTTGGTTGTATAAAAGAAATGCTTCCGTTGCTGGTTTATGGCTCAAAGCATAATGTTTTGGTTTCATTCTATATATTTAGTGTTTGTTTATTTTGATCGTTGACTTGGATCCTGGTATGTCACGCGCCTCGCGGTAAAACCCCGCAAGATGAATTTGAGGGTGTGACACGTGATCCAAAAATGACTAACAACAACAACCAATGGAACATCGTAGACTCAGGATTCTCTTATACCAGAGCGTTCCCGATAAAACTTGGTGAACTAAAAACAACCATTGAAGCCTTCTATTTAAACACATGAATGGACGGTGGATTTTCCTTTCTGGTCAATGTGGGATCATTTGACATGCCTACATACTTACGACCTTACATGTCCAAATTCAAAAATCAAGTATTCGTCATGAACTACCTACCCTCGTATATTTAGATACAATGTGAGGAGCATGCGAAAATGTAGGAATACGTTTGTCTAAAACCATAGGTTACATTAAAACCATCTACTCGTAGGTTTGATACTATTAGGGTGTTTGTTTAAACTAATTTGTAATACATATTTGGATTCGTGTGTAGCCAAGTGGTAAAAGGCAAAGCGTCTTAGAGTAAAAGAAACTCAGGTTCAAACCTAGTAATCCATTAAAAAAAGGGTGACAGGTATTCACCCCCTCTCCATACGTCACTTATAGCACAATAATTGATATAAAGGTGCACAAACTATCATGCATCATTAATGCCTATGAGTCACAAACCTATACGCTACGTATAGGTCAATGTAGGGCATATAGGCATATAGGCTATAGGAGCCATATAGGTCTAGTTTTATTTTTAAATTTTTACAATACCTATATGGGGCGTATAAGTATAATTTTTTTTCTCCAAACACGTTTATAAAGATCTATATATGGAGTATAGGTCTATATGGAACGTATATGTCTAGTTTGTTAAGCAATTTTATACAATATAGGCCTGTGATTGTAGTATCGATCCCGTATATGCCTATGAGTGTAGTATCGGTCTCGTATAGGTCTCAAATAAGCCTATGAGCATTGTATAGATCACCATAGGCCTATGAGTATAGTATAAATGATGATAGTATTAGTATACAATAGGATCGTATAGTATATTATGGTATTGTACCGTATATTATACTATATGTGTAGGATAGATCTCGTATAGGCCTCTGGGTGTAGTATGAGTCCCGTATAGGCATTTGTCTCATATAGACATATATGTGTAGTATAGGTCTTATAGGCCTCATATAGCCCTATAAGTGTATTATAGGTTCTATAAAAATGTAGTATATATCCCAAATAGGCCTATGGTTGTCGTATAGGTCTCGTACGAGCCTACAAGAGTTGTATCGATCCAGTATGGACCTCATATATGCCAATGTGTATAGTATAGGTCCCATATATGCTAATAGGTGTAGTATAAATGTTGTTAGTATTCCATAGTATTGTGTTGTATATTATCGTATTTTACCGTATAGACTACTATAGGTGTATGAAAGCTCACGTATAGGCTTTTAGCTGTAGTATAGGTCCTGTACAGGACTTCAAGTGTACTATCGGTCTGGTATAGATCACATATAGGCCTACGAGTGTAGTATATGTCACGTATAAGCCTATGGGTGTAGTATATGTATTGACATCATACTATAGTGTCGTATCATATTGTATAGTCTAGTACAGGTGTAGTATAAGTTGCGTATAGACCTCATATAGGCATATGAGTGTAGTATAAGTTGCGTACAGACCTCATCTGCTTACTCTTCTATCATTCTACTCCGTAACTCATCCTTATTATGATTCGACAGCGAGCAACATATTATTGAACTTTCTTGGCGACAGTGTACATTGGGGTAGCTTCGGCATACTCTTGAGATCTGTCCAGGGTTCGGACATCTCCCTTCTATGCCCCAATAGACACGCTCGTCCTCACACACACTATCTTACACTTGTACTTGTAGTAAAACGCTGTTTGGGTGCTAGTGTTTGGTGACTTGAACTTCAAGCTTAAAGTACATCTGGAGGACCATGTAGAACAGTTTATCATGTTGGGTGCACACGAGATCATAAACTGGAATACATGGGAATCCTAGTGGACTTTGTGTCTGAACAGATGGAGCCGATAGACCCGGACCAATTTCTGGAAATTCCTAGTGGGTTACACCACGGGTAAGCCTAAATCTTTTGTTCAATGTTTTGACAGAAGATGTTAGGAGCTCGTGGAGGTCGCAGGGGCGGCCGTGCTGGCGGCGGCGGTCGCGGCAACGTTAATATGACCCAAGAGGAGTTGAACAATCTACTGCAACAGCAGGTGAATGTAGCTTTGGCTGCGTTCCAAGCTGCTCATAATGCTATGGGTGGTAAGTTGATTGCTACCTACACTACCTCATTTCTGGGTACTGTATCTCCTTCCTTGTTTATATGTGTGTTTTGTACCAGGTGGTTCTGTCAATCCACCCCCACCTCAGTGCTTATACAAAAAGTTCATGGATTGCAAGCCCCACAACTTTAGTGGGACTAAATAGGCAGTGGGACTGCTCCGGTGGCTGGAAAAAGTTGAATCTGTGTTCTCCATGTGCAGTTGCCCGATGGGCGACCGCGTAAAGTATGCTTCAGCGACCTTGGAGGGTCAAGCTCTGACTTGGTGGAACTCCACCACCCAGACCCTTGGTATTGGGGAAGCCCACGCTATGCCTTCGGCAGAATTTGTCCAGCTTTTGAAAAGCGAATACTGTCCGAGGGACGAGATGCAGAAGCTTGAGCACAAGGTCTCGAATCACAAGATGGTGGGGTCTGAAATTGAGGTGTACACAACTAGACATAATGATCTGGCGGTGTTGTGCCTGGATTTGCACACGCCGGAGTATAGGAGAATTGAGCATTATATTTCTGGGTTGGTGCCGGAGGTTGCGGCATTGGTGGCTGCATGTAATCTCACTGTGTATTCTGAGGTTGTTCGGTCGGCTCACAGGCTGACCAATATGAAAGTAGCTGAAGGAGTCTTGCCTCCCCGAGGCGCTACTGTGAAGGCTCCCGAGAACAACAAGCGAATGTGGGAAGGTGTGGGTAAAGGCTCGAGTTCAGCTTAGCCTCAGCCGGTAAAGAAGTCTGATGTTGGGGGATCGTCATTTGAGTAGAAACCGGGGGTTACTATGGGAAATTGCCAAGTGTGATCGGTGTGGGTACCATCATACTGGTCCTTATGATAAGAACCGTTGTCTTCGGTGCCATAAGCTGGGGCACCAAAGCTAGGATTGTAGGGTCAATCCGCAGGGTAATCAGAACCCACATGCTACACCTGCCCCCACTCCTCAGGCTACTACTCCTCGAGGAAACCCGGAGAGACAGGGGTGTTATAACTGTGGTGAGCTTGGGCACTATAAGCGTGATTGCCCCAAGTTGAAGCAAGGGGAAGCTGGGAAGAATGGGCCGGGTAATGGGAACAGCGGGGGCGGAGGCAGGAATGCTCGTGCCTTCGTGATTGGTTCGGGCGAGGCCTAGCGGGATCCTGACACTGTTACCGGTACGTTTCTTCTTGATAATTGCTATGCTTTAGTTTTATTTGATTCTGGTGCCGATAAGAGTTTTATATCTCTTGGGTTTAGTCAATTGCTTGATAGGGTACCTACACCTTTAGAGGCTAAGTAATAGAATTGGCTGATGGTAAGAAAGTCAAAGCGACACACGTCCTTAGGGAGTGTCGCCTTGAATTGTTGGGTTATTCGTTTCTTATTTGTAGGAGGATCGTTTTGTCAAAAACAAGTAGTTTGATCAAACAAGTCTATCAATTCAGGTGCGGAATCCCTGAATCAGTTACGAAATGATAATAATATCAACAAAACACACAAATCACCTTTAAAACTCCATTTCATTCATAAACACACTTGATTAAACTTACAAAACCTTGTTTACAATGAAATAATCAATATTCAGAGTCAACTAGAACCCTAGGGAGAAAACCAGGTCGAAGGATGGAAACAAATGACAATAGATTAACTTGAAAATGAAAATCAAGCAATATATAGGCCTGCACATTCGCCCCCCGTAAGGGTCGAATGTGCAGGTTCGCCCCTTTGTATGGGCGAATCAGCACATAGCCCTACAAAATTCTTCCTTCGACCTGTATCATCCACCTTCGACCCATATTAGTCACCTTCGACCCTCAAAACTCCACTTTCGACCCTTCGACTTCAGCAAAACAAAACTGAATGTGCAATCCATTAGCACTAGTCGCAAAACGTGTATCAACAAACTCCCCCTCGACTATTGCTTGGATTGCTTTTGCCTTCGCTCTTCGTCCATTCTCTTATTCATCAGCTTGATGCGTAATAACGTTTTCTACTCTTTGGTCATTACTAGTTCAAAAGTTTGTTTTGATTTCTTCTGTTTCTTTGCTGCTGGGGATGTTACGGGAGTAGCAGATTTCGAGCTAGATACATCAGGAACTTTCTTTCCTGCAATCAAGATTTCAATTTCTTTAGCTCTCTTCTTCTTTGGTTTTTCAATCTCATCTGCCTTCGATTGCTTCTTGTACATGGGCTTCTTCTGTTTCTCACCAGCCATCGGTGATCCACTAAAATCTTTAGCACCCATACCAAGACTTAGATCTATATCGTCCCTCACAATCGGACTCTTTAGTCTCTGTTCTTCTAAAGTCTTGTTGAGACTTTCAGACTCACCAGCCACAGTGGCCTTGGGCTTGGTTTGTTTAACAGTCTCATCAGCAGAATCCCATCTCTCATCTTCTTGAGTCTCCTCGGAATCGGCAGACTCTTCATCAACCAACCTTGTACCTTTCTTAGCCATACTTTTCTGTGTTCTTGATGTTTTCTTTGGAGGTTCAACCTCATCCTCCTTTTCTTTACCCTTTCCTTTTCCACTCTTAGCACCAACATTTGCCACTTGTCTCTTTCTCTTTGCTTCAGGATTAACATGAAACAAAGGATCATCGTTATCAGATTCACTGTTCACATTCCTAGCCTTATCAACACCAGGATCCTTATAATCAGGATTGATCAAGTGTCCAAACAAATTCTTCAAGGGTGGTCTTTCATTTTCAGGAACCCCTTTATAACCCTTCATCCTGATCAAAGTAGTCAAGCTCATATGATCTTGAACGAATATATGTGTCGGATCCTTTCTCAACTTCTTGTACTTCTGATCAAATATCATCTGAAGAAACCTGGGATACAGCAGAAACTTCTTGTGCTTCAACCTTTTCAGTGGTTCAAGCATGTGATCCAATATCATCCCGGATACATTAAACGGCTTATTCAAAATAAGAGCAACCATCAACGAACTGATGCTCTTTCTCATTACGTCATAGCCACCACTAATGGAACCAAAGACATGCAACATCACATGAGCTAAGTATTTAAACTGTGGGCACAGTTTTCCTTTATGTAGAGCTCCATCTGTGATTGGTCCGTTGTATTTCATTCATAGAAAGCACTTCCTCTGTTCAATCCATGATAAACTTCTTGGATCAGTCGTCTCATCCTTCAACCTCATTGCTTTGTGAATATCACTCTCTGTCACTATCGCCAACTGCCCTTGAATGTTACTAACGATAGCAGTTTGATTATCCCAAAAGTCAATCCTCGCATTCTTCCAAAAATCTACTTGATGGTCTTTGTAGATAATGGCAGGTGTGGCTATCGCATCAACAACTCTGCTACGCTTCAAAAACTCTATGATTCCAGTGAATTCCGTATGCTTCTTGACATCGCCAAGAAAAGCACAGCAGTTGTGAGCCTCTTCAAGTGGTAAATCTTCTTCGGGTTTCTTTCCGGCAGCTTTATCAGATAATCCTGCTGGAATATCTGTCTTCTGTGGTTCTGCCATTTGAAAATCTGTAAAAATGAATCATGAAAATTTATTAAAAACGGACATAATTCGCAAAATGAAAATTTTGTTTTTTGGAAATCTACCTTCGACCCTACGGTAGTTCGAATGTGGAAAATCCAGGGTTCGAATGTGGAAAACAAGGTTCGAATGTGAAAAATTTAATTAAAAAATGTACATTCGTCCTTTATTCCACCCTCGCCCCTATGAACAAGTCACCTTCGACCAGAAAAGCCACCTTCGACATTTCTTAAGCGGTCGAACCTGACTGTTCATATGACCAATTTTCAGAATCCAATTTTGACCATCTAAACATGTAATTTTCATTTGTTTACCTACTAACCTGACCGATTAACCATTTACAACAATCAATTGCATCAATTACATAGTTTTAGATAGTGTTTAAATGCAATCTAGGTCTAACCAGCTTTTAATGATCAAATTGACACAATTAGCCTGTAATTGACCTAGATTGTTGATCATTCTCCCCCTAAAACTATCTATAACTAAAACCTAATCATCTATTACATCTATAACACCTTAAAATTGGTCCAACAGTCATGAACTAGGGTTCGATACAATAATCAACAATCTGCCTTCATTCTTTGATGATTACCTGTATATTTGACATAAAAATGATCAGAAAAGTGTAAGGATAAATGTTATAAGGTCTAGAAAAATCAAGCAACAAGGGTGTGTTATCTGAGAAATTTGAATTTTTTTTGAATGAGGGTTCGAACGTGCAGACTTGTATATATAGGCTCCACATTCGATCGTTTTATCAGGGCAAAGGTGAAATTATTTCCACATTCGACCCTACTAAAAGGCTCAAAAGTAGAAACAAGGTTCGAATGTGCAAAATACACATAAACACTCACATTCGACCGTTTTAAAAAGCTCGAATGTAAAGGAAAATTCCACATTCGACCTATCGAAGGGGCGAATGGAGATTGGAATTTTTGAACATTTTACCAAATGTCAAAATCGAATCCCGTTCAATCTTTTTCTCATCTTTTAAGCATCCAACATTCATCATTTCTCATTTAAAAGTCACAAAACTTAAATGGTTCATCAAGTTTCATAAAACGACCATCAATCACCATCTGTTATAAAAAATAATACAGAAATGTAAAATCTTTTTGGTTTTTCTGAAATTTATATTAAAACACACCTAAAATCTTTTTGAGTTTTTGTAAATTTTTAAACAAAATATAAAATGCATAAAGCAGTTAATGTTTTGTGATTTCCGGTAAGAGGATCATATCAATTTTTGAGAAATCTGATCACACCGTTGATCTTTTGTGTTTATTATCCTTAAAGTCAATGTGTGATCCAACAATTACTGATATTGTTATCCACATAAGCTCTCATATAGACTTTTTATGCAGTGTTTGAGACGATTATCTATAGTATAAAAAAAATTGTCTGTGGTTCCCACGCACACGACATACTCCCGTATCAAGGAATAATTTGCACAAATACTCATTGTAACGCGTGATTATGCTTTCGTTATCTGTAACTATACAAGTTATTGAGGCACAGAGGTGTACAGGTCAGCAAATCAATGCTGCAAAGTAACGTATGCACTCTACCAGGTTGAGGGCTAATATTAATCATGATTTTCATCAATGATTGAATACGATGCATTAGATAATCTTTGATTATCGTCATACATGGAAAGTTCCTCAATTCGGTAACTTTAGGTATTGGCATTAAAGCTCTTTTAGTAAGATACCCTGTCTGATCTAGGTCCGTAAGACCTTACGACAGAAAATCAGAAAGGCTATCCCCAGATAACTAATAACATAACGACCTGAAACCTCCGAGTTTTGTACAAATACCGTATCAAACGAAATTACGGTACTAGGACCATATGCCAATGAGGAGTTCATCCACAACAATTTGTTTGATATGTGTGTATCTAACATGCAGGAATTGGTCTACGAAGCCTACCAGCACATCACATAGACTCAACACACGGCTTATATAACATTTTAATCTTTAGCATGTGTCAGATCCCCACTGACGTATTATCATTTCCTCTTTTATTCCTGGAAAATCATTTTGGGTTTTTCTAATTTTTATGGCTTTTTGAATTTTTCAATGTTTTTGGGTTTTCTGAAAATCTAAAACTCCCCCTAAAATGTAAAACACATTTTTGGGTTTTTGAATTTTTGAAAAACAGGAAAACTAAAACTACAACAAAAACAACCATACCCAGTAAAACTAAAACTAAAAGTGATAAATAGAGGTGATGATTAGTCTTGTTTCTCTTTTATACCGTTAGCTTTTAATAAAAACTCAAATCGAGATCTATCGAAAGCTTTGGTAAAAAGATCTGCACGTTGGTAATCAGTGTGGATTTTGACCATGTCAATCATCTCTTTGGCATAACAATCATGGATAAAGTGATACTTAATCCGGATATGTTAAGCTTTTGAGTGATTGACCGTTTAGTTAATGCAATTGCAGATTCGTTGTCACAGTGTATAGGGGTTTTAAGAAATTGCAAACCGTAATTGACCATCTGCTATTGAATCCACAGAACCTATGAGCAACAACTTGAAGCTAACACAAATTCTGCTTCACATGTAGATAGTGCGACCGCCGTCTGCTTCTTGCATTGCCAGGTCACGAGACTACTCCCCAAGAATTGACATCCAGCCGTTGTGGATTTGCTGTCCTTGTCACAACCGCCCCAATCTGCATCACTAAAAGTAATTAGGTCAAAATTATCATCATTAGGGTACCATAGTCTTCTCGACGGAAAACCCTTCAGATATCGTAGGATCTGTTTGATAGCTGCGAGATGACTTTGTTTCGGCTTCTACTGATATCATGCGCAGAGACATGTAGCGAACATTATGTTTGGTCTGGATGCGGTGAGATACATCAGAGATCCGACGATTGCTCTGATTGTAAAAGGATCACTCAGCTCCCCCTTAGCGTCAACTCCAATCCCGTGATTAGGTTGGATAGGGGTATCCATCGGCTTCGAATCTTCCATCTGGAATCGGCTCAAGACTTCAGAAACGTATTTTGTCTGGTGTATAAAGATCCCCGTTGGTCTTTGTTCCACCTGCAGGCCGAGGAAAAACTGCATTTCTCCCATCGCACTCATCTTGAACTTTTCCTGCATCACTTTTTCGAATTCTCTGCACAAAAGTTCGTTAGTAGATCCAAAAATAATGTCATCAACATAAATCTGGACTAGAAGCAAGTCATCCCCCGTTCGTTTAGTGAACAGAGTGCAGTCTACCAAACCGCGTTTGAATCCTTTGGATAGAGGGTACGTGCTCAGCTCCTCATACCATTGGCGTGGAGCTTGGTGCAACCCGTATAACGCTTTGTTGAGAACGTAGACCTTATCACGGTGGATAGGATCTTCAAATTCTGGAGGTTGACCGACGTAAACCTCTTCCTTGACCACACCGTCAAGAAACTCACTCTTAACGTTCATTTGATACACCTTGAATTTCTTATATGATGCAAACTCTAGAAACAAACGAATTGCTTCTAAACGTGCCACATGTGCATAAATCTCGTTTTAGTCAATTCCTTCCACTTGATGAAAACCTTGAACTACCCGTCGAGCTTTGTTTCTCATGATTACGCCTCTGTCATCCTTTTTGCACTTGAAAACCCATTTGGTTCCAATTTTCTTTCTGCCTGGAGGTAAATCAGTTAGTGTCCACACTCCCAGTTTCTGAAATTGCAATAACTCCTATTGCATTGCCTCTACCGAAGCGTCATCCAAAAGAGCATCCTTGTACGTCCGCGGATCAACCTGCGAAACATAACAACCATAGGACCAGTCATTCTGACAACCAGATTTTTGAATTTGTGCATATAACGCTAAAGTGCCAAGATTTTCTGGTGAGTTTGCATTCCTAAGTTGTTCTATTGTCATAACAGAGCTTCCAGGATCACCAATAATTTGCTCGAGCGGGTGAGTACGATGAATCCGAGATTCCGGATGATCACGTACTTGAACTCCCGTTTGAGTAGTCAAATTCTCTGTCGAATCCGGATCATTACCCAAGTTGGATGAAGAAGCTACATCTAGATTTGGGTTCACTGGAGGTGTCTCTGTTGCCTGTTCTGGAATAGCTTCACTTGTGACTTCATCATCATGTTCCAATTCTGATGAGTTGTGGAAGCTTCCTGGAACACTTCTTCTTCTAGTGCAGGAACATTGGCATCATTAGAAGCTGTTTGAGGACTTACGGTGATCGGACGCACCAACGGTGATGTTACTGCGTTTTCACACTCGTAATAGAGTCTTAATACAGCCTCTTCAACCAAGTCATCTAGATTGAATGATTCAAAGAAGTCTTTGTAATCAAACATCCAATCTGGACCGTTACCCTGTACATTCTGAGTATACCGTTGAACTTCAACGTTAGCCCACTCCTCTACCTGGCGAGTTCGCTTGTTGAATACCCGTTTGAGCGGTGTTGCATACCCAACAAAGAATCCCTCTTCAGCTTTTGGTGCAAACTTCTCAGACGGATTAAGCATTGTACACGGTGCTCCAAATGGTTCTAGATACTCTAAGTTCGGCTTTCGTCTGTTCAACAGTTAATAAGAAGTTTTGCCAAACTTCTTCACTGTTAACACACGATTCAGTGTATAACATTCTGCGTAAATGGCTTCATTCCAGAACATTACTGGAAGGTTAGAATCCGCTAGCATTGTTCTCGCCGCCTCAATTAGAGTCCTATTTTTTCCTTTCTGCGACACCGTTCTGTAGAGGGGTATACGGAGCACTGTATTCATGATGAATTCCTTTATCATCACAAAGAGCATCCATCTGTGCATTTTTGAACTCCGTCCCATTATCACTCCGAATTCTTTTGATTTTCAGACCATAGACATTCTCTAATCGAGTTAACAGAACTTTCAGATTGTTAAAAGTGTCGCTTTTTTACTGCAAGCACATTACCCACGAGAATCTAGAAAAGTCATCAGTAACCACAAGGCAGTAAAGCTCTCCGCAATGACTCTTACGCTTGACAGGTCCGAATAGGTCCATGTGCAAACGCTCAAGTGACATTTCAACAGAGATTACTTTCTTTGGTTTGTGGGATTGTATGTGCTGCTTTCCCTTCTTCCAACTCACACACTTGTCATTTAGATGAAAATGTTTGACATTAACGCCTTCGACTAGCCCATTCTTCACCAGATGGTTCATTTTTCTGAGGTGAATGTGTCCCATCCTCCTATGCCACATAATAGATTCTTTTTCTGTAGCCTTGGAGAGGAAACACGTAACTTGGCCCTGAGTTGTCATCGCCTTTGACATGTCGAGAATGTAAAGATTATTCACTCTCGGTGCTTTCAATATGATCCACTCTTTTGGAAGTACAAAGCCGGGTTTGAGTATGTAGCAAGATTTGTCATCAAAGAATACAGAAAACTGTTTATCGCGTATTTGGCTGACACTAAGCCGATTATAATTGACTTGTTTCACATACGAGATCTTCTCAAAACTCACAATACCATTACTCACACTTCCCTCCATAGTAATGTAACCTCCTTTATTCCAAGCAAATGCTACATAACCGCCATTGATGTTTCTGATGTCGAACAACAGCGACAAATCCCTCGTCATGTGACCAGAAGCTCCACTGTCAACAATCAAGAGACTGCTAACAGGGCCAGCTGAAGCTCCCTGCACATATCAAGTAAAAAGATTTGTTCTTTCGGGGGACCCAAGCCTGTTTGGTCTTGGGTCTTTGAACATTCTCTTTCAAAGATTCTTTAACACAAACATCTGAATTTGAATTGACCTTTTTCTGATCAACTAAATTCTTCTCACTTTCAGGTTTTACATTTGCTTTTGAAGTTGAAGCACCTTGAGAACCCACCGGTGACCAAAATTGTTCCGAACGTTTCAAGATTCTGATATGAGATTTTGGGGTCTCAGTCGGTTTCTTTACTTCATTCTTAAAGGAAAATTTCTTAGTTACCTTCTCTAATTTAACAGAGACAGGTCCAACCGTTGATTTAATAGCAGGTTTTGGTGGAACCTTCTGTTTATCAACAGTTGTGTTCACCACTGGTTTCTTTAAAGGTTTTTCCATAGCTATCCGGTTACGACGATCATATGCAATCTGACGATTACCCCTCTTTTGAAAATAGCGGCTTTGATTATAAAACAGTGCTGGTTGAGGGACAAAACGTCGTTGTGGATAACAGTGATTGTCGACTGGGCTTTGATCTTTCTGCTTCACTTCAACTTCGTGCCTCTTATGCCTCACGTACGGGCAGTGAGCAAGTAAATGCCCTCTCTCCTCGCACTTAAAGCATGCACGGTATTCTTCAAACACGTTCTTGGCATTCGACTTTGCATAAGAAGTGATAGGATATTGATCATCCACACACCTTCGTCTTAAACTCTCTGGAGTTGGGTCCTTTGAGTAAGTCGGCTGAAGAAAACTGTTTGCCTTTTCCTTTGGCTTGATAAACTCGGTGACATGAACCTTAGGTTCTTTTGGAACATCCAGATGGTGGTACATCATTGGTTCTCTCGTGTTTGGGAAACCAAATAGTACTCTCCTGCCAGATTTTCTCAATCTTTGAGTAATTGGCAAACTTTATTGGATATTCCTCGTCAGAAATAATCTTATCGGATCCTTCCATCCGATAAAATACTTTGACGGGTTTGTCACTTGGTTCATTTTTCTCAACATTCTTAACTGACTGATTCACTCGATGCGCATTTGCCATCGGATGTGAAATTTGAGAAGGTGATACCGGTTCATTGGTAATAATGTGATTTTCAATGGGTATATCACTCACATTCTCAGTTTTCGCATCATCTGAGTCAGAATCATCAGTTTCTGCAATCACTTTCTCATTGTTCAATCCCAAAATTGGTCTAACATCAGAATGAGGATCCCCAACACTAGAAGTGTTAGATTCATCATCCTATGTAGAATCAGATTTGATTGAACTCTCCGGTGTTATTGAATGTAAAGTGTAATTTTCAAATTACACTGGAGATAGAACAGCCTTGTAGTTTGCACTACTCGGTTGTGAGGGTTCTTCAATGATATGGTCAACAACATAAGCAATATGTTTGTAACTTTCTAGCTTTTTGTTGACCTTCTCAGCAAAGCACTTGATGGTTGCCATTTCAAGTTTAGTTTCTTCCAATTCAATATAACTGTTAATGGCCAATTGTTTTAAAGAAAGTGTTTTCGTCAAATCAGAAATATCCTTTTTTGTAACCATCAAGCACTTTATTGAATTCGTGTGCTTCTTTGCGATAAGATTGACAGTTGATTCTAGCACTCTCAAGTTGAACCCTGAGTTGCGTATTCTCCTCTGTCAATCTATCACATGTTCCACAATATTTGTCACTATTCATATCTATGGTGGAATCAGAACTTACCTGTTTCGGAGGCTCTGTCATCGCCATCAAAGCAAAGTGCACTTCCTTTCCAGAAAAAAAATTGTAGTAATCAATTCTGGTGAAAGCATCATCCACTATGCATGATTTGCGAGTCATAAGAAAATCGGCTTCGGCCAGAAGTTGGTCAATGTCATCATCTAGTGAGTTAACACTAGTTTCAGAATCTGGCTCTCCGAATCAGAATATACCGAGTAACATTCTTCAGGAATATCAGTGACTGAATCAAGAATCAATCCTAGAGTCTTCTCAACAGGAATATCAGCTTCTTCTACCATTTCTTCAATCTTCACTTCAGACCTCTTCTCAATCTCCAAAACTTCTTCAACTAATACCGGCTCCTCCAAATCAATCTTCTGAGAAATACACGCCACATTACCAGCTGTAATCTCTTCAACACCCAATTGCATCCCAGTCCAATCAAATCCTTCATCCTTTTGAATCACCAAAGCCTGGTTTTGGTTATCTGTTGGTGTTTGGCTATTTGGTGTGGAAATAGGAATGATGGTTCTGGTTGGATTATGTGGTGTTTGATTTTGGGTCTGGTTTGATGTAGTGGTTTGTCTAACAGAATTGTTTGGTGAGGTGTTTTGTCGGTTTTGGTAATTATTTTGTGGTTGATAGTTGTTATTTTGGCTTTAATAAGATACTTGATTATGAGATTGACGGTTCTGGTAATTGGTGTTGAATGGATTCATGTTTCCTTGTTGAGCTGGCTGTGTGCACTCCCTCTTGAAATGACCTTTCCCACCACAATTAAAACATGTGACTTTGGCTTTGTTGAAGCCATATGTGGTGTTAGGAGATGTAGAAAGATCAGTTCTACCAGTCTTCTCTATAAACTCGGTCGCTCGTCTCATAACACTAGCAAACGCCCACTGTATGTCAATGAGCTACATCTCCTCCTTATCAATTTGAGCATAGTCTTCACTGGTTAGATTATTGTTACCAATCTGACTAGCTACCAAACCATTATAAGAAGCTACCAAAGCAGATACCAAAGCGACATGTTGCTGAGAAACTTCCACTGTGACATTGTTCAAGTTAGATGTCTCCAACACTATTGGGCTTTGACTTGGTTGACTTGGGTTCATTTGAGGAATGTATGGTTGTTGTTGTTGAGGTTGATTCAAACTTGCTGAATAACATGCAACTTGTTGCATAGGTGAAAAAGGTAGAATGTAAGTAGTAGGATATGATGGTGATGTGTAAGATGAGGTTTGAGCTAGATAGGTTATTGGGTTTTTGGTTGGTTCAATAACACTTGAAACGCAAGCAATGTGTGGAGCAACAGAACTACTAGTACTTGAACTAGTCAAAGTAGAAGAGGTACTACCATGATATAATTTCGGATTTTAAGGAACTTGGGATCTCTTAGCTTTCCTCTTTTCTTCCATCTCTTTGTTCTCCAACTTTTGAATGAACTCATGGATGGTCCAATATTGATAGGCATCTTTCTCCTTTAGGACCTCAATGTGTTGATTCCAGTATGGTGGTTATGCATCAGCAAACTTATCCACCAATTCAGTCAACAAATGGCAATATCTAGGAATTAACTCCTTCAAAGTCTCATTCCCCATGTAACTAAAATTCTCAAACTCTTTTCTCAACTCTTCCATCCTTAACTTCCTAGTTTTCTCATTTCCATCATGACGATTCCGCAACATATCCCACAGCTGCTTTGAAGTTGTGCAAGAACCAAACTGATGTAGAAGATCAATGTTGATAGCCTGAGATAGTTGGGAGAACGCCTTCTTCTCCACCGCAAACTTCTTTTTCTCATCCTTAGCTAAGCTTTCCAATGGAATTGGTTCACCTGTGTTCTCCAAAACCGGTGCAACATAACCCTTAGCTATCATTTGCCATGCTTCAGTGCCTTCCATTCCCATTCCCTGCAAATGAATCTTGAACTTGGTCTTCCATTGATTGTAATCCACCATCTCCATCAGCTTTGGTGGACGACTCCCGCTACCTGAGGATAAATCATGAATTAGAGTAGAAATAGCATTGGTAGTTTGAGAGTGTACCGCGGCTGCTGCAACTCCCCAATAATCGTTCATGGGTTGTTGTGGTGGTTGAGCAACTGTCTGTGGCACCGAACTAGTCATTGCTAAGTAATTGATCGGCTGAGATGGTTGACTAGTCGTCTACAGTCCAAGGATCCATAGTCACGTGCTGTTGTTGTGTAGTATTAGGCCTCGGTGTTGTTGGAAAGTTCCACATATCTTCTGCAAAATCCAGAACACAAAACACTTAGAAATTTTTTTGATCAGATTCTACTTTCGCCCCTTTTTCACTAAACGTGGGTTCGAAGGTGGAAATGTTCCAGGTTCGACCCTTTCTGATGACCCGGATGTAGAATATAAAAAACAATCTCACTTTTGACCAAAATAATCTCACTTTCGACCTCTTGTAGGGTCGAATGTACACAATCTGGTCAAATGCACAACAACACACTGACAAATTCTAGGTTCGACCCTAAAAATGACCACTTCGACCTAAAAATCTAATATTCGACCTAAAACACACACTTTCGACCTTTCTCTCCTAGGTTCGACCTTGTTCATTTGAAAAACGGTTATTCTTTGAAAATCAGTTAATTTGACCTCAATTTTTCAAAAGTTGATGCATTTTGATGATGTTTTGCAGGTTTTGCTTCGGAATTGATTTGGAACATGTTTAATAAAGAGAATTCTAGATTTTATCCATGAAAACTAGTCCGAATCAATCAATTTCCATCAAAAACCATTGTTCTTTGAAAACAGAAAAAATTTGATCAAAAATAAGTCCAAATCAACTCAAATACTATCAATTCGTAGTTGTTTGATCCTTATGGCTCTGATACCACTTTGTAGGAGGATCGTTTTGTCAAAAACAAGTAGTTTGATCAAACAAGTCTACCAATTCAGGTGCGGAATCCCTGAATCAGTTAAGAAATGATAATAATATCAACAAAACACACAAATCACCTTTAAAACTCCATTTCATTCATAAACACACTTGATTAAACTTACAAAACCTTGTTTACAATGAAATAATCAATATTCAGACTCAACTAGAACCCTAGGGAGAAAACCAGGTTGAAGGAGGGAAACAAATGACAAAATATTAACTTGACAATGAAAATCAAACAATATATAAGCCTGCATATTCGCCCCCCGTAAGGGTCGAATGTGCAGGTTCGCCCCTTTGTATGGGCGACTCAGCACATAGCCCTACAAAATTCTTCCTTCGACCTGTATCATCCACCTTCGACCCATATTGGTCACCTTCGACTCTCTAAACTCCACTTTCGACCCTTCGACTTCAGCATAACATAATTGAATGTGCAATCCAATAGCACTAGTTGCAAAACGTGTATCAACATTATTGACCTTATGACGGTGTCCTTGGGTAGTTTCAATGTCGTTGTGGGTATGGATTGGTTATCCTTGTATCGTGCTGAGATCGTCTGTTTTGATAAAGTCATTCGACTCCTTCTCCCCGATGGAGAAATTCTTTTGGTGCATGGTGAGAAGAGCGGTGTTCCTTTGAGTATCATTTCATGTATGAAAGCCTATAAGTATCTTCGAAAGAGGTATTCTGCCATTCCGGCTCTCGTTTCGGTTTCGTTGGAGGAAGAGAAGAAGATTGAAGATATTCTTGTTGTCTGTGACTTTCCCGATGTATTTCCTGAAGATCTACCTGGACTTCCGCCTTATCGTCAAGTCAAATTCGGTATTGAGCTTGCTCCGGGTGCAGCCCCTGTTGCCCGAGCCCCATATTGTCTTGCACCTCCCGAGATGCAAGAGTTGTCCAACCAGCTACAGGAGTTATTGGAGAAGGGTTTCATTCGACCTAGTTCATCCCCGTACGGAGCCCCTATCCTCTTTGTCAAGGAGAAGGACAGAAACCTACGTATATGTATCGACTGCCGTGAATTAAACAAGGTTACCATCAAGAATCGCTATCCTCTTCCTCGTATCGATGATTTATTTGATGAGCTCCAGGGTTCTAGTTTCTTTCGAAGATTGACTTGAGATCGGGGTACCATCAGTTGAGAGTCTAGGAAGCCGACATTCTGAAGACCGCTTTTCGAACTCGTTATGGCCATTTTGAATTCTTGGTCAGGCCTTTTGGTATCACCAATGCGCCCGCAGTATTCGTGGATTTAATGAACCGTGTTTGTAAGCCCCATCTTGATAAATTCGTGATTGTCTTCATTGACGATATTCTAGTCTATTCCAAGAACGAAGTGGACCACCGGGAACACTTGCATCTTGTCTTGGAACTCTTGAGACGGGAACAGTTGTATGCTAAGATCTCGAAATGTAACTTCTGGTTACGTGAAGTCCAATTCCTTGGTCATGTGGTTAATGAAAAAGGAATTCATGTTGATCCAGCCAAAATAGAAGCCATCAAAGACTGGGAAGCATCGAAGACGCCATCTGAGGTGCGGCAATTCCTGGGTCTTTTAGGTTACTATCGTTGTTTTATCGAGGGATTCTCGAAGATCGCTCAACCCCTCACCTCACTTACCTAGAAGGATAAGAAGTTCGACTGGGGTGATTCGCAAGAGTCAGCCTTTCAGATGCTAAAGGCTATACTCTGTTATGCTCCTATTCTATCCTTGCCTGAAGGCACAGATGATTTTGTGGTTTATTTTGATGCTTCTATTCGGGGTCTCGGTCGTGTGTTGATGC
Organism: Ambrosia trifida; assembly: GCA_028751855.1. Lineage (NCBI taxonomy): Eukaryota > Viridiplantae > Streptophyta > Magnoliopsida > Asterales > Asteraceae > Ambrosia > Ambrosia trifida. The sequence goes on along the minus strand of CM054126.1, from coordinate 125,008,184 downwards.
AACGCGAGAAGGTCATTACCTATGCTTCTCGTCAGCTTAAAGTTCATGAGAAAAACTAAGCCACCCATGATCTGGAATTGGGTGCAGTAGTCTTTGCTTTGAAGATATGGAGGCATTACTTGTACGGTACCAACTGCACCATTTATACCGATCACAAGAGCCTCTAGCATATCATTGATCAGAAGGAGTTGAATATGCGACAGCGTCGCTGGGTCGAGCTTCTTGATGATTACGAGTGTGCTATAAAATACCATCCTGGCAAGGCCAATGTCGTGGCAGACGCTTTGAGCAGAAAGGAATCCGCTAAGCCTCGTCGTGTTCAAGCTCTTCAGCTCACCATCCATTCTAGTTTGCCTGACCAAATCTGTTCTGCGCAACAAGAAGCTTTGAAGGAGGAAAACCTTGTATGCGCTTAGGATCGTCAAATCTACAAAGAGATTGATCAAACAAGTTTGATTCAGGTGCGGAATCCCTGAATCAATCACAATGATGATAATCAAACAATCAAAACACAGAAATCATCTTTCAAAGCTTTTTCACATTCATAAACAACTTGAATTACACGTTTTAATAATGTTTACAATCAAATCTAACGTGAAAATAAGTTGACTCAAACACTAGGGAGAGACACAAAACAGGAGGGAATAAAAATGACCAACAACTAACTTTCAAAAAGTGCTTAACCTATTTATAGGCCTGCACATTCGCCCATATTGCATGGTCAAATGTGCAGGTTCGCCCATACCATATGGTCGAACCAAGCATGACATAAACATCTATTTCTACATTCGCCCCCTAGTCTCTCCTCCGTACTCTTTCACTCCTTCGCACCTATGAAATTATTCATTCGCCCACATATTTTCTCCTTCGCCCGTTCGACAATCAACAAAACATATGTTTATTGTAATCCAAAGCATTAGTCGCACAAAATGCATCTACAAACTCCCACTCGACTATTGCTTGGATTGTTTACGCTCTTGGTCCATTATCTTGTTCATTAGCTTTATGCGCAGTTGTTTCTTTTGTTCCAACGTCATCACCTGTTCAAATACTTGTTTTGGCTTTTTCTTCTTCACTTTAGGAACCTCTTGAACTTTAACAAACTTGCCAAGCTTCTTATCGTAGTCGCATCCGGCATTAATGTCATGAGCAAAACACAGAAATACCACACGCTGGTATTTACTTGCTTGTTCAGCATCCTTCACATCGCTGAAAATGGGATTGTAATACAACATAATGATGTCCTCATGTGAACAATTCACCAACCACATGGGATCAAATATGTGTATTTTCTTGAAACTCTTTTCACCATCCTTCAATACTATCACAGCTTCTGCAATCTTCCAGTCATAATACCACTAGATAAAGTCTTTTGCAAAGTGTTGAGGAATCTGCAACAATGGAATATGTTTCAACACTTTCGGTGGCTTGTACTTTAAAGTCACCTTGGGCAAACCAGTAATAGAATCAATCTCTTTCTTGTGAACAATCCGCTTTGGATACTAGGGAGCAAAAAGATTCCACTTCGTCCTGCTTTCTCTTGCCATTTTATCAGCAAAGTAGGCAATGTGATCATTTGACGATCCAGTCAACTTATGACGACAAATATCACGAATAACCCAGTATGGGAGAATCTTCAAATCATGAAATCTATCAAAATAGAGTATCCCCTTCTCCCACTTCACTGCAACACACTTCAACTGCTTTATAAACTTCCAACCCAACGCCCTTCCTTTAAACATCTCGTTGTGAAGTTTATAGAAGCTCCCCTGAATTTCTGCTTTCGGACGATTGGCTTCTTTCTCTTTTAGTTTCCTCAGTAACTCTTTCAAGCTGTCAGATTGTTCAAACTTTGGTTTATCATGCCCTTTGAACACTTCATCCATAAACTTATCACTCTTCTCTTTTGCAAGTTTCTCGGCTTCTTTCAATAGTTCATCAGTGAAAGCAGCAAATCCAGAATCTTTATCTTTCTTGAAATACTCTGGATACTCTTCACTAGTGATATCTTCTATTTCAATCTCCTCTAACGCAGGTACGTCATGATCATCAGAATGATTCCCAGCTTCCTTTTCAGGTAGATTAGGAATCTGGTTATCAGCTAGTAGTTCTTCCAACATTTTACCAACCTTGTTAGCCAAACCTTCAAGAATCTCCTTTGACACTGCCGCAGAAACTTCACCATCTTCTAAATCTGGATCGTTATAATCCAATTCAAGCATCCTGTCACTAGATTCAAAGATCTCAGAGAATCTGCTGGTCATGTCGATCGTCCAGACTCTGTTTATCTTTATCAGACAATGACCTCAGCTTTTCATTCCAGAAGATCGTATCATCATCAACCGATCCTCCAGGAGCTTTAGAAATGGATTCGCCTCCTTTTCCAGATACCCGTTTCTCATACTTATATTTGTCTGTATCATCATCATTATCATTATCATCATCATCATCAAATGCAGAGCTGCTATCATCACCAGATTCATCATTCGAACCATCATCATCTCCATCATCCTTCTTCTTTTTAGGAGCCTTTCCAGCATCTTCATCAAGATCCTCATCATCCTCCTCCTCATTATCAGACAGTTCGAAATCAACCTGCTCCTCGTCTTGATCTTTATCCTCTTCACCTTCTTTCAACTGAGGAGCTCGAGAATATAAATATTTAATCATATTATCCATGCTTTTATTACTCTCTTTTAGCTTCTTATTCTCTTCCTTCAAAGCTATAAACCTTCTGGTGTTCCTTTGCTCATGTTTTAACAATTTCTTATTATCCTTCTGCAGTCGTTTAATCTTCTGTTTCAGCTCTTCATTGTTCTCATGTGATGTAACAACGACATCCAACATCTTTGAGTCGTTCTTTCTCAATTGATCTATCTCTGTCTGCTGCTTATTTATAATATTCATCATCTCAGTAAGTTTCCGGTTAACAGTGTTCATCACATCACTATCCACTGTAACCTTTCAAGTAGAAACTTCAGCAACCTCAGGCAGTTTACCCTTCTTCATCTTCTTCAGTACATTATCCAATGCCTCATTAAAAGCGTCAACAGGTAAATCAGCTCCCTGTTCAGTACTAGAAGTGATTGTGGTTTTCTACTTCTTAGAAGCTGGAGCAGCAATCGGTGATCTCGAGCTTGAAGCAGGTGGCAACTTCTTTCCTGCTACTAACGATTCAATCTCTCTAGCTCGTTTCTCTGTGGGCTCTAACACTTTTTCTTTCTTCTTGAATTGGGGCTTCTTTGGTTTCTCCCCCTGTACTGGCGATCCAGGAAAATCTCCTGATCCCAAACCTAATCCCTCATCCTCTTCATCTAAGTGAATAGGGCTCTTCATTCTCTGTTCTTCCACTGATCTATTCAGACTGGCAGACTCACCAGCCACAGTGGCCTTAGGCGTGGCAGTCTTTACAGTTTTAGTCTCAGAATCCCAACGTTCATCCTCTAGCGTCTCTTCAGAATCGACTGATGCTTCATCAACAAGGTGTAAACCTTTCTTAGCCATGCTCTTATGTCTTCTCGACACTTTCTTCTTCTTTGCAGGCTCAGTCTCAGGAACAACTTCAATCCTGATCTCTTTCTCTTTACCTTTGCCACTCTTTGCTCCCACATTCACAACCTGTCGCTTTCGCTTTGCCTTAGGGTCAACAGGATGTAATGGATTGTCTTCGTCCGATTCACTGTCAGCATGCCTTACCTCATCTTTACCAGGATCCACATAATCAATCCTAGCCAAATGACCAAATAAACGTCTAACAGGTGGTCGTTCATTCACCGACAATCCTTTATAAGCCTTCATTCTTGCCAATGTATTAATGGACATATGCTCTTGAACTATGATCTGCTTCGGATCCCTCTTCAACTCCTTATACTTGTGATCAAATATCATCTGAAGGAACCATCAGTAATCGGCCCGTTATACTTCGGATATAACAAAAACTTCAAATTCCTTGTACCTCTAACATGTTCCAATAAATGTTCCATAAGCATCCCTGATACGTTGAACGGTTTTTTCAATATCAATGCAACCATCATCGAGCTAATACTCTTCCTCATCAAGTCATAACCTCCTGCTGCTGAACCAAAGACATGAATCATGACATGTGCCAAGTACTTGAATTGGGGACAAAGCTTTCCTTTGTGTAACGAACCATCAGTAATCGGCCCGTTATACTTCATCCTTAGAAAGCATTTCCTCTGTTCAGTAAAGCTAAGTTCTCTAGGATCAGTCTTTTCATCTTCAAGCTTCAAAGCTTCCCTGATATCATTCTCTGTAACAATAACCAATTTTCCTTGAATCTTGCTAACCAGAGATGATTCACACTCCCAGAAATCCATCTTCGCATTCGTCCAGAACTCTTGTAACAAGTCTCGGTAGATAATAGCAGGTGTAGCAATTGCATCTATCACCCGACTTCTCTTTAGAAACTCAATGATTCTTGTAAATTCAGTGTGCTTCTTCACGTCCCCAAGATAAGCACAACAGTTATGCGCATTTTCGAACGGCAAAAGCTCTTCCTTTCCTTTCTCAGCAGCTTGTGCAGATGATCCAGCTTGTTCACTAGGTTTTTCCTGTTCAGACATGGTTTATACTGCAAAATAAAACATGTAAACACGTTAAAAATCGACAAAATATACAAAAATTGGAAATTTGGTTTTTGAACTCTACATTCGCCCATTCGGAGGTGCGAATGAGAGTTTTTGGAGTGCGAATGAGAAGTTTTAAGGGTTCGAATGTGAAAATTTTGATTAAATGTTTCATTCGCCCATTTCAACTTCATTCGTCCAAACAAAACATCTCCTTTGCCCAGTTTTACACGTTCGACCGTTCGAAAAGGGCGAAGGTGACAGTTCTTCAATTCAAATTTCAATTTTGAAAACCAGTGATTTTTAACTTGTCATTTTGATTCATTTGACACCTAAAAACTCCGATTAATGTTTCCTAATCATCAATTACATCAGTTTTTCATTGATTTATTGTTTTATTTCAAAAACTAGGGTTTATAGGTTTTAAAACAATCAATTATGCCAACTGATGATGTTTAATCCTTAGTTTCTGCATAATCTCCCCCTAAAACATTCAATCATTGAATCCCTATCAAAACTCCTTTAAGTGATTAACTAAGTCTTTTGTTAATGCGATTGTGGCTTCATTATCACAGTAAATAGGGGTTTTAAGAAATTGCAAACCGTAGTCCACCATCTGTTGTTGGATCCAAAGAACCTGTGAGCAGCAGCTCGATGCTGATACGTATTCTGCTTCACATGTGGATAATGCAACTGCGGTCTGTTTCTTGCATTGCCAGGTCACGAGCCTTCTCCCCATAAACTGGCATTCAGCCGTTGTGGATTTGCTGTCTTTGTCACAGCCGCCCCAATCTGCATCACTAAAAGCGATTAGGTCAAAATTATCATCATTAGGGTACCATAGTCCTCTCGACGGACAACCCTTCAGATATCTAAGGATACGTTTGACAGCTGCAAGATGACTCTATTTTGGCTTCGATTGATAACGTGCACAGAGACATGTGGCAAACATTATATCAGGTCTGGAGGCGGTGAGATATATCAGAGATCCAACGATTGCTCTGTATGTAAATGGATCAGTTAGCTCCCCCTTAGCGTCAACTCCAATCCCGTGATTAGGTTGTATTGGGGTATCCATCGGCTTCGAATCATCCATCTGAAATCGGCTCAAGACTTCAGAAACGTATTTCGTCTGGTGAATAAAGATCCCCGTTGGTCTTTGTTCCACCTGCAAGCCTAGGAAAAACTGCATCTCTCCCATTGCGCTCATCTCGAACTTTTCCTGCATAACACGTTCAAATTATCTGCACAGATGTTCGTTAGTAGACCCAAATATAATATCGTCAACATAAATCTGGACTAGAAGCAAGTCATTGCCTGTTCGTTTAGTGAACAGTGTGCAATCTACCAAACCTCGCTTGAATCCTTTTGAGAGAAGATACGTGCTCAGCTCCTCATACCATTGCCTTGGAGCCTGGTGCAACCCGTAGAGAGCTTTGTTCAATACGTAGACCTTATCCCGGTGAATAGGATCTTCAAAGCCTGGTGGTTGACCTACGTAAACTTCCTCCTTGACCACACCGTAAAGAAATGTGCTCTTGACATCCATTTGATACACCTTAAATTTCTTGTATGATGCAAACGCCAGAAACATTCGGATTGCCTCTAAGCATGCAACTGGTGCATAGATTTCGTTGTAATTGATTCCCTCCACCTGATGAAATCCTTGTACAACCAAACGAGCTTTGTTCCTTACGATCACTCCTCTATCATCCTTTTTGCACTTAAAAACCCACTTCGTTCCAATCTTCTTTCTTCCCGGGGGCAAATCTGTCAGTGTCCAGGCACCAAGTTTCTGGAACTGCAACAACTCCTCTTGCATTGCTTCCATCCAAGCGTCGTCCAAAAGAGCATCCTTGTAAGTTCGCGGCTCCACCTGCGAAACATAACAAGCAAAAGACCAGTCATTCTGAAAACCAGATTTTTGTATTTTGGCATATAAAGCAAGATTGCCAAGGTTTTCTGGTGAGTTAGCATTCCTCAATTGATCTCTTGTCATCACACTGCTACCAGGATCACCAATAACCTGCTCGATCAAGTGAATTCGATGTATCCGAGATTCCGGATAATCGGGTACTTGGACTCCCGTTTGAGTAGTTAAGTTCTCTGCAGAAACCAGATCATTACCCACATTCGATGTTGAAGCACCATTTGTAGTTGGGTTCACTGGTGGTGTCTCTGTAGCATGATCTAAGATAGCTTCACTTGTAACATCATCGTCGTCATCTTCTGATTCTGATGAATTCAACGTTGTGGAAGCTTCTTGAAATACTTCTTCTTCAACGACAGGAACATTGGTATCATTAGAAGCTGTTTGAGGATTCACGGCGATCGGACGCACCAACGGTGATGTCACTGCGTTTTCGACCTCGTAATATAAACGTAGTACAGCCTCTTCAATCAAGCTATCTAGGTTGAATGATTCAAAGAAATCTTTGTAATCAAACATCCAGTCTGGACCGCTTCCCTGTAAGTTCTGAGTGTACCGTTGTACTTCAACGTTAGCCCACTCCTCGACCATACGAGTCCTTTTGTTGAATACCCGTTAGAGCGGGGTTGCATATCCAACAAAATATCCTTCCTCAGCCTTCGGTGCAAACTTCTCAGATGAATTAAGCATGGTACAAGGAGCTCCAAACGGTTCTAGATACTCTAAATTCGGCTTTCGACAATTCAAAAGCTCATAAGAAGTTTTGCCAAACTTCTTCACCGTTAAAACGCGATTAAGAGTATAACAAGCTGCGTAAATTGCTTCGTTCCAGAACATTACTGGATGATTTGAGTCCGCAAGCATTGTCCTCGCCGTTTCAATTAGTGTCCTGTTTTTACGTTTCGCGACACCGTTCTGTTGTGGGGTATATGGAGCACTGTATTCATGATGAATACCTTTGTTTTCACAAAGATCGTCCATCTGTGCATTTTTAAACTCCGTCCCATTGTCACTCCTAATCCTCTTGATCTTGAGACCATAAATATTTTCCAGACGAGTGAACAGAACTTTCAAATTATTAAACGTGTCGCTCTTTCGGTGTAAGCACATTACCCATGAGAATCTTGAAAAATCATCAGTCACCACAAGACAGTATAACTCCCCAACATGACTCTTACGCTTGACCGGTCCAAACAGATCCATGTGCAAACGTTCAAGTGGCAGTTCAACGGAATTAACTTTCATTGGTCTATGGGATTGTTTGTGCTGCTTACCCTTTTTACAACTCACACACTTGTCATTTAGGTGAAAATGTTTGACGTTCACGCCTGTGACAAGTTCATTCTTCACCAATTGATTCATCTTTCTGAGGTGAATGTGTCCCATTCTCCTGTGCCACATAATGGATTCTTTTTCTGTAGCCTTGGAGAGGAAACACGTGACTTGGCCTTGGGTGGTCATGGCTTTTGACATATCGAGAATGTACAAGTTGTTCACTCTCGGCGCCTTTAGCATCACCCACTCTTTCGGTAATTCAAAACCCGGCTTAAGTATGTAGCAAGATTTGTCGTCAAAGTACACAGAAAATTGTTTGTCGCATATCTGACTGACACTCAACAGATTGTAATCTATCTGCTTCACATAAGAAATTCTCTCGAAGCTCACAATTCCATTGCTCACACTACCCTCCATGGTAATATAGCCTCCTTTGTTCCCGACAAATGCTACATAACCTCCATTGATGTTTCGAATATCGAACAGTAGCGAAAGATCCCCAGTCATATGGCCAGAAGCTCCACTGTCAACAATCCAAAGACTGCTCACAGGGCCAACTAAAGCTCCCTGCACATATCAAGTAAAGAAGTTAGATTTTTCGGGGGACCCAAGCCTGTTTGGTCTTGGGTCTTTGAACAGATTGTTTCAAAGATTCAGTTTTCTCACAAACACTTTCATTTTTATCAATCTTTTTCTTATCACACAAATCTTTTTCTTTCTCAGATTTTACATTTTGTGAAGTTGAAGCACCCTCAGAACCCTTTGATGACCAAGATTTTTCAGTCCGTTTCAAGATCCGGATCTGAGATTTTGAGGTCTCAGCCGGTTTCTTTACCTCATCCTTGAACGATACCTTCTTGGTTACCTTCTCTGATTTAACAGAGACAGGTCCAACTGCTGGTTTGACATTAGGTTTAACAGGTACCTTTTTGTTGTCAGCAGTTGCGTTCACCATTGGTTTCTTCAATTGTTTCTTAGTAGCTATCCGGTTACGTCTATCATAAGTCATCGGACAATTTTCCCTCCTTTTGAAATAGTTGTTTTGGTTATAAAAAGGTGCTGGCTGAGGGAAAAACAGTCTCTGTCGATAACTGTGATTATCAACCAGACAATCATACTTTTGCTTCATCTCCACCTCGTGCCTCTTGTGTCGTACATACGGGCAGTTGGCAAGTAAATGCCCACTCTCCCCGCACTTAAAACACGCACGGTACTCCTCATAGTTTTCTTTGATGTTCGATTTAGAATAACTAGCAATGGGATATTGATCAACCATACGCTGTCTTCTTAAACTCTCAGGAGCGGGGTCCTTTGAGTAAGTCGGCTCAATAAAACTATTTGACTTATCAATTGGTTTAAAAAATTGTGTGACATTGACCTTTGGATCTTTAGGAATATCCGAATGAATTTTCTTTAAAATGGCTGGAGGAATATTATTTGTTCGTTCATGTTTCGGGAACCAAATGGTACTTTCCTGCCAGATCTTTTCAATTTTTGAATAATTTGCAAATTGAATCGGATATTCTTCATCAGACATGATCTTATCGGAGCCTTGCGTCCAATAGAAAACTTTCACAGGTTTATCACACGATTCATTTTTCTCTTCATCTAACTTTTCAGTTTTCTTTTCAATTTTCTTCTCAAATTTCTTATCAACAGACTTAACAACATTCTTTTCAACATTCTTAACCACTTTCTTTTCAACATTCTTTACTGATTGATTCTTTCTGTGTGCGTTAGCCATGGGATGGACAATCTGAGATGGTGAAACAGGTTCAGTAGTGATGATGTGATTTTCATCAGGAATATCACTCACTTTTTCAACAACCGTCTCAGACTGTTCATCCTCTTCATCAGAATCATCAGCAGCAACCACACCCTCATTATTTCCCAGAACAGGTCTAACATCAGAATACGGGTCTCCGACACTGGATGTGTTGGACTCGTTATCCGATGTAGAGTCAGATTTGACTAAGCTCTCCGGTGCTATTGCATGCAAATTATGGTTTTCAAACAACACCGGAGCTGGGACAGCTTTGTAGTTTGCACTACTCGACTGTGAAGGCTCTTCTATAATGTGGTCAACAACATATGCGATGTGCTTATAACTCTCAAGCTTTTTATTAACTTTCTCTGCAAAGCACTTGATGGTGGCCATTTCCAATTTTGTGTTTTCTAAATCATTGATATAGTTATTTATAGGCATTTGTTTTAACGACAAAGTCTTTTTCAATTCAGACACATCTTTCTTATACCCATCAAGTACTCTTTTAAACTCTTTTGATTCTTTCTGATATAATTGACAATTGATTTTTGCACTCTCAAGTTGAACCTTGAGTTGCTTATTTTCATCTGTCAATTTATCACAAGCTTTGCATTGTTTAACACAAGTTGAATTAGAATTAACAGTAGATTCAGTACTTACCTGTTTGAGAGGTTCTGTCATGGCCATCAGTGCAAAGTGTGCTTCCTTCCCAACGAAAAACTTGGAATAGTCAATTCTGGTGCAAGCATCATCCACTATGCATGATTTCCTTGTCATCAAAAAATCGGCTTTAGCAAGCAACTGGTCAATGTCGTCATCCAGTGAGTTAATACTAGATTCAGAGTCAGAATCACTCTCCTCATCAGAATAAGTAGAATCAAACTGTTCTAGAATATCAGCAACCGTATCCATAACCATTCTAGACTTCTCTTCTTCAACATCAACAGTCATCTCCTCATTCAACTCTTCAATCTTCAACTCACTCATCTTTTCAGACACAATCTCTTCTTCAACCTCCACCGGTTCATCCAAGTTCATCTGCTGTGCCACACAAGCCACATTACCAGCTGTAATTTCTTCCACACCCAACTGCATACCGGTCCAATCAAAACCCTCATCCTTCTGTATCACCAAAGCTTGATTTGGGTTCTCGGTTTGGGTTTGGGTTTGTGTGTTTGGTGTTGAAATGGGAATGATTGTTTGGTTTGAGTTCTGTTGTGTTTGGTTTTGGTTTTGTGATGTGGATTGTCTAGCATTGTTATTTTGTTGGTTATTTTGGCGGTTTTGATAGTTGTTGTGAGGTTGAAAACTTGAAATGTTGTTGGAACTTTGGTATGATACTTGATTTTGGTTTTGAGTTTGACGGTTTTGGTATGTAGAGTTGAATGGATTTCGATTACCTTGTTGTGCTGGTTGTGTGCACTCTCTTTTAAAATGACCTTTTTCACCACAGTTGAAACAAGTTACTTTGGCTTTGTTGAAGCCATACGTGGTGTTAGGAGAAGTTGAAAGATCCGTTCTCCCGGTCTTCTGAATAAAATCAGTGGCTCTTCTCATGATACTAGCAAAAGCCCACTGTATATCCATCAATTCCATCTCTTCCTTGTCGATCTATGCATAGTCCTCATTGGTGAAATTGTTGTTCCCAATTTGACTAATAACCAGACCATTGTATGATGCTACCATCGCTGAAACTAATGCTACATGTTGTTGAGCAATCTCAACAGTAACATTGTTCAGATTTGAAGTCTCCAACACAATCGGACTTTGATTAGGTTGACTTTGGTTAAGTTGCATTTGGTTCATTTGAGGGTTGTAAGGTTGTTGTTGTTGAGGTTGGATAGCAGAATAACATGCTGCTTGTTGCATGGGTGAGAATGGCGGAATATAAGAAGTTGTTGGATATGATGGTGAGGTATATGAAGATGTTTGAGCAAGGTAATTGATTGGTTGTTTGGGTGGTTCAACAATGTTAGATACGCACGCGATGTGTGGAGCAACATTGGTAGTGGAACTGGAAGTAGTGTGGGAAGAAGATGTACCACCAAGATAAAGTTCCGGATTCTGAGGAATTTGAGCCCTTTTTGCTTTCCTCTTCTCTTCCATCTCCTTGTTTTCCAATTTCTGTATAAACTCATTGATCGTCCAATACTGGTACGCATTCTTCTCTTTCAACACCTTAATATGCTGGTTCCAATACGGTGGCAATGCATCAGCAAACTTGTCCACCAATTCGGACATAGGTATGCTAATCTCATAGCTTGACAACTCTGTGAGTAAGTGGCAATACCTTGGAACCAACTCTTTCAAAGTCTCGTTACCCATGTAACTAAAATTTTCAAACTCCTTCCGATGCTCCTCCATCCTTAGCTTCCTAGTCTTCTCATTCCCATCATGCCTGTTTCTCAACATGTCCCACAGCTGCTTAGAAGTTGTGCAAGAACCAAACTGATGCAGCAAATCAGTGTTGATAGCTTGAGACAATTGAGAAAACGCCTTCTTCTCAATAGCAAACTTTTTCTTTTCATCGTCTGCTAGATTCTCCAAAGGAATAGGCTCTCTCGTGTTCTCCAAGATCGGAGCAACATAGCCTTTCGCAATCATCTGCCATGCCTCGGTTCCCTCTAAACCCATACCCTCCAAATGGATCTTGAATTTAGTCATCCACGTGTTGTAGTCGACCATTTCCATAAGCTTAGGTGGTCGGTTTCCACTCCCAGATGACAAGTCTTGAATAAGCGTTGATATGGCATTAGTCGTCTGTGTGTGAACCGCTGCTGCTGCTACTTCCCAATAGTCGCCAATCGGTTGCGGTTGTGGTTGCGTAACGTGTTGAGGAATAGTACTAGTCATAGCCATGTAGTTGATAGGTTGTGATGGTTGACTAGACTTTTGGGCAGCAACCGACCAAGGATCCATGGTTGTCTGCTGTTGTGGTGTCGTGTTTGGTCGTGGTGTAGTCGGAAAGTTCCACATCTTGATCTGAAAAAGTTTAAACACGAAAAGATTAGAAAAGTTTTAAAACAGTTTTCTCCTTCGTATGAATCGAGTGGTCGAATGAGTAAAATTGTTCTCCTTCGACCGTTTGTAAAGATATGAATGAGAAGTATAACAAACACAAAGCACTTTCGACCGTTTAACTCTCTTTCGACCGTTTGTATTTCTCCTTCGACCGTTCGAATGGTCGAATGAAACAAGTATGGTCGAATGAACACCAATACACTAACAAACTTTAGGTTCGACCACTTAAAACACCACCTTCGACCAAAAATCCTTTGGTTCGACCGTTTAACACACACGTTCGCCCATTTCTCCCTAGGTTCGACCCTGCTCTTTCAAAAACGGTTATTCATTGAAAATCAGTTGATTTTGATCAAATTTTTTCAAAAGTTGAAAGAATTTGATGATTTTAATCAGGTTTTGATTCGGATTTGATTTGGAACAAGTTTATCAAAGAGAGTTATCCATTTTATCCATGAAAACAAGCTCTAATCAATCAATTTATCACCAATTCAGTTTTATCAATGAAAACAGAATGTTTTTGATCAAAATAGGGTCCAAATCTGTTGTAAAATTATCAAATTGTGGTTGTTTGATCCATAATGGCTCTGATACCACTTTGTATGCGCTTAGGATCGTCAAATCTACAAAGAGATTGATCAAACAAGTTTGATTCAGGTGTGGAATCCCTGAATCAATCATAATAATGATAATCAAACAATCAAAACACAGAAATCATCTTTCAAAGCTTTTTCTCATTCATAAACAACTTGAATTACACGTTTTAATAATGTTTACAATCAAATCTAACGTGAAAATAAGTTGACACAAACACTAGGGAGAGACACAAAATAGGAGGGAATAAAAATGACCAACAACTAACTTTCAAAAAGTGCTTAATCTATTTATAGGCCTGCACATTCGCCCATATTGCATGGTCGAATGTGCAGGTTCGCCCATACCATATGGTCGAACCAAGCATGACATAAACATCTATTTCTACATTCGTCCCCTAGTCTCTCCTTCGTACTCTTTCACTCCTTCGCACCTATGAAATTCTTCATTCGCCCACATATTTTCTCCTTCGCCCGTTCGACAATCAACAAAACATATGTTTATTGTAATCCAAAGCATTAGTCACACAAAATACATCTACAAACCTTAAAACTGAAACCATGCACGGTGCCGATAGGCACCTTGAACTCAGGTCCGATGGCCTACATTATTTTGCTGAACGTGTTTGGGTTCCTTTATTCGGAGGTTTGCGTGAGCTCGTTCTTGATGAAGCTCACAAATCTCGGTATTCTAGTCACCCTGGCTCCAATAAGATGTATGAAGACTTGAAGATACTTTATTGGTGGCCGAACATGAAGGCGGATGTAGCTTCGTATGTAAGCAAGTGTTTGACCTATGCCAAGGTCAAGGTTGAATATCAAAAGCCGTCCGGCCTTCTAGAACAGCCTGAAATCCCTGAGTGAAAGTGGGAACGGATCACGATGGACTTTGTGACCAAACTTCCGAGGTCGCCCAGTGGTTGTGACATGATCTGGGTGATCGTCGATAGGTTGACAAAGTCTGCGCACTTCCTCGCTATCAAGGAGACCGATGGCCTTGAGCGGTTGGCTCGTTTGTATCTTAAGGAAGTGGTCTCTCGGCACGGGGTGCCTGTTTCTATTATCTCCGATCGTGATCCTTGGTTCGCCTCAAATTTCTGGAAATCCTCGCATAAGGCTTTGGGTACTGAGTTAGATATGAGCACAGCCTATCATCCGCAAACTGACGGTCAAAGTGAGCGGACGATTCAAACACTAGAAGACATGCTTTGGGCATGTGTGATCGATTTTGGCAAGGGTTGGGAGAGTCACCTACCATTGGTGGAATTCTCCTACAACAATAGCTACCACTCTAGTATCAAGGCAGCTCCGTTCGAGGCTCTTTACGGGCGGAAATGTCAGTCCCCTCTTTGTTGGGCTGAGGTGGGTGAGAGTCAACTCACCGAACCAGAACTTATGTACAAGACTTTCGAAAAGATCGTACAAATTCGTAACCGCATGGCAGCAGCTCGGGATTGTCAAAAGAGCTATGCCGATCGTCGTCACAAGCCATTAGAATTCCAGGTTCGCGACAGGGTTCTATTGAAAGTATATCTGTGGAAGGACGTTATATGTTTTGGGAAGCGTGGCAAATTGAATCCTCGGTATGTGGGACCGTTCGCAATTCTGGAACGGATTGGACCGGTGGCATACAGACTCGATCTGCCAGCTGAGCTCAGTAATGTTCATAATGTCTTCCATGTCTCTAACCTTAAGAAGTGTCTAGCGGATGAATCTTTGGTTGTTCCTCTCGAAGAGATCAAGGTAGATGATCGTCTGCGTATCGTGGAGGAACCGGTTGAAATTCTCGATTATAAGATTCGTAGCCTTCGTCGGAGTAAAATCCGCATTGTTAAGGTCCGTTGGAATTCAAATCGTGGACCGGAGTTCACGTGGGAACGGGAGGATAAAATGAAAGTTAAGTATCCTCATTTATTTCCTAAGTGTGCGTTCGAATCGAGATATGTCTCTGCTGAAGCCGAATGAATCTCGGGTCGAGATTCCTTTCAACAAGGGGATGATGTGGCAACTGGAAAATTTTTCTTTTCTTTCGTCTCTTCCTTTTGGCCTTGGTCAATTTTCGGAACGAAAATTCTTTCAACAGGGGGATGATGTGACACCCGGCAAACTCAGCTTAGTAACATTGATCAAACTAGTAAGTCTACCTTAGCGACCCATGCATATTACATACTTAACTGGGTCAGCTGAGGCATTACGATGGTTTGGGGAACCATCGGGAGAAATTACAATGATCCACGGGATCATTGGGAGTCGGTCCATAACCATGTGTACAAGGATTGGTGATTCGTGGAATCACTGGGTTTAACGCACACACGCAAGTCTCAAGTCCCGGGAATTAGTGAACGGATGTGAACGTGTTAGTTATCATGCATTATGTGTTTCTAATCATTATATGACTTGTTGGTTTGTGAATACGTGTTTATATGTTTTAAAATAGTGTTTAATGCGCTAAAAACCCAAACCTGCATGCTGGAGGCGATTACAAGGATTTACACGTGATTAGAAACAGGCGAGTAGCCTACTCGCCTATAATAAGGGGCGATTAGGCCTTAATCGCATGTTATTATAGGCGATTAGGAGCCTAATCGCATGTTGCAGAGTTGTAATCGCCTGGTCTGTTGTTGACGACTAGAAACACCTATAAGTACAACCCTTGACTTGTGAAACATCATTTATGCAACCCTAACTTATCCTAAGCCTCCCTCACACCATAAAACACCTCTGGAACTCGTTTTAATTCAAAACGCACCATTTCCAAGCTTACACTCCTTTCTTTAACAAGATTAAAGGTGTGTTCTTCATCCCCAAACCTTTGTAATGTTAATGTTTTGGTTCCCAAAGGTCCAGACCTTGTTTTACCAAGTTTGTGTCTTTAAAAAACCTTTGAAATGAGTTTCTAAAACAAGTCTAAACCTTTATTCATGCTGTTTGTGAAGTATTCATGCAAGAAATGATTTTTAATGGTCAAAACATGAATGTTTCCATGTAATTGATGTACTTCTGATGTGTAGGAGTTATTAGGATCTTTTCCTAAGGATTGGAGCTATTATTATGGTGTTTTGATGAAAATATGCATTTTGACCCATTTGGATGATTCTTGATGATTTAGGATGTTATGATATGATTTAATGATTGTTTGTTGTTAGGATTCACATTAGAAGGCTATTATAACAGAGGGGTGATAATTTGCAAGGTTATAGGTGATGAAATCTGATTATTTGTCATTTAAGGAAAGATATGCACAGTCAATGAAACCTAGTACTTTGCCATTTTTTGAAATAATTGCACAAAGGGTGTTAGATCAGTGATTAATTGGGGGTTTTTTTGCTTGAATGGGTTGGTTAATTGTTTGGGTTCGATGTTGGGTATTTTTACATGTTTCGGATCTGATTTGGAGGGTTTAATGCGCGAAAATGCGGGACAGCGCTGCAGGGGGCGATTAGGATCCTAATCGCCACTTCTGACAGATGATTACAGCCTAATCGCCAATAGTATCCGGCGATTACACCCTCTAATCGCGTGTTGACTTTCCCCACTCACCAGTTGACTTTTCCTAATTGCATGTTAATTTCCTAATCGCGTGTGCTGCTGTTGTAAGCATATTTTGACATCCCGCAGCATGATTTGACACCTAGCAACATGATAGGAACCCCGTGACATGCCTAATGACTTGGTAACACGTGTTCGGACTAGTTTAGGCATTAGTTGAGCGTTATGCTAGGCTTAGTGAACTTTTGCGCGTGCTAAGGGTTTAACTACATAGACACTTATGATTGAATTATAAATTGAATGTTGTAACATGTTTCACCCCAAAATAGTGAATGGAAAAGGGGGCTATGTAAACTCACCTGAAATTCACTGTGTAAGTACTAGCAAGTAGCAACAAGTCTGAACTTGGATTAATTGAACTCTTGTATCCTATTAAAAATACATGATGCCTTAAATTCTAATGCAAATGAGTTTAATTCATTTCTTGGTTGTAAAGATAGTTTATTTAACTACCTCGATTCGTATTGTAAGCAATACGTATCTTAATGTGTGTATGACTTAACGAACCGATAGTAACTTGGTTTGGTTTCACAAAATGTATTCGTATGTATAGTTACTTGAAGTAAATACTTTATATATTATTTGCAGGGTCGCGTTTGAAGTAATTGTTAAAGACGCCTTTTGTATCAAGAAACTAATATTTGTATAACTTGACTCGAATGTTAACTTGCTTCGTAGGTTGGATAGTGTATATATATTAGGCTTATATATAAGTATATATATATATATTTCTTGTATGATAAAGTGAGGTTTGCTAATAACATTTACCTATAATACGTAGCTTTAATTAAACAAAACAATAGATTTCGACCATCTGGTATGTTGCTTATATTTTATAAAAATTTGGGCAAAGTTTCCTCTATTTTTTTTAAGAAAACAGACAACACAAGTCGTCTATTTTTATCCCAAAAATTAATCGCCCAAGTTCTCATCATACAATATAGTTCAACTAAAGTTAATCAAGTCTTTATATTAAAACAAGTGGTTCAAGTTATCAAAGCTATAATTATAATGAACGAGAGGTTATACGTTTGATAAGTGATACATAAGTTCGCCATTTAACCATTCTAATAACAATATGTATTAACATAAGTTAGTCGTTATTCTATTCGTCAAGCTAACAAACAAATAAATAGTTTTGTTACAACTCGGTTTGGTTCGTTTAGATTTTAGAATAATATTTAATTACAATATACATGAAATGAATAAATTAAAGTCATGGCGTGCATGTTATACCTTCCCAAGTCGCGTATCTGTCTCGTAACCCGTGTTGACAGATCTGACCAGTTGCCAGCCTTGATCGAGCACCAAAGTTGACCGGCTTAGCTTTACGTTTGACCGACTCGGTTTATCCAGACAATATGCACCCAAAAGATAACAGGCCTGAACGACACTACTCGAGCTGCTTTTGCACCTGACCACCATGAGAGCAGAAAGAAAGAAAAACAAACTGACCGGAACCAAACACCTCCAACCAGTCCCAGTTGCCAACCACAACCCGGAACCGTCCATTTGCTACTCCGATATGGACCTGATCCGAAACCAAATCGGGTGTCGTACTTGTCACACTCAACAACACCGTGTCCAGTAATGCTCACGACAACAATCTGACCCGGAACCAAATCGAACTAAAATCACCATCCGGAATAACGACCACCCTAAAAGTTCTCTGTCGGTGCTCTACCTTGTTCCGGAAACCACCACATTTCACGACAAGGACCCTCAACTGAGAAATGGAGGGGCGTTGTCAGGTTAGGGACACACGGCGCCGGTGGGTAGAACCCAGATCCGGTCGTTGGTTCATAGGAAAAAAGGAAGGTGGTTCATGGTTTAATGGGTATGTGGTGGTACAAATAGTGGCTCGGGTGTGGGTGTGGCTGTAGAGTTAAAGAAGGAGGAGAGGAAGGGTGAGTTTAATGGTGGTGGTGGCGGCAGATTATGGTGGTTGTGGGTGGCTGCCGCCACTATTCTAGAGGAGGAAGAGAGAAGGTGGAGGTTAGAGGAAGGAGGAGTAATAAGAGGGTTGTAGGTTATTGTGGCTTGGGTTTTATTGTGTTAAGATGAAGAAGAAGAAGACTTTGTGGGGTTTTAAAAAGGTAGGGTCTTGGGTAGGTTAAGTGGAAGGCATCACGTATACAAACTCGTACCGACTCGGGTCTCGTTTATGAACTGGACCGGTTGTCAATAACATAATTATTTCATAAGTTATATAAATGTAGTCCGAATTAAAACTAGCATTTGGACTATATAATTATATTTTTAGTCGCATTTAAAATTTACAAAGATAAGTGTCGGTTTACTAGCGTGTTATTACTTACGACGCGTTATTTGGCGAATTTAAATAATTTAATTTATTAATGAATTTAGAATATATTTCTTGTTAATGAGATATTATTGTTAACGAATTAACGAATCGACTTATGAATAAAATATTATTATTATATTATTCGAGAAACGCTGGGCGTTACACACAACCCCACTTTTACTGTTTTGCTTTTGGGGGAGAAACATGCTACGTACTTACACTCTAAAGGTCATGTTATACTATGGTTATGGATATTTACTATACGGGCGTTTCGTCAGGGAGTCCCAGGGGGAAACCCTGAGTATGTGGGAACACATAACAGGGAAATATGGATAGATCTATTGGGATGGGCAAACCCCACTCGACGGCTGGGAGCCGGGCGGGTGCATATTATCTCTACTACCAGGGTCACCATTGATGACGGTGGCTCATGGCTGGGCAAAAGCCGGAAAATGTGTCAGTAATGGTTTCCCACTCGTAGTAGTAAAACCACTTAACTTCTACCTAACGTTCTTATAACATAGTAGTAACGGGAATGATCTTTTCAAACTTATAAAAAACTCTTTTATAAAACCTGTGATCTCACTAGCATTATATGTTGACATTTTTGGCATGTTTTCTCAGGTAGCTAAGGTAGCAGTTAATGGACTAGGCGCACGGAGTCTTGCAAAACATCTAGAGTCTTGTTGCATATTAAACAATGTTTTTAAACTGTAATATGTCTTTTGGTTGTAAACAAGAAATGCTTCCGCTGCTGGTTTATGGCTCAATGCATAATGTTTTGATTTCATTCTATATATTTAGTGTTTGTTTATTTTGATCGTTGACTTGGATCCTGGTATGTCACGCGCCTCGCGTTAAAACCTTGCAAGTTGAATTTGAGGGTGTGACACGTGATCCAAAAACGACTAACAACAACAACCAATAGAACATCGTAGACTCGAGATCTCTTATACCAGAGCGTTCCCGATAAAACATGGTGTACTAAAAACAACCATTGAAGCCTTCTATTTAAACACATGAATGGACGGTGGCTTTTCCTTTCTGGTCAATGTGGGATCATTTGACATGCCTGCATGCTTACTACCTTACATGTCCAAATTCAACAATCAAGTATTCGTCATGAACTACCTACCCTCGTATATTTAGATACAATGTGAGGAGCATTCGAAAATGTAGGAATACGTTTGTCTAAAACCATAGGTTACATTAAAACCATCTACTCATAGGTTTGATACTATTAGGGTTTTTGTTTAAACTAATTTGTAATACATATTTGGATTCGTGTGTAGCCAAGTGGTAAAAGGCAAAGCGTGTTAGAGTAAAAGAAACTCAGGTTCAAACCTAATAATCCATTAAAAAAAGGGTGACAGGTATTCACCCCCTCTCCATATGTCACTTATAGCACTATAATTGGCATATAAAGGTGTACAAACTATCGTGCATCATTAATGCCTCTGAGTCACAAACCTATACGCTACGTATAGGTCAATGTGGGGCATATAGGCATATAGGCTATAGGAGTCATATAGGTCTAGTTTTATTTTTAATTTTTTACAATACCTATATGGGGCGTATAAGTATAATTTCTTTTTCTCCAAACACGTTTATAAAGATCTATATATGGGGTATATGTCTATATGGAACGTATATGTCTAGTTTGTTAAGCAATTTTATACAATATAGGCATGTGATTGTAGTATCGATCCCGTATATGCCTATGAGTGTAATATCGGTCTCGTATAGGTCTCAAATAAGCCTATGAGCATTGTATAGATCACCATAGGCCTATGAGTATAGTATAAATGATGATAGTATTAGTATACAATAGGATCGTATAGTATATTATGGTATTGTACCGTATATTCTACTATATGTGTAGGATAAATCTCGTATAGGCCTTTGGGTGTAGTATGAGTCCCGTATAGGCATTTGTCTCATATAGATATATATGTGTAGTATAGGTCTTATAGGCCTCATATAGCCCTATAAGTGTATTATAGGTTCTATAAAAATGTAGTATATATCCCAAATAGGCCTATGGTTATAGTATAGGTCTCGTACGAGCCTACAAGAGTTGTATCTATCCAGTATGGACCTCATATATGCCAATGTGTATAGTATAGGTCCCATATATACTAATAGGTGTAGTATAAATGTTGTTAGTATTCCATAGTATTGTGTTGTATATTATCGTATTTTATCGTATAGACTACTATAGGTGTATGAAAGCTCCCGTATAGGCTTTTAGTTGTAGTATAGGTCTCGTATAGGACTTAAAGTGTACTATCGGTCTGGTATAGATCACATATAGGCCTACGAGTGTAGTATATGTCACGTATAAGCCTATGGGTGTAGTATATGTATTGACATCATACTATAATGTCGTATCGTATTGTATAGTCTAGTATAGGTACAGACCTCATATAGGCATATGAGTGTAGTATAAGGGGCTGTTTGGTAAGCCTCTTAATGAGGCTCTGAACCATTCAGCGCTGAATGATTCAGCATTCAGCGTGTTTGATTCAGCTTCTGAATGGAATGATTAAGGCTAAATCATTAAGATTTGAGATGTTGCTGAACCATTAAGCACCGAACCATTAAGCACTGAACTACGCTGAATTTTAATGAGGCTCTCCTATCAATGCGGGACAAGAATACTAACCATTAAGAGGTCCAACTTAATGATTCAACACTTAACCATTCAGACTTCTTAATGATTCAGCACTTAATCAATCTAACATCCCCTAAGTCTTGTATAGGCGTAGTATTGATCCCGTATAAGCATACATGTGTAGTATGTATAGGTCCCTTA
Source organism: Ambrosia trifida (assembly GCA_028751855.1). Lineage (NCBI taxonomy): Eukaryota > Viridiplantae > Streptophyta > Magnoliopsida > Asterales > Asteraceae > Ambrosia > Ambrosia trifida. The sequence goes on along the minus strand of CM054126.1, from coordinate 124,986,345 downwards.
TAGGCCTACAAAAGTACTATCGATCTCGTATATACAACATATATGCCTTTGAGTATACACATACATTAGATAAGATAACCTAATCTTGGAATTTCCAATTTAATTTAAATAACTTTCTTAAATTCCAGTTTAATCGACATTGAATAGTGAATTAAATAAAATAAAACAACCAATATGTGTACACACACCCACCATGTTGGCATGTTGGGTTATGTGTAGAGTTGTGGATATTAGTCCGGAAACAATTTCTCTTGTAAACGAAATTGATTCTCTTCGCCTGGATTCGCGTGAACCTCCGGCCTATATTTTTTTTCCTTTGAAGCCGACACATTTTTACTTGAACCCTCTATTCATTTCGTTTTTTTTTTCTAAATGCTCTAGGGTACTTTTTTTTTTTAAATAAGTGTTATAGATTCTGTGAAAAAAGATATAAGGTTTGGTTTATAACTTTATATAGCTTAAAAGTTGTTTTTTTTTCTTTCTAATTTCTAACCACTACAAAAAATTAGACTATTAGGGACGACGCCTTTAAGGGTGACCCGCTTTTTGGTCGCCCCTAAAGGTCAATCCCCACCGACCAACTCAGCTTCAATCCCCAGCCGTCGGATCAACGAGCCATGTTTTATTGTACTTAATAGCATTAGGGGCGACACCTTTAGGGGCGACCATCACTAAATGTTGACAGTTGAATAATTTGGTATATGTTTGTAGTTTGACCCATTTGGTGTATGTATGTTTGCTAAATGTTGATATTTGACCCGTTTGGTATAAATATGTGTAGTAAATAGGATATTTGACCCATTTGGTATATATTTGTAGTTATTTGTTGATAGTTGACCCATCTGGTATAAATATGTTTAGAAAATAGGATATTTGACCCATCTATACATCTAATATTTCAAAGCAATGTGGGACACATGGCATTCCCACATTGCATGTTCAATTCTCTCTCCTCCTCTCATTAAGCCACATGGCACCTTGTAGGTTTTTATAAAATTTTTGTTTTTTTTAAATCAAAAATCAAAGAAATATAAAAGGCAAAAAAAAAAAACAAGGAACATAACCTAATCGCCCAATTCAAACGCGTTTGTCTTCGTCAATCTGAAACCCTAGCCAGGCGATCAAGAGGCGATTCCATAATTGGTAACGATTCTTTTAATCTCTTCTCCAAAGTTTCATCTCTACCATTGTATATTAATAAAACCTTCTTCATGTGGTTCTTTTTTCTTTATTTTTTCATGTTTTTCGTTGATTGGTGTGTCGATTAAGGTCTGTTATGTATCTATTGGCTGATTTAAATTATTTATGTTGATTGTTCTTTAGTGTGCGTGTATTATTGTTCACTTTTACTAATTTTTTTGATTTTTGATTGATGTTTTAGGGTTTGATTTATTTCAATTCATGTTTTAGGGTTTGATTTTTCAAGTGTTTATGTTTTAGGGTTCAATTAATTCTCTCTGTTTTGACTGATTTCAATTGATTTTTTAGGGTTTGATTATGCAATCGTTGTTAAACTGATTAGGGTTTTAGATTTATGTTTAAGAAAGTTACGATTTAAGGTTTTAGGATTTAGACTGATTAGTGGTTGATGTTTTAGGTTTCAATTTAGGGGTTTATGTTTTAGGTTTCGATTTAGGTTTCAAATGATGTTTTAAGATTCATATGAATGGATTTATGTTTTAGGTATCGATTTATGGGTTTATGTTTTAGGTTTCGATTTAGGGTTCAATTAATGTTTTAAGAAAACTACAAATGGATTGTTATGATTTAGGTTTCGATTAGGGGTTTATGTTTTAGGTATCGATTTAGGGGTTTTAGTGTTCAACAACTGTAAAAACTGATTTTCTTATACAAAAATTTTATTTTTTTTATTATGTCTATAGATTTTCTGATACAAAGATTTGATTGAATTTGTAATTGTTTTTATCATTTAAACATTAAGATATGTATTATTTATTATGTTTTGTGGATTGGTACAGGTGCATACACATCCGTGTTACAATGGTTTACGGGTTTTGGGTTAAGTCGAAAAATAATAGTTGTGTTTGTTTGGTAAGATATGTATCATGGTTTGAATCTATAGATACTACAATCATTTTATAATATCCTAATAATTTTTTGCTGTTTGTAATCAGGGGTTACCAAGTGACTATGATGGTTGGATCGACAAGTATGGTTATCCTGCTGGGAATACCAATATCCGAACCTTGGATGATAAAGTCTATGACATTAAAGTGTTAAACATTGCAGGCAAATGGTTCTTCTGCAATGGTTGGAGAACTATGATTACTGAATTAAAGTAACCATCTGGGTGTAACTTTATATTTCAGTATGAGGAAAATCTCAAGTCTTTCAGTATGATTACTTTTCATCAGGATGCTGTGTGTGCACCTGGTAGCTTCTTCTACTGCAGATTGGGCGATCCACTTACAACCGATAAACGTTTGGTATGTTTTTTATAACAACTCCACTAAATCTTACATTATAGAATATTTTTTATACACAAACTGATTGTAATGTGTTAACATTGTTTGTATTTTTTCCAGCATATCAGTTGTTTCGTTCTTCATGGATTATTCAACCGAACCGTTCCATTGGATCCAATTGACGTTACTGCTCATTCAAGTGCACACTTTCAGATACAACTAGCAGTTGATGATGGTACTATTTATGTGACTCAAGGATGGCCAATGATTAAGGAAGCTTTTTCAATTACTGTTGATCATCTAATTGTGTTCGAAATCATTAATGAGGTGTAGATACACGAAGTGCGACTAGTGCTATTGAATTTCAAATTCTATTATGTTTTGGTGATATCGGACGGTCGAAGGTGGTTTTCATATGGTCGAATGTAGATAGAACGGTCGAAGGGAGAAGCTCAGAGAGGTCGAATGAAGTTTATGTTTATATATGTGTTGATTCGCCCACATAGAATGGTCGAACATGCACATTCGCCCAATCGAATGGTCGAATGTGCAGGTCTATATAAAGGTTGAATCAAGTTTTAAAGTTAACTTTTGGTCATTTTTGTTTCCCTCTCTGAGTGTGTTGTCTCCCTATGGTTTTGTTAAATCTGTAATTGATATCTATCATTGTAAACAACGTTTTAAAGTGATTATCATTATGTTTATCAATGAAATGAAAAGGTTTGAGATGATTTGTGTGTTTTGCTAAATATATTATCATTTCGTAATCAATTCAGGGATTCCGCACCTGAATTGAACTTTTTTGATCATAGTCTTTGTTTGAAGATCCGATCCTTGACACATACAAAGTGGCATCAGAGCCATAAGGATCAAACAACTACGAATTGATAATATTTGTGTTGATTTGGACCCAATTTTGATCAAAACTTTTCTGTTTTCATTGAACATTTGAAATTGATGAATATTGATTGATTTGAACTAGTTTCATGGATAAAATTCAAAATTCTCTTTGTTAAACTTGTTCCAAATCCAATCCGAAGCAAAACCTGCATAAGATCATCAAATTTCATCAACATTTGAAAATTTTGGATCAAAATAACTGATTTTCAAAGTATAACCGTTTTTCAAAATGAAAGGGTCGAACCTAGGGAGAAACGGTCGAGAGTGTGGTGTTTAGGTCGAATCAGGACTTTTTAGGTCGAACGTGGAGGTTAATTCGGTCGAACCTAGAAATTTTAGTGTGTTGTTGTTCATTCGACCATCAGTTTTACATTCGACCAATCGGGCGGTCGAAAGAGGAAAAGATTGGTCGAAAGTGAAAAGTGTCTGTTATTTTCTATATTCAAGTCTTTTGAAACGGTCGAATCTGGACTAAATTCCACATTCGCCCACACGACTATTTGAAAAAGGTCGAACGTAGAATCTGTTGAAAAATTTTTCTAATCGTTTCGTGTTTTATAATTTTCAGACGATATGTGGAACTTTCCAACAACACCACGACCTAATACGACACCATAACAGCAAACAACAATGGATCCTTGGTCGGTAGCTGCTCAGAAGACGGCTAGTCAATCATCTCAACCAATCAACTATTTGGCGATGACTAGTTCGATGCCCCAACAAGTTGCACAACCACAACAACAACCTATGGCTGATGGGGAGTTGCAGCAGCGGCAGTACACTCTCAAACTACCAATGCGATTTCAACGCTTATTCATGACTTATCTTCGGGTAGTGGGAGCCGTCCACCAAAGCTGATGGAAATGGTGGATTACAACCAATGGAAGACCAAGTTTAAGATTCACTTAGAGGGAATGGGAATGGAAGGCACCGAAGCTTGGCAAATGATTGCTAAGGGGTATGTAGCTCCGGCTTTAGAAAATACTGTGAGCCGATTCCATTAGAGAGTCTAGCTGAGGATGAGAAGAAAAAGTTTGCGGTGGAAAAGAAGGCGTTTTCCCAACTATCCCAGGCCATTAACACTGATCTGTTACATCAGTTTGGGTCGTTCACCACTTCGAAGCAATTATGGGATATGTTAAGGAATCGTCACGATGGGAATGAGAAGACAAGGAAGCTTAGAATGGAGGAGTTGAGAAAAGAGTTTGAGAACTTTAGCTATATGGGTAATGAGACATTGAAGGAGTTGATTCCAAGGTATTGCCATTTATTGACCAAACTTTCAAGTTATGAGATCAATATACCAATGTCTGAGCTGGTGGATAAGTTCACTGATGCATTACCACCATACTGGAAACAACACATTGGGGTCCTTAAGGAGAAAGACGCGTACCAATACTGGACCATCAATGAATTCATCCAGAAGCTTGAGAATAAAGAGATGGAGGAAAAGAGGAAAGCGAAAAGAGCACAAGTTCCTCATAATCCAGAATTATATCATGGCGGTACATCTTCATCTCTGACTAGTTCAAGTTCTAGTACTACTGTGTCTCCACACATAGCTTGTGTTTCAAGCATTGTTGAACCAACCAAAACCCCCATAAACTATCTTGCTCAAACATCATCTTATAATCCACCATCATACCCTACTACTTACATCCCACCATTTTCACCTATGCAGCAAGTTGCATGCTATTCAGCTAATTTGAACCAACCTCAACAACAACCTTACATTCCTCAAATAAACCAAACTCCAATGAACCCAAGTCAACCAATCCAAAACTCAATTGTGTTGGAGACCTCAAACTTGAACAACGTCACTATTGAAGTTGCACAGCAACATGTAGCCTTGGTTTCTGCTATGGTCGCTTCGTATAACGGGTTAGTAGCTAGTCAAATTGGTAATAACAACTTAACCAGTGAAGACTACGCTCAAATTGACAAGGAGGAGATGGAGCTCATTGACATTCAGTTGGCATTTGCTAGTGTTATGAGGCAAGCGACTGAATTTATAGAGAAGATGGGCAGAATTGATCTTTCTACATCTCCCAACACCACAAATGGCTTCAACAAAGCCAAAGTCACATGTTTTAACGGTGGTGGGAAAGGTCACTTCAAAAGAGAATGCACACAACCAGCACAACAGGGGAACAGGAATCCTTTTAACACTAATTACCAGAACCATCAATCACAAAATCGGGTATCATATCAAACCCAAAACAACTCCAATTTTCAACAACAAAATAATTAGCAAAATTGCCAAAACACCTCAACAAACAATTCCGTTAGACAAACCACTACACAAAACCAGAACCAAAACCAAACACCACACTATCCAACTAGAACAATCATTCCAATTTCTACACCAAACAGCCAAACCCAACTAGATAACCAGAACCAGGCTTTGGTAATCCAGAAAGATGAGGGATTTGATTGGACTGGTATGCAACTTGGTGTTGAGGAGATCACTGCTGGTAATGTGGCGTGTGTGGCCCAGAAGATGGATTTGGAAGAGCCGGTGTCAGTTGAAGATGAATTGGAAACTGAGAAGATATCTGAAGTGAAGATTGAGGAGTTAGTTGAAGAAAATGATGTTTGTGTTGAGAAGAAGTCGGGATTGATTCTTGACTCTGTTACTGATGTTCCCGAACAGTGTGATTCAGCTTATTCTGACTCGGGGGGTGATTCTGATTCTAAAGCTAGTGTTAACTCACTAGATGATGATATTAATCAACTTCTAGCCGAAGCTGATTTTCTGATGACTCGCAAATCGTGCATAGTGGATGATGCTTTTACCAGAATCGATTATTCTAAATTCTTTGCTGGAAAGGAAGCACATTTTGCATTGATGGCGATGACAGAGCCTCCAAAGCAGGTAAGTTCTGAATCTACTTTAGATATGAACAGTGATAAGTATTGTGGTTCATGCGATAGATTGACAGAGGATAATAAGCAACTCAGGGTTCAACTTGAGAGTGCTAAGATCAACTGTCAATCGTATCGAAAAGAAGCTTTTGAATTCAATAAGGTACTTGATGGTTATAAGAAAGACGTTTCTGATCTTAAGAAAACTTTATCTTTAAAACAACTGGCCATTAACAATTATATTAATGAGCTGGAAGAAACAAAACTTGAAATGGCCACCATCAAGTGCTTTGCTGAGAAAGTCAACAAGAAGCTTGAAAGCTATAAACATATTGCATATGTTGTTGACCACATTATTGAGGAACCTTCACAGTCAAGTAGTGCAAACTACAAGGTCGTCCCATCTCCAGTGTTGTTTGAAAATCATACTTTGCATTCAATAACACCGGAGAGTTCAGTTAAGTCTGACTCTACATCGGATGATGAGTCTAACACTTCCAGTGTGGGAGATCCTAATTCCGATGTTAGACCTATTCTGGGACTAAATGATGAAGGTGTGATAGCTGTAACTGATGATTCCGACTCTGAGGAGGATAAATCTGAGAAAGTGTGTGATATTCCTGCTGAAAATCACATTATTACCAATGAACCGGTGTCACCTTCTTAGATTATCCATCCAATGGCTAACGCTCATCGAGTGAATCAGTCAGTTAAGCAGGTTGAGAAGAATGAACAATGTGAAAAACCCATCAAAGTTTTCTATCGGATGGAAGGATCCGATAAGATAATTTCTGACGAAGAATATCGAATTAAGTTTGCCAATTATTCCAAGATTGAGAAAATTTGGCAGGAGAGTACCATTTGGTTCCCAAAACATGAGAGTTTATTAAGCCATTTGGCAAGAGAGTACCATTTGGTTCCCAAAATTTGGCAGGAGAGTACCATTTGGTTCCCAAAACGTAGAATATCCGAATGATGTACCTCCAGAGGTTTTAAAGAAAATTTATTTGGATGTTCCAAAAGAACCAAAGGTTCATGTCACAGAGTTTATTAAGCCGAAGGAGAAGGAGAAGGAGAAGGTGAATAGTTTTCTTGAGTCGACTTACTCAAAGGACCCAGCTCCTGAGAGTTTAAGAAGAAGGTGTGTGGATGATCAATATCCTATCACTACCTATGCTAAGTCGAATGCCAAGAACAACTTTGAGGAGTACCGTGCATGTTTTAAGTGCGGGGAGAGAGGGCATTTACTTGCTCACTGCCCGTATGTTAGGCACAAAAGGCATGAGGTTGAAGTGAAGCAAAAGTATCAAAGTCCAGTCGATAATCATTGTTATCCACAACGACGCTTTGTCCCTCAACCAGCACCGTTTTACAACCAAAGCAGATATTTTCAAAAGAGGGATAATCGTCAGATGACATATGAACATCGTAACCGGATCGCAATGGAAAAGCCTTTTAAGAAACCTGTGGTGAACACAACTGTTGAGAAGCAAAAGGTACCATTAAAACCTGCAGTCAAACCAACAGTTGGACCTGTCTCTGTTAAATCAGAGAAGGCAACCAAGAAAGTTTCCTTCAAGGACGAAGTAAAGAAACCGACTAAGACCCCAAAATCTCAAATTCGGATCTTGAAACGTTCAGAACAATTCTGGTCACCAAAGGGTTCTCAAGGTGCTTCATCTTCAAAAGTGAATGAGAAATCTGAAACTGAAAAGGATTTAATTGATCAGAAAAAGATCAACTCAAATTCAACTGTTTGTGAGAAAGAATCATTGAAACTGAATGTTCAAAGACCCAAGACCAAGCAGGCTTGGGTCCCCCCGAAAAATCTAATCTTTTTACTTGATATGTGCAGGGAGCTTCAGCTGGCCCTATGAGCAGTCTTTGGATTGTTGATAGTGGAGCTTCTGGTCACATGACAAGGGATTTATCGCTACTGTTTGACATAAGAAATATCAATGGCGGATATGTACAATTTGCTGGGAACAAAGGAGGATACATTACTATGGAGGGTAGTGTGAGTAATGGTATCGTGAGTTTTGAGAAGATATTGTATGTGAAGCAAATAAACTATAATCTGCTCAGTGTCAGTCAGATATGTGATAAGCAGTTCTCTGTATTCTTTGATGACAAATCTTGCTACATTCTCAAGCCAGGTTTTGTACTTCCAAAAGAGTGGGTAATGCTGAAAGCACCGAGAGTGAACAATCTGTACATTCTCGATATGTCAAAGGCCATGACAACCCAAGGTCAAGTAACGTGTTTCCTCTCCAAGGCTACTGAATAAGAATCTATCATGTGGCATAGGAGGATGGGACACATTCACCTTAGAAAAATGAACCATCTGGTGAAGAATGAACTTGTCGAAGGCGTAAATGTTAAACATTTCCATTTGAACGACAAGTGTGTGAGTTGCAAGAAAGGAAAGCAGCACAAGCAATCCCACAAACCAAATAAAGTAAATTCAGTTGGATTACCACTTGAGCATTTGCACATGGACCTATTCGGACCAGTCAAGCGTAAAAGTCATGCTGGTGAATTGTACTGTCTTGTGGTTACCGATGACTATTCCAGATTTTCATGGGTTATGTGCTTGCATCATAAGAGCGATACGTTTAATAATCTGAAGGTTCTGTTCACTCGACTAGAAAATGTCTATGGTTTAAAGATCAAGAGAATTAGGAGTGATAATGGGACAGAGTTCAAGAACGCACAGATGGATGATCTTTCTGAAGACAGATGAATTCATCATGAATATAGTGCTCTGTATACCCCTCAACAGAACGGTGTCGCAGAACACAAAAACAGGACTCTAATTGAAGCGGCTAGAACAATGCTTGAGGATTCCAATCTTCCAGTAATGTTCTGGAATAAAGCCATTTACGCAGCTTGTTATACTCTCAATCGTGTTTTAACAGTGAAGAAGTTTGGAAAAACTTCTTATGAGCTGTTGAATAGACGAAAGCCGAACTTAGAGTATCTAGAACCATTTGGTGCACCATGTACAATGCTTAATCCATCTGAGAAGTTCGCACCGAAAGCTGAAGAAGGATTCTTTGTTGGATATGCAACCCCGCTCAAACGGGTATTCAACAAACGAACTCGTCAGGTAGAGGAGTGGGCTAACGTTGAAGTTCAGCGGTATACTCAGAATGTACAGGGTAGCGGTCCAGATTGGATGTTTGATTACAAAGATTTCTTTGAATCATTCAATCTAGATAGCTTGGTTGAAGAGGCGGTATTAAGATTATACTACGAGTGTGAAAACGCAGTGACATCACCGTTGGTGCGTCCGATCACTGTAACACCTTAAACAGCTCTAATGATACCAATGCTCCTGCAGCTGAAGAAGAAGTGTTCCAGGAAGCTTCCACAACTCTCAATTCATCGGAATCTGAAGATGACGATGATGTCACAAGTGAAGCTGTTCCAGATATTGCTACAGAGACATCTCTAGTGAACCCAAATCCAAATGGTGCTTCATCATCCAACTTGGGTAATGATCTTGATTCAACAGAGAATTTGACTACTCAAATGGGAGTGGAAGTACCTGATTATCTGGAATATCGGATACATCGTATTCACCCGCTCGAGCAGATTATTGGTGATCCTGGTAGCAGTGTTATGACGAGGGGACAACTGAGGAATGCAAACTCACAAGACAATCTTGGCGCCCTAGCCTTATATGCTAAAATTCAAAAATCAGGTTTTCAGAATGACTGGTCGTTTGCTTGTTATGTTTCGCAGGTTGAGCCGCGGACATACAAGGATGCTCTTTTGGATGACGCTTGGGTAGAGGCAATGTAAGAGGAGTTATTACAATTTCAGAAACTTGGAGTGTGGACACTGACTGATTTACCTCCAGGACGGAAAAAGATTGGAACAAAATGGGTGTTTAAATGCAAAAAGGATGACAGAGGAGTGATTGTTAGAAACAAAGCTCGATTGGTCATACAAGGATTTCATCAAGTGGAAGGAATCGATTATAATGAGATTTATGCACCGGTTGCACGCCTAGAAGCAATCCGCATGTTTCTAGCGTTTGCATCTTACAAGAAATTCAAGGTGTATCAAATGGACGTTAAAGGCGTGTTTCTTTATGGTGTGGTCAAGGAAGAAGTTTACGTAGGTCAACCACCAGGCTTTGAGGATCCTATCCACCAGGATAAGGACTACGTTCTAAACAAAGCTCTCTATGGGTTGCACCAGGCTCCACGGCAATGGTATGAGGAGCTGAGCACGTATCTTCTATCCAAAGGATTTAAACGAGGTTTGGTAGATTGCACACTGTTCACAAAATGAACAGGAGATGACTTGCTTCTAGTGCAAATTTATGTTGATGACTTTATATTTGGATCTACTAATGAACTTTTGTGTAGGGAATTTGAAAAAGTTATGCAGGAAAAGTTCGAAATGAGTGCGATGGGAGAGATGCAGTTATTCCTAGGCTTGCAGGTGGATCAAAGACCAACGGGGATCTTTATTCAACAAACCAAATACGTTTCTGAAGTCTTCAGTCGATTCCAGATGGATGATTCAAAGCCGATGGATACCCCGATACCACCTAATCACGGGATTGGTGTTGACGCTAAGGGGGAGTTGACTGATCCTTTTATATACAGAGCAATCGTCGGATCTCTGATGTATCTCACCGCATCCAGACCAGATATAATGTTCACCACATGTCTTTGTGCACGTTATCAATCGAAGCCGAAACAAAGTCATTTAGCAGCTGTCAAACATATCCTTAGATATCTGAAGGGTTGTCCGTCGAGAGGACTTTGGTACCTTAATGATGATAATTTTGACCTAATAGCTTTTAGTGATGCAGATTGGGGAGGCTGTGATAAAGACAGCAAATCCACAACGGCTGGATGTCAGTTTATGGGGAGCAGGCTCGTGACCTGGCAATGCAAGAAACAAACTGCAGTCGCCTTATCAACATGTGAAGTAGAATACGTCTCAGCTTCAAGCTGTTGCTCACAAGTTCTCTGGATACAACAATAGATGGTGGAATATGGTTTGCAATTTCTTAAAACCCCTATTTACTGTGATAATGAGGCCGCAATTGCATTAACAAAAGATTTAGTCAATCACTCGAAAGCTAAGCATATCCGGATCAAATACCATTTTATCCGTGATTGTTATGCAAAAGAGTTGATCGACATGGTCAAAATCCACACTGACTATCAATGTGTAGATCTTTTTACCAAAGCTTTTGATAAATCAAGATTTGAATATCTGTTACAAGCTAATGGTATAAAAGAAAAACAAGACTGATCATCACCTCGGTTTATCACTTTTTAGTTTTAGTTTTTACTGTTTTTCAGAAAAATACAAAAATCCAAAAATATGTTTTTCATTTTAGGGAGAGTTTATTTTCAGAAAAACCAAAAACATTGAAAAATTCAAAAACCATAAAAATTAGAAAAATCCAAAATGATTTCCAGGAGAAAAAGGGGAAATGATAATACATCAGTGGGGATCTGACACATGCTAAAGAAGTGTAATGCAATATAAGGCGTGTGTTTGAGTCTGTGTGATGTGTTGATAGGCTTTGTAGACCTATTACTGCGTGCCTGATACATACATATCAAACGAATTGTTGTGTGGATGAACTCCTCATGGGCATATGGTCTTAGTACCGTAATTTCATTTGATAGGGTATTTGTACAAAATTCGGAGGTTTCGGGTCGTTATGTTATTAGTTATCTAAGGATAGCCTCTCTGATCTTCTGCTGTAAGTCATTACAGACCTAGATCAGACAGGGTATTTTTATAAAAGAGTTGTAAAGCCAAATCCTAAAGTTACCGAATTGAGGAACTTTCAATGTATGAAGATAATCAAAGATTATCTAATGAATCGTATCCAATCATTGATGCAAATCATGATTGATATCAGCCCTCAACCTGGTAGAGTGCAGAAGTTACTTTGTAGCATTTAGTTGCTGACCTGTACACCTCTGTGCCTCATACCTTGTAAATTACAGATGAGGAAAGCATAATCACGCGTTACAATGAGTCTTTGTGCATTTACTTCTTGATACGGGAGTATGTCGTGTGCGTGGGAACCACAGACATTTGAGTTTATACTATAAATAATAGTATCAGTCTAAAGCACTGCACAACGGTCTGCATGTGAGTTTATGTGGACCACAATATCAGCAATTGCCAGATCACACATTGTCTTTAATGATAATAAATCAAAAGATCAACGGTGTGATCAGATTTCTCAATAACTGATATGATCCTCTTACCGGAAATCACAAAACATTTATTGTTTTATCTTTACATTTCTGTATTTTACATTTCTCGTCAAAAATACAAAACTCAAAAAGATTTTAGGTGTGTTTTAACAAAAACTTTCAGAAAATCCAAAAGATTTTACATTTCTATATTCTTTTTGATAACCGATGGTGGTTGATGGTGATTTTCTAAAGCTTGATGGACCATTTGAGTTTTGTCATCTTTAAAATGAGAAATATTGAATGCCGGATGCTTAAAAGTTGAGAAAAATATTGAACGGGACTCGATTTTGAGATTTGGTAAAAATTTCAAAAATTCCAAATTTCATTCGCCCCTTCGATGGGTCGAATGTGGAATTTTGCTTTAACATTCGAACCTTTCAAACGGTCGAATGTGAGTGTTCTTATGTCTGATTGCACATTCGAACCATTTTTCTTCCTTCGAACCTTTAAATAGGGTCGAACGTGGAAAAATTTTCACATTCGCCCAGGTAAAAGGGTCGAATGTGGAGCCTATATATACCTTTCTGCACGTTCGACTCCCATTTCAAAAAAATTTCAAAATTCTGTGATCAAGACCCCTTGTTGTTCGTGTTTTTAAAATCATATCATTGTGATCTTCGTTTCTTGCTGATCATTTTAAGCTATAATTTGCAAGTAATCATCAAGTTTTCACATCAGAATCATTGATTCTGTATACGAACCCTAAACTGAATCGTACCATGGATTATTGTGTAACACCCCAACCGATGGCGGAAACATCGGGATGTCACGTATTGATGATTGTTCAGTAGCTCATGGTAAATAATAAATTTCATTATATGATTTAAATAAATTACATAAAATTGTTCTACAAGAATTCGTACATCAAATTGAATAAAACTATGCACACATCTTCAAGCATTAATTCAAATCTTCAAGCAAGTAGAACCTGAAACATGTTAAGTTGAAAATATTTTGGGTCAACAAAAGTTGGTGAGAATTACATAGGTTTTGATAATCGAATAAAATTGTTGTGCAATTCATGTGTCATGGCAATCTAGTCCATATGCGAAAACATACTAGAAGTAAATCGAGTGCATAATCAACCTTGTGACTGTTGTATTGTGGTACATCCCATACGCTCATGGTTCACTCGTTTATATTGCAGTAACAAACACCCACGTAACCTTTGTAGGAGGCACGTATCCGGGTGGGATTGTCAGTCCAATAGATCTATCAATGTATACCGTTTGGCTGATGAATGTTTATGCTAGAATTGTGCTTACCCTAGTCATGTTCAAGACATAATGCAACATAGAAATACACATAGACACATTGATGATTGAATTGCATAAATATTGTTGTAACATGTTTCACCCCAAAAATGGTGATAAATAGAAAAGGGGCTATGTAAAACTCACCTTAGCAAAATGTTATGTCTGGTAAAAAAAAATAGAATAATGTGTTGTGAATGTATGCGAGGCGAATCCCAAAGACTCAACAACGCAGCTAGTCCAAATTGAAGAAAACGAAAAAGAAAGAATATCAAGCTTCCAATTCGCCAATTACAAGAGCTTATAATCAAAGCTTCAATTGTAGAAGTAATAGACTATAGAAGAAAGGTATGAGGGAAAGTTTAATCGGATTGAAACAATCGATTTAGAGGTGCAAAGTATAATGGGTCATAGGTGGGTTTTTATACTAGTTTTGGATTCAATTAGCCATTAAAATTGGTCAACACCATAAAGTAAGGTTTTATGATGAATTGACTATTTGACTAAGACTTTGACTGGGAATTTGACTATTTGACTCAAGGCTTTATTTAAAAAAAAATATTGTATGTGAAAAAAAAAAGAATTTAGAATCATATTATTATTATTATTATTATTATTATTATTATTATTATTATTATTATTATTATTATTATTATTATTATTTATATACCTTTATGTATGTATATAAGTTGTGAGTTAGGATAATAAAGACTTAGGCACATTTGTATAATATTAATGATAAAGGTGTAATAAAAAAAAAATATATATATATATATAAGGGCTTTTTATGTATTAAAATTTTGGGGAAAATTTTGCGATGTTACAGTCTCCCCTACTTTTAGGAACTTCGTCCCGAAGTTAAAAGAAAACACCAGGTATACAATTGGTCGACTACCGAAAACCTTGATAAAATTTCTCACTACTTTAACGTACCTGTAAATTCATGATTACGTTCCGGACCGTAATTATCAATTTACCTTACATTAGGGTTTTGCGTCCTTTTATCACTCTACCGATTGTTGAGCAGGTTCGATAGTCTCCACCAGTCGTTGAGTAGGTTGTAGGGCCTCTCCCGACTGTTGGAAAGACATGATGACCTCTACCAATCGTTGAGTAGGTTGTTTGGTAGTCAACTAATTGTTGTACAAGTAAGCAAGTATGATTATAGATATAGCAATTAGTTCACATTCAAACAAGCATGCACTCAGATGTTATGATAATACTTGAATTTATTACTTGAATCAAAAAGTGTCAATACATAGAATAAAAGCAACCAATAGTCAAATGGTGAGACTTGCGGTTAGGTAGCTGGAGGATCTTGATCTCTGTTTAGTTTAGGGCATCGGTTACGGAAGTGATTTGGGTAATGAATGTTCAATAAGATATGGGTTGAATGAAGGACAATGAGGTAATATAAGGAATGTAATCATTTATTCATTTAATTAAAACGAATAAACGAAAACGTTGACTTATCAAAGATTCTAAATTCTAATAACATATGAAGACATGCTTTAGCCTATAAGTGAACACTCATCCCGAGAATTCCCAGGTAGGCATCCGGGTCCCTCGTCTGATTGGGATATATGCGCAATGCCAGCCTAGACAGAAGACTCAGAATACAGGCGTTCACCCTTCCAGATTGCACGTGTTCGTTATTAAAATCTAGAACTTCGACGAGATCTCAAGGTGGTTCAGGCTAAACCTGAGGATTTTGTCCTATTAGTCTAAGAGTAGATCCAATGGTGGAGAGTAACCTTCTTGTAAGGATGAAAGTAGGGATAAGAAGTAGGAGGGAGATAGAGAATAGCAAGTAAAAGAAGCAAGTACTGGTTAAATCCTATGGTTATAGACTAGATTATTTTTCGAATAACCTAATTCCCTATAACCATGGCTCTGATACCAATCTGTAACACCCCAACCGATGGCGGAAACATCGGGATGTCACGTATTGATGATTGTTCAGTAGCTCATGGTAAATAATAAATTTCATTATATGATTTAAATAAATTACATAAAATTGTTCTACAAGAATTCGTACATCAAATTGAATAAAACTATGCACACATCTTCAAGCATTAATTCAAATCTTCAAGCAAGTAGAACCTGAAACATGTTAAGTTGAAAATATTTTGGGTCAACAAAAGTTGGTGAGAATTACATAGGTTTTGATAATCGAATAAAATTGTTGTGCAATTCATGTGTCATGGCAATCTAGTCCATATGCGAAAACATACTAGAAGTAAATCGAGTGCATAATCAACCTTGTGACTGTTGTATTGTGGTACATCCCATACGCTCATGGTTCACTCGTTTATATTGCAGTAACAAACACCCACGTAACCTTTGTAGGAGGCACGTATCCGGGTGGGATTGTCAGTCCAATAGATCTATCAATGTATACCGTTTGGCTGATGAATGTTTATGCTAGAATTGTGCTTACCCTAGTCATGTTCAAGACATAATGCAACATAGAAATACACATAGACACATTGATGATTGAATTGCATAAATATTGTTGTAACATGTTTCACCCCAAAAATGGTGATAAATAGAAAAGGGGCTATGTAAAACTCACCTTAGCAAAATGTTATGTCTGGTAAAAAAAATAGAATAATGTGTTGTGAATGTATGCGAGGCGAATCCCAAAGACTCAACAACGCAGCTAGTCCAAATTGAAGAAAACGAAAAAGAAAGAATATCAAGCTTCCAATTCGCCAATTACAAGAGCTTATAATCAAAGCTTCAATTGTAGAAGTAATAGACTATAGAAGAAAGGTATGAGGGAAAGTTTAATCGGATTGAAACAATCGATTTAGAGGTGCAAAGTATAATGGGTCATAGGTGGGTTTTTATACTAGTTTTGGATTCAATTAGCCATTAAAATTGGTCAACACCATAAAGTAAGGTTTTATGATGAATTGACTATTTGACTAAGACTTTGACTGGGAATTTGACTATTTGACTCAAGGCTTTATTTAAAAAAAAAATATTGTATGTGAAAAAAAAAAGAATTTAGAATCATATTATTATTATTATTATTATTATTATTATTTATATACCTTTATGTATGTATATAAGTTGTGAGTTAGGATAATAAAGACTTAGGCACATTTGTATAATATTAATGATAAAGGTGTAATAAAAAAAAATATATATATATATAAGGGCTTTTTATGTATTAAAATTTTGGGGAAAATTTTGCGATGTTACATATTGACTGTTATAAGGATAATTATTGGAATGGATTCATTGTTTAAGTGTTTTAGGGGGAGAGGATATCAAAATCTAGGGTTTACATCCAACAGATTGTTGGATTGATTGATCAAAACCTTCAAACCCTAGATTTTAGGGAAAAACACTTAAAACGGAATAATAATAACAATTGATGGTTGGAAAAGGTTAATCGGTCTTATCAGATGCTTTACAAATCAAAATGGCATGTTAAAATACAAAAAATCAAAATCTGCAAATTTTGAAGATGAACAGCCATGTTCGACCACTTCAAAAGGGTCGAATGTGACTTTTTGGTCGAATGTACCATGTTCAAATGGTCGAAAGTGAATAAAACGGTCGAATGTACATTTTTTAAAACTGATTTTTCACATTCGAACCTTATTTCCACATTCGAACCTCTTATTTCACACATTCGAACCCTCTATTGGTCGAATGTGGATTTACAAAATCAAAAATTTCAAATTTGGAATATTTTGTCCGTTTTTAACTTGTTTTCTTGTTTTGTTTTGCAGATCAATCATGTCTGAACCACAAAGTTCTAATATTCCCGCAGGTTCATCAGACAAGGCAGCCGGAAAGAAACCTGATGAGGATTTACCTTTCGAAGAGGCACATAACTGTTGTGCTTATCTGGGCGATCTGAAGAAACATACCGAATTCACCGGTATTGTTGATTTTCTGAAGAGAAGTCGAGTTGTTGATGCTATTGCTACTCCTGCCATAATTTACAGAGATCATAAAAAAGAGTTCTGGACGAATGCAAGAATGGACTTTTGGGACAATGAGTCTGCCATTGTGAGTAAGATTCAGGGGGAGCTAGTGATAATTTCTGAAGATGACATTAGACAAGCATTGAAGCTGACTGATAAGAAGACTGATCCGAGAGTTCTATCTTGGATTGAGCAGAGGAAGTGTTTCTTGAGAATGAAATGCAATGGACCGATTAGGGATGGTTCATTACATAAAGGTAAACTGTGCCTGCAGTTTAAATACCTTGCTCACGTCATGCTATATGCTTTTGGATCTGTAAGTGGAGGATACGACGTGATGAGAAAGAGTATTAGCTCTTTAATGGTTGCCCTGATTTTGAATAAACCATTCAACGTATCTGGAATGATACTTGAACACATGCTTGAACCATTGAGAGGCTTGAAGAATAAGAAGTTTCTATTATACCCGAGATTCCTGCAAATGATCTTCGATCAGAAGTACAAGAATTTGATGAAAGATCCTACTCAGATAGTAGTACAGAATCACATGAGCTTGAACACATTAGTGAGAATGAAGGGATACAAAGGTGTACCTATGAATGAGAGACCACCGATGAAGAACTTGTTTGGTCACCTAATCAATCCAGATTATGTAGATCCAGGTGTTGATAAAGCCAGGAATGAAAATAGTGATTCTGATGCAGATAATCCATTATGCCTTGTTGATCCTGAAGTTAAAAGGAAAAGACAAGTTGTTAATGTTGGTGCGAAGAGTGGTAAAGGGAAAGGTAAGGAAAAAGAGGATGATGTTGAACCGCCTAAGAAAGTTTCTCGGAG
The DNA here is from genome assembly GCA_028751855.1 of Ambrosia trifida. Lineage (NCBI taxonomy): Eukaryota > Viridiplantae > Streptophyta > Magnoliopsida > Asterales > Asteraceae > Ambrosia > Ambrosia trifida. The sequence goes on along the minus strand of CM054126.1, from coordinate 124,967,872 downwards.
ACTGAAAAGTGTTGCTAAGAAAGGTATACACTTGGTTGATGAAGAGTCAATGGATTCTGAAGAGACTCGGGTAGAGGAGAGATGGGATTCTGATAATCAAACTATTAAATCCACCTCGCCCAAGGCCACTGTGGCTGGTGAATCTGAAAGTTTGAATAAATCTTTGGATGAACAAAGAATGAAAAGTCCGATTTTAATGGATGATATTGATGAAAGTCTTGGTGTCGGTGTTGATGATTTTGGTGGATCGCCAAAGACTGGAGAAAAACAGAAAAACCCAACATACAAGAAGAAGGCTAAGGCAGTTGAAATTAAAAAGCCAATGAAGAAGAGAGCAAAGGATATTGAAAGCTTAATTGCAGGAAAGAAAGTTCCTGTAATGTCTAGTTCTAAATCTCTCGTGACATCTCCAGCAGCCAAGAAACAGAAAACATCTGTTGTTGAGCAAAACATTCCAACTGATGATTTCAATGCTGCGTTGGATAGAGTCTTGAACAAATTCAATAAAAAGACTCCAGTTGCTGAGGCTTCAACTCCTAAGGTTACTGTATCAGGAGATGTGATGGATGCAGTGAACCAGAAGCTGACTGAAATGATGAAAATTATTAACCAGCAATAAACTAAGATTGAGCAGTTAAGACATAATGATAGAAAGATGTTGGATGTAGTCGAATCTTCACAGGAAAGTCATGAAGAATTAGCAGCTAAAATCAAGTTACTCCATAAAGAAAATCAGAAGCTGTTATTACATGAGCAAAGAAATACACGAAGGTATATCATTATGAAACTTGAAAACAAGAAGTTGAAAGAAAACAACAAGAGTATGAAGAATCTCATAGATGAATTATATTCGAAAGCTCCTCAATTGAAAGAAGGAGAAGAGGATAAAGAAAAAGAAGAAGAGCTTGTTGATTTTGAATTATCTGAAGAAGAAGATGATGAAGAACTTGATCAGGATGCCGGTGATGCTCCTAAGAAAAAGAATGATGATGATAAAGATGATTCAGGTGATAATTCTGGTGATGGTAATAGCTCTGCTGCTGATGATGATGATGACGATGATGATAACACTGATCAATATAAGTGTGAAAAGAGAGGATCAGGAAAAGATGCAGGAGAGTCTAGTTCAAAAGCTCCTGGTGGCAATACTGATGATGATGATGATATTTTCTGGAACGAGAAGATCAGATCTTTATCTGAGAAAGACAAGAAATTATATTGCTAGATGTTGACTGATAGAGTCTGGACAATTGAGATGACTGGTAGATTTCCAGAGATATTTGAGTCAGATGATATGAGGTTTGAACTGGAGTATAATGATCCTGATCTGGAAGATGGAGAAGTTTCTGCAGCTGTGTCTAAAGAAATACTGGAAGGATGGGCTAAACAGGTTGGCAAATCTCTTGAAGAGTTGATGAGTGAGAACCAAATACCGAACATTCCTGGAAAATCACTCTGATGATAGAGATGTTCCAGTATTTGAAGAGGTTGAAATGGAGGATATTACTAGTGAGGAATATCCAGAATACTTCAAAAATGATAAAGATTCTGGTTTTCCTGAATTCTCTGTAGAGTTGTTAAGCCAAGCTGAGAAACTTGCTCGTGAGAAAAGCAAGAAGTTTGTTGAAGAAGTGTTTGAGAATTCAGATTGTCGGAAGCCAACTGTTGAACAATTTGACGATCTGAAAGACTTGCTGAGGAAGTTTAAAGAAAAAGAAGCTAACCGCCCTAAGACTGAAGTTCAGGGTAGTTTCTACAAATTTCATAATGAATTGTTCAAAGGCAAAGCTCTCGGATGGAAATACTTGAGACAGCTAAGGTGTGTCGCAGTGAAGTGGGAGAAAGGAATTATGTACTTCAACAGATTCCATGATATAAAGACACTACCGTATTGGGCTGTTCGCGATATCTGCAGACATACAATGTCAGTAGCTTCAGTAAACAACAATCTTGTTGGTTACTTTGCAGATCGCATGGCGAGAGAGAGCAGAACGAAATGGGAAGTGTTCACCCCTCAGTATCTTAAACGGATAGTTCACAAGAAGGAGAGAGATCAGATTACGGGGTTGAACAAGGTGACTTTGAAATATAAACCACCGACTGTTTTGAAACATATACCTTTGATGCCTATTCCACAACATTTCTCTAAAGACTTTATGTGGTGGTACTATGACTGGAAGACGGCAGGGGCTATTATCGTATTGAAGGATGGGAAGAATGACTTTAAGAAGATACCTATCTTGACCTGATGTGGTTAATTAATTGCTCTCATGAGGATATTATCATGCTATATTACAATCCGATTTACTGTGAAGAGAAAGATAGTGTGCAGGCAGCTAAATACCAACGTGTGGTATTCTTATGTTTTGCATGGGATGTCAATGCGGGTTGTGATTTTGATAAGAAGCTGGGGAAGTTTGTTCAAATTCAGAAGACTGAAAAGAAGAAACCGAAGCAAACTCATGAACCAGTTATGACAAAAGAACAGAAGAAATTGTTGCACATCAAGCAGATGAATAAGAGAATGGATGAAGACCGAAGGCTGAAGCAATTCAAGCAATAGTCGAGGGGGAGTTTGTAGATACACGAAGTGCGACTAGTGCTATTGAATTGCAAATTCTATTATCTTTTGGTGATATCGGACGGTCGAAGGTGGTTTTCATATGGTCGAATGTAGATAGAGCGGTCGAAGGGAGAAGCTCAGAGAGGTCGAATGAAGTTTATGTTTATATATGTGTTGATTCGCCCACATAGAATGGTCGAACCTGCACATTCGCCCAATCGAATGGTCTAATGTGCAGGTCTATATAAAGGCTGAATCAAGTTTTAAAGTTAACTTTTGGTCATTTTTGTTTCCCTTTCTGAGTGTGTTGTCTCCCTAAGGTTTTGTTAAGTCTGTAATTGATATCTATCATTGTAAACAACATTTTAAAGTGATTATCATTATGTTTATCAATGAAATGAAAATGTTTGAGATGATTTGTGTGTTTTGCTAAATATATTATCATTTCGTAATCAATTCAGGGATTCCGCACCTGAATTGAACTTGTTTGATCATAGTCTTTGTTTGAAGATCTGATCCTTGACACATACATGAGGTTTTCTCTATTTTTATTTATTGATTTTGAATCTTTATATAATTTTTGTTATTGTTTACTTTTTATAATTTTTTATACTTTATTAACAATTCTTTTTATTCATTTAACAGAGCACCTACAATATGTCGCTTTTTTTGAAAAACAAGCTTACTCTTCCTCCCGGTCATGTTTCGGAAGCTGGAGTTAATGAGGAGGATGATGATGACAGTGAAGAGGATGATGATGATTATTATAATGAGGAAGACGTCGTTGTCCTTTCTGATGACCACAGTGAAGAGGATCCAATGGATGATGATTGTGAGGTGGAAGATGATGAGTCCGAAGGTGTCGAGGATATAGGTGTGTCGGTGGTTTTCAAAGTTGATAAACACTTTGTAAGTACAATTATTTCCGCAATTAGATATATAAGTTATGTGGACAGTAGTCGCTAATGTTTATTAATTTGTTTATACTTTAGTGTATCTGTATTAGTTGCGCAAACTGATACAAACTTAGATGGCACATAACTTATGTGCATAGCATTCCCTACTTTTAGACTTAAAATAGATTAGTTGCTATGTTTAGACTTTATTTTAGACTTTAGTTTTTACACTATACTATATCCATATTACTTGCACATAGTGATACGAACTTAGATGAAAAGTAACTTATGTGCACAGTAGTGGCTGTTGACAATATTATAACTGAACAGCAGCCGATCTAATTTAGAGACCATGTTAGACAATATTATAACCATGTTAGACAATATTATGCATAAATGGAATGATTTCACTAGCCATCATTCGCTAAGTTTAGACTTTAGTTTAGACTTTAGTTTAGACTTTATAGTTTAGACTTTAGTGCACTTTATTCGCTATGCTATGACTCTAACATAGAGAATTAGTCATATATTATAATTACCAGCTTGAGTTTATGACGTTCCATTCTTTATTATTTGTGTAGCGTATGAACAGGGATTGGGCAAAGGAGAACCGTTTGAACAGGAAGAGGGCTTTGACCATTCGTGATGAGGAGGGCTTTACTTGGGGAGCGTCGATTGCGATTGAAGATGAGTCAAGATATCCCCATTACTACATAAGAGGTACGTCGGCTTTTGCCCATGATAAGAAACTCCAGCCTGGTGACGAAATGCATTTCTTGTTTTTCCATAATCAAGGTGTGTTCAAGCTTTCTATTGTTGTTAAGGGTAATGGGAATTAGTTTGGTTATTGGTGGTTGTTTTTTGGTATACTGATAATATTTTTGGTGGGTAAGTTTTGAACATAATGGATGGTTGGTGACGTAATTAGGTGCTTTAGTTGTTGACGTTGTTTAGGTTTGATGAAAACTTTAGCTGGTAACTTTTGAACATGTTTAATTGTTTGTAGTCACAAAGTTTTGCACGTTTACTACTCATGTAGTAATTCGTGAATTTTTGGGTGTTTTGTGTTTACAGTTACTAATATTTTGGGTTATGTTTATTTGTAAAAAACACTATATTTTGCATATTATGTTCCACAATTAGTTATATCTTTGAATGTTATTTGGTGGTTTAGGAAGTAATATACATTTGTTGCTAAGGATTTTTTTATACAAATTTTATTTTTTAAACCTTAGTTTGTTATTTTCGGTTATTAAATGGTTTGACTTTATTAGTAAAAATATAATAATTTCTTATTAATTGCAATTTATGTAATTATGTAAATAATTTATGTTTTAATCAAAAACATTTACCAAACAATCAATATTCAATTTTTGGTAAATTGAAACACTTTAATATTATGAAATAAATAATGAAGGTTTGACTTTTTTTTAAATATTGAAGGTTTGAATTTGACTCAATTGTTGGTAAATTAAAAAACTATAAAATTAAACGGTTTACATTTTATAAATACAAAACAGATTCGTTTTGTTAATTTTGGCAACTGTTGACTCTTTATTAAATGTAATTGTTTTAGATTGTTTTTCAAAAGTCAAAATACATTTATTAGTAAAAATCAACCAAATTTAACAAATAATCAAGGTAAATTTGGTAGATTTGAACCTGTAAATTTTAGAACCAATCATTCAAGTTTTAAAAACAAACAATTAAACAATTCTTTTGTAAATTTCAAACATTTAAATTTTCTATTAAAAAATTCAATAACTTTTTTAAACATTAATTTGTAGTGTTTGGTTCATATTAACAATGCTTGACTTCTTTAACAAATTTAATTTTTTTCACGGTTTGACTTTTTTTAGCCAATACATCGTAACAAACAATCAAATTAAGACCGCTTAAAATAATTGTTTGACACGATTTGAAACATTTATATTTTATAAACAAACAATAAACTTATTTTTTGGTAGATTTTAACCTTTAAATTTTATACATATAATAATTTAAAAATCATATATAATAAAAAAAATTCGTTTAGCCTAATTATAGAAACATGTTAATGAAATTTTATATATGTTTACGTTTATTTTAGGTAGATTGAAATATTTACATTTGATACCTTTAGATTTTAAAGTCGTCTATAATTTAAATAAAAAAAATCAAATTTTTAATTATAGCAACATTTAAATCTAAATTAATTTTGATTTCCATTTTATATTTTCCTTTTTTATATTATTAATTGCTTAACATAAATAAATTGTGCAATTTAGATTATAAATACAGATTTTGTTTCGTAAAGTTTAGTATAACTATTTCCTCGAAAACTCTATCAGGTATGTCTATCATATTTTACATATTAATTCAATTATTTTTTTTGCATGTAATGTTTTAATACTTACATTCTATTAAATTGCAGGTTTATGGATCCAAACAACATTACTTTTTTGAATAACATCACTTGGAGGATGACTCAATATACAATCAAAGTTAAGATTCTTAGGATTTTGAAGCGACTAAATCGAAAGATGCTGGGAGAAACTCTTTGTCTAGATATGGTTCTGATGGATGAACAGGTTAGTTTTTAACGTATTAATTTTTTCATTTATGTTGTTAACATGTTATTGCTAATAAAAATTATGATTAACTTTATTTTGTTTCATTTTAATTTTTAAACAGGGCTCCAAAATATAAGCTATTGTGTGGAGTAGATATATGAAGAAACATGAAAAAAATTTACATGAAAATGAAGCTTACTATATCTATAACTCCCAATTAGCTGAAAACAAATCTACTAAACATTTTGATAAAAAAGACATTCTTTCGTTTACTTTTGAAACAAGCATTACGAAATGTAGCAGGTTTGAAGGAAGTCAGTATGGTTTTAATTTTTCTTCTTTTGAGTCAATTAAGAGTGGCAACCTGTCTCAGGAACAAAGAATTGGTTTGTTTAATCACACTTAATATTTTTTGTATTACTCTATAACTTTTCTGATAATGTATTTGTATAAATTTATAATTTTTTTAAGATTTCATTGGCTATGTTGATGAATGGACTCTACCAGAACCGACCGAAATAAAAGCCGGTTTGAAAAACAAGATGACCCTTATTTTGATTGATTTAGAGTATGTGTTTCATCTTTACAAATCATCTTTTATTGTTTGATAATTATTTCTGCTATCTTTGCTTATATTATACGATCAATAAATTGTTATACAATAGATAGTTTCATTTTAACCAACATTATGTTTATATGCAGAGGGATCAAAATCAGTTGTTCTTTGTGGGATGAGTATAGTGAGCAGATATTTGGGTACATCAAGCAAAATGAAGATGAAGTTCATATTGTCCTGATTGTTCAATTCGGTAGTTTTAACAATTATAAAGGTTGTCATATATTAAGTTTTTTGCATCCACTATATATTTTTACTTTTATGCTTATTTTTACATGTTACGTATTTTTTATCTTTAAAGGCAATGTGAGCGTTCAAAATGGCTTCTATATCACTCGACTCTTTATTAATGAAGACATTGATGATATTCGGGCTTTTAAAAAAAGGTAATATACTTATGTTGTTATTTGTTTTATGTATTTATTGTTATTTTGTTTAAAAATATATAAATGTTTTATTTATTTTTATTTACAATTATATTGAAAAGTTGATCTCTGTTGAATCATCTTCTGCTCAACGATCTCTCGGATCTTCTGGAAGCATGAATTTGGCAGATGAATTTCTGAACAAGACACCTTTCAGCAATATTCGTGATCTTCCGTTGATAACAGAGGTACATCAGCTTCGACTTATAATGCTCTAATATGAATGTTTATATTCCATTCAAAAGATTATCACATATGTATTTTAATGTATACACTAATAATCATTTTGTTTGGAATTATTTTTTTATTAAATGTTGACATTAATATTATTTTCTTGTGCATGTCAACAAACAAGTTATTGTTGTTGGTACAGTGAAGGGTGTGGATGCCAATGACGATTGGTATTACCTAGGTTGCGAGGCATGTAATCGCAAGGTTGAGCCAACTCTGATGTTACCTGATGATGAAAATGAAAAAGATGTTAATTCATTTAAACAGGTTTTGGTTTGCACCAACAATGACTGTCCTAAGCATATTGTATCTGCTGATCCGGTGTAAGAATTATTTTTCATATACATAACTTAAAATTTTACGATATTATTTAGTAAATAATGTTTTGTTATTACTTACTTTAGGTTTAGAATTCCAATAAGGGTACAAGATTGTACTGGAATAACATCGCTTACATTGTTTGATCGATAAGCAAAAAAATTGTTGGGCATGTCAGCAATGCAGCTGCTAGAAATCTCCAAACAGGTAATTTATTTTTTTCTGCCTTAAACAATATATTTTATTATACTTCATGTTGCTTATGAAAATTTTTATCTAGGTTTCTGTTGAAGACAAAATAACTCCTGCTGAGTTTGCTGCATTTGAAGAGAAAAAGTTTGCTTTCAAGATTAAAATTGGACAATTCAACATTGATAAGCATCTTGATGGTTATGGTATACGCAAACTTACAAATGATTCTTCAATAGTTGCTTCTCTTGAACAAAGGTTCCCTGACTATCAGGTTATTATTATCATTGAAATATTCCTTTATTATTACTTTTATGAATCATTATTACATGTTTATTATTGTTCTTATTAATGTTATTTGTTTATAGCATAAACGTTTCCTTTGAAGTATTACATGTTTATTTTTTTTCCAGCTCGATCAACCTGTTTTTGAAAACATTGATATAGGTGAATCTTCAACACAGAATGCATTGTCTTTGAAGGTTGTTCTTTGACTTATTTAATCATATATTCAAATTAAGTTTTTAATGTAGTTTATTCAAACAATTTTTACATTTCATTTAATATTGTAGGATTCTGTTGGAGATAACACTACTCCAGAGTGATCTTCTAGAGTTGGTGTTGTACGTGATGATGAGGAAGTGAGGTGTAGCCTGGACAAAGTGTATGACCTTGACGATGATGCAAGTGAATCTACAACTAAAGTTGCCAAGAAATCACCTGAGACCCCCCTTTTGGTTCCTAAGCTTGAGAAATAGGAACAATGAACAATTTCTTTAAACATTTTTCTGTTTTCATTATTTTTATGCTTGGTTTGGTTTTTTGGACAATTTCGTTTCGTTTATGCTTGGTTTGGTTTTTTGGACAAATTTCATTTAAATAATTTGTGTGTTTGCATTTTATGTTTGTTTTTTGTTATTTTGTTAAAAATTTTAATTATGCAATATATTTTTATGATGTAACATTATTATTAGAAAAAAAATTTGACAGCATTTTTTAATAAAGTCAATAATATTAATAACACAATTTTGAAAAAATTATAATTAAATTAAAATTATAACTTTATGATTTACAAAATATTAATAAAACCAAATTAATTGATTACCATAAATTAAGCAAGTTGTTATAATTAGTATCAATTATACATATTTATACTAATTATAATAAAAATTTTGAAATTTAAAAATTTTGAATTACATAAAATTCGAAAATTTTGAATTCGATTTAGTATACATTTATAAAATTAAAATTTTATTATGTCTAAAATTTTAAGTGCTAATAACCGTTCACAGGAATATTTATATTCTCTTGATGTCCTTAATGGTTTAAAAATTTCTGGATTACCTAATCATCGATTAGCACTAAAGATCGGTGTTCCTGTTATGTTGTTGAGAAACATAGATCAACAAAATGGCTTGTGTAACGGCACGAGGTTACGAATGACCAAACTTGCAAAGCGTGTTAATGAAGCCGAAATCATATCAGGTGGAAACATTGGTAACAAAACTCTTATTCCTAGAATAAATATGATACCATCTGATAATAAGATTCCAGTCAAGTTCCAAAGGCGCCAATTCCCAATAAGCATATGTTTCGCAATGACTATCAATAAAATCCAACGACAGTCTCTATCTAAGGTTGGAATCGTTGGATTGTATTTAAGAGACCCTGTATTTTCACATGGCTAACTTTATGTCGCACTGTCAAGAGTTAAAAGCAGGGTAGGTGTGAAGTTACTTATACTGATGCTGATGGAAAGGTGAAGACTAAAACAAAAAATGTGGTGTATAAAGAAATATTTAGTGATATTTGAATAAAATGTGTGTTGGCTTCTTTTAAATTTTAATAAAATATTTCTACTAATTTTTTTTTACGTCTTATCACTCAAAATAATTGTACGTTATTGAACCGCGTGTAAACGCGGGCAAAAGTCTAGTTTGGTATAAATATATTTGTAGGAGCACCTTAATGCCATGATGACGAATCCTCAATTCCAAGAACAAATGCTCCAAATGTGTAATCAATTTTTCCAATCTTAATTCCAATCTCAAAACTTTAGAAATCAAGGCGAAAGCGGCAATAGTGGCGATCACGACGACGATGACGATAAAGACGAAGACGAAGACGAAGACGTTTAGGCGTTTTTGGTATGTTTGTTTAGTTTTGTTGGTATGCTTGACTGTAAATATTTGTATGTTCGTTTAGTTTTGTTGGTATGTTTATATATATTTAATGTTGATATGTTTATATATATGTAAATGTTGGTATGTTTAATGTTGGCATGTAAGTAAAATATAGCATCTATCTATATATATAAAAGAAAACGTATATGCTGATGTGGCGTGTAATGGAGGTCTCAACCTTCCCTTGAGAGTGCCACGTGGCATTATAATGGAGAGTTTTTAGTGTTTTTGAATTGTTTCTTTTTTTTTAATTAAATTGAGTTATTTTAGGAAAGAAGAATTTAAAAATAAATTTAAAATTTTCTCTCTTATATTTCATCCCATAATTTTTAAACGTTTATATCTTTTATATACGGAATTTTTTAAAGAAAAAAAATTACACCAAATTAACGAGCATTTTATTATCTTTCCAACGAGTACCATAGTGCTATATAAAAAACGGAGAAAAATCGACTATTTTTTGTGGGGTTTCGTTCATACAGGAAAAAAACACATAAAGTGTTCATGTTATCACGTAAAATTAGATTTTGTGGGGAATATGAGTTATTACTGATTAGAATACTATTAACATGCAATGATTGAGAGATTTTGTGGTTAGTTAACTTGAGCCATTTACAATAGGTTATCACGTAAAATTAGATTTTTCAACCCCGGGACCCTCCCGGGGTAATCAGCTAGTGAAAGATAACAAAGAACAAATATGTTAAGAAAGATATTTAAAGTAACAAAAGCATATCCGGAGTAGGGTTTCACGAATATCAAAAGTTTATTTTTACGATCCATGAAAAATTGTTTTCATGATTTTCATGTTTTTAAACATGAAAATTTGACCGATACAAAAACGGATATATCCATATACTTGGTAGATATACATAATTATTGTTTCTTTTTATAAAATCGATATAAAATTATTAATATTTTCTAAAATGACTTTAATCCTAAACTATTTACATTAACCATCTATATTTATATGTTAAAATTAAATTCTACGTCTCTTGGATATCTTAGGGGGTAGGGTATTCATGGCAATGTTACCGAGTGTATCCAATTCCTCGTTGCCATGTTAAAATCACACAAAAAATTATCAAAAGGTGTGGTTGTTGATCGGTTACTTGTTGCCGAACGTTGAAGTTTTAAAGGATAGCCGAGGGTGTGGTGGTGTTGTTGCCGCACGACAATCTAACCATACTCTCTCTTGTCGTGAGTGCCCTGACCCACCTCGGTGCTCACCACAATATCAAATCAAGGGTCGGGAAATAAGCATCCCAAAATTATTTTTTTTGAACGACAAATTTCAACTCATTGTGGGACTTGAACCCACGACCTCTCCCTTAAGTGTTCCTAGAAGCTTTTACTTCTACCATTGGGCCACCAACCCCAATGGCCATCCCAAAATTATTATTTTGGAGAAAGGAAGAAAAGAAAAAGAAAGGGTCTGTCTATTGGCACCCCCTCAGCTTCTATTTTAACTCCCCTCCGAAGCGCCTCGCTTAGGCCAAAGCGAGGCGCTTCGGTCACATTAATTACAAGTCAGTACGAGGTTGCATGGGAGTTTGAAAAAAAAGGGGCCAAGCGCCTCGCTTTGGTCAAAGCGGGGTGTTTGGCAACAGGGGGGATGAATCTGGACATTTTGATGTTGGGAAGGTTTTGGTTTGGATTTTTTTTGTTTTTTTTTTTGTTTTGTTTTGAAGTGTTTTTTTTAAGTGTTTTTTTTTTGTTTTTAACTTTTTTATCTATTTAGGGTCTTTATCTATTGTAATTTTTTTAAATTTAAAAATTTTAAAAACACCGAAATAACCCGTGTTTTTTTTTTTAAATCTTTTTTATTGATTTAGGGTCTTTATCTATTGTATTTTTTTAAAATTTAAAAAACAACGTAATAACCCTAATCAAACTATAATTAATCAAGTAATCCCAACTTTAACCTATTAATAAAGTGTTCGATTGTCACTGTGACTGGATAAATTATTCACGGAGAAGACCTCATCGAAGAAAGATTGAACGAATTCGCGAATTTTGATACGAATATGGTGGTTGATAGTCAACGTAGCATCGTTTTGGTTCATAACATGTAATTTTTATTTGGTTTGAGATTGAAAGGGTTGAGTGATCTTTTAACGTTTATAATCGAATGTTTACTGTTTGGATCTCATTGGTTTTACTGGCTTGCAATTTTTAATTTGGTTTTAGTTCGTTTATTATTTATGAATTTAGTATTTATTAGACAATTAAATAAAACACACAACATATATATATAAACAAACGATCAAAATGCATAATAATAATAAGGGTAATAAGTTTGTCCATACACATCATAAAAAAAAATACAAGTAAAAAGAGTCTACTGCGGCGGTGGTGGTGGGGCCCCCTGTGCTGGTCCACGGTGTGGTGGTGGGCGTAACTCTACCTGCCAATGCCTCGCCATCGCCTGCATCGCGTCGACCGTCCACTCCTGAACCTCCCGGAGCTCACCGATGCGGCGATCGATGTCCTCTGCCACGAAACGCGCAGCAGGAGTGAGGTCATCATAAATATGACGGGGGTACTGCTGCTGTGGTGGTGGCGGAGGAGGTGGGGGGGTCATCGTCGTCCTGACCCGCCATCTCTACCAGGAGAGGCTCTCCCGGACGCACCTGAACGTAGGGCGGTATATCATGGAAAGTAGGAAGGGGGCCGGCGCAAAAGCCCTCCTGGTTCCGATAGCTCGAAACCGATGCACACCCTTCGAGACCTCGAAGAGGATCCCCATGCTCCGGGCATTGGCGTCACCGAGCTCTACCGATGGGATCGAGGGCAGCAACTGATGGTCGGTATCTGGCGAGAGCCCCAGATGACGGGCGATGTAAGTGATGAACGCCCCGCCAAAGAGATGTGCGCGAGCCTGGCGCATGTGGCAGCACTTAAAGTAGTCGACCAGG